>OZ038453.1:6494566-6541858 GCA_964036195.1 Sphaerolaimus hirsutus | reverse complement strand
AAAAAATCACCCCCCCCCCCCCTCGAAATACCCCCCCCCCCCCAAATTGAGTGTAAAGAGAACGTACATCACAAATATGGCAGTTTGTGTTCTGCGTAGTGCAGAACACACGTTAAAACAATGTCGGAATCACGTTAGAACAGTGTACATACCATCTACATACTGATATTAGTCTACAGAACCTTATAAATGGCGGTTTTTGTTGCATTTTTCGACGTCTGCGTACGTTTCAGACGACAATTTCGTACTTGGTTTTCAAAAATTTTCTTGTGAAATAATAACCCCCCCCCTCGAAATACCCCCCCCCCCCCCTCGTTTGACCCCCCCCCTCTCGGGACCACTATGAAACAATCACCCCCCGGGGGGTATTTCGAGGAAATACGGTATACAGTTATATATGCCTATAAACACATATACATATATGTAATTGTTTGATTTTTCTACATCTAGAATGGGGAATTTCCGAAAATTTCTGGCGAAATAATAGACCCCCCCCCTTGAATAACTCCCCCCCACTCGAATTATCCCCCCTCAAATTTTGCTGGCGAAATAATAAACCCCCTGGGGGTATTTCGAGGTAATACGGTATATATTTCTATATCTATACGTATAGATATATATATATATATATATATATATATACATATTTAGCTAGATAGATAGATCAAATCACTTCCATTTTTATAATATTGGGATCCAACCATAGGCGGCGCAAGGTCCCAATTTGTGCTTGTGACATTCACAATCACATTGGCCAAAATTTGACCTTGTGCACTTTTTACTAGGTAAACATAGGTATTTCTGCTTGTGACACCAAAAGTTCCGCTTGTGACATTCACAAGCGCACAAGCACTTACGCCGCCTATGGATCCAACCAATATCATATTCTCTTTCAAATGATCCATATCCCATTAAGAGTGTTTGTGTTACAGAGATGTCAGTGCATTTTCAAATCTAACAGAGCAAAACATTAAGGACATTACCTCAAATGAGAAACGTGCAAAAAATTTCAATCCAATTTAAGTGTTTCGTCAGATGCTTCGACAGCGTTCACACTGCACTTTTGTGATGACTCCGACAACACTTGAAAAAGTTCCATAAGTTGAGTGAAAAGTTCCATTTTCATGAGTGTATGTGGTAAAGTATACATACCACGTAGGAGTATATGCATGTCTAATTTCAGATGAATCGTGTGTGTTGCTCAACAGTTATACATGTTTATAAAAAAATTTTCCACTGTCAGTGCCCGACTGGTGCACCGACAATAAAAAAAAGTGGTCATCACATTGCGCGAGTGTGATGACAAGTAAAATATTTGATCTAGTCGTCACTAACAATGGCAAAAAAATATTTGAAAATTTGAAAACTTTTTCAAATTTTAGATTTTTTTTGGACTTTTTGAATTTGTGAGCACACAGTGAAAAAATACATAAAAATTGATTTATTTTTCAAAATATTTCAAAATTAACAAATTTGAAAATTTTGAAAAGAATTTTAGAATTTTTAAATGCTAGGAAACAGAAAAAAACGTTTAAAAAGTTATTTTCACATGAAAATTAGCCAAATGCTGGATTTAGAGCTTTAAAGCCCTGTTGTTGTTGTTTTAAAAATTCGAAAACTATTCTAAAAAATTCGAAAACAGCACAAAATTTTTTGAAAACTAACAAAAAAGATTCACAAATTTATAAACTAAATTCAAAATTCGAAAACTATTTAGGAGAAAAATTTTAAAATTCAAAAAGTCATTTTAGAAAAGCACTTAAAAATTAAAATACTTTTTTCCAGAGGTTTTGCCATCATTAGTCGTCACAAAGAGCATGGTTAAAAAGGGTCGCTACTTGTCGCTAAAAACGAGGCCGACCAGTTGTCACACTCATGAAAATCTGGTTAAAAAAAAGATTTGTCATCACAAAATGGTCTGTGACAAGTAAGATCTATTGTCGTCACACAAGTGCAGTGTGAAATGGGCCTTAAAATGGATTTACAGCATAACGATCAATAGGAGGTGATTCGACAAATTCAACATTGCCGCAAATTCAATTATACAAAAACCGTAATAGCTACGGTTTCCAAAATTGATATGTGGAAAGAACGCACTCGTGTCTATATTGTGTTCAAAATTTTTTTGAAAAATCTGCTGTGGTTGTCGAGATTAGTGATGGAAAGGCACCGGGGCACCGGTGCCCCGGTGCTGGGCACCGAAGGGCACCAGCACCGGTGCTGGTGCGGTGCCATTGCAATCTTCAGGGGTGCCATGCCGGTGCCGGTGCCATTTTTTTCAGAATAGCACCGGTGCCGGTGCGGTGCGGTGCCATTTTTTTGCCGGTGCCAAAGGTGCTAGCACCAGGGCCAAAGTAAAAGGCACCGGGAAAGGCACCGGCCAAGGCTTCATGTGCTGTGCAATTTTGTCCATAGTATGTGCTTATTCATATTTCAAAAAAACAGCGATATATTTACCCAACCGTTTTTGCCTATTTTGTAAACCTCCCATCAAATAAATAAATATACCTACTGTGAAATCCATTATACCCGATACGTGATCTGATGAGCGAATCTAAAATTTTGTTGAATTTTGAATCATTTTTATATTTTATATTTATCTTACTTGTTTGTTCAAAATTTGCTGTCAGTTTACGACAGAGATAGTTCCATTCTCTGTACAGCAACGACTCCGATCAGTAGACAAAAGTGGCAATGGACATTGCAGTGAATTAAATATTTTATCTTTCATTTGTAATCATTGTAATTGCTTCATAAAAGTGATTGCCACATCATTCTGATCATTTTAAGTGCTCAACCATCAAAATCGGTTGAAAATTCATGGAAATATGCACTTCCAAAAGTGAGACCACTGAGAAACTGCCCGATATTTACTTCAGAAATTTCCAGCCCGGTGCGGTGCCTTTCGGTGCTAGCACCGGCAACCCGCCGGTGCCCTTCGGTGCCGGTGCCATTTTTTCCAAAAGGCACCGGTGCCGGTGCGGTGCGGTGCCATTTTCTGGCCGGTGCCCCAGGGTGCCAGGTGCCCTTTGCATGCGTTGGCAAAGGTGCCGGTGCGGTGCGGTGCCATTTTTCCCGGTGCCTTTAACATCACTAGTCGAGATATTGAGCATTCAACCAATTTTGCGGCAACATTTGTCGGCCGTCAAGTACCTATGTCCACCGACAAATTGCCACATAATTGCTGCAAAATTGGTTGAATGCCCAATATCTCGACAACCACAGCAGATTTTTCAAAAAAATTTGAACACAATATAGACATGAGTGCGTTCTTTCCACATGTCAATTTTGAAAACCGTAGCTCTTACGGTTTTCGTATAATTGAATTTGCGGCGATGTTGAATTTGTCGCATCACCTCCTATTGATCGTTATGCTGTAAATCTGGCTTTAGGGTGCATATTCCAACGCTGGCTTCCCAATGGAGCGCATTCATAAATGCAGCAGAGTTTGCCGCAGGCATATGACCTGTTGGCCGGCCGGCTGGTCTACTCCCCGGTGCGCTTCTGGCTGCATCGCGACCAAGTGCCACATTCCAAATTCATTCGTCTCAGAACTTACACCGGTGTGTCTGTTCGCTTGTTACAATTTGTGTGTGCCTGTTCAGTGTCAGTGAGTTGACAACTCGTGTCAACTGTCAACTTTGGTGTCAAACTCATTTGCAAGATTGACGTGGAAAGATTGAAGTCTAAAATATTATATTTTTTCAAAGGGTTCCCCTTTCCCCCTTTGCATATGAATTGAATTTTTGAAAATCAAATACCACATTTCCTTGAAAAACCCATTTGTTTGTTTGCAGGGTCCACACTGTTTGTAACAGCGGAACACATAATGTTGAGAGTGGAAAATTTTGGAAAAGATGAGCAAAACATTGGTAAGCCATCACAAACAACTCCGATTTAACAAAATTTTCTGAGAAAAGATCACCGCTTGTCTTGGAAATGTTCCCCAATGTCGTACAATGTTCCCATTAAGCCGGAATTAGAGCTCAGCGTCGATTCGATGTGAAATGACAACGTGAAATTGCAAGCAATAGTCTGACGTGAAATGTCAAGTTGTTCCCTGATGTAAAATGATGATGTGGAATGATAAAAATTGAATTTTTCAATTTGCTCTAGTTGTGGCTGATAACACTCAGTATTGGACACGATTGATATTGATTCATACATTATCCTTAGAAAATTGTAGACCCGTAGCATGATCCACACTCGTGTAATTAATTTCACGACGTCATTTCACGTCGTCATTTAACGTCGAATCGACACTGAGCTCTAATTCCGGCTTTAACTGATGGCAAACCCCCCAGAAAAAAAGTATTTTAATTTTTAAGTGTTTTTTGCTGAAATGAATTTTCAAATTTTCGAATTTCGAATTTAATTTTCAAATTTTCAAATTTTTTAATCTTTTTGGGCAATTTTCAATTTTTTTGGAAAACTATTGAATTTGAACCTTTAAATGCTGTATTTGGATAGTTTTAAGGTTTGGATCAAATTTTAACCTTATTTTCAGTGTAATTTACCTCAGTTTGGCTAAATTGAGCAGTTTGCCATTTTCCAGAGCATTTTCCATGAGTTTGACACTTCGCATGGCATTAGACATATTACAGGGCAGTTTTTATGGTCTGGAACAGGGTTGGCAAAATCTCAGAAAAAAATAAAAATAAAATAAAAATAAAATGGAAAATTTAAGAATAAAATAAAATATAAAAAAATGGAAAATTTTAGAATAAAAAAAATTTTTTTTAAAAATTCAAATTTTTGTAAATTTTTTGTAAAATTGTATAAAAATTCGTATTTTTGTAAAATTGTATAAAATCTCATATTTTTTTGTAAAATTTTATATCATTGCTTGAGTCTCTACCTGTTTATTCATAAATCTGGGAACAGTTCCAAAGTTTGTAAAGTGTCAAATGTCACGTAATATGTCATGGAAAGTGTCAATTGTTATGACAAATGTAAAGTAAACTGTCAATTGGCATGACAAATATAAACTAAATTGTCAATTGTCAAGCAAATTGTATCCAAATCTTATGGGTTATTTTTAAATCTTATGTTTTGTATCCAAATTATGTTGTTGTTGAATCCAAATCTTATGTGAACATTTGGAAACAAAAACATAAAATTTGGATACAAGAGACACCATGGATACAAAAACACAAGATACGGATACACAATTTACACTTTGCATGACATTTGTCATAACAATTGCCACTTTGCTTGAAATTTGTCATGACACTTGATATTTTGCATGACAATTGACACTTTGCATGACATTTTACAAATGTGCCCAGCACACTCCAGTAGTCCTACTGACAATAATTGTAACTTTACACTTGCAGCTAGCTAACAATACCTACTGCATGCAACTTTTGAAAGATAATGGAAAAATTTGCCACAGGTTTTTCATGTACAGGTCTAATTATAACATTTGTCTGGCCTTGCATGCATGATTTAGATTTTTTGTAAAATTTTTGTACAATTTTTGTAAATTTTTTGTAAAATGGTGTCATTTTATTTTATTAATGACTTTTGGGAATAAAATAAAATAAAATAAAATGAAACAAGAATAAAATAAAAATAAAATAAAATTTTTATACAATTTTTATACAATTTTACTAAAATGAATTTTTATAAAACCAACCCTGGTCTGGAAGTGGCACCTGTTGGATTGACGGACAGTGCCCTATTCACTAACTTGCAACAAGAACCCATGATCGATTTTTTGATGAAGCAGATCAAAGGGCTACTATTGAACTATTGACTGCAGACTAGTTTACCATTATGACATGTCGATAATTTTGGTAAACTGTTTCACAAGAGAGTATGAAATAATGTACGCAACTCTGTTCTGTGTTTTGTATTGTTTTGTCAAAACAATTTACCAAAATGGTTGACATGTCATAATGGCAAACTACTGGGCAGGGGTTCAATAGTTAAATAATGCGCGTGCACACGCTAGTTTACCGTTAGATTTTCGTAAACTCATAAATCGGCTTTGCATGCCTTTGAGTTTACTGGAATGAGTTATTCGGAATCCCCATCAACTGCAGTTGACAGATACATCATTCTGGTAAACTCAAATGTGTTCACAGCCGATTTATGAGTTTACCAAAATCTTGCAGTAAATTAGCGTGCGTAGCACCATTAGGTGCATTCACAAATGGATGTGTCGTTGTCCGCCATGAATGCCATTAGAACGTTTTTGACTTTTTATCCATTACTTCAAGCTTATTCAGACGCACGGCAGATCAATTACCGATCGATTTATCATGTTAACCTTAAGAATGCGTTTAGTGTCCTTGCATTCCCTGAAAAATTCGAAAATTATTTTCGAATTTATGAATTTTCAAATTTTTTGAAAATAAATCGATTTTTAAGTGTTTTTTTCAGGGGTGAAATTTTTTTCATAAATTCCGAAAAAAATTCAAAAATTTGAAAATGTTTTCAAATTTTCGAACCTTTTTTTGACATCGTTAGTTCCCATAAGCCAGGTTAGCCACTGCGGAAACACGTTTTACATTTTTCACGAATATTTCAAAAAATTTCAAACAAAATCAGCAACTATTTCAAATAATTTCTCAGCTTTTTATTTTCTGGCAGGACAGCCCCGAGAGTGGTCAGTGAACAAAGGAAAAACAAGTTCTCGATGGACCTGCTTCCCTTATAACATCATCACAAATCTTCACTATATTTATATTTAGAATACATAATTTATTCAGTATAATGTATTTAGAATACATAAGTTGTGTATAAACCCCCGGACACCATAGTTGATATGGCTGTGTCAATTTCGGTAAAATAATCACAACTTGGTTGAACGCGATCGTATCGAGCCGCTGAGGGCATCAACTCGTAGGCCTATTCAAGCTCTACAAGTTGACATAGGTCACGATCGGTTATCTCTTCTCTGGGCCACGTCACGGTTCAGATAATCGGTCTTGTTCATTTTGGGCTGGACTCCACGGTGGCACGGCGGGGTTTATCGACCACTTATTCTGGCCATCAAGGCCACATTTGGCTGAAATGACCATGATCATTCATAATTGGGCCATTGCCAGCTTCGTTCAAAACGGCGCCGCTTGAAATACCGTATATCCTCGAATAAGACCCCCCCCCCTCGAATAACTCCTCCCCCTTGAATAACTCCCCCCTCAAAAAAATAACTCCCCTGGGGTCTTATTCAAGGATATACGGTAGCTTTTGAGTGCATTATTTATCACACTTTTCTTTACTATGGTGGACTATGGCTGAACGATAGTTTTTGACTTTCGCAAGCAATTTTGAGCAACTACCAGCATACGATACGATCGCGTTCAACCAAGTTGTGATGATTTTACCAAAATTGACCCAGCCGTGCCAACTATGGTGTCCGGGGGTTTAAGTATTTAAGCTCATGTTAGGTAATACTTCCCACTGGGGTGTAAATCATATTTTTGCACACAGCACATGTGCGTGCATCCGAACTGCACCCCGGCAACTGGTTGCTAACTGCACCTAATGGGACACAGGAGGTAAGTTTTGTAATTACCATATTTACTCGAATAATTCCCCCACTTGAGTAATTCCCCCCCCCCCCCCGAATAATTCTCCCCTGCTAGACGAGTGAGGAAAAATAATTCCCCTACTTGAATAATCCCCCCACAATGATGGAGAATAAATAATGCACATTTTATTCAACAACTGATGCAGGTTGTGTATGACAAAATAAAATCGATCGGCGTGGTGGACGACGTGGGGGTCTACGCGCCCATGACCGAGCACGGCACCGTCGTGGTGCAAGGTGCATTTGCATTTGAAACATAAAAAACATCCATTCAACCATTTTTACACTAACTGTATCTTATTAGACATTAAGATTTGTTGATGCTGATGAGCTGGTGGCAATCCCAAGCCTTGTGAAGTGTAAAGTAAAGTGTCAAATGTAAAGTCACATGCAAAGTCAAATGTCAAATGTAAAGTAAAGTGTTGAATGTAAAGTCAAATGCAAAGTCAAATGTCAAATGTAAAGTAAAGTGTCAATTGTGTATCAAATCTTATTTCTCATATCCAAATCTTATGTTGAAAAATAAGATTTGGATACAAAAACATAAGATTTGGACACTAAAAACTAATATTTGGATATAAAACATAAGACTTGGACACTTTAAAATAGATTTCGATACACACTTGACACTTTACTTTACATTTGACTTTGCATTTGACTTTACACTTTACAGGCTTGGGCTTGGGACTCCCCCACGGACAGGCTGTTTATCTTTTTGTTGCTTTTTCTACATTTGAATGATAGACAGCCAGGTGCAGTGATGTTAATCTGGTAGCAGTCCCTGTAAAATATTTCATGTAACATATGAGCAGTAAATTGAAATGCCATGGAAAATGCCAAATGGACTATAAAAAGTCAATTTGACATTTTACATGACTGTTTACATTTTTTTCAGCTTACCTTACAGGGTCCTTGAGTGCCACCTGAAAAGTGAAGATACAAACAAATGAGGCATCTAATTCTAAAAGCTGACAAGTCCACAAATGCAATTTTGAGTAAATTGTTTCATTCCCAATTCACAGTTTGTGCTAGGTGTCCAATCATGCCCACACTGTTGAGTTCCAAATTTGTCACTATGACAAAGGGGCATCTGAGGTCAAAAAATTTGTGGGAGCAGTTCCAGAATAAATGTTTCCGGGCCTAACTGAAATTTTTGGATCCAAAATTTGGACTTGTCAACTTTTATTATTGAACGCTTTAAATATGAAACGAGTAAACCACTGTTTTGCATGGACACTGCAAGTTGAGAAAGCTATCCCAACGCCCAAAGTGAGCTGCCCCCCCAGGCATCGTGGCCAGCTGCGCGGTCACCGAGAAGGACCAGGTGCTGTTCGACTTCGCGCTGCGGGTGGTGCGCGCCTTCGACTGGCTGCCCTCCTTCTCCGGGTGCCAGTCCCGCACCCTGTAAAGGACCCTGGAAAGTGTAAAAGACCCTGTAAAGTGTCACGTAACGTGTAAAAAAAAACCTGTAAAATGTTGTGTGGCATGTTAAAGACCCTGTAAATTGTCATATATCCAGTGTCATATGAAGGGTGTGCTTCTAAAAGTACCGATCTACAAAAAATTGATTTTGAGATAATCGCGATTAGCATTGAAAAAATCTCTGGGAGATTTATATTTAAAAATCTCAGAAAATCTCAGAAAATATAAGATTTTCTGAGATTTATATTTTTTCCACGGTTTTCCAGAGATTTAATTATATTTTTTCCTGATTGAGAAAATCTCCCAAGAAAATCTCTCTATATTTGTCCATTTTCACCTTCAAATTCACTAGTTCATGTGCTTTTTTGCTAATTTTCAGCTATTTTTAACTATATATGTGCTAATATACCCATTTTTGGTTATTTTTGCTCCTATTTTATGTTTCTTCTCTCCCTTTTTTCTGTGATATAGCATGAAAGAGCCTATAAAAAGTCTATCTGAAATACATTCTCTGTACTCAAATACTTTCAAAAAGAATACATAAACGAGAGTACTGGTACTTTTTCAGAGGAAATGTAAATGTATTTACTCAGTACTCTAGTATATGCATTTTTGAGTAAATGTAGATATGTTTGAAGAACTATAAAGTTGACTGAATGCTTTGCAAATACAGTTACCAAAATTTGGTGAAAAAGTCATCTGATAAATACTGTTTCGATCTTCACACGTGAAAGTAATGTATTCTATTGAGGAAAAATGTACATAATTTATATTTTTGTTGATTATTTAGTTAGTATGCGGTAGTATGTGGTAGTAAAAGCTGTAACAACACATACAGTGCTTAACATATACTCAAACAAAGGCCTCTGGTTCAAACACCTTGAGATACCTATTGATTAAATCATAATTGAAGTTGAGAGATTTTCTGAGATTTTTTTTGCGGCAAGAGATTTTCTCTGAGATTTAATTATATTTTTGAAAATGACCCAAAAGATTTAATTATATTTGTTTTCTTGAGAGATTTTCTGAGATAATACTTAATTATATTTTCTCAAAATCGGCCATTTTTTTCAATGCTTATCGCGATTGAAAGTTTGGAGCATGGGTAAGTAGTGCTAGTCTCAGACGTTGCACCACGCGATATACTTTCCCCCGAGTTGAGTGACCACATTATGCTTGTGAAACCTATTTTATTTTATCATGTATACTATCAATATAGAGGTAATCATTTATTAAATGAACATGTATGAAAGACAATGTGATTGGTAGATAATTTGAGGCAAAAAAGTTATCATCTTTTAGGCACAAAAAATGACAATGCGAAAGCAATAATATTGAATAGCAAAACACAAATATATACAGACAATCACAAATGAAATCTAGCAGCTGGTGGAACCATTTGTTTTCATTTCATAACATTTTGCACATTTCACATACCCATTGTAAACCAATGATTTATGCTCCTGCTTTTCATCATCCATCCTTTTGCACACTAGAGAGATGGGGATAGAAAAATTACTAGAGTAACCATGCATCTAATAGTGGAAAAATTTAGCTAAAATATTAACAAACTCTTAATTATTTTTGGACATAGCCTTGCAAACATGCGCAAATTTTGTTCAGAGCACACTTTGCATTTTTGCCTTTTTGTAAGCACAGATTGCTTGTGTTTCAGCACCAGGTGCTTATACTTTGCACTCACTGAGTACCAAATATAATAACTTTATATATTAATTCAATTTATAGAAGAATGAGCTACTTACTGTAAGCAATTGGTCCGCATTCATCATTGTCATCACCTGATGTCAACGGTTCTAAACTGACAGATCTGGGCAACTCATATTTTGCATATTTCACCCTCAAATTGTTTAACTTGTGAAATTTCACTGGGTGAACTTCAATTTTGACAATTTTTCCAATAATTTTGGTCAGGTAATCAATCCTTGATTTCAAATCATACAATCTGTTTCCAGACCATTTTTTTACTGAAACAAGCTGAAAAAAATATCAAAAATATAATTTATTTCAAATTTGGGCATAAAAAATGTAAATTTTTACTTCATGTTCCAAACGAGTTTTCATTTTTTCTAGGTCGGCCAATGATTCCCCGTTTTCAACAATGGAGTTTAAATCCTCCATTGCAAACATGCAGGTCTGATTAAGGCAATCAGACATTTTAGCCATGCTTTTTTCAATCTGCTCAATTTTCATGTCAACTGGCAAATTTTTCCCTGTTTTTAACACACATGGTGTCAAATTCTGTAAAAGATAAAATTTGACATGTATATATATAAATATGATGTTCTCATTAAAATAGCTACATGCAACAAACTTTTTTGTTCTGCACCATAGATCTGAGCAGTTTGTAGTATGATTTGCGCATTTTTTTCAACTGCCTTATTGACCTGTTTATGGTGACATTGTGACACCTTATTTTTGCATCTGTCATATTTTCTTTTTTCAATCTATATGCAGAATCATCACTATCTTCACAATACTCATAAGTGTGATCTGTGTCATCATCACTTGCTTGAATACCTTCACTCTCACATGTCTCACCATCTGTGGTTTCCTCCATAGAGTTTGAAGGACTTTGTGAACTATAAACCACAGTTGATAAGAGTTGATTAGATGATGAAACCTGAAACAGTCCCAATTAATGCAAATTGTATTGTGAGATATGAAATGTCAATTTATGAAAAAATTGACATTTAATAACTTAATAAACAGTTTACATTAGTTGGGACTGTTACCTGGTCTGACATGGTGTCTGGATGCAAATTTTTGTTGTGGGTACAATACAAAAGCATAAACTTTTGAAATGGACACAGGTTCAACTGTGAATGAAATATGTATTTAATGAAATGAAATAGTGGAAATACTTATTTTATAATCCAACCAAAAAACCTGTTTTTGAATGGATCAACAGCTTGCATCTATTATTTTTAGAGGTGCAAAAGGGTACACCTTAAAATATCAATTATTTTGACCTTACAATTTTATCTTACAAAATATCTGAAAAAACTGGTTTACTTTTTATACTTTTTAAATATCTTATCTGATATAGTTAATGATTCTCAGGGAAAAACATATTATACCTTTGAAAATAAAAACAGCTTTTGAAGGTGCAAAATGTTGAAAAACCAAAATAACTGGTTTATAAAGCTACATATGTTTGCAACTCTAAAAATAACTGGTTTTGTAAAGGTTATAAGATTTTTATCTTGAAAAAATCCTTTAAAAACGGAATAGCATCAAAATTATTTCAAATCAGTCAATTTTTATTTTTTCTCATGCTCAGAAATATGACCATGTTGAAAAATAATTTTTTGCTCTTGTTCATCATTGTGCATGCTAAAGGCATGAATAATGAATTACCTGAAGAGTTTGGAGATATGTTTGATGGATTAGATTTCTTTTACCCCAACCAAGGTGTGATAATATTCATGTTTATCACAATTAGCTAACTATTTTATAAGCACCTTCATTTATGCCAGGTAATGCAAATGGACAAGGTGGAACAAATCCAACCATACAAGCTGTTCAACCATCCACAAACAATCAAGTTGTTCAAGTCACCCAACCTCAAATCACTCAAATGGCTACACAACCACAAACTGTTCAAAACCCCCCTCATCTTGTGCAAAATCCTAACCAACCTCCACCAAGGATTCATACTCAAATAACTCAAGCTTCACAAGCTCCTGGTGCAACTACAAATACTCAACCACAAATTTCAAATGCACAATCAACCCCTCAGCCAAATCTGAGATCACAATATAGGATTAACGAAGGTGCATCAACCTCCCGTCAACCTGATAATCTGATTCCAACTTCTACTGATAGAACATCACTGAAAGTTAATAAAGGGACTTATGCTAGAAGGGAAGATATGTTTAGAAATGTTGGTTTTTTAATATTTAAGTACCTTGAATGAATTTGCAAATTTGTCAAATGTTTCAGAGATTTGCAAGGGCTATTTATGAACAAAATCCAACAATGGGTGCTTTTTATAATGAAAATTTACCTATGTCAACTAGTGAAACTGCAAATCAACCTGGAAGACCTAATGTTAACCCCCCTGGAAGACCTAATGTAAATCCATCTGGAAGACCCAATGTAAACCCCCCTGTGAGACCTGGTGCAAACCCCCATGTGAAATCTAGTACAAATGCACCTGTTAGGCCTGTTGCAACAGTGACCTCAACCAAAAACAAGGTGATAAAGTTTTCTCTATTCAATGTTTTTTGAAAAACTATATCATAAAAAATACCTAGGTGCAATGTGATCCTTGGGATAGAAATTGCCGTGTTCACCGTGAACAGTTGAGGCAACAACCTGAACCTACTGAAGGACTAAGAAGTTTTCAACAAATGTTTGATCAATATCCAGAAGCCATGTCTGAAAATAGAGAGATAAATACAGATGTCCATCCATATTTAGCTAGAATGTATAGACAGGATGTCTTATGCCTCAGTGGATATGGGTAATAAAATTGTTTTTAATAATATCACTATCATTATTTTTATATATTTTAAAATACACAGAACACTTGGACATGTTATTAGCTCTGGTATAATTCCACGCTTTGAAAGATGGGAAAGAAATTTTATCAATGTATTTGATAACATTGATGATTGCGCTATTATAACCTGTTTTGTATGTTGTTTTTTGATATTTTAAGTTAATAAGTAAAAAATAGTTGTAAATGCTCCCCATTTTTTCAGGCAATGTTTGCTAGACATGTTGCCCCATTTGTATTCATGCTCATGTTGAATACAAATCAACAGCAACCATGTGGTGAAAGAGATATAATAGAAAGGATTCAAGATGCTATTCAAGTGTTCACCGCAAACTCTCACATAAGACAATGGATGTTCAATAGTTTTTGGGATCCAACATGTCAACCCAATTTGGTGATTAGAAGAATGGCACAAACATTGGTCAGACCATATTCACAAGAATTGTACACTTATATAACAACAAATCTTATTAGAGAAAATGATTCTTTCGGTGTTGATCGTATGAGGAATATTTTTCGCCTAGCAATACTTAATGTTGAATCTGGTGAATTTAATATGCTACTTTATATACTAGCTATATGTCTAAATAGTCTTGCACTTAACCATTTCAATGCTTAAATCACATTTTTATTGATAAACATTTTATGTGAAACGTAATTGTGAGTATAGAATAAATTTTTATGTAAATTTGAATAACAATTCACATTCATAAAAACACATCTTAAAAATAAATCCATCACAACTTACCATTTGAATACACATCAACTGCGGTAGATATAAGTTTGAAGCACACACTACTCAACCCATTGAAATCTGCGAGAGTATAAAAGTTGACACAAGTAGTTGAAACTGTTCTGTTGGCACAAACAGATAGGTAACTTATGTAACTTATACACTAGCTTACATGACACTTCACATAACATTTCACTTTTCATACATCTAACATTTCACTTTACATAACATTCAATAGATCCTAGGGTATTTCATATAATGTTTCACATTTACATACCTCTAATAGAATGGCGTACCTCCAATAGAACGGCACCTCCAATAGAATGTCAGATTTTGGTGTGTTTTTTTTTTTTGCACTCACGAAATTTATAGAATGGTATACTTCTAATAGAACTGTAGCTTTTGGTACTATTTTACACTCACGAAATGAATAGAACGGCAACCTCCAATAGAACGGCACCTCTAATAGAACAGTAGGTAAAAAGTTGATGAAAAAAATAGATCGGTACTCTTCTATTAGAAGAAATACGGTAACTCTTACTAGCAGGACATTTACACTTTACTTACATTCCATCATGAAACAAATCACTCACAAAATTCATTGGTGATCCGGTGGCCTGCATATCGATTCGTTCAGCTGGGGTAAAACCCTCCTCAAATTAAATGCCGGAACCAGCGAATACTTGAAATTGGTTCCCTGGATCCAACTTTGAAAGCCAACTTCGATAGAAACCTCCTCGATCAAATTACACAGCAAATAACATTGTGTGTAGATCAAAAATGCAATGTTCTGTAAATAAATATAGATTAAGGTAAATAAATACGCGTAAATCGAGAATCTATACCTATTTCGAAATATTTTTCACAAAAAAAGAATTTTGAATTGATGGGTACACTCGTACCAAAACATCTTTTTATACCGTAAATTCTGACTTTTATGTGTAAAACACCCAATAAGCATTATCAAAACACGTAGTAAATCTGTAAAATGGATTCAAAATATCTTGAAAATGCACTTGGAAATATGTTTTCTAAGATATTTAAAGGGTGTTTACACATAAAAGTCAGAATTTACGGTATAAAAAGATGTTTTGGTACGAGTGTGTATGTCGGATTCGCGCAAATGTGAATGAAGTCTTATCTGCCGGATGGACACTACACCTACGCCTACGCACATAAGTCTTTATTCAGCTAGCGAATAGGCTTGGGAAGCGTTTTTTATGTATTTTTGCACATAAACAAAGTGATTTTTAGAAACGTTTTTCTACATATTTATATAGCCAGTGGTGGTAACTTGTCATGCTCTGATAATTATTATAAACCTGTTTAAGTAGAAAAGTTTCGGTTAAGAATATTTGGTTTCACATAGTTCATAAAATACAGTATTTTTTATAATAAACTTATCCTTATATTGGAGACGCCCTTCTATTTTTAAAATTGAACCTTTTATAAAAAATTCATTGATAACTGAATATATTCTACCTTTTTTGAGTATTTGATAACTAAAATAATATTTCAAGATGTAACTATTTAATTCAAAAAATACGGTAATTTTTTATCAGATTTTTTTGGTTGTCTCACATGTAATTTGTCGTGACACACCCAATCCAACACACCCTTCCCGCAGGTAATTTTACTTGACACTTGTAGTACACGTGCGGCCGCCGTTGTAATTCTATTCGCGGCTGCGGCGACGACGTGCTAGCGCCCGCCCCGCGCGAACATTTATCAGATATTATCTAATTAATTGAGACAAAGTGCAAATTTAATTGAAGGTGAGTTGTCCGCGGGTGTGAAGGTAGTAATGTGGGTGGCCCAAAGTTTTATTTAGTTGATGGTTGCGGTAGACTGTAAAAAACGTGTAACATATCATTCAGTGTTGTAAAATTTGACTCCAATTTTTGTAGTTATTGGTATCTTGCTTTGGAAATATGGGACACTCTGCAATTTTACAATTTTGGTTAATTAGTAACGGATCGATCTATCGCTTCAAAATAGGAAACAAGACAAGATAAAAAATTTGGATCAAAACTGGTACCATCAAAAGTTTGATCATAAAACCGGATTTGAATATTTTCATCTAAATGTAGACTTTAAAGGGTTTATCTCAAAAATAATGGGTGCCACTAAATATAGAAGTATTTTTATTACTCAGATTCACCGTTTTTGCACGCGCGGCGATTTTTCAACAAGTTGCTGAGCGGCGTGACCATCGGAGCGGTAATTTCACTCTGTTGAGTGCACCGGTAATTTGAGGGTGAAATTAGGGTTCAAATGGGGTTGACTTTTCGGGATCAGGATCGGGATTCAATTTTTGAGATTTCGGGATCGGGATTGGATTTTTGAGATTTTGGGATCGGGATCGGGGTCCGGATTGGTTGGGATAGGGGTCACGGGATCGGGATTGGGATTAGCATTTTTTCCCGAATCGGGATCCCAAACTTGGTAGTTTCTAGCGATCGGGATAGGCATTTCGGGGATCGGGATTTTCGGGGAAAATTTTCGGGATCGGGATTGGGGTTTCAGGATCGGGATTGGGGTTTCAGGGTCGGGATTGGGGTTTCAGGGTAGGGATTGGGGTTTCAGGATCGGGATCTTGAAAGGTCCCGGTCCCGAAAACTGGCCCCATTTGAAACCTATACTAATGGTAAATTTACCTTTTTTCTTACAGTGTTTTACGACAACAAGCTGCTGAGCCGCGTGACCATCCAACCAAGCCCAACCCAAACCCGAAATCGGACTCGGAAGTACGTGTGTTTGTTTTTGGGGCGTACGTTTCGGTTTTATAGTTCTATCATTTATTCATTGTAATATGGGTGTGTAGAATCTAATGCGACAATTTTGAAGTCACGTGAATATTGGCAATTTGCCAGTATTTAAGTGGGTGTGAAAAGTGTAAAGGTTTTGACATCAGTTTACATTCGATATTGCGACAAAATAGACAAAATATCGAGTATAAGTTGACGTAAATACCTTGACACTTTTCATATCCCACTAGAATACTGGTTTTTATCAGATTGGCAACTAGCCAATATTCACGTGAGGTATGAAACGTGTCGTACGTCACTTGACACTGGATATTTACCACTTTGATCAAATATGGAGCGTAAAGTGACGTAAACACTTCAGCGCTTTTCTTGTCTCACGGATACTGGTTTTAATTAGAGATTGGCAACTTGCCAGTATTCACATGAGCGTGAAAAGCACCGAGGTATTTACGTCGCTTCACGCTCGATATTTGATCACGTATTTATTAGCTTGGCAACTTGCCATTGGACAAATACGTGATCAAATATCAAGCGTGAAGAGACATAAATACCTCAGTGCTTTTCACACCCACGTCAATACTGGCAAGTTGCCAATCTCTAATTAAAACCAGTATCCGTGAGACACGAAAAGCGCCGGAAGTATTTACGTCGCTTTACACTCGATATTTGATCAGAGTGGTAAATATCCAGTGTCAAGTGACGTACACACGTTTCATACCTCACGTGAATATTGGCTAATTGCCAATCTGATAAAAAAACCTGTTTTCACGAGGATACGGAAAAGCGTCAAATGTATTTACGTCAACTTACATTCGATATTTTGCTGCTTTTCATTTATTTATTGGCAACTTGCCATTCTTTACGTGAAAAGCGACAAAACATCGAATGTAAAGTGACATAAATATATTGACGCTTTTTTCGTGTCCCGTGAAAGACAGGTTTTTATCAGATTGGCAAGTCGCCAGTATTCGCGTGGGGTAAGAAACAAGTCAAAGTATTTTAAGTCAATTTACATTCGATATTTTGCCACTTCTCACTTGAACACTGGCTAGTTGCCAATAATAATTGACATAAAATACTTTGACGTGTTTCTTACCCCACGCGAATACTGGCGACTTGCCAATCTGATAAAAACCTGTCTTTCACGGGACACGAAAGTGTCAATATATTTATGTCACTTTACATTCGATGTTTTGTTGCTTTTCATTTATTTTATTGGCAACTTGCCATTCTTTACGTGAAAAGCGACAAAATATCGAATGTAAAGTCACATAAATACATTGACGTTATTTTTTGTCTCCCGTGAAAGACAGGTTTTTATCAGATTGGCAACTCGCCAGTATTCATGTGGGTGTGAATTACATCAAGGTATTCACGTTATTTTACATTCGATATTTTTACCGCCTCTCACTTGAACACTGGCTAGTTGCCAATAATAATTGAAAAGCGGTAAAATATCAAATGTAAAATAACGTGAATACCTTGACGTAATTCACACCCACATGAATACTGGCGAGTTGCCAATCTGATAAAAAACCTGTCTTTCACGGGACACGAAAAAAAACGTCAATGTATTTATATCACTTTACATTCCATATTTTGTCGCTTTTCACGTAAAGAATGGCAAGTTGCCAATAAATAAATGAAAAGCAGCAAAATATCGAATGTAAAGTAACATAAATACATTCGACACTTTTTGTATCCTCGTGAAAACAGGTTTTTTATCAGATTGGCAATTAGCCAATATTCACGTGGGATATGAAACGTCCGCCGTGTATTTACGTCACTCGCGCAAAATATTTTTCATGTGAATACTGACAAGTTGCCAATAAAACCTGTTTTCTCAAAAATATTTTGCGCAAGTGACGTAAATACAGGGCGGATGTTTCATACCCCACGTGAATATTGGCTAAAAGCCAATCTGATAAAAACAACCTTTAATCAAAATCAATTATCACGGGATCTGAAAGGTATCAAAATGTCAAATTATAATTGATTTTGACAAAGTGAAATGATTTTGCAGATGGATATCAAAGTGTCGTTTTTGTTGATGATGCTGTGCGCGGCGCTCTGCGGCGGCGGCATGGACGGCCCCTGCGACCACCAACTGTGCACCTGCATTGGCGTAGAGGCGACTTGCCGCACCAAATCCAGCTACGACCTATCCGGGTGCGAAAATATGAAATTTTACAATCCCAACCCCAACAATCGGGAAAAAAAAACACTTCCGGTCTCAACCACACACCCCCCGGTCCCAGTCGAGAAAAATTTTCCACCCAATCCCGACAATCCCAATCCCGATCCCAACAATCTTAATCCCGATCCCAACAATCCCACCCGATAAATTTGTGTTAAAAATCACTGAAATGTAAAAAATTTGCAGGTACACCGCGACCAACCGCATTAGGCGCGTCACGGTTCTCGCGCCGCACAACGAAATGTGCGAAGAAATGCGCAAGCTTTTCCAGGGCAATATCGATTTTCGCTGCAATATCGAGGGGGGTAACTACATATTGCCACCCACGTACACCCCCAGCGGAACCCCCCTGACCAAGCGAACCACCCGCGGCTTGACTTCAGTCCTCAACTTTATTACAAACGCGGTTGGTTACTTTTTGCATTACTACGGTGGTTCAAATGAAATTGGGTTTGAGTGAGGTTCAAGCGGGATTGTTGTTTCAGGTTAGGTGATCGGAACTGGGTTCGGGCTGTGTTTTGGGTTTTAGTGGGTGTTGCTTGCCTAGTTTTGGGTTGGGATCATTTTTCTGTTTAGACTATGTTGTGTTGTAAATTGATAGGGTTGGGTTTTCAGGATCGGGTCACGGTTTGAGATTATGAAAGTTTGAGTTTTTTCGGTATTCAACACTTTCTGAATTTATTTTTTGAGTTTTTCATCGGGTTTGGGTGGGGATGTCCTGTTTGAACCTCACTTAAAATAGTATTTTATTTGAACCAACTAGTAACCCTGTGAGATTGTAGAACCCTAGCATATATTTCATCATAAATATGCAGCCCACTGAATCCACCAAGGGTGTTGTTGTTGGTACGGAGAGTGAGCGCACCACATCGTTTGTCACCACCACTACACAGTCGTCACTGATCGGCACACAGACGACTGCAAAATATATGTTTTATAAGCAAGATGGTGAAATAAAGCGGTGCAAAGTGTATGACACCACATGCCACTGTGAATCATGTGCTGAGAAATGCCCTTGTGAACCGTGCATTCCACCAACACCGAGAATAATTTGGGTGTGTGAATTTTATGAAATGTGTTACATTTCATTACATGTCAGCAAACACAATGTTTTTTAGATCCCCCCTCGACCCACTACGCCGGCACCCCCCTGTGAATGTGAGACCCCCGAACCATGCTATTTACCAGGTGTCAATCCCAGACCTAGTAAGTGTACAGTAATGTGTCGAATGTCATGTAAAGTATTATTATTCTTCACGCGCAAAATTCATTACCATTTTTCTATTTGATTTAATTCACATTTTTTCATGACATTTTACACATTACTGTACACTTACTAGGTCTGGGATTACCTCCAGAACCCTGCGAGACCCCAGAACCGTGCGAGATCCCAGAACCCTGCGAGATCCCAAAACCCTGCGAGATCCCAAAACCCTGCGAGACCCCAAAACCCTGCGAGATCCCAAAACCCTGCGAGACCCCAGAACCGTGCTATTTACCGGCGCCCTGTGAAATTTGCGAGACTTGTGAAATTTGCGAGACTTGCGAAGTTTGCAAAACTTGTCAACCGTGCACTACTCAAGAACCTTGTCCAACAGAAAAAATGTGCACTACTCCACTTCCCACCCCCACCACCCCTCCCAAATGTGGTTTTGCTGACTGTGAGAGCTTGTGTCAGCTCTATGCTGTTACGCACACATTGTGAGTCGATCTGTGATGATTTTGATGTGTTTACTATTTTGACACATTATCCAATAAATATGTTTACATTGCTTATAACAGAGTGGCTACACCCTCAACAACATCTGTTACTAGCACTGTTCACACGGCGTCTGTGGTGCACATTAAAAATAGTGGTGGTGGTGGTGGTGGTGGTGCAATGTCTGAGGAAGATGTGGCGATGGAAAAACGAAAGGTACTTAGAGTAGATAGTCCACTAACTAAAACACTCTACCTACTCACTCACTTACTCACTCACAAACCTCACTCACTAAAACCATTTTTATTTACATGTAAATGGTTAGATATTTATTAGTGGTTCAGGGGTTGCGGTGTGAAATGCGTACATTTTTATGTACCATTGAAAATGAAACACTCAATGCATTGGGATGTAGGTACATAAAAAATGTACGCATTTCACGCCGCAACCCCTGAACCACTAATAAATATCTAAAGTTCACCTATCAAAACAATTTACAAATTTCAGCTGAAGGATATTGAGGAAAATCAAGTGAATTACTCAAAGTTTTTCACCTTGATCGGGATGCTCGGGCTGTTTTTGCAAGCGATTTGCACTAACACTACTGGGTGGTTAGCCGGCATGGCTAGGTACTACGGCGCGGTGAGAAATTTGATAAAATTTTGTACATTTTGAATCAATTTTAAAACACGCATCACTCAGGAGCTTTACAAATGGGCAAAAGGCAAACGCAATGGCTTCAATTTGGGTGAAGATCGCGGCGGTGTGGAAATGAAAGATTTTGGCGCCGTCAGTATGAGTGATATGGTAAATAGAGTTGGAGGAAATAAATGACATTTCAATATCAATATTCGATGCTTAAAAAACCAATACTTTTTACAGTTGCAATTTTCATGGGTTTTTACACAAAACTTTTGACACTTTGCATGACATTTTACATGACTTTTGACACTTTGCATGATGCAATTTTCATGGAATTTTTACACAAAACTTTTGACACTTTGCATGATATTTGTCATTTTACAGGATATTACGCATGATATTTGTCGTCATTTTACAGGACATTTTACATATACGCATGACAACATTACTCGATAAGCTTCTTCTAACTCAACCCTCCCTTGTCAACCGGCTGCTGACCAACCAGGAACACATGATGCAGCTGCAGCAGAACCAACAGGAAGAGCTGAACATGCTCAGGGGTTCTGTTTACTTACATTTTTATCACCTGTGAAAAGTGCCAGTAACCAAAATGGTATGACATTTTTTATTTTGGTGTTAGTCGGAAAAAATACTTATGTTTTTCACCAAGACTCACGGATACTGGAAAGTCACCAATATGGGTTCAAAAAACCAGTAGTGGCTTTCATGAGTGAGACACAAAAAGCGCCGAGGTATTCACATCGCTTTACTCTCGATATTTGCTCACGTATTTATTAGCTTGGCAACTTGCCATTGAACAAAATACGTGATCAAATATCGAGCGTGAAGCGACGTAAATACCTCGGTACTTTTCACACCCACGTGAATACTGGCAAGTTGCCAATCTCTAATTAAAACCAGTATCCGTGAGACACAACGGAAAAGCGCCCGCCGGAAGTATTTACGTCGCTTTACGCTCGATATTTGATCACGTATTAGTTTGGCAACTTGCCATTAAACAAATACGTGATCAAATATGGAGCGTAAAGCAACGTAAACACTTCAGCACTTTTTGTGTCTCACGGATACTGGTTTTAATTAGAGATTGGTAACTTGCCAGTATTCACGTGGGTGTGAAAAGTACCGAGGTATTCACGTCGCTTCACGCTCGATATTTGATCACGTATTTGTTCAATGGCAAGTTGCCAAGCTAATAAATACGTGAGCAAATATCGAGAGTAAAGCGACGTGAATACCTCAGCGCTTTTTGTGTCTCACAGATACTGGTGGCAAGTGACCAATTGACTGACACCAAAGTAAAAAGTGTCAACTGGTGCTTTTTAAATTAAATAAATAACAATGACTCAGACGAGTTCGCGCACGTCTCGAATAGGGAGGCCTATTTGGTCGATGTCGACCAGAATTCCTCTATCGGTGGCGGCAGCAGGGTGGGCGGCAGCAGGGTGGGCGGCAGCAGGGCGGGCGGCAGCAGGGCTGGCGGCAGTAGGGTGGGCGGCAGCAGGGTGGGCGCTCCCATCGCGCGTTCGTCCAGTGTGGGGCACCAGGTGCCGCGCTTCGTGGGGCCGGTCTCGTTGATGCCCGGGCGGGAGGAGCGAGGTTCAAAATTTGTCGCTTTTTAGTGTGTCACTGCCGCCATTACAAAATACCGTAATCGCAGTGTGAGCGGCAGCGGCGCGGGAGCGTGTGTGCAGCGGCGGCGCGGGAGCGTGTGTGCAGCGGCGGCAGCGGCGGGCGGCGGGCGGCAGTCAGAGTTTCGTTGTTTGTGCGCGTGCGGTTGTTTGTTTTTTTTTGCCCCCCCGCCAGTTGGGTGGGTGGCCGCCGGTTGTTTGTGTGCGTTTTTCTAGCCGCCCCACCCCTTCGTGGTGTAGTTTGTGTGCAGTTTTTCTGGCCGCCCCGCCCCTTCGTAGTTTGTGTGGTTTTTTGCCGCCCCGCCCCTTTGCGGTGAATAGTTTGTGCCTAGTTTTTTTTGTGTAGTTTGCATAAATGTATATGCATAATAGTTTCCATGGTATTTTACATGTGACACCACCACCATAAGTAAATATTTCGGCATTTTACATGACGACATTTTACAAAATACCTTGGCATTTTACATGACTGCACTGCTGAAAAATATCACCACTTATAATAACTGCATATACATTTAGTCTCGTTTTTGTTGGCGGTTGCGGTGTGGTGATCATTTAGTCGGTATGCTTTTTGTGAGCATTTTTCTGCTGCGAAAAAACCCCCCAAAAAAAACAGCTCACAAAAAGTGTGTTTGCGGGCATTTTTTCTATCATGTTACATGGCTGGATCTAAAAATGTACCGCGGCGTGTCCCCCCCACTCACTCGAAAAATTACCGCATACACGCCCAATTCGTGGGCCCACACGCGGGCTCACGCGCACGCACGCGCGCGCACGCACGCGCGAAGATGCGCAGCAAAGATTTGGTTGCTCATTGTCATCTAGCACCACGTGTGCACTCAGTCCGAGTAGCGCGTGCCTGCGCGCGCGTGCGTGCGCGTGAGCCCGCGTGTGGGTCCAATTACATGCAATCTCGGTTCCGATATGATTCTAGTTTTCTTCAATTGCATTCTAGTTTCCATTGCTTTAAGTGTCATATTTTTTATTTTTGCGTTGATGTTTTGTGGCATTTATGATGGTGTTTCACTTGAGATTTTACTTAGGCATTCACTTGATCATTTCTGATGCATTCAATTGATGATTTTTGTTGTTGAGTTTATTGATGATAAAATGAATATGTTGTAAAAATATTGGACAATTTATTGAATCACCATTGGTAGCGATACCATCACCATACCTACAGTACATAAAAAACTCCGGTATTTTTTTTTTCAACTTCAAAGGTTTTTTATAAAATTGGGGAGTTTAACTAAAACTCCGGTGGTAAACGTGGTGGGGTACAAAACTGGGGGGTGGGTGCTCAAAACTCTCACACATTTTTTGTAGTATTTTCATAAAACAACAACGGTGGTACAAGTGGTAAATCACGTATCACTTCGGGGGGAAGGTCACAGCATTCCTATAGCGTTTCACTGCGTTGGCGGTGGTGTTTTTTGTTTTTTAGGTTTTTTTTTTTAGGTTTTTTTAGGGTTTTTTAGGGTTTTTTAGGCGTTTAGGGGTTTTTTAGGTTCTTTTTTTACCTTTTTTACTGGTAAAAAAGGTAAAAAAGGTAAAAAAGGTAAAAAAATAGGTCCTAGTAAAAAATAGGGGCGGCGGCGGCGGCCTATTTTTTACCAAAAAAAAAACCCTAAACACCTAAAAAAAGAAAAAAAGAAAAAAAGAAAGAAAAAAGAAAGAAAAAAAGAAAAAACACACTCGCTCTGTGCCATGGACATGTCCCATTGCATGCCATGGCATCTTTTTCTTCTCCAGTCATAGCGTAGCAGAAGGGTAGGGAAGTGTCAAAAAGTGGGTGACACGCGTGTCCAGCCAACATCCAAGCCTTCACTATAGCTCTTCTACCATCATTCGAGTCTACTTCCGCTTGAGGCCAATCGTGAAATATACCATCACCAAAGTCGTTTAAGCTGAGGGCCAAAAACTTGTCCGCCACGTAATTTCTAGCTATGTGTAAATTTATTTCTGATTTTGGCCATTTGTTAATAATAGATTGTAGATTCTCAGGGGACGTGGCACCCATGAGGTAAGAATTTTGGAATGGTGATAATGCGTATTGTAAATGTAGGAATCGTTGAGCTAGCAGGAAACCAGCTCGGCCAGAGTAGGGACAGCGCTTATTACCACGAACTGCTTGAAAACACTCAATATGTGTTGCTACATTTAATTCCATCAATGATTTTAGACTCAAATTACGTATGTCTAAAATTTCATTAGTCACAGTGTACACGATCATTTTTAAGCAGTCTAATTGACTACTCGTAGTGTCAGCGCGAAGGTACAAATCTCTGGGATTTGTTAAAAGAAATATTGAACCTCTCCTATTGAACCAGAATTTTGGGAAAATTCCTGCAAGAGGGGGAAAATCACTTGTTATTGTTTATATTCACAACTATATTACCATAATGCCCCCCAGCAGGATATTCATCACATCTAGATATAGCAAAATCATCCATCATATCATTAATTTTATAAATAAGACCAAACGGTACCAGCTTACTTTTTATATTACGCATCTCATCATTCTTATGATCACTCAAGGCATCCCATTTAGTCGTTTCCGTGTCTGCATCCGAGGTGGTTTTTGGTGTTGCGGTGGTGTTGGTGGTGGTGGTTTCCATAGTACTATACGTAGAGTCATCAGCCCTTTTCATCTTTTTAACCTTTTCCAGCAATGTACCAACTGATGGAGGCCCTTTAGAAGAGTGTTCGTCTGTATTTGTTCGTGGGGGGATATTCAGGTGCCTTGGGGGTTGGGGTGGCTGCTCCTGCTGGTGTTGTTGTTGGTGGCGTCTCATCAGTTGGTCGGTATCTGATGGTGTCAATCATACTCTCATGACGTATACGGCATTGCGTACATAATCTAATTTGAACTAGCACACTATCATCAGAATACAATTTTGACTGCAAAAACTTGGTCCTGGTTTCACAAGTTCTACACAATGCGAATAAAAGGAAACGGTAGCTGTACATTGAGCATAATGGATAATTCATTTTTTTCTTTTGATATACGACCTCCTTACCACTTCTTCCATATACACCAGCAAATGCACCTTCATTAATCTTGTGGAGGTCGTTAGCTTGTTGATCATCCCCAGGTTGTTCATAGTCATCCACACTCCTCACGTCCTTCGCAGCAGCATGTCCTTGCTCAGCACCACCACCAATCTTTCGTACCGTAGAAGCCACTTTTGCCGCCGTGTTTGTTGCCATGGTTGTGTGTGCGTGTGTGTGTGTGTGTGTGTGTGTGTGTGCGTGCGCGTCGTGTGTGTGCGTGTGTTTGAATGCAGTGGTTGATTTGTTGTTGAACTGCAGTGAATGAAAAGGTGTCTCTTTTATATGCTCCTGAGTGGGCAAAATGCCAAGACACATGCTGTTGTGGTTTGGCATCTTACCAAGTTGTAATATGACATGGCATGTTGCCAAGTTGTAATGTCATTTCCCCTGGTATTTAAGAGGGGGTCATGAAATTGGATTCTTCATTGCACACTTCCATCAAACAACATTCTGCTCGCTGCTGCAAAAATGTCAACTACTGAACCAGGATACACTTCCCTCTATTTCTATGGTGGTGAAAGACCCAAGCAAATTGCTTTTCAAAAGATTACTCAAAACGCATTTGCTCCAACATGGAATTTCAGAGATGTTGGCTTTAGGGTCTATTCAGCTTATGAATATTATATACCACCTGGTGGTCGGTGCTACGTGATGCTCGACTTGAGATTCACGACACCGAATGGGGTGTATATGAGGGTTTCTAATCAGTTGTGTTTGGCGCTGTTTTATGGTGTTATACCCATAAATGGTAAGCTATTTGTGTGTACGTGGGTTTTCTCCTTCTACTACTACTACGCAACACACACACACACACACACACGCACCTGCACACGCAGACTTGATAAGCTACAGTGGTAATACTGGTATTCTCCTGTTCAACTTGTCTGTGAACCCCTTCTATGTTCCAAAGGGTATGCATATTGCAAATGTTGTGCTTGAAAAATTCATGATTCCGGAAATCATTGAATTACCTCCAAATGCGCCCGCATCTGCACTCGCTTCCATGGATAGTGAAGATGCTTTCCATAATTATTTAACGAGGATGGATTTTGCTGGTGGTCGAAACCCAATACCATTCAGTGGGTTGTTTTTTACACCACAACACCACATACCAATGCAAGTGTACTTATTTTTTTTTTCAGATAAGAAAACCCCATACGAAAGGTGGGGTAGCGACTGGTATCAACCTACTCAACCTTCATTCTGCGCGGCACCGTTGAAGAAATGGGAAGCGTACAAGTCATTTTGCCCAAAGTTGGAACCTATTGCTGAAAACTGCGAGGTCGAGCCGGATATCAATAGGATGAAACTTCAATCAGAAGAAGACATGTACCTGTCGTACGATAGACCCTTCACCACCATGGAAAACCTCCCGGAAGAAGAAAATTGTGACTCAATTTCAAAGGAGTGGTTGTGATTCATTCATTTTTTATCACATTTCTAGCACTTGATGACAATTTCCCAATTGGAATTGTCGTAAAAAGTAACATGAATAATTGTTTAATCTTATGTTTACTTAAGAGTGAAATCACCTGCAAAACAACATTTTTAGAATTTATTGGTTTGCATAATAACATAACTTTCAAAAAGACAAGCGCGAATAAGCCACATGTGTCTGCAGCTTTGCTTTGTATCACATTTTCATTTATAGAAAAAATGCAGTCATTAGAAAACTGCAATTTAATATCATGTATCACTCGTTGTGTTAAGTTTCGCCTACCGAGTGAATCAAAAATGAATAAATGATCATGTGCAATTCTGAACAATGTAATAAAATGACCCCACGTCACTTCTGGATAATTTAAGAAGCAGACAGCTCCCTTACCAATGGAAATAGTATTTAGTTGATTGTCCTCCTCCAAATTGATGCAGCTGGCGCTATCCTTCAACACACTATCCGCTTGAATAATCATTTTGATGTCCAACACCTCCATGACATCAAAATCCCCCGCTCTTCATAAACCAAGTCACCGTCTTCTTAATAATTAGCGTTGGATAGAATAGTGCGGTCAGCGTGCAAGTGTAATGACGCAATTGAGAAACAATAAACCAATATAACCAATCCATCGGCGGGTGTGGGTTCATGAAATACAAAATCTAGACCAAGCGAGCCTACTGAATACAAATCAGTCATTGTATCATCGACTTTACATACAACCGGGTCAAAACTTAATGCAAACATGTTACTCTTGTATTCATCAAACGTGACACTATTTTGTGTATTGAAATTCTTCTTCAATGTTCGACATAATTCTCTAAATGCCATAGCGTAACCTAGGTCACTTGTCGCAACCTGTTTAGAATCAAAGTAATAAGGTACCAGAGGGTGACGAGCTGCACCAAACAACATGGTTGCTCTTTCTATTCTATGAGGTGGAAAACTGAATTTAGGTTTACTCACATCATTTGACAAATAACTATCACCAGTCAACATCTGAACAATACAAAAACTAGGTAATTTACCCACGTATATCGCTTGCTGTGAGGTTTGTTTTAAATTTCCAGGTACATTGACCCTAACGACTCGGGTATTAAGAAAATGTAATTTTAATGGTCTGGTTAACGCCGCCTTCTCAATAGCAATTGCGCATTCTGCACTCGGTTGCAGATGCAATGCATATAATTGAATTTTTTGGATTTTTATTTTATAATTTTGTACAGTTGGTGCGAGAGTTTCATCAAAACACTCTAAACAAAAACCATCAGAATGTCTTACGAGTTCAAGTGTCATTGGGTATCCCGCAGGCCAATAACGACGTGTCGAAAAAAGATCTAGTGCTAATTTTGAATAAGTTATACATTTTTGGCTACCAGTAATTTGAGCTGCTCGTTGTTGGAAACCCTCACTCTCAGGCCGCCTTATTGCCTCGTAATCGTCATTAAAAAATCCTTCCGTCTCCAATTCCTTGTAATTTTTGTCTTGATCTGTTAGTACTTTATGTTTTAAATGTACTAAATATGCGAAATTATCTGTTAAATCAATGAGTAAAGAGTTGTTACTAAAGAGTTTTACGGTGCGCCAACAAGTAGCACCGAATCCTGGGATTAGTGCCACACTTTTTCCTATCAATCGATCTGGTTCACCCGCAGTTACAACCCTATCTGGAATATCAGTACCATCTTGGTTAACAACGGTAAATTGCATACGAACATAAACATTTGACAAATCTATATAATATTGGCTCGAATCTAGCGTCCACGTCCATGACGTGTTGTAATCATTGTGTTGTATAGATAAAGGTATCTCCAAAAGTTGTGATTGAACAAATGTAGAGTCTATTTGGGGTGCGCTGTAATACGCCACCTCATTTGGTGTTACAAATGATGAGCTTGGGTCTACTTTAGTTTTCAAAATTGTTTGGGGTTGAAAAACCGTGGAACCATCTATATTAGCTGTGGATGCGGCCATGACGTAAAATGTAGTAAAACTGACTTGAATTTGACAAAAAGGTTGTGTTTATATAGGTAGGTAATCATCTCGGGAATACGGGTATAGTTACTGGGAATTTACTCTTGCTTTTACGTTTTCTGCGTCCTTTACCTCTTTTTTTACCCATACCTTTTGTTTTTTTCCATATATTTATTTTACTCTTACGCCTGCGACCTTTTCCTTTTCTGCGACCTTTTCCTTTCCTGCTACCTTTACCTTTTTTGTGTCCTTTACCGATGGCCGCCTTTCCCTTGCGCTTTTTCTTCTTTTTTACATTATTGTCACTTTTAATGGGTGTCTGATTTTCATTTGTAACAACTGGCTCTGATAATGGCCTAGTTATGTGAATTTCAGGTGCACCCAATCCAACCATACCGACAAAATCTGATTGTTTTTCGATATTTTTTTGATAAAATGAAGGGTCTGGCATCTTCAAAACTCCGTAATTGAATTTATGTATCTTGGCAGCCTCTTTTTCAGCTATTGGGTTATCCATTTATTGCAACATTGGTCTTTTTCTTAATGTTAGAGATAAAAATATTCTGGTATTTGGTGCCACTTTTACAGCTGCGCCACTTTCATGTAACAAATCAAATTGTAATCTATTAGTATAGACTGAATCGAATGGGTAGAACTTTTGAATAATGGGTTTATAATCAACACTCTGAATCACTTGCGAATTGTCTAGAAAAATGTTTCCTAATGACACTTTATTACAACCGAATAAAGTTTTTTGAAGTGAAGAAACTTCAGCTATATATACTTGTTGGCATCCACGGAAAAAACCTAAATGTGGATATATAAATTGTTCATTTACCAATAAATTTCTTCCAACTGAAAGGAGATCTTTCATTTTATTTGACAATAATATCATTTCAACATTTGTTTTACATTTTAAACATTTACCTCCTAAAAAACTCTCAAAATCAAGAACAGGTTTTACTTGCATTTCTCTTGATGATGTTGGTCTTAACGATTTTGATGTATACAAGTTTAACGCATTACCCACATCAATAAAACCGTAATCTGTATCATATAAAGTTTCAAACGGAACATGCCGACGTCTCCGTTTTGGTCCCTTCAAATCTGTCGCTTTTTGGTACCTATCTATAATATCGAACAATTCAGTCCAATGTGATAACCCAGCAACATCTTTTAATTCACCTAAATCTTTACACTCTATTGCATTGTCAAATGCATTTTTTATACATTTTATTATATCATTGCTAGTGGGGAGTTTCAAAATTTTCCGGTTTGTCATGAGATTTGAAAAATTTATAGCACTAAAATAAAATTTGCCGTTGCAATCATATAACAAATAATAGTCTTCCGGTCTATTACTCTCTATGACACGTTCCGTTCTATCTATATGTGAAAATGCAATGGAAGATATAGCCATCTCCCAATTTTGTGACAAGTTGAATCGGATATTACTCGGGAAATCATATACCATATTCGAAGCCAATGATCCTTCACTTGGTTCCAAAACTAAATCTAAATGATATTCACTAGACTTTGCCTCCATTATCTCTTGTTGTTGAAGAAGAAGAAGAAACGTTTCTGTGATTCGCAAATATTAAATCGTAAACTTGATCTTGTGACGTTTTTCTATCAAAAATCCTTAAAAAAGCTCTCAAAATTTCGGGTGATTTCTCATAAATAGTTTTTTTTGGTACATGCGTTGTAATATATATTAATACAGTAATGACAGTTAAGCATTGAATAAATGTGATGCCTGCTTGCAGGACTAACTTTTTATTTATGGTACAAGAGTTATTCTTTGTTGTCGTCGTCGTCTGATGACCTCCTCTGGCTGAAACCATAGGTTCAATAGTCTTTTTATATACATCATGATTCGTCTTGTCCATTTTCCTCAGCATTTATAATATCTCCGGCGTAATAAACCTTGGGTAAAATTTCTGACTGATTTGCGTCCTTGACTTTTGAAATGTAATATGTATATGGTATAAATGTATCTTTTATTTTTGCTATATAGTATATATTTGATGAAAACTTTTGATCCGTTGACTTGCTAAAAGTTTTATGAATTCTCACTCTTACAGGATCATTCAACGCAAATTTAACTTTTGGTCTTTTACTCGGAGGTATGTTTTTAATAGATCCACGATCGAGCTTCGGTTGAAATCGCTTCTTAAATACTTGTCTGTCATCAAAAATGGTCAACTGAATCGGTGCCTTGTCATTTAAATACTTTCGCGGTGTTCTGTTTATAGAATTGATAATTTTGGCTAAAGCAAAGTAGTAACGTCTGTGTTTAGTGGTTGCATAGAACCTAGCTAATTTCATTCGTATAGTTGAAATAACTTTTTCTACCGGAGAATTTTTTTGATAAGATGCTAGTGGTGTTAACGTTATTCTTTCACTCTCCAAAAATTCTGTAAATTGTTTACTTAAAAATTCTGCGGCAAAATCACAAAAAACTGTTTCTACTGAACCACCTCTACCTTCTATTTCTCTCAAAATTTCTTCAAATTTTTGCGTCATATGGTTAGCTGTTTTATTCTTACATATCCTGAAATGAATCATATCTGAAAAAGTGTCGACTGCCAATAAAACAGCTGTGTTCCCATAATTAGTTTTGGGTGGTCCTAAAAAAGCTAAATCAATACTAACACATTTGTATAAACCTGTACTTATGACAGGTCTAGTGAATCTTTTCAATCTTTTTGCCTGTTTTGCAAAAATATAACCATGTTGTTTTTTTAACCAATTATTAACTAGTTGAATGGTTATTTTTTTATCATGTTTCTTAGCTTCATTGTACAATACTTGAGCACGTGAAAGCAGACCTTGGGTTATTTTTTTTGCTGTTATTTTACCTTTTTTATATCGACCATACCACAAATATTTTAATAATGATTCTTGTTTTTTATTCAAGGTCGGCATTTCTTTTGGAGCCATCCAATAGCTGACTTTACTACACGCCGCGGCCGCTGTCTTGAACCACCTTTACCAAGCAAATTACTCACTTTCTGTTCGTGTGATGATCGTGTATGTCTCTCAGTTGTTTGTATGTATTCTGTGAATTCATCAAACCCGACCGGTGGGTTTACTTTAAATAGAGGTTTGTGCCCCAAATATTTAAGAGCTAAATAACGTAAAACATCAGAATAATTTGTTCTTGGTAGGGGTTTTTTTCTCAGAGGGCTAATAATTTGATTATGTTTAGTGACCGGGACTTTATTTTTAAACTTTGTGTGCAATTCTTTCATTTTAGATTTCACTTCTGGGGAATCATCTGCATTATATAATAATTTAGGCGTTGCTCTATTGATTGAGGTGGTTGGGATGGTTGAGGATGAGGGTGTAAGCATTGGGTGAACATTTTCTGAACCATCTTCATACTCTAACGCACGTCTCGTCGGTGATTCCTGTTTAATGTCGCCATCTACTTTTTGTGGAACAGTTAATTGTTTTCTATTTGCTGGAGTATTTGATTGTTTTGTAAACTTTCGAGGACGACTTTTCAACAATGTTTGATATAATGTTCTCTTTTTACGAGATTGCTGCTTACGAGCTTGAGTAAGTGGTGGAGTAAAAAATTCTGGTGAAGATTGTCCATTGGGGGATTGAATATTGGGTGGTTGATTATTGGGTGGTTGATTATTAGGTGGTTGATTATTGGTTGGTGACGAAGGTGGCGTGATAATATTTTGTGATGGAAAAGAATTGTTTGCACTTACATTTTTTGAATTTAATATGGTTGATATTTTATCTCTAGCTGCATACAGTAAATGGAGCTTTTGTCTTTCTGTCAAACGTTTACTTGTCATTATGTCATTTATTATACTTTGCAATTGTTCTTTCCCAATCTGTTGATCCACAAATTTCTTTAATACATACTTGAAATCATTGACACTCAAATTGGATTTGTGAGTATCCATTATACAACTTTCAAAACGACTGATTTGACAAGTAACCTCATCAAATGTAATGAAGCGTGCCTTATAAGTAAATTTCTAGCCTTTTTTATAGACTGACAGTTTGACAATAATTTTAACAATGGCATAAAATATTCTAGTGATTCCTTAACAGATTTATTTATAATATTCTGTAATTCATCATTGTTTAAAACATTATACGATATATCTATAATGGAACAGATCACTTCATTGCTGGTTCTCTTAAAAAACTGTCTCAGTTGTTTGTCATTTGATTTTGCGGCCATTTTTATCAATTTTTGTCTGCACTTTTTTATTCTGGGTACAATTCTTTCATTCTTCATTATTTCTGGGATACAGTAAAATAGTTTTCACTGTTTTGACCGAGGTTGTTGGCTGCTATGTCGTATATAATTTGATGATTCCCGCGCTCTTGAAAAATGTTTGATCTTGCCTGAAATATAGGGTTTATATGTTGAAAATTGACCATTAAATACCCATACGGATCTTTTATAGCATCATTATACGCTTGAATAAATCTTCGTTTTTGCTCAGATTTACCAAACCAACTAGAGGCGAGATTTTGAACTACGTGTTCAGTTGGATATCTGAATAATATTAAAAATGTACAGTTTCTTCGAACGATTTTTTGGCTATGATCTACGAAAGGGTCATGTGATTGTAGTAGAACAATTAACTTTTGACTGTGACTCACCGTGTTTGTAATCAGTCTGTTCGTGTACCAGCGCGGTAACACTAGCTGCATATCATCAAACACAACAATTTGCGCCAAATTTGTATCTTCTAGGGCTGTTAATGATGGTACTTTGTTCCTCTCTAATATTTCAACTTTGTCTGGATATTGCTGTTGTAGTTTTTGATATACGGGGTGGTTGTGTTGATTACTGCCAGAGCATATCAAAACTTTGTCTGGTGATGTTTCCAGCTTGAGTGATCCATTTAAAGCGTTTTGTATAAACTTTAAACAAAAATTACTTTTTCCTGATCTACTGGGACCTATAATTAAATACGATTGACCATAATTAGCAAACTTTACATCATCTTCCGTAAAATACTTATCATCCATTGTTGTGAGGTAAATTTCCAGAGAAACCCCAAGGGATAGAATAAGGTCTATTACCAAACCAATAATGATAGCGTTTCTTTAACTGGAAATGAACCCTTTTATTAACCGTACTAGTTGTTATAGATGTCAAACACGGATTATTCCTAAAAATCAAATTCTGGGTATATAAGTAATGCGGTGTACACAATTGTGGCGAGAAATATGAAATCAGTTGCTTTTTAAGCTCATTACTTTGTAATAAATACTTATTTTTAGCTGTTAGTCTCACACCCTTTGCTTTTAATACAGTATATGCATTATTTGGATCAACCTTTTTCCTATAGGTCATGGAATAAAACTTGTTAGCGATGCCTATAAATTCACTCACAAATTGGTCATGTGGAACTTCAGAGCTCAATTCACCCAAAAAACCAGGGTTTATTTTTGGGTGATTATCGCTTTGAGTTGCTACATAATAACATGAATCTGTATCGGTATATAATAGTTGATTATATGATAATTCTTCTAATAAATGTTGTAAAATTGTACGCGAATAACTAGTAATATACAATGCGAGAATTAAGCAAGAATTGGTTGAATTTTGTACATACTCATTTGAAGTTTGCATTTTGACTCTAGCCACATTATCGTTCATAATGAAAACTTCTTCAATTTCATTTACTGGTGAAAATACCGTATTCATAAATTTAACGGGATCCTTAATGAACACATATTTAGACTTTTGGGTGTTTAAACCCAATTGCCCATATGAGCTATTAAGGAGTAGTTTACATACCCTACTTTTTGCTGAATTTTCTTCAAATTTATCTGGGTCCAGATAACATCTCTCAATTTCAGCAAACTTTTCGCAGAAATCTCGTTTTTCTTGATCATTTTTGAAATTGTGTTTAGCTGATAAAACTTTTTGAACAAAAATTTTATCAATAAAGCTACTAAACACACCTCTTTCGGGTGTTTCTGGAGTCCACTGAACTACGTGATCGTATACGAGTGCCTCATACGCGTGTAAAATTCTATAGTTTCTTTCCAGCGCCATATTTATACAATTAATTGACCATGTTCCAGATAACTTTCTTTCGTTATTCGTACACGTGCACTTATACGACCCATTGGGAGGTGGTAATTCATGTTTACCCCCCACATACTTTTTGGCGCAGGTATAACATAGCGTGTATACAGAAAACTCGTTGATTTTTGTTGGTAAACATGGTAATAGTAAATCTTTTGGTGGTAAAATGTCACATTGCAAAACACCTGCGGCAAACGGTAATTCCTTTCTCGTACGCCCCCTTAAAAACTTTAATTCCTCTTGCGTTATTACTCTAGGTGCCTTTATAGGCATGGGGAACTTTTTCATAGCGGCTGGGTACATGGAAACTACATCTATCGCATTTATAGTTGAATTTGGGTTATAGTCTAATGGTAAATTATCAGTAAACAAATTACCGTTTGGATTTGTACTAGCAAAGCAACTAAAAAGCTCCGTTCTGCCCCCAAAAAAAGCATCCCTCATATTGAGAGGATTTCTAATCTTTGTCCTATTAAAAATGATTGCAAACTTTTTACTATCCTTTCTTAATTGGTCAACATCACACATCCACCACATTTCCACACGTTTATTGGTTTGTTTTTCAATCATATTTATTCTTTTCATGGTTTTTTCATAATTTTCTTTATGTGTTAAATGCGACTGTCTAAATCTAGCATATCTAACTTTCATGCAGCGACGACACCCATGGATTACACAACCTAGCATTTCTCTGTAAAAGTCCACTTCAGTTTTTTCTGCATCTTTGTATACCACGCAATCAACTTTGAAATTTCTAAAACTACGAGTCTCTGAATCGTAACATATTACTGTTTTCTCACCTCCTTGTGATCTAGCATATTGAATATATGGGTTATTGTAGTATTTTGATAATGCTACAATGCTTTTCAAAGCCCACATTGATTGATTATCACCCGTACTAAAACTATTATGTGGTGGAGTGTGAACTATACTCAACGGTTCCATGTGTTGTGATTTCCATATGAAATTGGCTAATGAACTTATACTTTTAGAATTCAAATGTGGAATAATTCCAAAACTATCAAAAATTTCTTTTGAAAACTTGCAAAATGCTTCTTGTAATACCAACACGTCTGATTTTATGTATTCAAAACATTCCTTTTTCACATCAAATGCTTGCATTTTATTTTTTTCATACCATTCCGAAAACATTCTCTGATCGTCATTTTTCATATTAACCACATCATAATATTCAATTGCTGGTAATTTATCATAAACATCATTCAAGTTATGTTCCGAAATCAAACCGTGTGGAAAATTACCTTTTCGTATTTTACAGTTGAATGCCTTACCGACTTGAGCTAAACTCATGGGGAAATATTTGAGGGAACAAAGAAAGCTTAATCTGTTATTTAAACGCATGTAAAAAATCCTACGTGCATTGGAAAGTAATATATTAGGGATATGTCCATTTTTAATAAAAATAGCCAAAATTTCACACAAGTCAAAGCTCAAATTATGTGCTATAACTGTTAAATTGGTGTGTTTCTTATAATCCATCAAAAAGTAATAAAATTGTTCAATTGCGTTCAATCCATAGAAAAACTTTACGGATTCTAAACATTGTTCACACGCATTCAAACTGAAAAAACAATTATTGCATCGTTTAACGCAATAAACAGCATATGTTGAATGTATTATACGTTGTTGTTGTTGTACACACTCAGTTGATGAACTACCCCACTTTTTATCAATACTTTTTATTGATTTTTGGTATGTTTCTGTGTCATAAAAAATTATTTGAAACGGTTTATTTGGGTGCTTGTCTTCAAAAGGTATTGGTCTCTGTAAATAACATTCAAACTGATGTTCTCTAAATGTTTTTTCCTTTGGTACAAATATCTTACAATACGAACACTTTGTAAAACCACAATTTTCGTGATTTTGACCCATTATTATTTTTCTATTGCATTCACTACAATATTGTATACATTGACATACAGTTAGCGGTTTCACCACTTTTTTTTCTTGCAATTTTTCAATGTCTTTTTTGTTAACGGAACAATCTTCGTCTGAGCTATCAGAACCATACACTTTAGTTATGGTGAAATTTGACTTATCTGGATAAACATTTTTGAGGTGATTTTCATAGCATTTTGAATTATAAAAAGATCTATTGCATAATTGACATATTATAGTATTTTTTCCTTTATCTATGGGGCAAATTACGGGGTCGTAACACATTGGACAAGCGGATTTGGAACATTTACATATAGTTCCCTTATTGTATAAAATTTTATTACAGCAATCGGTTACGCGGTAGCAATTTGCTATAGAACTAATAGACCTTATCAATACGACATGATTTTTATCATGCAACAAATCAATCCATGCAATATTCTTTTTCCCATTTGATTCTTGAAATATTATTTCCATACAACCATCTTTCAGAGCCCATACCCTACACCCATAATCCATTAGTTTAGATGTTGGTACATATTTATTTATTGCTTTAATTAAAATAGTTACATTTTCAAACATGTCATTATTATTTCTATTGTATTTGAAATTTATAGTTGCAAAATGTATGAAATGTCCAACATCCCTTTCTAATAAACCATATTCACCAGATTTATTTCTCTTTTTATACCTTTGGAAAAAATTATTCTTTTTTGTTGAGGCAGCCAACAAACTTTGACGTCCCATATAAATACATATCGGTAAACACTGATCATTCAGTGAATCAATATATGGTGGAGAATACATAGCCCGTTTATGGTATTCTATCTTACTTTGTAAATCTGGTAAAAATTTTGTTAATGGGTCAAATCCTTTTGCAATCATATTTTGTTTTTCTACAGTTGTTATATTAACTGAAAAACCATTTAATAAATTATCTTCTTCTATACCAGCAGATTGAAATATCATTTCCACTCTATTCAAAATAGATGCAATTGAAACTTGGTTTATATGTGTCATTTTTGTTAAAATATATCCACGGTCAAAACTTTTGGACATGACCTTCACACCTACGTATATTTTTTTATTTTCTTTAATATTCTGAAACACATCCATATAAACTTTTTCCAAACATTTTGCTAAAATATATTCTAAAAATGTAATAGGGTCATTTATTTTATCTTCAAGATTTGGTGAAAACTTGACATTATACACGTAATAGTTTGTGTAAAATTTACCGTTTTTTTCATACCACGGTTCTTCTATTAAAAACAATTCTTTCCAAGTGGGGTCATACTTTTCGATATCCTTAATATTATCCTTAAGATATTCATAATGCCTATTCAAACTGACCTCTTCAGTTTCCTCATATTCTGATATATCCGCCTCATTGAGCTCGTCCGAAGATGGTTCCTCCACAGACATCGGAGTTTCAGGTGGTGGTGGACTGTCTACCAGTTTGTATGATTTTTGTTGTGCCATAATGAGAGGAAAATTTTCTCAATGAGATTGTCTAGAAAAGATGGTTCGATTTTATACCTTTCTGTTTTGGCATTTTGCCATGTATTGTAAACTAGTTTGTATTGCATACAAACCTGTTTTGATCTGTACATTAAAAAATAGCATCAACAACTGGCACATTGCCATGTATTAAAAATGATATGTAATGGGGTGAAACCTGTTTTGATAATGTACTCTTATAGTTGGCATTTTGCCATGTTAGGGTGATATAAAATGGGACTTTTGATCTCAGAGAAAACATTCATTCAATTGCACCAAGCAATCTGAAGCAGTGAGCAAAACAAATAATTTACATTTGCACCTTGGCATCTTGACATACGGACATTTTGGCATACGCACACCTGAACTGACCATCAATATATAAAGGTGAGGTAAACATTTTACATATTATTATGGGGTACCATTATAGGGTGTAACATGACCATTTTCAGATGGCTGTTTCAAAGAAAGACATTGAAATTGAAATGCTTACATTGAGTGAACAAATAGTTTTGCATAGCCAAATCAGCAGTGAAAACTTTCATAATCTTTTTGAAATATACCCACGTGATATTACAAGGACAAAATTCATTATTAAAAAAGTTCCAATTAAAATAAGTATGTGTCGATTAGCTTCAAAAATAAGAAACAAATGTAAAATTCTTCCAAACTCTATTAAACTTGATATTTTGTTGATGACGCATGTTCGAAAAGAAAAATTTTCAAAGGTGTTAAATTTATGTAAAAATGTTGATAAAAAAATTAGATTAAAGGTATTTTTTTACATTGAGGAAAGAAATAAAAACAGTAATACAAGATTAGCTTTATTATCATTTTTTGTCGAAGACTTGAATTTCTATTTGAACGTGCGAAATCCACTCTTCATATTTACTTGGCTTGACGATGAAATTAGTGAGACATCTGATAACACAGATGAAACTATGTCTAGCGTAACATCATAGTGTAACGTCAAACTCAGATATGGGACAATCTTTGCAAGGACAACTCAATCATCGTGAAAAACTTCAAAATCAAATATCTAAAAGAATATTAGACCAACATCAAGATAAATGTTTTTATGTGGTGTCTGTCATGTTTGTCCCGGGGGTGCACACGTTAACTAAAAATACTCGAGCAAACATAAATAAATATTACGATATGGAATTAGGTAATCTTATAAAAGAATGTCCTCCTGTATTTCCCCCTCATAATGAAATATTTGATACTTATGAAGCAGCTTCAGAATTCATGAAAAACAAACCAATAGATTTGTGTGACTCTTTGTATCGGTTTCATTGTATATATAAATTTCAACTTAAAGATGTTTCAATCGATTATATTAACTAAGATGTTTTCTTTTAGGTATGGCTTCTAAAAGGAACAAAATACTTATGGAATTGAAACGATTTATCAGATCAAACGATTTTGCTGACAGTTATTATGGATATTTAATCGAAATAAATTGGGATGATGTCATTGATAAAGATGATTTTGAACGTAGAAAAGAATATGAAAACTATTTTAATTCGCGTCATGCAATAAAATTTGAAACAAAATCTAGTGCCATTAATTATATGTGTAGAAGAGTAGCCGATAAAAAGGCGGGTGATGAAATTGAAACATTTTTAATATTAACAAAACATGTGCGAAAAACAATTGATGTAATCAAAATATCTGATTGTGAAGAATATACATATATGATGGAAGATGAACTGTAACGTAATTTCATGCAGATGAGATTTGACAGACAATCGATGAGAATTGGTTCAATCGTGAAAAAGAGATATATAAAACAAAAGTGGAGTGTTACAAAATACAATTCTTGTTTCAACCGGAAAGCGATGTCTAATCAAACTTTCTTGTCTGACATTGATAATTTTCCCAAGGAAAATAAGTTAAAAATGAATTTTGAAGTTAAAATGTCTGTTACTTCACCCGTTTTATTATTATTAGGTCATTTAACAACTAGTAGAATAATTCCATTGAATATATTTTCCTATTTGATAAAGAAAATAGATAAAAGTTTAACATTGCAAAGTTTTATGAATCCCATTTCCCCATACAACTCATTTCATTTTATTGTACATAGGCAACAAAGGGTTCCACTTATCGAACCGTATGAAGATGTTTCATGTGTGAAATGTATCTATTATACAATATGGTTAAACGGTTTAAACTTGTGCAACTTTTGTACCACAGTTAAACACGCAAATATGTTAGCCATTAAGAATTTGAATCGTGAAACTTGAAAGGATTATTTTTTACATTTTTCAGATGTCAAATGATTTGAAATATGAATTGTTGAGTGATTATGCAAGAGCTCCAATGAAGACAACACCTAAAGCGGCTGGTTTCGACTTATCTAGTGCAGATAGATACACAATTGCCCCAAACGGTAGAGAAGTTATTAGTACACATTTGAAATTACATCTACCACATGGATGCTACGGTCGCTTAGCATCCCGGAGTGGTCTTTCGATGTTTCATGGAATAGAAGTTGGAGCTGGTGTGATTGATTCTGACTATACTGGTGAAATAAAAATTGTTCTGTATAATCACTCTAATGAATGGTATCATATCTGTATAGGTGATAAGGTGGCTCAACTGATTTGTGAAAGATATGTGAATGCAAATTTATACAACACAAAGATAACATGTTGTACACATGATGTCGTTATGCCGCATCGTGGTTCACATGGTTTTGGTTCTAGTGATCAAGTCTAAGATACATTTAGATATGCATGTATTGCATTTTTTATGCATGTATTCATTTTTATGTATGTATTCATTGTGCTGCTTTTATACATATATTCATTGTGCTGCTTTGAATAAATTATGAAAATCAATTGAATCCGTGGTCACTCAACTCGGGGGAAAGTATATCGCGTGGTGCAACGTCTGAGACTAGCACTACTTGGGTATTGGGTATGGGAATTTTGGGTAAGGGTATTTCGGCCATATTGTTGGGTATCCACATGCATGGGTATAATCATTGATTATAAACATCACACTAGCTATATAAAATTTAGGGAATTGTATTTTTGTAGTACAGTACATTTAAAAGTAACAAATTGGTAATAGCGTGTAGATCGGTATTTTTTAAAGCACAAAATCAGAAAGCTGTAGATTGGTACTTTTACCCATAATAAAAAAGCACAAAATGAGTTTTTGCGCAACCGGACACCGATCTGACATCGGTACTTTTAGAAGCACAAAAAATAATGTGCAGATCAGTACATTTAAAAGAACAATTTTGAAAAAAGTGTGTAGATCGGTACTTTTAAAGACACAAAAGCTGAAAAAGCTTGTAGATCGGTACTTTTAAAATTTCAAAAACTGTACTTTGCGATTTTTGCACTTTTTTTCGACCCCCCATATCTCAAAATTGAATTTCGCACCCCCCACATATTATTACATTTTTGGAGCGCATTTTTATGGGGACCCCAAAAATGGTCCTAACTCAAATTTGAAAAATTTGTAGATCGGTACTTTTAGAAGTGCACCCTTCATATGTAGTGATGAAAAAGTGCCAGACTTTTGGCGCCAAGCGCCAAAAGCGTCATGGGCCATGGCGCTTTTCTGACCCCCAGCGCCAAGCGCCAATGGCGCCAGAGCAAAAAAGCGCCAAGCGCCAAAAGCGCCATGGCGCTTTTCTGAACCTCAGCGCCAAGCGCCAATAGCGCCAGCGCCAAAAAAAATTTATGCAATTGGTTTGTAGAAAAATGAATTTGTTACTGTGACATACCGCTGATGTCATAGTAGTCGATTTGACTTTTGCCATTAAAGTTCAATCAACCACTACAATGTTTCATATATTGTTAAAATCCCTAGGGACACACCTATTTTTCAGCCAAGCAGCCGTACATTGATAGGCACTATTATATCCCATTTTCCTAGTCATGTTTATTACCAGTTATGGGTATGTAAATGCCTATTCTTCACACGATCCTATAGCGGGAATTAGAGCTCAGCGTCGATTCGACGTGAAATGATGACGTGAAATGTCATCGTGAAATTAATTACACGAGTGTGGATCATGCTGGGTCTACAATTTTCTAAGGATAATATATGAATCAATACCTTAATTGTGTCCAATACTGAGTGTTATCAGCCACAACTAGAGCGAATTGAAAAATTCAATTTTTATCATTTCACGTCATCATCATTTCATGTCACAGTGTCAGGGAACAACATGACATTTCACGTCAGACTGCTGCTTGCAATAGTGTAATTAATTTCACGACGTCATTTCACATAATCATTTCACGTCGAATCGACGCTGAGCTCTAATTCCGGCCTATACGAAAATTCCTAGCGAAGTAATATACCCCTCCCTGAAAATACCCCCCTCAAAATTTGCACTCTGACAAAAATCCCTGGGGCGGGGGTTTGAGGAAATAGGGTTTATACATTTGCCCAAAATATTACCTAATCAATATTTTATTAATATAAATGTTACCTTATACCCTTATATTGATCTATATTTATTATGTTATTCTCAAAATTGATCAACTGGTTTGTTGATTTTCACTGAATTATAAGAATTTTATAACCACGGTTGACGCTTTTTTGGCGCTAATTTAAATGCCAGCGGCAGGCGCCAATCGCGCCGCGGCCCTTTCTCAGATCCCAGCACCAAGCACCAATTGCGCCAAAGCGTTTTAGCGCCAAGCGCCAAAAGGGCCATGGCGCTTTTTTCTTTGGCGCCAGTGCCATGGCGCTTTTCCATCACTAGTCATATGTCATAGTATCCAAGTATTATTGTATTGTATTCAAATCTTATGTTTTTGTATACAAATCTTATGTCCAAATGTAAGAATTGTATACAAAAACATAAGATTTGGATACAATACAATAAGATTTGGATACATGACTCTTTCCAGGGTTTTTTACACGACATTCAACATTTTACAGGGTCTTTTACACTGTACAGGGTCTTTTGCAGGGTGCGGGACTGGCACAGGGGGGCGGACACGAAGCCGCCGGTGGCGCTGCGGGCGTTGCGCCAGCTCAGGGACTGGGTCAGCATCGACTACCTCCCCAGACACGCCAAGCGCCTCGGCTGGTGAGCAAGGCAAGAGGCATCGTGAAATAATTTAGGCATCTACTAAATTCCACTTTTAAAAGTGCATAACACCAACATTTTGAAAATTCAAATAAAAATGGAAACGGCATCTAGGATGAGTCTCGCACATATTTTTCAAACCATTTTCTGAATTTATTCAAAGTGACTTTGGGAGATTGACAGTGTACCGCTGGCAGGGCTGGTCCCACAACAAAAGCTGGTCCACCTGAACTGAAGTCCTGAAACATCAATAATATTTTTGTCATTTTTCTCTCATGAAAACATTGTTCATTACCTATATTCAAATTTTTTATGAATCTGAAAAAAAACATTAACTGCAATTTTCTCAAAATGAACTTTTTGGAGTTACAGACTTTTAGAAATTTTGGCGTCTACTCTGAAAATTGTGTATCATAAGATATTTATCGAATGTGTCTATCATCTCTCTCTTGATCATGATTATTTGGATGTTTATAGGTGATAGTGATTTGTTGGTAAAAGCATAATTGTGTGTTTGCTGATGTGCTGGCCATTTATACTGGTCCATGCTAAATAGTGTACCTATTTTTGATTCCGTTTTTGTAGAGATCAATTACACCATACTGGTGAAGGTGTAAGCTGAGAATAGAAAAAATTGCCCCACTCACTAAGCAAACTTTAGTAGAGTTTCTATTTACTTCAATATTTCCATTTTCCTCAATGTTTCCATTGACCTTTTATTTATAAGAGTTATAAAAATACTTTTGGAGTCAATGATGCTGGTGAATAAAATTGTGATTATTTAGAGTCAGTCTTCTGCTTTTATGTAGTTTTATGCCTTTGATTGTAACAATCAACTTCAGTATCTAAAGTTTCTGCAAATATAACTACTGTATTTCCTCAAAATCCACCAGGGGGTTTATTTTGTCAGAGTGAGAATTTTGAGGGGGGTATTTTGAGGGGGTAATATGAGGGGGGGGGGTTATTATTTCGCCAGAAATGTTTTGAACACCCAGTACTAATAACGTATGCAGATGTAGAAGATGCCACAAAAACCACATGTATAGGAGGCTATAGCCTCATATAAGTATGTAGATGATATAAACCATGTTCTAAAGTAAACTCGGCAGACATTATGGGAGTCAATATCTGGCAGAAAACACTCCATCCTGACGTCTTAAAAAGTGAACATCGTTGTAACGGTAAAAACAAAATAAAAATAAAGTGACGAAATATATCGAAAGACATGGCGCCCAGCCCGCCTGACCGCCCGGCAGATCAAGATTTAATTGCGTGCCGGTGGCCGCTGTCAGGCACCTGGCACAACAAGCGTGTCGGGCACCCCCGAAAATAAAAATAAAAATGGGAGATATCTCCTATGGCAGCCTGCCTCAAAATCGCTATCAATATACATAAAATGGGGCAAAAATATGTATCTAAACATGTATAAAGGTGAAAAAAGTGACTAGCAAGGTAAACATTTGCAAAATGGAGCAAATTTGAGCAAAAATTTAGAGAAAAATCGCTCAAAACTTGCCACACTACGATACATTGCTCCGGAGTGATTTGGGGGGGGGGGCGGAGGGGGTTTGGGGATAGCAGCCCAAATTTTTGCCTCGGATTGATCGATAGCTGCGTGGCATGCGGGATAAATTGACAGCTGCGTGGCCTCCAGCATAGGTGGATAGATGCCCGATATGCAGGGCCAGCTTTCACTCTTGTTCGTAGAACACGTGCGTAACCAGTAACCCGGATCAGGGCACTTAGGCCCTCGTCGAAGTTACATTAGCGATTTGACCCACGTCCAAGTCCTTTTTTAACTTTTTTTGCTGAAAATCGTGAAAATTAGACCCATTTTGCCAATTTTCACCATCATGATTGCTTTTTTCGTTTATATATATATATACATGGTTATATCCCTCCAAAAGCTCCCAGATATGGTCATAAGAAGGGTGTCGACAAAAACTTTTTACAGAAAACGGAAATGGTTAAATTTTTGCACTTGCCGGAGAACAGAAGCCCTCCCCTCAAAATACAACCCTCAAAATTTCCACTCTGAAAAAAAGACAGGCAGGTCAGGCACCCCCGAAGATAAAAATAAAAATGGGAGATATCTCCTATGGCAGCCTGCCTCGAATTCGCGATCAATATACATAAAATGGGGCAAAAATATGTATCTAAACATGTATCAAGGTGAAAAAAAGCGACTAGCAAGGTAAACGTTTGCAAAATGGAGCAAATTTGAGCAAAAATTTGGAGAAACATCGCTCAAAATTTGCCACACTATGATACATTGCTCTGGAGTGATTTGGGGGGGCGGAGGGGGTTTGGGGATAGAAGCCCAAATTTTTGCCTCGGATTGATCGATAGCTGCGTGGCATCCGGGATAAATCGACAGCTGCGCGGCCTCCAGCATAGGTGGATAGATGTCCGATATGCAGGGCCAGCTTTCACTCTTGTTCGTAGAACACATGCGTAACCAGTAACCCCTTAGGCCATTGTCAAAGTTACATTAGCGATTTGACCCACGTCCAAGTCCTTTTTAAACTTTTTTTGCTGAAAATCGTGAAAATTAGACCCATTTTGCCAATTTTCACCATCATGATTGCTTTTTTCGTTTATATATATACATGGTTATATCCCTCCAAAAGCTCCCAGATATAGTCATAAGAAGGGGGTGTCGACAAAAACTTTTTACAGAAAACGGAAATGGTTGAATTTTTGCACTTGCCGGAGAACGGAAGCCCTCCCCTCGAAATACAACCCTCAAAATTTCCACTCTGAAAAAATAGACCCCCTGGGGGTATTTCAAGAAAATAGAGTATAGGTTGAGTGAAGGGGCTGAAAATTTGACACTTTATTGTCAACATATGGAACTTCACGGAAAGCATGAGAGAGCTGTATCGGACCATGGACCTGGAATCAAGTCTGAAACTTAAAATGCTATTTACTCAAAATCGCATTTTGCAGACTTGTCGATTTTAGAATTAGACGCCTCAATTATATCTTGTTTTGTGAGATTTTGCTTAGCGTGCATGATCATCATTGTGCAGCGTCATGCCGCCAGGTAAAATCTCACAAAACAAGATTCAATTGTGAGGGCAAAATTAAAATTTAAAACATATCTGCCCTTTT
>OZ038453.1:6307539-6494366 GCA_964036195.1 Sphaerolaimus hirsutus | reverse complement strand
TAAAATAGAATCGGGTTGGAACACTATTTCAGCCAAAAAAAATTTGTTTTCAGTAGGGCACGAACCCTGTCCCATTCACAGCCAACTGAAAATTCCACTTTAAACCAATTTTTTGTATCACACTTGAAAAGTTGGTTTACAAAGTTCACTAGGGGAGGGTTTAAGGTTCAAAGTTATGTAAACAACATAACCTCTAAAATGCTTTGATAAGGAAATTTACTTGGGGTGAATTCTATGATGTCAAAATGATGTCATTTCAGGAAGAAAATTTGACAAAATTTTCACTTTTTCATTCACCCCAAATAAATTTCCTTATGGAAGCATTTTAGAGGTTATGTTGTTTACATAACTTTGAACCTTAGACCCTCCCCTAGTGAACTTTGTAAACCAACTTTTAAAGTGTGATACAAAAAATTGGTTTAAAGTGAATTTTTCAATCTGCTGTTTATGGGACAGGGTGTGTGCATTACTGAAAAAAATTTTATGAGCAGAACTAGGGTTCATATCTGATTCAATTTTATATCAGGTATCTTCTCACAACATTTTTTTATAATGCAGTTGGGTGGCAAACTTGTTTGGGACACTTGGGTTGTTCTTAAAAAAATTATCAAATTTATATGCAGTGACCCATGCTTTAGTGGGTCGTCGGCAGCCGCCCCACTGGTGTATTGTGAGGGGGGTTGTTGGCAAGACATCCCCCAAATTTCAGCTTTCTACCACCCTCACAGCTGGAGATATAGCCTTCAAAGTGTAGCTAATCAAGTGGGTGGTGAACTTGCTTGGGACACCAAAAACGCCACAAATTTTTTTCGCATATAGGGCGACCCACCCTGTAGTGAGTCGCCGCACCTTCCCCCATTGTTGGGGAGTAAGGGGGTCTTACAACTTAATATATACAAAGTTTCAGCCTTATAACACCCCCATGGACGGAGATATTGCATTTGAAGTGAAATAAAAAAATGGGTGGTGAACTTGTCCGGGAAGGTGTTTACATATACATATCACGTTTATGCAAAAACAAAAGAATATTGTTGGCTGCAGGTGGTGCAGCCCATTTGAACATGTAAACATGTGAACGATCACAAGTTTTTTTTTACGTTTTCTCTAGTACCCGGGTATTTTGGTCAGGAAAACGTAACAAAACGTAATGGTATTTTTGGAAAACGTAATTGTAAACATATGTATAAATACCCGAATAACCGGGTATTGCGGGTAAACGTAAATACGTTTTTCCAACTCTGCATTCTAGTACTGGGATTTCAAAAAATTTCTGGCGAAATAATAACCCCCCCCCCTCGAAATACCCCCCCCCCCTTGTTTAACCCCCCCTCAAAATTCTCACTCTGAAAAAATAAACTCCCCGGGGGTATTTTGAGGAAATATGGTATCTTGTTTTGTGAGATTTTACCTAGCGTGCATGATCGTCATTGTGCAGCGTCATGCTGCCAGGTAAAATCTCACGAAACAAGATTCAATTGTGAGGGCAAAATTAAAATTACAAAAATATCTGCCCTTTTGTGCATTTATTTATTTAACACACATACCGTGCCTGGCTCTACAAGTCATGGGTACAATAAAAAAAACACAGAATAGAATTCTAGTTGGATAATTGTAATTAAGAAAAAATGCACTCAATATAAACACCTTCCCGGACAAGTTTACCACCCATTTTTTTCACTTCGGTTGTAATATCTCCGTCTATGGGGGTGTTATAAAGCTGAAACTTTGAATATATAAAGTTAAAGTGTTTTTGCCTATTTTTATGCGATTTTGGATATTTTGTCTGTATTGTAAGCTAATCTCTCCCTTTGGTTCCTTTATGCCTTGAAAAAGCCTATTAAAAAACCTGTTTGAAATACGTTTTCTGTACTCGTGCACTTTCAAAAATTATGCGAGTAAGTGAGTACCAGTATCTTTTGGGAAGAAACATAAACGTATTAACACAGTACTTGAGTATCTGTATTTGTTGAGTAAAGGTAAATATGTTTTAACTAATTATCTATCTATCTATGTTAACTGCGTTCGGATCAGGTCCGGCAGTCAGTTTTTGAAGTTGCCGATGTCGCCGTATCTCCCACTATGGTGGGATTTAAAATGTCAAATTTGGGGAGGATGTAGCACACATCCACCCCCTACTATATACCAACGCGGGGGCGCAGGCGACCCGCCTAAGTGTCGGCGCCTTAAATGCGGAAAAAATTTCCGAGATTTTTTCTGTCCGCATCAAGTCCGGCACCCGCTGGATTTCAACAACTTCGGGTGCCGTAATGCCAGACACACGGGCATCACGAACCTGAAACTTAGGGGATAAAGCCAACACCCCCCAACTATTGTACACTGAGTGGTGGGCGCCAGCGACCCACCAAAAGCGTTGCTCGCCGCGTATAATGCGATTTTTGTGGTGGCCTCATCAGGTCCAGCACCCATTTGCGATTCACCCAGCAAAATTCACTTTAAATCGATTTTTTGGTCGACACTTTTAAAGTTGGTTTAGGATGCCCTCTATGGGAGGATTTAAGGTAAAAAATTGTGTAAAAGACCATACCCCAAAAATGCCCCACTAAGGAATTTTAATGGGGGTGAATGTTATCACGTCACCTATGACATCATTTCAGTACAAATTTTGACTGCGATGATGTCATAACTGATGTCATCACATTCACCCCCATCAGAATTCTTTAGAGGGACATTTTTGGGGTATGGTTTTTTATGCAATTTTATACCTTAAACCGTCCCAAAGAGGGCATCTTAAACAAACTTTAAAAGTGTCTAACAAAAAATCGATTTAAAGTTAATTTTTTTGTATGCGACTCAAACTTATCGGGGGTAGTGATGTTATCATTGAAATTTCATTGTGTTCCTGAACATGAAATTTCACTGTATGGTAGGGTAACATGGAATATCAATTACTGAAACATGGTGTTTACTGTATATATCTTCAAAATGTTTAGCTGCCAGAAAGAGAAATGGAAGGCAGAAAATCGAGATGTGCAGCACTTATTGTGGGTCACTGGTGCTCGCCATATCAGTATACAGTATGGGGGGGTGTCGCTTTGATCCCCCCAAGATTCAGCTTAATCCTGTCCGTGTATCTAGAGTTACAGCACTCGAAGTGGTCAAAAACCACTGGGTGCCGGACTTGATCCGGACAGCGAAAACGGCAAAAAATTTCTTAGCATATATGGCGACCAGCACACAGCGAGTCGCCGTCACCCCTGCATTGGTATATAGTAGGGGGAAATGTCGGCTATATTCCCCAAAAATTTCAGCTCTTAACTCCCCCCATAGCGGAAGTTATGGCATCAGAAGTCAGTGAGGAAAATGACTGCCGGACCTGATTACTATCTAATTGTAGGTGCAGCAATGTTATGAAATCAATTAAAGGTAACCTACAATAGGAGGTAATGCAGATGCAGTAAGAAAAGATAAGCAGTAGTATATAACAGAGCACTTCATCAAAATCATATCAATCCACCAGGATGCCGATATGCCACATATTCAGATGGAATTAACAGTGGATATTCATCACAGCATTATCACCTCATAAAAGATTCCGAACATGACAACAGTCGCTAACAGGGCAGTTGCATGAGCAGATACACTTTAAAATCCAGGGTTCTTGGCACCGGTCACATGAAGTTTTACACCACCTATGTATAAACTGCCCAATATATAAATCACCCCTTTTGACACGAGTGATTTCAATTTCTGAATGATTTCCCTTCACTGAATGTGGATGCTGCCTGTTGTGCTGCCCTATGATGTTTCATTAAGATAGGCAAAAGAATTTTGCTAAAATTGAAAAGGTGCCCCAACACCAACAGAAAATATCCTTGTGCACATAATTTGCTTTAGTGACTGATATTGTTGCAAGAATCATTTTACTGGCCAGTGAAAAGCCTCCACTTTCATTTCTGTGTTTTGTGATTTCACCCTGAAAGGTCAGTTTCTTCACATCAAGCTTTTAGGGTGAACAAACAACTCAGTGTTTTTCATAAAATTATGACATAAAATATACTTACTGTAAATTCTCTGTCAATGCAACTGTTGCACTATTGTTTTCAGCACTAAATATTTGAGGAGTCACCACACACACTATTGGAGGGGTCAAATTTTATTTTGCCCCAACTAAACGCCTCAACTGTCCACATAACTCAAGTGTGAGCATGATAATGAAATGGCTTTTTCAAAGTGTAGAAGGAAGAAAAGGGAGAAAATCACTAATAGCAGGTGAAAAATAGCTCAAAATATGTATAAAGATATAGTACTAAAAACAGATGAAAAGAGGCAGTTAGACACCTGAACTAGTGATTTTGGAGCTTGGGTGTTGCATTATTGGATGGAAGGGATCGCATTATAGGCACCACACACGCTGGATGTCAACTGACCTCATTTGTATCAACTAAATTTTTGTGAATTATGTGATTTCAACTTTCCTATATGATAGAGCATAGTTTTAATTCAATTTTACATAATGAGCCTTCATTTTCATCAATTCAAGTGTGCTGCTTTTGAAATTCTTTTTGTGTTACTTAGTTGACATTAAGTTGACACAAATTTGTGATGTCAACTAGCGTGTGTGGGCCCATACTCACACAATGTGCCCAAAGGGGTCATACTATTAGTGAGGTCACTTGATTGGAGGGGGACACACTAATAGCGAGATTACAGTACATGAAAATAGATAAAGAAACTGTGTTGTAATTTTAGTCAAGTAAAGGTGTAAATATGTGAATGCAGATGTTTGTTGTGTCCAAAGCAAATGAGTTTATTGTTATTGTACTAGAAGGTATAAAACTTACCACAATTTTTTTTTAAATATGGATCATGATTTAACATTTCAATTATCTGTGGATTGCATTTTATAATGTGTATTAGAACATGTCTATTAAAATTTATAAGTTACAATTTAAAAATTCTAAATCTGTAACAACAACAAATAAAATAAAACCCTAAGATTTGGACACAATAAACATCTGCATACCGTATATCCTCGAATAAGACCCCAGGGGAGTTATTTTTTCGTCAGAGTTTTTGAGGGGGGAGTTATTCAAGGGGGAGGGGTTATTCAAGGGAGGGAGTTATTTTTTCCTCAGAAACTTGGACTTAATTCATTTTTTGAATGTGTGTAATCCAGCTATTTAACTCATGTAATCCAGCTATTTAACAGTTCAACAACCACAAAAAGGTGTGTATACACTGTGTACACGTTATGTATCTGCTGGCGCTGCCATACATTAACATAATTTTGTATTTTCATCGATCATTCTTGTGAATTATATAGCATATTTTTCACCCAGACGGGGGAGTTATTTAAGAGGGGGGAGTTATTCGAGGGAAGGAGTTATTTTTTCATCAGAGCTTTTGAGGGGGAGTTATTCAAGGGGGAGGAGTTATTCGAGGGGGGGTCTTATTCAAGGATATACGGTATATACACTTTTTGAATGAAATTACAATGCAGTATCATTATCCACTCCACTCTCAGTATATCTCACACACATATTTTACATATAATTTATGGAAAATACTTTGAGCTGTAACTGCATCATTAAGAAATCATGACTTCAAAGATCAATCTGTCACTGTGAAAACCTTGATAAAACTTTGGCATTCCTGCTCTTTCTCCATTGCGGACTTGAACTGTATTTCAGGGCAAGTGCCAAATTCAGCACACCCCACCACCTGGTAATAATTCCAGAAGTGAACAAATAATTAGAAAAGTGATAAGTCACATTGTACAGTAAGTTGTAAATATGTAACAATTGCAGATATTCTAAAAGGTGTTTCAATGTTCAAAGCAACATTAAAAGTGCACACTTGTTTTAAATCAAAAATTTTTTTTTTGAAACTAGTTTCAACTGTTGCAGACATGATATCAAACAGGCAAAGGTGGGTCAGTTCTGGGCCACCATATTAATTTTTAAGTCTGGGATCAAGTTTTTATCAATAACAATTTATTTCCATCCCATGGACACCCTGATGTCCAATTTACCCCACCAAAACTTTTGGTACTTTATGGTATTTGTTCTACTAACAAACAAGGACTACATGACAATTGTCTTAGTGGGAACAAATTTTTTCTCTAATAAGAAATTTTGTGTCCTGTAGATTTTTAATTATCATTGTTAGCTGTTACAGTGATGTAGAAAGTGCATGAGTTCCATGCCAAGCACTAAAACTGTCATGGCGTGTTTCTCCTCCGCAGCACCAGGTGCCAGCGCCACAGTCTTTTTACAGTACTACTTGTGTGACACATCATTTTAACAGATGGGCAATTTTACAATAAAATAAACATCACTATCAATCAAAAGTTTACCTATCTTTTATTTAACTTATCTCTTAAAATGTTTCTTATCACTTTTCCTCTCAAATGTCTGCTTGTGGAATTGGTGCCTTGCAACGAGGTTCACAAATACCTGTCACAGCTGAGAACACTTTGTTCTGGGCACAAGCTGGAATAATTCAATCAATGTAAGGCAAAATACATCCAAATATTGTTGATGAAATAACTTATCTGTAACACAACCAATTTTTTGGGTGATTGCTCACATGAAAGAGCATATGCAATTTTGGGTAAGTTTTTTTTGCATAGGCTCAGCCTACTTTACAATGGAGTTCTTTGAAATCTCTAAACATTAACAAATTCAAAATTTGAACACCCAAACCCAAAATGAACAAGTGCTAAAATATCTGAAAAATGGGTGGTATCCTAGCTCTTCAGAACTATGACTCAGGCATTGTTTTCACATATGATTTTGTTTGAATTCATGATCTGATATTGAAAGGTTTCATTAAAATATTATGTATTTTACCAATTGTTTTCAAACATTTTTCATTTGAACATTGACAGCCTCTAATAAAACAGCACCATCAATAGAACAGCAAGTAAAAAGTTGATACAAATGTAATGGCACTCTTCTATTAGAAATACAGTAACTAACAAAGGAACATAGCTGGGTTTCGAGTGTTAGCATCTTTGTTGCTGCACCAGTACATAAAGGGTGAGCAGATGACTAATGTGTCCAGCAAAATCTTGTTTGCATGTGCCCTCTCACATTGCACTGCAGGCCACTTCTGCAAAATTTGCTTGGAAAATTCCCCCATTACAAGAGTGAGAAAAATAAACACATTTCATGACACAGCCTTATAAAATATGTTTGAATATTCCAACAAAATAGGGTTCACCTGTGGAAAAATGACACCAAACACCAAGACTTTACATCCCTGTGAAAAAATGACACCAAGCACTAAGACTTTACATCATTTTACACACCTTTACATCTTCCCATGGCTGCAGTGGTTCTTTTGTGGAATCATTCCCTCCCCCAGCTATGCCCCAGCACAAGGACAGAATTGACAGCAAACACATCAATCCTATCATATTCAGATTTGTCACTTGATATTTTTTTTACCTGAAAAGTGTTCAAAAGTGTGTGGAAACAATTTAAATATTTTGGTCACAATAGGAATGCATAAAAAGTAAAACTGCAGAGGTAGCAATGGAAACAATGTAATGAGCACATTCACAGAACAGTAACTCATTGAGTTTACATATTTTTGTTTGACACAGATACATGGATACTGAAAAAATTTGAAAACTTAAAACTCTAATCAGTAACTTTCCGTGTTTTTGTTTGACACAGATACATAGAAAATGAAAAATTTTGAAAACTTAAACTCTAGAAATAAAACTCTCTTTTTGAGTGTTTTTCATGGGATTCAAAGCATATAATGCCATGCTGAACTGAACAACAGAATGTCTGCAAAAATACAAGTGTGAAATGAAAGACTGTGTGTGAACACACCTTGGCATACATTGATAATGTAAAATATTCCACCTGCTTGCATAGCAGAAAGAATACAATAGAAAATGCCAAATGGCATAATATCACGGTAGTAGTGATGGAATGGCACCATGGCGCTGGCGCCCTTTTATGGCGCCAGCGCCATGGCGCCATTGGCGCTTGGCACCCTTTTCTCTGGCGCCATCTGGCGCCATTATTTCAAATGGTACCATGGCACCCTTGACACTTGTAGCCCTTTTTGCTGGCGCCAATTTGGCACCTGGCACCAATTTGGCACCTGGTGCCATTGTTTTGGATGGTGCCAGAAATGGCGCCAAAATTCCGCAAATAAACATGACCAAATAGGACATTTTTGGACATCTTATCAAAGACTGTTACACAAAGCAGTCAATGTACTGTATTTCCTAGAAATACCCCTCGAAAAAAAACCCTCCCCCACCCTCGAAATACCACCAGGTTTTTTTGAGCTCAGTAAAAAATTACCCCCTCCCTTGAAATACCCCCATCTGGAATAAGGTACATCATGTACACAATGTAGTCAATGCCTATATGCATCACAGCCACACAAGACCAGTTTGTGTAACCACACATTGATGTATCTAAATATCCTGTATGTAAAAGCCGATCTTTACTGCGATACGATTTGTCTCAAAAATTTTGGTGGAAATCATGCAACCTCGAATAATCACCCCCTTGAAATTTGCACTCTGAAAAATAAACCCCCTTTGGGTATTTCGAGGTAATACAGTATAGCTGCGATGTAAATTGGCAGCCAATAACCTTATTACAGATGGGGGGTGTTGAAGGGGGTAATTTTTCCACAGATCACTCAGACCTGGGGGTATTTCAAAGGGGGGTAAATTCAAGGGGTATTTGGAGGAAGTACGGTAACATATTGCTCTTCTAAAAAAGCTTCTGTTATGAAATACATGCTTAAATAGTGACTTTTATCATTGGCGCCATTTGTGCGCCCAGCGCCATTTTTACTGGTGCCCTTTGGTGCCCGGCGCCATTTTTTCAGATGGCGCTGTGGAGCCATTGGCGCCTGGCGCCATTTTCTCTGGCGCTGTGAAGAAGCCACCAAAGTCAGCGTCTTCTACCACCGAATCCGGCAACTCCAAGACTGTAGTGAGAGACGGCCTTTAGAGTGGTTGATTTCCCGTTGTAGCCGAACGTCCACTTGTTGACAGCCAAGTTGAGTTTATTTTGTGGTTGCGTGTTAAAAAGTGGTTTTGAGATTGTTTCAGGTACTTTATTCAATCAGATACAGCTTGGATATAAAAGCGCAAAGCCTAGCGAGCTTCCTAGTCGAAGTTTCTATTGCTAGCTTATTTCCTGGGTGGGGACTGGGGTCATAAGACTGAAGTAAAAACTTCCAAAGTTGCTAAGACACGGAAATTATGTATAAAACATGGATACAGTAATTCCCTAAATACAAATGCACAAATAAGACATAAATGCAACAATAAGACACATCTAGCTGAAACAGTTGGCTTATTCTATGTGTGCACACATTCAAATAATTATGGTAAAGAAATACTAGGTACAAATTGGGCTAATAGAAAAACTATTAATCTTGTGAGGCGCAAAGTCGGCAAACTTGGCCAATTTACTAATCTGTTTCAATTTGTCAGAAAACATTGACGCACAATGGAACTAATATAATAGAATTGGAAATTGTAAGTAGTAGTGCAAAGATTCCTAATGACGTAAGTAGAGCAGGATATATTCAACATAATAGTCACTTTCTGAAAACGTATATTTGATGATTGGCAAACTGGGACTTATTCGAGGTAAATAGGTATATTAATTGAGCAGGGTTAATATAATATATTTGATATAATTTAAGCAGGGTATTTCCATAAATGTCACAGTAAGTAAGAAAAAACCATTGCAAAGTTATAATAAATATGCCTATGCGAAGGGTTTGGTAAACACGTACAGTAAATGCTAGTCACACACAGGGCACTATTTCTCTATTAGGACGCTGGCCTAAGTAAGTACGTTGCACATAAATATTTACAAGATTTGACTTTCCCAAATTGCAAGCAAACCATGTAAATGTATATATAATAATAATCAGAAAATTATGGCGAGTTGAATGAACCTAATTTCATATTCATAAACCTAATAATCACTTAATTGACCTTTTAACCTAAATATCTCACATAAACATATCAATAATTTATAAGACACTTTCCTAATTGAATATTTTCCATGGATAAATATGCAGGAAATATAATTTGCGTGGTAAATTAATGTAGTGCATGAAATGTAAAATAGTGCAAATAGGTAAATGGACAAATATGAGCCTAATTATCAAATCTCTGTATTTCTTTATCCATCCATTTTGCCACGGTCAGCACAGGCGCCCAGCGCCATTCTTTTGAATGGCGCCATGGCGCCATTGGTGCCTGGCGCCATTTTTCCTGGCGCTTTTCCATCACTACACGGTAGGTACTATCTGTTGAAGGTCAAAGTTGAGCAAATGCCACTGTTGTCCTTGTTCCATCATATTTAAGATGCAATAACACCTCTGCAACACAACCAATCAGCATGGGTAATGGCTCACATGAAAGGGCCATGTGGGGCCTTAACTCCAGTGAACTAGTGGTACACAAGTGGGAAAATAAAATAAACTGCTCCAGATGTTCTTATTTTTATGATTTTTTTTTTCAACTTGGCATGTCACCAGCTACAGAGGAATAGAGAGCTGAAATTTGGGGAATATATATTTATACATAACCCCCCTACTGCTGATGGGGGAGCAGCAGCAGCAACCCCCTAGGTGTGAGTGATGATATGCACAAAGTTTTTCACTGTCTGGGACAACTTATGCACCAAAATGGTAACATCTACTGTGCATGCTCTTCTTTAGCTATGGGGAGGGTAGATGGATGAAATTTAGGGGGGGGGGGTTTAAAACCACTGCCCTACTACACACCCCTGGGCAGCCTCCAGTGACCCACCACTGTGTGACCTCCACACTTCACCTAGCTTCTTGATGCCAGAAATTTTATGAGGTTCACTTCCCAATGCTGATTCAATGAAGAAACTTCACAAACATTTTTCAGCATCACGATGCCAGAAATTTTATGAGGTGCACTCCCCAATGCTGATTCAATGAAGAAACTTCACAAACATTTTTCAGCATCACGACACATGTCTAAAATGTGAAGTGGCTTTGCAAAAAAATTGTGAAGCATTGTGCAGCCTGAACAGCTTCATGAAGCATCCATATAAAACAAAAATGAGCTCATTTTCTCATTCCAATCAAAAGTTATGGAGCTTCAAACTTGCTTTTACTTTTACTTTCAAAAGATTTTTACTGGGGTTTCCAAAAACAAATTCTGTTTTTGAACATGCCATCAGGGGTCTCCTAGGGGGGGGGGCTGGGGGGGGGGGCTGCCCCCCCCCCCCAAATCGGCCAGCTATCTATCTATCCCGGAGGCCGCTCAGCTATCTATCTATCCCGAGGCAAAATTTTTGGCTACTACCCCAAAAGACCCCCCCCCCCCAAATCGCTCAGCTATCTATCTATCTGGAGTGGTTTTTGAGAAATTTTGCCCCAATTTTAGCTCAAAATCACTGATGTTTGCACCTTTTTATAGTTTTTCACCTTCAAAATCGTGCTTTCCGGCTATATACAAGGTTATATACGTATTTTTAGCCATTGTATACCTACTTTTGGCTACTTTTAACTGATTATTAGCGATTTTTTCCCCTTTCTGCCTTAGTAACCTTGAAAAAGCCTATATATTGTGCCCCCGCCAGCCCCCCCCAAGCCCCCCCCAGCCCCCCCCAGAAAAATTTTCCAGCTATCTATCCCTCCGGAGGAGCGATTTGCTATCTATCCAGCCCCCGCGAGGGCCAAAATCCTGGAGACCCCTGCATGCCATCATATACTTTAGACAGAGAGGATTCATATTGCAAAACATTTTTTGTTAATATCTCTTTCCAATCAAAAGCTATAGCACTGCAAACTTCCATCTTCTTTCCATAGAAAATAATTGCACATTACATTCAGTTGAGCCAAGTTTTATTGCCAATCGAGCAAAGCCGAAATCTGAAATTCACACACCAAATAACCCCACTGACTAGTGTGCCTACCTCCATTTTCCAGTGGCTGAAAATGGATGCAAAACTGCAGCCAAAACAATCTCATGCCACAGTGTCAAATACTCCTAAGCGCTCTTACTCATAAATGCAAATACTCACAATCTGCTGTTCATGCACAAACATTATGTGCCATGCTCAGTGTGGTGATGCAGGTAGGCAGTCACTTTATTGAATAAAAGCATAAAAAATGAATGCTTATTTTGGGCTGTATCAACCCCATATTGTAATTTATGGAGTGTATCCGATTCAGACAAAGTCCCAACTATTCTGAAACATGAAGAAATTGGGCTAAAAATTTACTACTCACACAAAATATGCACAAAGCAGCAACTCAAAGGGCGGACATCATGGGGACATGTAGCCAACCCCCAGGATACCACCTATGGTATCCAAATGTTTTGTGCATTTGCCATTTTGAAAAAGCCATTCATGCAGTGAAAAAGACACAACTATTCTGCATGCTAGTGTATATCTAGAGATGAGGGTGGAATTGAAAGCATCCAGATGTTTTTGAAACATTAGGTGTGGAGATATTACAACAGGCAAATGACCAAAGTGTTCGAATTTGTTCCAATTTCCCCGAATTGAGTCTGGAATTTGTCCGAATTATGACCAGCCAGCCATTAACATCAGAAATAAAAACACCTGAATCACCTCTAGAATTCCGTCAGGGCAGAAATAAAACACTGCCCGAACGAACCGACGGTGTAGCATTCCGCATCTAAAACCATTCCGCATCTGTGCCCATCCCGCATCTGTGCCCATCCCACATGTTGATGATGCCACATGCGGGATGGGCCGTGATGCGGGATGGGCCGAAATGCGGGATGGGTATACATGCGGGATGGGCTGGAGATTAGCGGTATGAGCAAGCCGCAGTGGGGGGGGGAGGCGTACATGCGGGATGGGCCGCACATTTTCATGTACCGCGCGGTGCGGCAATATCAAAGGGCGCACAACAATAAAAGTGACACGTAACAATGTGTCGCCCTGTTTGCCGCCATCTCAGCACACTTATTTGAATCCATTTTAATCGAACCCCCCCCCCCCCCTCAGACTGTAGCCGCGTGTTGCGTGTGGGTGTTGCGCACGACAACGAGTGATGGCATCGGCTGGCTGACAATGGGATAAACAATGGGCAAACAAGCTGTCAAGCAAACAATGGGATAATGAGCTATGTTAAATATCTCAATTTCATGATAGAAAACAATAAAAAATAATCGATTCCCATCCCCAACTACCCAGATTCACGTCACCGATATGGATGTGTATTTACAGTGGCCAATATGTTTGCATGCATTGGCTGGTTTGGTTCACGTGAGTGATAAGATATCATGGCAAATTGTGTTTTACTTGATCGATTTTTTTTGCGTGCACGTGCGCCGCACGTGCAAATTGCATGCCCCTATTTGTGCACTCAATCTCCACTCAGAATTGATAACAGTGATTGCGAGATAATTGCGCCAATTTGCAGCTGGCATGATCAATCAAAAGATTATCGCACTGGCAGTTTGCGACTGGCAATTAATTACATGATAATTAACCCAAATGCCATGTTGCCAGTGACATAATCGTTTAATTGATCAGCGCCAACCGCAATAATCACATAATTGCTCAAGTCCGGCCATTCGCCAGCCACCAGCTGCACGCACTAAGAACATAATTGCGTGGCGTTGGGCGGCTGCAGCGTTTGAAGCCGGAAATGAGCAATTACCGTATTTCTCCGTGTAAACCGCCCGGGCGTTATACAAAACCGAGGCACTTCTCGGTAACCTTTTTTAAAAACTTGTATAACGCCCGGGCGTTAAATCATTGCGAGTGGGGTCGCTATGCAAGGAAAATGTTTGCTTAAATATTTACATACTTTGTGTTCCCTCCCCGTGTGCACCGAATTCGATGGAAGAACGTGTATTCCGCAGAATAACAATGCGTGCCGCAAGGCAGAACGCTCAAATAGTTCAAACCAAGTGGACCTTTCACTACCATTCACCTTGATTTGTCCTGAAAATATTTCCACTGAGCTAATGTTTTTGGAACCAAGCATAGCGCCCCGGGGGCGCTATACAGCTGTATAACGCCCCGGGCGTTGTGCACGGGGGGGCGGTTTACACGGAGAAATACGGTACATTGCACAACGCAATTAATATTGCATTGCTTTAAAAGAGGCCCATTTAGACCATTTTATCATTCCATCCACTATTTCTCCATTTTGAGTACACTAGTACACATTTTGAGTACACTAGTACACATTTTGAGCAATTCTCCCAATCGCACACTAGTTGACTACTGCAATTTTTGTCAACTGTAAATATCTTTTACAACACATTTGACTTTGTCAAATGTGTTGTAAAACAGATTGACAGTTGACAAAAGTACAGTTGTCAACTAGTATTTTTATTCAAATAATCCAAATCGACTCAGAATGGCGGCGGATTTTGGGCCTACCGTGACTCCTTTGTGTCCCAGCGGTATCACGGGCAATCGCAAAGGAGTCCAATTGCACTATCGATCGAGGGTGCATGCGGATCACGTTTACAAGTTCCGCAAGAATGCGGGACCCAACGCGCGCCAAGACGAGTTTTGGGCCTGCATTAACTGTACCAAGATCAACGAGAAGCACCGGCCGCTTGTGAAAGTCAAGTAAGTTTTTCCATCAATTCTTTTTGGCATTTGGATGATGGATTTTTGAGTTTATGAGTTTGAGTTTGAGTTTGAGTTTGAGTTTGAGTTTTGAGTTTGAATTATCCCCCCCTCAAATTATCCCCCCCCCCTCGAATTATCATTTCCATTGCTAGTTCACCTGAAGTTCGATTTTCATCAGAACAATCAACTTCAGGTGAACTAGTGATGGAAATGAAAACCGGGTACCTGGAACCAGTACCCCGGATAGCAAATACAAACTCTACCTGCACACTTCTGGGTACCCGGTTTTCATTTCCATTGCTAGTTCACCTGAAGTTCGATTTTCATCAGAACAATCAACTTCATGTGAACTAGTGATGGAAATGATAACCTGGAACCGTCTTGGAACTAGCGTACCGTTTTCAAATATGTCTTTCACATCACACAAATTTCAGATGGTGAAGACGACCCGTTTGCTGGTGTGATGGAGCGGCTGGCAGAACAAGAACAACGGGCGGCCGAAGAGCGGCGGGTACACGCAGAGAGGATGGCTGAGGTGGAGAAGAAGTTGGCCATTGCAGAACGGCGCATGAATGTCAATAGAACGAGTTTGTGAGTTTGAGTGTGGAGAAGATTCCGTAAGTTTGAAGTGCTTGCTGTGTGTCTGTCCTGTATACATGTGCATTTTGTGTTTCTATGCTACTTTACATAAGGGTGCTGCAGTAATTTCACTTTTTTATCACTTCTTTATTTTGCTTGCATAGTTAACATCGTTATTCAATGGTTTTGCTTGCTCTCAATTTTGGTGTAAAAGCTCTAAATTTGGTAATTTGGTAATTTCGGTAATTTCTCTTTTTGCTTGCTCTGTTTACTTGTAACATTGTACTTTTGCTTTGCTCTCAATTTCGGTGTAAAGGCTGTAATTTGATGTACATATTTACCCTTGGTGTACATATTTACCTATTTTGGTGTACCTATTTTGTAATGTTGCTCGGCGTTTGCTTTGCTGTGTATTTTTTCATCTGTCTGTACTTATCCTCGCTTTGCTGTATTTACAGTATTTACATTGTTGTCATTTTGTGCATTTTGTGTGAATTTAATTCATGGTTGTGTGATACTCGGCGGACCGCAAACTATGCATCCAAATTCAGTTATGTATTGTTTCTTTAAAAAAAAATGCATAGCATGCAGTACACTGAGTAAATTTGCGTCGCTTTTCTAACAACAATAAACAAACAAAAAATACCTAAAATAGATGAATAAAAACAATTCACATGAAAGCTGTCAATAAATAAACTGTGAACATTAAGTAATTAGGTTGTAATTGTTCTCACATGCCATTGTTCTTCCCTCTGCCAAAATCGCTTGGTAGTTGCCATTGTTTTCGCTCGGCCTGCAAAATTGTGATGATTATCTAACCAGTCGGATCAACTCAAGTAACAACACAATTGCACTTAGCTCATTTTTTAGCGGCTGGCAGCTTTGGTTCATTTTCGTTCCCGCGCAACACCCACACGCAACACGCGGCTACAGTCTGTGAGGGGGGGGGGTTCGATTAAAATGATTACAATAAGTATGCCGAGATGGCAGCAAATCATAGGTGACACATTGTTTACGTGTCACTTTTATTGTTGTGCGCCCTTTGATATTGCCGCACCGTGCCGTACATGAAAATGTGCGGCCCATCCCGCATGTACGCCTCCCCCCCCCCCCACTGCGGTTTCGTCGGTTGCTCATACCGCTAATCTCCAGCCCATCCCACATCTATACCCATCCCGCATTTCGGCCCATCCCGCATCACGGCCCATCCCACATGTGGCATCATCAGCATGCGGGATGGGCACAGATGCGGGATGGGTAGGAAAAAATGCGGGATGGGCACAGATGCGGAATGGGTTTAGGTGTGGAATGGGTATTCCCCGAACCAACCATGCCAATTTGCAGTGTGCAGTGCACCAAGGAAGTAGCCAGGGGGAGGGCGGGGGGGGGGGGGGGGCAGCCGCCCCCCCCAATCCCGGGCTGGACCGAAAAATGTGCCAGAAATGGCACTTCCAGAAGACGATTTTGTCACAGTTTTCAAAAAATTTGTGCGCAAGCGCCCATTTTTCCTTCACGCAACATATATTTGGATGATCGGTCTCCGCAACCTCAAAGCCAGTGAAAAAACGCTCATATCCTGTCCATGTCGCTGTATATGCCTGTAAAATACAGACGTATACAGCGGTTTTGGCGCCAACGCCAGTGGCGCCATGGCGCGGCCCCTATGAATGGCGCCGGCGCCATGGCGCCATTCCCTTACTACAGGGGCAAAATTTTAGGGGCGGGGGGGGGGGGCGCCGCCCCCCCACGTTCGCCGGGCTCTGTATACAATCCGCCCCCCCGCTCAAAAATCCTGGCTACGTCCCTGGGGGGGCCGCCCCCCCCTTCCCGGGCCGGACCAAAAAATGTGCCAGAAATGGCACTTTCAGACGACGATTTTGTCGACAGTTTGAAAAACTTGTTGCGCGCAAGCGCGCATTCTTCCTTCACACATATCTTTTTGGCTGACCAGTCTCCGCGACCTAAAAGCCAGTGAAAATGGACTCAATTTCTGTCCATGTCGCTGTATATGCCTGTAAAATACAGACGTATACTGCTGTTTTGGCGCCAATGCCAACGCCAGTGGCGCCATGGCGTGGCGCCTACGGACGTATTCCCCTACAACAGCGGTAAAATTTTAGGGGGGGGCGGCGCCCCCCTTCCCCCCCCCCCCGTTCGCCGGGCTCCGTATACAATCCGCCCCCCCCCCCGCTCAAAAATCCTGGCTACGTCCCTGCAGTGCGCCACTCACACTACACACATGAGCAGCCACCCACAAACAAGTTGGCACAGCGCCAAGTCACAGCAGTCGGCAGCATTTGGAACAACTCCAAAACATGGAACTGGATGCACAGCAGTTGGCACAGCACCAAAACACGGCACTGGGCACAGCAGTTGGCACGCCAAGACATGGCACTGGGCACAGCAGATGGCACAGCGCCAAGACACGGCACTGGGCACAGCGACACCTCCATGGCTGGAAAATAGACACTCAATCAACTTAGGTAAATAGTAACTCATTTTTCAAATACAAGAAATACACATTCTTTAAACGAGAAGCCTTAGGGTTCAATGGATTTGGAAGGGGCAAAGAAATCCATACTCCTCCAACTATCGATTTAAACTTCCCAAACTGAAAAATTTAAAAGTGAAATCAGCTCAATGTCAACCGCTCCGAAGGAAACTTACGCAACATACAGACGTAAAAATCTTAACGTGCATTACACACTGAAATTTTGAGTCATGCTCGCAAACGTTTTTTGAATGCACTTACATCAAAACGCGGAAATACGAAATATAATTACGAAAATAAACGTGTCGAAAGAAAAAAGTTAGTGGTTAAAAGGACCGGTAAATATTTCACTAAAAAAAAAGTATTATTTGAAGTTACATTTTCAGCTTAAGCGTTAAAAAACCAGTTCGAGCGCACGCCTCAAATTTTCAGTGCATAGTGTGCGTCTAACTAATCTAAACAGGTATACTCCAGTTACTTTATACACTGCAAGCGTGGTTCCCGCTGGATTTTTGCGCATGCATTTTTCATAAAAAGTTGAAAAAAAGGTGATCGTTGTTATAACGCTATACGTTGATTCATTCACAACAATGTTTCTCACCTTTTAGGCAAAAATCGCATGCTTTATCACCATTGGCACGCTTCCAACATGAGACATAAATGAGTGCGAGGGCACAGTATCAGGTTCGCCAAGTATAACTAGGAATGAAAACTCAAAACACTCCAACAGTTCTCAAATATGGCACCCGAAAAAAAAAACGGCACCAACCATTTGGAGATGCGCTACATCCTGAATTCGTGCAAAAACGTGGTGCCAATTGGCGGCACCAGCACCAGATGCACCATGAGCACCAGCACGTAGCAGTTGGCACAGCGCCAAGACACGTCGCTGCACCAATCGCTGACCGCAGCTGCAAAATTTTGTGGACAGAGTTTGCTGGTAGAAATTGACTGGGAGAAATCACTCAAAAACCGGCATTGATTTTGAGAAAATTCTCCTCGTTTTTTTTCAAACAATTGTTCAAAAATCTCTATTATCCAGACTGTAATAAAAGTGTGTACCTAAGTGCCAGAGGTTTAAAATACTTTAAAAAGCACTTTAAATAGTAAAATCTGGTTAAAAACACAACTTTCTAACCGTAACTTAAACAAATATTCTTTCGGTCAGACACGGGTTTGTAGATTTGTTCCCCCACGGGTGTTAGCATTTAAAAAAACGACCGATTTTAGGAGAATATAATTAAATATTATCTCAGAAAATCTCCCAAGAAAAAAATATAATTAAATCTCTTTGGTCATTTTTGAAAATATCTCTGAGAAAATCTCTTGCAGTTCAAAAAAATCTCATAAAATCTCTCAACTTAAAGTATGATTTCATCGATATTTCAAGATGTTTGAACCATTGAGAGTAAATAGTAAGCACACACAAATGTTGTTTAACTTTTTCATTCACAATTTCATATGATAACAGTGTATTATCTACTGATGGCACACTTTGTACTACCCTGTATTTAGCATCTGAATAATGAACAAAAATATGGTTTAGGCACATTTTTCCTCATATTAGAATGCATTACTTTCATGTGTGATGATCCCCACAGAATTTATCAGATGACTTTTTCATCAAAATTTGGTAACAATATTTCCAAAGCATGCTGTCAACTCTTTAGTTGTTAAAACGGCTAGAACCCAGTGCATAAGTTACCCGTTGCACAAGTAGCAACATCCAGTGCTCAGTGGTTAGGTACAACCCCGTACTTGAGCACTGGGTTTTCATGGGACTGCAGGGGTTCAGTATGGTTCAGGGGTTAAAACATATTTACATTTACTCAAAAATACATATACTTGAGTAATAAGTAAATACATATCAATTTACCCTGAAAAAGTACCAGTACTCTATTTTATGTATACTTCTTGAAAGTACTTGTGTACAGAAAATGTTTTTCAGATAACTTTTTTATTGGCTCTTTCATGCCATAGAACAGAAAAAAGGGAAGAAAAACTACAAATAGCGGGAAAATAGCCAAAAATGGGTACATAAGCAAATATATAGTTTTAATAAGATGAAAATTTGTAAAAAACGCACATGAACTAGTGAATTTGAAGGTGAAAATAGGCAAATATAGAGAGATTTTCTCGAGAGATTTTCTCGAGAGATTTTCTCAATCAGGAGAAAATATAATTAAATCTCTCTGGAAAATCATGGAAAAAATATAAATCTCAGAAAATCTTATATTTTCTGATATTTTCTGAGATTTTTTAAATATAAATCTCCCAGAGATTTTTTCAATGCTAACGGGTGTTCATAGATCGATTATCTGTCTGGAGGAGCGATTTACTAAAACAAATTTGGGGGGGGGAGGTTCGCGGGAGTTCAATATGGCTTTTCCAAGGTATAGAATGAATAAAAGCGAAAAAAATCGCAACTAAGTGAAAAATAGGTATATAGGTAAGTAAATATATATAGTAAACCAATAGCTGAAATTAGGCAATGAAACACGAAGTAGCGATTTTTGGGTTGAAAAGTAAAAAGGTATGAAAATTAGCTTTTCAATTTGCGGAAAAGATAGCCAAAAAGTTTGCCTCCGGCATAGATAGATAGCCGAACGGCCTCCGGGATAGACAGATAACTGGCAGATTTTGGGGGTAACCCCCCCCCCTCACGCTACTAAACCCCTGGTCAGACAAACATAAAAAATTGACATACGCAAAGGTAAAAAACGAACACTCAGTTGCGAGCAGGAGAAGCCCACTGATAGACCGAAATGTTTGGGTTTTTCCCCTTGAAAGCGACCAGCCAACAAAAAATGGAGGCCATCGCAGTCCATCTGAAAAATGAGGATGTTTCGCATCGGGGATCAGAACTCGGAAAATACCCGATAAAGTAGGGTTTCAAAAATAATTTGATCGTAGGAATTCTTGACACATACATCAGCAAAATAAGATATTTTCATTTTCCGGCGCTTTGTAATGGATGAAACACGCAGGAAAAAGTTTCTCTGCGATTCGGTATGTCGAACCTACGAATCGACAAAACGCCTTTTTTCAATGACAGTTTGAAAAAAAATGTTTTGCAAAATGTCAATGACTGTTTAAACATCAAACGTTTTGCAAAATGCAAAATACCTAGTGCAATTTTACTATATTTTTTTAAAAACGGACCGATGCAGAGAATCTTCAAAACGTTTTTTAATCCTACGGAAAGACACATGGTGCGCCCTCACAATATAGCAGATACACAGTATTGACAAGTTATCACAAAAAAACGAACCCTAGGCTCACTATACAAATGAGCAGCGAGGCGAGGCACATGCAAGTTGGCACAGCGCCAAGTCACAGCAGCAGCAAGTCAGCAGCAGTTGGCACATCGCCAAGTCACGGCAATGTTAGCAGCAATTGGCACAACTCCTAAACATGGGACTGGGTTGACAGCAGTTGGCACAGCTCCAAAAAATGGAACCTGATGCGCAGCAGCTGGCACTGCGCCAAGACCAGGCACTGGCCACAGCGAAACAGCGCGGCTGTGAAATTGAGGGTAGAACATTACAATCAAGTTAGAAATTAATTAAAGCGTCTAAATATATAGATAGGCACAAATACTAATTTTGGCGATTTCCACTCAAGCTTCGAATCTAAAATGCAATAGGAAAGTGATTTTAGTGGGACAAAAACCGAGATAAGTTGAAAAAGCGCCCAGCCAAAAAATATAGTGCTTCCATGCCACATTTTTGTCGCTCTGGCACTGTTCCAACGATAAAACTACAAGGGCCCAAACTCAATTAGAAAAATTGACACACTTACTCGCATGTCGAGATGTCCGCCTACAGGTTCGGATTAGATTTAGCCCCAGCAAATTGACTTAAATAGAATAACTGCAATCCGCCACCGTCCCTGAGTTGTACAAAAATGATTTGAAAAAGCAGAAACAACAAAAAATGTCAAAAACGTGAGGTGGGAATATCGGGATTGTAGCCAACAAGCTTTTTCTTTTTTCACAATTTTTCAAGTTTTTGAAATGTGTGTGATTTGATTATTGCTTTCTTTTTGGCACGGCTCCAACGTGGGAATAAAAAATTGGGCCACCGCCAAAATTCATTCTCATTTAGGTGGCAAACAGAACAGAGGATCCAACAACTAATTTTCTCAAAATCGCAAAAATTTGCTCCATTTTGACAATTCTCACTGTCATAGCCGCTTTTTTGTTTATATATATTCGTTTATATTAATGATTTCGATATTTTTGGCAAGATGCCAACTTGTCATAAATGGTATCTCATAAACAGAAACAGCAAAATTCAAAATGTTGTCATAAGTGGTATCTCTAAAACAGATATTGCAAAGTGTTGTCAATTTAGTCAGAAAAGTCACTTCTTCTTTGACTTTCTGCAAAAAATCAACATGCTCACCATTTTTTGCCAAAAAAGTTGAAAAATCGCAATTTTTAATAGCATTTTGATTAAAAATGCATATACATTTATACCAATACACAATAGTAATCATCATTTTCACAGGTATGCATTGTATGCAGAACACATAGAGGTGAAATGTGACTGGCAACAGCTTAGATAGAACAATTCCAAAAAATTTAAATTCATTGAAATTGTACAAAACATTCAAAAATTCACAACCTGATGTGAAAATCTTTGAAAACATTTTGGAAAAAATCAAAAATCAAAAATCAAAATATAAAAAATTGTTAAATAATTATTAACACCTTTCTACAGAAAGTTTGATATTGTAAATAACAGAAAAACAGCTAGTGTCACAGTAATCATTGAAAAATGTAAACAAAAGCAGCGGAAAATAACAAACTGCATGTGAAACTTAAATAAACAGTAAACATCATTGTAGGGTTTAAAAATGGAGCTTTCTGGAGCTTTAGACACATTTAGCAGCATTCAAATTATTCAGTAAATTACAAAAATATAATTATTGAAATTCTGATTTCAGTTGACTCAGAAACTGTTCCCAAATACTACCCAATGAAGTCTACTGGTGCCAATTCCACAAGGAAACAAGTGAAAATACAAGTCATAAGTGGTAAGTGGCACATAATTAGTGAAAATTGAAGAAAATACATATAGTAAATTGCTGCATCACTAAAAATATTTTGCCACAATAGTGCTGGAATATGTATATCCCAAATGATTGCTTCAAATGATTGAATGTCTTGTGCCTTATGACTTATGGCTTGTATTTTCACTTGTTAACTTGTGGCACTGGCCCCTGGTTCCACTGGGCGAATGGCCATTTTGCGAGTGACAATTTACATGTGTTCACTTGTGCTGTACCAAGTTGATGGCAGCCCAGTCACAGAGGGAGTAGTCAGCATATAAACAGTTGAATAACACATTTACTTTTACTTAAAAGGTACATAGAAAAATATGAGAACTGACTGAGTGAATACACTTATTAATAGTTATGATTCTACCCAAAAATACTGGCAATCAATCTCATTATATTTTTAAAAGTATTGGAGTACATGTATTGGACACTGTAGTATTGGACACTGTATATGTTTGAACATTTTGACATGAACATGAATTTAGGGAAAAAAATTTACATTTCATTTTACATTCTACATCCCCAGTTTGAAGTACTTTTGAATTTCCCTTTCATGCACAACACTCCAAAATTACAATTACTTAATGTTTCTCTTTATCAAAAGTACATTTACAATTATTTTCTGTTTCACTGGGGTAAAAGTGATTATTATACTATGCATTTTGAATTGTCAAAAGTGGGTAACTAAAAACACAGAGGACTGGGTAACTAAAAACACAGTGGACTAGGTAACTAAAACACAGAGGAAACCACCCCACTGATAAGTCACTGCCACCTCAGCAAAAATCAGGACTATTTTGCTGGATACTTCCTTGCAGTTTGCACCCCACTGCCAGCACACTCATTATTCTGCACTGTGTTTATCAAATTCATCCTTTCCACAAGCTGACAGCTAGCTAATGATGGAAAACCTCCTGGAAAAAGTGTTTCAACTATTTTTTATTTATTTTTTCTAGAATGGCATTTCAAATTTATAATTTTTTACAAAAGTATTTTCCAGCCAAGTTTTCATTGTTTTTAATGTGTGTTTTGCATTGCCCGAATCACAAACCGCAGTTTTGTTATGTACCGTATTTCCTCGAAATACCCCCCTCAAAATGGGCACTATGAAGTTGTGGTCTGGGAAATGCATAACAGACGTTCAAAACACTTACTGTGTTACGTTAGAACACCGTTTATACCATCTACATCCTTATATAAGGCTGTAAAAACTTAAAAATGGTGGTTATTGTTGCACGTATTTTTCACGTTTTTCTCTCAAAATTTTCACTCTGGAAAAAACAACCCTGGGAGGTAATTTGAGGAAATACGGTATATTCGTCAGATCCGCACTTAACTCAATTTTTTTCACTTTGGTCCTTAACGGGTTACGCAACCAAACACCTCAATTGGCACCCTCAATTGGCACTCAATTGGCACCCAATAACGCTTTTTCCCCTTGAAAATACTTTAATTTACTTTTTAAAACGTTTTGTACTTTTTAACAACTCTGGTATCATAGCCGAGCACGCGGCTAAGACCTGGGCCACGCCAGCGGCCAAGAAATTATTGACATTTCGAAAGAAAAAGCTGAGATACAACATTAATGACAGGTGGGTTACTTTTATACTGCTTCAATATAAGAATTGGCATGATGCCAAAAATGTTACAGTTGTCTGAATGATAAACTCAATCATTACGTCATCGATAGAATCAAAACTGTAATTGAAGAAATCCAAAAACAACGTTTCATGCGCGAAAACGATTTTATTTAAGCGTTTTTGTTTAAGATTTTTTAAAGATTAATTTTGAAAATACAAAATTTGAAAATAGTCTTTCAGTTTTCCAAATTCTATTTAAAAAAGACTTTTTCAAGTGTAGAAAAAAATTAATAATTGTCAAATGTTTCCGCATTTTTGAACTTATCTTTGCCATTATTATGGCAAAGAAATAACACTCACTCTAAATCGAATTAGAAGCTCAAAATTTATCAAAACATTTCAGGCGCTTTTTCGAGGCCATGATGGGAAAATCTAAACCACCCTCATTCAAGTTTGGCTGAATGCGTGTCTGAGTTTTCTGTGATATGATTTACCCTCCGCTAGGGTTCAAACGGGATTTGTGGTCACGATCCCGATCCCAAAACCTCAATCCCGATCCCGAAATTTGAAAAAGCCAATCCCGATCCCGATCCCGACACTTTGAAAATCCCAATCCCGTTCCCCCAAAAAATGCCCCAATCCCGATCCCGGAAAAATTCACAGACACAAAAGGTGCCGGAAATGGCACTTTTAAAGGACCTTTTTTGTATGCAGTTTGCAAAAATTTTGCCCACTTCCATTCCCCATTTCGCATTTTGCATTTCCCCACTTATACTTGCATGTATATATCTCTGTTCCATGGGCATGGACACCACTACAGATGGACTCTATAAAGTGCCCATTACCATAGTTTAAGGTTAATACACATGCATATATGGTAGACAGTGGTGTGAATGACAATGCCAGGCAGCCCATTGCGCAGTGCCGAAATGAATCTATAGCATTGTTTTGAATGCCAATTTAATCCAACATTTCAGGCATCCATTGTTTTTGTTGTTTTGGGTCATCTTGTGAAATGTCAGCAAAAAACCCTGAAAACCAATTTTTTAGGCCTTAACCCCATCCTGAAAAAACGCCAATCCCGATCCCGATCCCAATCCCGAAATCTCAAAAACCCAATCCCGATCCCGAAAGGCCAATCCCGATCCCGATCCCGAAATCTCAAAAAAGCAATCCCGATCCCAAAAAGTCAATCCCGTTTAAACCCTACTCTCCGCAACGTTACACAGTTAACGTTGGCAATGAGCCAACGATAACTCACTCATGTAAATAGCTATACTTATATCGTAAAACAATTTTAAAAAGTCGCCGTTTAAACATTCTAGTGATGTGATTCTACATTCTACAGACTGAAATTCAAATAATATTTGTATTAACCATCGTTCGTATTATAAAGCGGCGTTATAAGTTTCGGTGTGACGACAATTATTAAGAGTTTTCAACCACATTTTTCACGATGAAAACTTAAGATAACAAAAAGACGTCGCAAAGTTTTTGTCGTCACACTCGGTCCATGTGAACTCCGCTTAGTGTTCCAAAAATTGGTGTTTTTCAGGAAAAATAAAATAAATTATATAACTTCAGAAAATGTGTCAAAGTATCAAATTTAATTGAAACTCCCTGAAAAACGGAGAGAAAAAGTAAAAAATATGGTAAAAAATTTGAATTAGTGATTTTTTTTAATTTCCTTATCATACAATAAATCTGATTGATTCTTCCCTGAAAAACCTGGAATATTTTATATATTTTTTTATATCATTAAATTATAAATCTCCCAAGATTTTTAGAACACTAACTCCTCTTAACGCCGACAAATTTGTGATGTATTTATGGTATCATAGCTTGTCATTTGAATCAAATGCGGCAAACACAATTAATTATATTTCCCAGCTTAATGAACAGACTTTTTCCCATTTTTTGAGCCGTTACAGAACAAATTAGTCTCATTGTGAGACAATCACAATTTTTTATAAATACAATTTTTTACATTTACATTCCATTGAAATTTGCCGTGAGCCTCGGACACCGTCTGTGGGAAAGTTTATTGGAATTAGCATAAGTCACGCATAAAAAACTTTGCTCACTTGTGCACTGTTCATTTAAACGTCATTTCTGTATGTTCATTTATGTGCGTGTCTAAATGTGAGTGTACCGTATTTCCTCAATTTAGCCCCATGCTCGAATTAACCCTTCCTTCAAATACCTTCAAATTTTTGGCTGCAAATTTGCATTGCAGCTACCGTATTTCCTCGAATAACCCCCCGGGGTTTATTTTTTCAGAGTGAAAATTTTGAGAAAAAACGTGAAAAATGCAACAATAACCACCATTTATAAGTTTTTACAGCCTTATATAAGGATGTAGATCGTATAAACGATGTTCTAACGTAACACAGTAAGTGTTTTGAATGTCTGTTATGCATTTCCTTGACCACAATATCATACTGCCCATGTTGAGGGGGGGGTATTTCGAGGGGGGGGGGGCTATTTCGAGGAAATACGGTATACATTGAGTGAGTTGTGTAATTCATACATTTTACATTGCCCTTCTATTTTTTCGTATACTTTTTCCCGCCCTTTTATTGCAGACCGCCCTTCTATTTATTTCGTGGACCCCCAAAAGTTGAAAAGTGTAGCTTCTATTGGCGACGCCCTACTATTAGAAGAAATACGGTAACTGACTACCTATATTTATACATGAAGTGATCATGGATTGCGATGAAAATGCTAAGCGCATAATAATTCCCTCACCCCTCGAATTAAGCCCCTTTAAATATCCCCTGGGGCCAGTTCCGCAAAATGAGAAGTGAGACGTGAAATGGCAAGTGAATTGGCAAAAGCGAAGTAAAAAATAAAAAAATAATATAGGTAATTTCTCTTCGCTTTGGCCATTTCAATGGCAATTCACTTGCCATTTCACTTCGCCTTTGCCATTTCACTTCTCACTTCTCATTTTGCGGAACCGGCACCTGATCTGAGTGATTTAGCGAAAAATAAACCCCATGGGTGTATTTCGAGGGAATATGGTAATTACAAAAGAGCAGAGCATTCGAATCATTATGTGTGCTTTGCACTTTTTTCCATCCTGCAGGGTCGCCCAAAGATGAACTGCAAGTTGACAAGTGACGTGCAAAGTGGTAAGTGATCAGTGAAGTGATGAGTAAATTCACAATTAACAATTGACACAAATTGACAAGTAAATTTTGAAATGAAAATGTACAACATACGCATGCACCCATCAATATTAAATTCACTTTCTCAGCTTCACTTTTACGTGGCATTTACAACTTCACTTGGTAAAAACCACTTTGTTTGTCACTTGTCCACTTACAAAATTGGCTCCCAGACAGTGACGAAAAATGTGGCGGTGACGCAGTGATTGTCACCGCCTGCTTTTGGGATGTCACCGCCACAAAATGAGGTGTCATCGCGGTGACAATCACCGCCAAATTCATTGATTAGTGGTTCTGTGCAAAAAAAATTTAATTTTTTTCTGGGGTGACATTCCATAGTAGATGCATTAGGCAGCGTGCATTCCGAAATTAGCATTCGGCGCACAAAAAAGTGTTCTCAGGGCTGGGCCATGGCGAAACCCGCTGCACGCAGCACCCGCCTAAATTCAAATATTTGAAATACCTAGTATACGTCTGCGTACACATTTACATGAAAAAAGTGACTGGTCAAGTGAGTGTAGAAGCCGTTCATTCGATGCCTTTAGGATTTTGCTATATAGACTTAAATACCGTATTTCATCGAAATACCCCCCCCCCTCGAAATACCCTCCCCCTCGAAATACCCCCCCTCAAAATGGACACTATGAACTTATAAACCCCCCTCTCGAAATACCCCCCCCAAATTTAGTGTATAGAGAACGTAAATGACAAAGGCTGCGGTTTGTCATCTGGGCAATGCAGAACACGTTAAAAACGATGACTCTGTTATGTGAGAACAGTGATTATACGTCTACACACTTATACAAGTCTTTTAGAGTCTTATAAATGGCGATTTTTGTTGCATTTTCGACGTCTGCGTACGTTTCAGACGACAATTTAGTACTTGGTTTTCAAAAAATTTCTGGCGAAATAATAAACCCCCCCCTCGAAATACCCCCCCCCCCTCGTTTAACCCCCCCTCAAAATTCTCACTCTGAAACAATAAACCCCCCGGGGGTATTTCGAGGAAATACGGTAAGTATAATACATAGAGTCGTAGACAGTATAAATCGTGTTCTAACATAACATTTTGGGGTGGGGTATTTGGAGGGGGTATTTTGAGGAAATACCTTAGCGGAAAATTTTTCTGGGAAACTGTGGGAGCAAAATACATAGGCTTTATAAGGTAAAGAAGGTAGAAGGGGGCAAAATCGCTGACAATAGGTGAAAAGAAGCCAAAAATAGGTTTAAAATGCCTAAAAATACCGTATTTGCTTGAATAATTCCCCCCTCAAATAATTCCCCCCCTCGAATAATCCCCCTCTGTGAGATGAGTGTGGAAAAAATAATTCCCCCCTCGAATAATCCCCCCCTTCAAGGCATACGATCGATTTTTTATTTCTAATTTGGCCACGAATAGCATGTTATTGTGTAAATAAAGCATGTTTTGTCAAATGACTTGATGGAAACATGCTTGAGAATTCTGACGAAATAATAATTCCTCCCCTTGAATAATCCCCCCCTCAAAAAAGTCTGACGAAATAATAATCCCCCAGGGGGATTATTCAAGCAAATACGGTAGGTATATAACCATCTATATATTTAGCTGAAAAATGATGACTTTGAAGGTGAAAAACTGTAAAAGGTGAGAAAATTAACGATTTTGAGCGAAAATTGGGGCAAAATTTCTCAAAAGTCACCCCAGGGGGCAGTTCCGTAAAATGAGAAGTGAAATGGCAAAGGCGAAGTGAAAGCGCAAAGGCGAAGTGAAACAGCAAGTGAATGAGTAAAAAGTTAGTAAAAGTAAAAAAATAAAAATAAAAAGTAATTTCTCTTTGCTTTTGCCATTTCACTTGTCAAGTAAAAAATAAAAATAAAAAGTAATTTCTCTTTGCTTTTGCCATTTCACTTGCCAATTCACTTGCCGTTTCACTTCGCCTTTGCGCTTTTAGGTCAGCTTTGCCATTTCACTTCTCACTTAGTGGAAGTGGCACCAGATAGATAGATAGCTGAGCCATTGGGGGGGTCCCAGGGTGTAGTAGCCAAAAGTTTTGCCTCTGGACAGATAGATAGCTGAGCAGCCTCTGGGATAGATAGATAGCTGGCTGGCAGATTTGGGGGGGCAGACAATTTTCTAAATTTCAAAATTTAGAAAATTTCCCAAATTCATTACTTTTTACCCAGTTTCACCTTCAAAACCACTATTGTGCCGTGCCTATTAATGCTATTATTGCCCATTTTTAGACTATTGTTGGCTATATATGTGCTTAAATACCTATTTTAGTCATTTTCACCCATTTGTAGCGATTTTTCTCAGTTTTTCTCATTCTATGAGTTGAAAAAGACTATATATTGTCACCGCCTCTAGAATACCTGTCACTCACTGTCACTGCCATAAATTTGGAACATTTTTCGTCTATGCTCCCAGATGTGCTGTGGTGAGAACACTTTAATGAACCTGGCCACTCAGACACTAAAATTGGCAGTTACATCTACTGTGTTAATGATTTTTTGTGTTGTGTCTAGTGATGGAATGGCGCCATGGCGCTTGGCGCCCTATTTCTGTGGCGCCCTTGGCGCCTAGCGCCCACATTCTGAAAGGCGCCATGGCGCCCTTGGCGCTTGGCGCCCTTTTTCCGTGGCGCCCTTGGCGCCTGGCGCCCTGGTTTAAAAGGGCGCCAAAAAGGCGCCAGCAGGGTTTCATGGTAAGTGCTGTGTAAACGAAAAAAAAATGAAAAACACATCCGTGCATGATCTGAATTCGCCAGAAAAATGGACGGAGTGGTGTGAGTGGGTGGAAATCTTTCGTCCAACGGTTCATCAGATCTGTCTGATGGATCAGAAGACAAGAATGATGGATCGTTAACTTGCAAAATCATAAATAAACGGATTTAAATCGTTGCAATTAGGAAACATTGTTTGGAAAGGTCTATTGGTAATGGATGGATTGTTGTCAAATGACAATTTCCATTGCGTTTGAATTCGTCATGTGGATTTTATTCAAAAAAATTTGTTGCTAGCCTTGTTTTTGTTCATTACATACTGGAGAACGCGAATTAAGAAGTGAATGGTGCTGTAGAAACATTTTTGCACACGCATGGTGTTGTAGGCACCTTTTTATCCTGGCGCCCTTGGCGCTTGGCGCCCTCTTTCCGTGGCGCCCCTGGCGCCTGGCGCCCACTTTCTGAATGGCGCCATGGCGCCCTTGGCGCTTGGCGCCCACTTTCCGAATGGCGCCATGGCGCCCTTGGTGCCTGGCGCCATTTTTTCTGGCGCTTTTCCATCACTAGTTGTGTCTCTCTCAGACAGCAAAATGAATTCCATGATGCATGAAGTTTGACATTGTGTGACATAGTAATTTTGATGTTTGATGCACCATTTTTACTGTTACATCGCTTCATTTAGACATTACTTAATTTTTATATTAAAGCTTACTTTCTTGTCAACCATTTTTTTCACTTTCTATGATATTTTTTTAGTGCATGAACATTATTGAGTGGATAAAATGAACCAACAATGATAAAAACGATTGACAAAATTATTTAAATACATTGTTTTGCAGTCCCTTCTCATTTGTGAGATGAGCCTAAACAGCAATTTTTTATTAATAGTATCAATGTTTCTCAAGTTTTCTAATCTGAAATGAAAAAATTAAAAGACTCAAAACAAAAGTCCATATGTATGCAAATTCCATAAAAATACATTTTAGCTGAATACAACTGGTAGTATACTTGGCGGACCACAAAGTATGCGTCCAAAATTACTTATGTATTAGTCGATGTTTTTTGTAACAAGTGACACATGTTTTTTTCCTGAACGTTTCTAATTTTAGAACGAATGGATGGCGTCATGATCAGGGTTGGCAAAATCTCAGAACAAAAGATAAAATAAAATGGAAAATTGAAGAATAAAATAAAAACAAAATTGAATTTTTAAGAATAAAATAAAAATAAAATACAATTTTACTACAATTTTAGTAAAAAGAATTTTACAAAAACTGGTCATGATCTAAAATAAATAATAAAAATAAAATAATAATAAAATGGAAAATTGAACAAAAAAATAAAAATAAAATGGAAAATTGAAGAATAAAATAAAAATGAAATACAATTTTTATACAATTTTACTACAATTTTAGTAAAAATAATTTTACTAAAACCAACGCTGGTCATGATGGAGTGTTTCCTGCAGAAAAATGCATAGTGAGCGGTCCGCAGAGTTATAACACTGCCCCATGAATTGTTGACACCTACAGGGGGGCAGTCCCAAGCCCTGTAAAGTGTAAAGTAAAGTGTCAAATGTTAAGTAAAGTGTCAAGTCAAATGTCAAATGTAAAGTAAAGTGTCAAATGTAAAGTAAAGTGTCAAGTCAAATGTCAAATGTAAAGTAAAGTGTCAAATGTAAAGTAAAGTGTCAAATGTAAAGTAAAGTGTCAATTGTGTATCCAAATCATATTATTCGTATCCAAATCTTACGTTTTTGTATCCAAATCTTGTTTTTCAAAATAAGATTTGGATACAAAAACATAAGATTTGGATACGAAAAATAAGATTTGGATACACAATTGACACTTTACTTTACATTTGATATTTGACTTGACACTTGACTTTACATTTGACTTGACACTTTACTTTACATTTGACACTTTACTTTACACTTTACAGGGCTTGGGATTGGCACCTGTACGCTTTTCGAATGTACAAAAATAAACTCAATGGCGACCCACACACTAGTTGACACATGTGTGTCAACTAGTTATATGTGTCAACTCAGATTTCGGCTTCACGTGTCGCACATCGATCTCCAAATGCACATGCGGCAATGTTGAAAAGTAGATATAGATTTTCTGTATTTTATTTTTTCGGAGGTTTTCGTTGCACTCGTGCTTGTGTAAGTTTGTGTAGATTTTTTTAAGTACCCATTTGTGTTCATGCTGATGAGTCCCGCACAAAACTGGGGGCATGTCCATGAGTGGGGACGAAACATGCAAACTTTTCATATAGTGTTAAAAATTAAAAATTACGGCAAGTGCATTGGAAGTTCGCTCTGTGACACGTGAAGCCGAAATCTGAGTTGACACAGACCAGTTGACACACGTGTGTCGACTAGTGTGTGGGCCGCCAATTTCTCAAACTATCAGAAACACTTACAATGTGATGCATTCGTATACATTCGTATACATTTACTTCTTTATCAGAGCTTAGATTTGGAAATGGAGAAAAATGAGGAAAAATATGGCTCCAATCCAAGCAGAGGGCTGAGCACAGATGACACCTTTTCATCCCCCAGACCCAATAAAATGTCATGAAAAGCATGAAAAGTGTCAAAAGCCAAGTACAATTGCCAATTTTCTCTTATTTTATCTTACATGATTTTTGACAATTGAGGCCTCTACTTCTAAAAGTCGACAAGTCCACAAAATGTGATATTGAGTAAATCGCATTTAGCATTCAAAAAAATCACCGATTTTTTGGAAAATATATGTAAATATATCACCCCAAATTTAGGAAAAATATAAATTTATATAAATCACTCTAGGTCTCCAGAAAATATAATTAAATTACTGAAAAAATAACTCTAAGCTTAAATTACAAAAAAATAACTCTAAGCTTAAATTACAAAAAAAAATTACAAAAAATCACTTGCCCTTTATTTCGTTTTCAAGCAATATTCTGGGCTTTGTTTACCATTTGCAAGCAAAAAGTGTACTTTAATATCCCACAGTCATTTATTATCATTCCACAATATTTATACAATGAGTGAAAACATCAAGCAAATATCAGAAGAGAAAAATTCAACCTACAACCTCAATGACAACTTAAAAAACATATTGTGCTGCAAACATTTGCACTCAACCTTAAGCACCTGGTTGTCACAATGGACATTTGACTAAATAGGTGCTCAACACTTGCAGCAGTGCCAGGTATGCTGAGCAAGTTTTAGTCAATGCAACCAAAATATTTCATCCCGTTCAATTAATTATGCTTTTAATTTTTTATTTTCAAACAGCAAAACTGAAACCAGGCACACTGCCATCAGGAGTCCATACACTTCATCCACTCCAGAATTTGTTCTCTCACAGTTACAGACATCAAGTAAACCTTGTCAGCCAGCACTGATTTCAGGCTTTCAAAAAATTTACAATAAAATTTACTGTTGGTCATATTCATAACAAAAAGTGATTGTGATGCTGTCACCCAGGTTTTGTGTATCAGGTGCAACAGTTTTGGCAAAAAATTGCATGATCAATACTAAAAAATATGTGTTGAATAAATTGTTTTTGCCTTTTTTGCATGCTGTTGTCCAACCTTTGAATAGAGAATAAAATTCAAAGGATGACATAAAAAAAGAATTACTAAAACATTTTACATCTTTGTCACACACAAAATGAAAACAAAGTGATGGTGATATCACCATTTGTCATCATTTGAGTTTTCACAGCAAAAATGTATCTGTAAAGCGTGTGGAAGCAGGCTGGATACGCGTGAAGCGGCGCGCTTCCATGTGCTTCCACACACTTCAGCACACTTCACCAACATCTTGAAAATCCTGGTGAAGTGTCTTCCACCAGCTTCACCTAGCTTCACCACGCGCTCCATGCGCATCCAAACATGTGGAAGACACTTCACAGTGCTAGTGCTTCCACACCAGGCTGTCCGCGAAAGTATACCCCGTGTTATATGTACGTGGTATACCGTCACGCGAACAGCATTTTTTATAACACGCACCAGTATTTATTTGCGCGGTTTTGTTTATGCTCCAACACGGCACTACGGGTTAAGCAGGCGCGCGTGTAATAGGGGTCAATCGTTTAGCGCGGTACTTTTTTTCACTAACACGCATCATTTGGAATAAATCGGGTTAGATCATTTGTCATACCCCGAAGTAAATATTTTTTGCGGGTTAGAGCGTGTGATAACCAACAATGGCAGAAAAAGTTAAAGTTAAATCTCCAAAATGTGGTAATGTAAATATACACACATAAATATATCAATAAGTGCCAGCACTAACGATTGCAAAAAAAAGATTCATAAATTCGAAAATATTTTCAAATTTTTGAATTTTTCCATAATTTTTATTTCACCCCTGGAAAAAAACACTTAAAAATCGATTTATTTGAAAAAATTCAAAAATTCAAAAAAAATTTTCAGGGAATTCAAGGCGACAAACCCCATGCCACCTGCGGCGCGGCACCCGGTGCCCGACCGCGCCACCGCGCCCTATCAGCCATGCCCTGCATGCTATTGGACGACATGTTGCTGCCGACCAAGGAGGGGGGTCCGCCGCGCAGCCGATCAGATCGGCTGGCGGTGGAGGGAAATGAATGGTCGAGAAACGGCCCTGCAGCTGCGTCGCTGCGTCTACGCTGCGTGCCGCAGACATCTGGCATCATGCCAGCGACCCATCGCCGGGTAAAATTTTCCACCTAATTATAGGCAGAATGCAAAAATGCGCCAGGCGAAACCTACAAAAAATGCCCTAGCGCGCCGGCCCACCGAAGTTTCCAAAAATGAGTGAAAATATTTGAGTTTGTAGGTTTTTAATACAAAATGGCCGACTTATGGAAACGCGACACGCGTACACAAATAAATGCGCAAAAAGTGGCGAAAATGAAACGACACTTAAATAATAGGGCATGAAACAATGTCCTAATTTGTCGCTTGTGCGCCCAGGCCCACCGGCCCGCAGGCCGCCGCCGCCGCGCCACCCTGCGCAGAAAAAACTTCAAAAAAATAGGTGACGACTGCCAAGGTGGTGCCGCGGCGCACTATTTATAGGTGGCGCCGATCCCAAATTGCACAACATCTGTTGGCAATTTGGGCTCTTGTCATGGGAAAAAACATTCCCAAAAGATTGCGATCACTTTGATGTGATGCAATCAGTGCACAGGCTCAGCTGCGAGCCTGTTGCACAACAAAGTGATCGCTGTGGCCGATCAAAATAATCGGCCAGGCGCGCCGAGTTGATCGGCTAAGCTGCGCTGTTTGGGCCTAATCTGGCCGAGCGCATGCGCCATGGGAAACAATGGCGCCCCAATGAAAGGCCCATGCAACACCACTGCCCCGGAAATTTGCTAATGGGCAGGCGGCGGCGGCAAAGTGACATGCGCTGGCAGAATATTTTTTAATTGGGGCCACATACGACAGTATGGAAACCTACCATAACCCATCTGAATAATTAACCACAAATTATACAGTTTTTTTCCATGATAATATTTTGTTTTTAATTTGGAAAAATTAATTGTTGAATTTATGACAAGATTTTATTCATTTAATTATGGTAGGATTCTGCACATACTTTGCGGTCCGCCGCGTACAAGTGTATTCCCACGCGCTGATTTTTGCCACGTTAATCCTGTCCCTATTTGATCTCTATTTTTGCCAATTAATCCCAGCTCAAAAGTTGACCACAAACCCCCCCACTTATGTAACATCAAACATGCGGATCCCCTTATGTCACAAAGAAATGCCATGTGCCCTGATTTTTGACTCAAAACAAAGAGATAATCTCATGAGAAAACACTTTTTTGATCCTAAATATTGGACAACAGATGGAAATCTTTGTCCAATCTCAAGTGCCGCGTGCACCGCGGACCCATATAAATACCAATCCCGTTTTTTGGGACTCATCGATCAGTTGGCATTCTGATTTCAGCAGAACCACATTTTGGTGTGCCAAGTAAGGAAATGAGTGGTCGCAGCAGAGCCACATTTTGGCGCGCTTTTTTGTTGTAAATTTTTTTACGTGTTATTCAACCTCGGTATAACACGTTTTCTGCTTTTTACAAATAATTGGATGGGGTGTACGTTTTTCTGTAACGCGCATGTCTTCTAATAATGGGGTATACAAATACGTATAACCCGCCCTGTTGCGTGTTATTGATACATCAATTGTCTGCGCACGCGCTCATCTGCGCGTTAGACGGGTAAGATATCGATTTCTAGGTGACCTCTTTTTACGTAATAAACGAAAGGACGTGTTAGCACGGGGTACATATGGAATAATTAGCGTGTTACGTGGTATACCAAAAAACCCTAAATCTCGCGGACAGCCTGTTCCACACGCTTCCCCTATGTATACATTTGTCTGGGAGTGCCATATTAAGATGCATGAAGTGTCTTCATGCAGATTTTTGTGATGGATGTTGAAGCTCCAACATTCTTGGTGAATCGGCAGGAAGTGTTGGCATGAAGACACTTCATGACACTTCACCGCGCATTCACACAACCAGTTTTTGCTGTGTTTCACATTAGGTAAACACAAGGGCAAACTAGTGACTTGCCAACACCACCTGACAAAAATTCATGCCATTTGTGAAAACTGACCATACACATTCAATAGTGGAAAACTGGATAATCTCATCATTTTTGGCCATTTTAGTTTTCAAAAAAGTCATGGTGAAAGTGTAGGCACAATATTTTAACTCAAAAATGCTCTACATGAACAGAAATGTTTTCTGGAGAAAATCACTGGCGAAAATATCTTGCACAGATTACATGTTTTAGTCATAAAGTGCAATCATTGAACCACAATGTATCTAGTATGAGTGATTTTCTCAGTGATTTTTTTTTAATTTAAAAAATATATATAAATATATCACTCAGAATTTGAAAAAAATATAAATATATATAAATCACGGGTTATTTATATTTATTGTGATTTTCGAAAATATAAATCACGGGTTATTTTTCGAATGCTAATCGCATTTCAAGTTTCGAACCCAATTCCAGGCACGTGGTGCGTGTCCGATTTGGCTCTCTCATCATGCTTTTCATAAAGTTCCATATGTTGACAATAAAGTGTCAAGTTTTCAGCCCCTGCTCTCAACCTACCGTATTTCCTCGAAATACCCCCCCCTCGTTTGACCCCCCCCCCTCTCGAGACCAATATGAAACAATCACCCCCCCCCCTCGAAATACCCCCCCCCCCAGATTGAGTATAAAGAGAACGTACATGACAAATACTGCAGTTTGTGTTCTGCGTAGTGCAGAACACACGTTAAAACAATGTCGTAATCACGTGAGAACAGTGTTTATACCATCTACGTACTACTATTAGTCTACAGGAGTCTATACATGTCAGTTATTGATGCATTTTTCTACCCCAGTGTACATCACAAACGACGATTTTGTACTAGGATTTGAAAAAATTTCTGGCGAAACAATAACCCCCCCCCCCTCGAAAAACCCTCCCCCCTCCTTCAACCCCCCCCCCTCACGGGACCACTATGAAACAATCACCCCCGGGGGTATTTCGAGGAAATACGGCATATGTGAAAAATGGGGTGTCCATAAATTTCCATTCGGTCAGAGCAAAACTGTTTTTGGGAGGGAATTGGACTTGTCGACTTCTTGCACTAGAGAACATTTTTGTTCCCGGGGAGGCCGAGGCTGCCTTATGGGCAATTTATGGACTTGTCGACTTTTAGAAGTAGCTGTCCATAGTGGACATATCACATTCTTGCTATTTTTTCCCATAAGAAAGGAAGCGGAGGGATGGACTTGTCAACTTCTTGCCCGAAATTTTTGCATATTTCCCAAAAAATGTCAAATTTGGCACTTAGCCATATGTGCATGTGAGGTCAAATATTTTATGGAAAATGATAAAAAAACGTGCGGAAGTAGCCCCAGATGACGTTTCCGGGCCTAACTCGAAATTTTCATATTTTGGACTTGTCGATTTTTAGAAGTAGACGCCTCAATTACATTTGACATTTACTGTGCATTTTAAATTTTTTTGGCAGCGGCCCTGTGTGCTGCTCATCTAAAAGAATTATAGCAAAATCTATCAGTGCTGATCTCTGTTTCATTATTAATTACAGCGAATTGCATATAAAAAAGTCACTGCTCTGCCAAGGGTTTAGCACACTACTTAACAGATCTGAGAAAAATTGGCACTTGCAGAAAATGCAATAAAGTGTTCCACATGAGTGTATTGTTTTGAAATGCATTGTATCCCTTAATCGCATTAGGTTTGACCACATTTTGTGCATGTTCTAAAAGCCTAATATTTCTGTTTTAGAGCTTCCTATTGCCACATCTTAATGTGTTCTTTGTTACTTTTCAAACATTTACTTCAGAAGTAAACCTTCTTTCATTTTGTGCTGGATTTACAAGTTCAAGTTAAAGTTGAATTTTATGGTGTAACATTTAAAACCATTCAGATAAAAAAGTTCTCAAAAACTTCAAAAGTTCTCACTAAAAAATTGCCTAAATTTCCCATATGAACTTTTGAATATAATTGTATGCATCAAATTTAAATAAATACATATCTAGGTGACCACTGACAAATTATGTTTTATATTTTTTTACTCAAAACTCAACCCCTTTATAGTCTTCAATTTCTATTTTGCTGATTTGCTCCATTTGAGCCAGAAGGAAATATAAGATGGAATATAAAAAATCATCTACCTATTTGGTCAAGTAAATGGCGCTGAATGGTGAGATGCTAACGATGGAAAACACCAGGAAAAAACGTTTTTGTTTTTTAATTTTAAATTTTTTTGAACACAGTTTGAATTTTGAACTTTTTGAATAGGTATACTCGGCGGACCGCAAAGTATGCGCCCAAAATTACTTATGTCTTAGTCGATAACGCACGAACAGGATACTTACGTATTTACGTTCACCGAAAAGAAAAACATTTAAAAAGAAAAAGGCGGAGTCACATACAAGTAGTGATGGAAAAGCGGCAGGAAAAAATGGCGCCAGGCGCCAAGGGCGCCATGGCGCCATTCGGAAAGTGGGCGCCAAGGGCGCCATGGCGCCATTCGGAAAGTGGGCGCCAAGCGCCAAGGGCGCCACAGAAAAATGGCGCCAGGCGCCAAGGGCGCCATGGCGCCATTCAGAAAGTGGGCGCCAGGCGCCAGGGGCGCCACGGAAAGAGGGCGCCAAGCGCCAAGGGCGCCATGGCGCCATTTGGAAAAAAAATGTTTCTACAGCACCATTGTATGCGCATTCACTTCTTAATTCGAGTTCTCCATGATGTAATGAACAAAAACAAGGCTTGCAACAAAAAATTTTACAAAAAAAATAAAATCCACATGACGAATTCAAACGCAATGGAAATTGTCATTTGGCAACAATCCATTCATTACAAATAGACCTTCCAAACAATGTTTCCTAATTGCAACGATTTAAATCAGTTTGTTTATGATTTTGCAAGTTAGACGGTCCATCATTCTTGTCTTCTGATCCGTCAGACAGATCTGATGAACCGTTGGACGAAAGATTTCCACCCACTCACACCACTCAGTCCATTTTTCTGGCGAATTTAGACCATCCACGGATGCGTTTTTCATTTTTTTCGTTTACACAGCACTCACCGTGAGACCATGCTGGCGCCTTTTTGGCGCCCTTCTAAAGCAGGGCGCCAGGCGCCACGGAAAAAGGGCGCCAAGCGCCAAGGGCGCCATGGCGCCTTTCAGAATGTGGGCGCCAGGCGCCAAGGGCGCCACAGAAAAAGGGCGCCAAGCGCCAATGGCGCCATGGCGCGGCGCCCTTTGGCGCCCTCAAATGGCGCCAGCGCCATGGCGCCATTCCATCACTACATACAAGTGACGAATGTTTTTTCCTGAAACGTTTTTCTTTTTTTTGTTGTAACAATTTTTTTTTTACGATGACGTCATGATGGAGTGTTTCCTTCATAAAAATGCATAGTGTGCAGTCCGCCGAATATACTTCAGAGTTTTTAAATTAAAATATAACATTTTTCACTTTTTTGAAACAAAATTTTTGATAAATTTTTACGAGCTTTGAAGCTCGCATTCTCACAGTGTTATCGCTTTTCGCCGTGAATATATCTCTTTTTTCAATGCGAAATTGATGCGTTCTACCATGTATTCGACATGCATTTTCAAACGCAAAATACTGCGAAAATTCGGAAAAACTACTGAATTTTCGAATGTTTCTTAAAAAAATCAAATTTGAGTGTTTTCCTAGTTGAAATAATAATTAAAAAACTCCTAAAATTAGAAGGTTCAAAAACTTTCTCGAATTTTCGAATTTTGTTTGCCATCATTAGCGTCCACACAAATTAGTCACATCAACATCAAGTCGCATTCCGCAGTCATTTCAAATCACTGATCGAATTTCGATGGAACCCATGTGAAACCTTGTCCATAATTATCCATCAAGCAATAAACATAGTTCAGATTTCATCTACCTACATAGGTATGTAAAGGGGTCTGTAAAGGGGTATGTAAAGGGGTCTGTAAAGGGGTCTGTAAAGGGGTATGTAAAGGGGTATGTAAAGGGGTATGTAAAGGGGCATTATATTTCTAAAGCTGAAAAGTGTTGAAAAACCAACATACATTACTTTTGGTTGCTTTCTTTCAGAACACTTTGATGTTAAAGTATAAACTATAAAGTCATTTTACAACAGTTAAATAGAAATCGCCACGCCACTTGAAAATGGCGCCAACGCCAAAAATTCCGTTGATTTTCAGGTGTGCCGTGTGAATTACACTAAGAGAAATTTCAACATTTATGATCCCAAAAATGTTCTGGCACAGAAAAATGGCGCCAACGCCATAAATTATAACAAATTTACCAATCACTACTTCCCTATTAAAACCATTTAAAATATAAACTCGATACTCTAACGACTGAGTGTAAGTGCGGCGCACCACATTCCATAATATCGGTTTCAAATGACAAACAATATCGAAATGCTGCGTTACCCTTTTGAGGTTGGCAATGCCACTTTTCAAGGTGCCAATTTCACAAGTGTAAAAGTGACAAGAGAAGTGGTAAGTTAAGTTGTGAGTGATGAGAAAATTTACCCTAAATTCTCGAATAAGAACCCAGGGGAGTTATTTTTTCGTCGGAGTTGATGAGGGGGCGGACTTATCCAGGGTGGGGGTTATTCAAGGGGATTTTATTTGAGGATTTGCGGTAACTGCGTGTTAATCCTTTATCAAAGTGGAAATACTTGTCACATTTTGTTCTTTCAACTTTTGTCATGTTAGCTTTAGTTTTCAAGTTCATTGCCGTACTTCTTCGAAATACCCGCTCAAAATACCCCCTCGAATACCGTATTTCCTCGAATACCCCCTCAAAACTCTGAAAAATGAACCTCCTGGGGGTATTTCGAGGAAATACGGTATATTAAATACGACCTCTTATCGTATAGCACTTTTCTTGTACTTTAACTTGTAAGCATTAAAACAACAAATTTTTTTTTAAATTACAAAATATCATAGAATAACAAAATGAGACATTGAAAACTATTTACGATATTTGATTCTTTCCCATAAAGTATTTGTAACTTTCTAAAAAATTTCTTACTTTTATCTTTGCTCAACTTGACAATGTTTAGATTTGTCCCCTGACCGGATGTGCAAATGTTTTGTTTCCAACGACTCTTTAATAGCCAAGGGCACATTTTTATGGCATTTTTACAAGTGCATTGATTTGTTCTGGAAATGATTATTCGAATTTGGAATTGTAAATATTTATGAAACACACACCAAAATCAGTTGAAATGCTAGGAAAATAAGATAATACATGTAAAAATATGCATTTTGCCTTTACCGTATTTTCTCTAAATACCCCCAGGAAATTTTCTTATTTCGCCAGAATTTTGTTTGGCAAAACCTACCGTTCTACTGTATCGCCGGCTGCTTCTTATATTGTTTTCAAATGTAAAAGAAGTGCCAAAACATGTCGTTCTATTGCTGGTGGTGCCTTTCTATAGGAGGTATGCCTTTCTGTAAGAAGAAATACGGTAATAAAAACAGCTACTATAAGAACAGTTACCGTAACAAATATGTTTACAACCAATTACTTACACCTGTATCTTCATCGAGGTATGGAAGTACTGAATGTAGGTTGTATTCATGAAAATTCCGCATAAAATACATTTTTTTTGCTTTGTAACGCTTTTTAACGTAACTAACAACTACCAGCACTAATAATCGGTTACTAAAAACAACAATAATGACTACTAACAACTCAAAAGCTTCAAAAGAGACCTCCATTCCACTCGAAAACATTTCCACCTTCAAAACCGTGCTAAATTATTTTCTACAACCCTTGGCATCTATCCAAAAGTGGCCATATCTTACACTCCTTATATTGGTGTGTGTAACGGCGGCATGTTACACTACATACGCACTTATGTATCCATTTTTCCCACTGGAAGCTGTAAGTAGAGGCCTGCCAAATTCCGTTGTGGGGCCGATTTTGAGCTCTTATATGATTTTTGTGCCAATTGCTACCAGATTTCAGGTAAATTGGGGGGGGGGTGTTTGAGGGTTACATTTTTTGGTTAAATACTTGTGATTGTGTGGTTTCGACGTCAGCTGGATGTAAAATTCAAATATTCCAACACGTTATTTATTACATGGATGATACATCATAGGTCTTCAACTTGTCAATGACAATATATTGAATTAAATTGAACAGTAAAATATTCACATAATATTATTTTTTTGAAGTTTTCACGTTCAATATAAGCTGTTACTATGCTACTTGCAATAATGCAACTAGTCCACTCTAAACAAAATGCCAAAAAAAACAACACAGTTTTCGAACCCACAACATCACACTAACCACCCAACCACCTGTAGGAAGCTCTTATAGCTCGCTATGGAGCCAGGAGGTGCATGTTATGCGCAGCAACTGTAGCATGCCTTGTATCTGTGGCTTGGGCCCAGCTGGCTGAAAATGTGCATGGAAAATGGGCCTTTGGGATTGGCTCTTTGTTGTTGAGATTGGCACAAAGTTGTGGAGACATTTTTCAAGAAGTTGCTGCTACTGTGAGTGGGGGAAGTGAAACCTTCAAAAGTTATAGAGTTTCAACCTTCAAGAGTGGGACTTACAAACACTAGTTTTTACTGAAATTTCAAACAGTTTGGAAAAATCATACATCAGGTGCTCATTCCAGATCCTGTAAAGTGTTATTATTCAATTTTCATGAAATTTTAAAAGTAAAGTGCCTGATTGTCATGCAAAGTTCAGTAATAAAATTTTGTTTTTGTTTTCATTGACATCTTACATGACATTTGGCACAACATTTTACACTTTAAAGGATCTGGGGCAGCCACCAGGTGTCACTCTCACACCTTGGAAAATTCCCTGTCATGTCAAATGTCATTCAAAGTGTTCAAAATTTTATAAAATGTCCTTTTCATCTCTTCAATGCATACGTTTTACATTTTCCGAGGCATTTTACATGTCTTTTCACACTTTCTTGACATTTTACAAAGCATTTTACACTTTTCAAGAGGGGGCACTTATTCCAGCATCTATGTCAACTCACACCAATCAAAATCACAACCCCCAACCCCCCCCCCCCCAGGCCTACGTCCTGCACTACTACTCCCACTGCGCTGGCTACGCCTCGGGCATCCTCTCAATGACCTACAACTTTGCCCACTGTCTAGCCCTCCCCCTTGGTGGCATCCTTTACCAACATGGTGGCTTCCAACTACCCCTTTACGTGGCTGCCAGTGCCATTGCGGTGTGTCTGGTGCCCGCTGTGGTACTGGTAAAGGATGATAGGGCTAGGGGTGTTTAGTGGGTTTGGGGTTGGTGGTTGTGGGGGTTTGGGGGGGTTGGGTGTTTTGGGGTTTTTGTAATTTTGGGGGTATTGGATTTGGTAGTGGATAGCAAAATTTCATTTTACTATAAAGTTCAAAAATAAATTTGAATAGTTTACAACAGAATACAATAGCCTTTTAACCTCAATCTCCCCCATTTTCAAATTAAAATTAAAATTAAAATTAAAAACCTTCCAAGGTTATGGATATACTTGTTCCTTGGACATTTTCCAACAACACTTTCTACATACAAAGTACCCAAACTGGAGCTATTCCCACCAATTATGGACACTTTCTGGACATTTTGATACAAATGAGTTGTTACTTCATAAAAATTTTCGAAATTTTTTGGTCTAAAGCACTTTTCAAATCATTCAAGGTAATGTATACACTCGATTCTTGGACACTTTCCGGAAATAGTGACGTCACAATCTCTGTAAACAAACTACCTTAAACCAAACAGGTCCAAACCAAACACCTCACTTGTTCCACTTTTACTATAAAAATGTCCGGAATATGTCCGGATTTGGTGGGACATAAGTCTCAAAAACTTAGAATTTGCCCATAGGTTAAAAGGGTATTGTATTCTGCTGTTTACCAAAAAGCCCTGAGAGTTAATTTAATTCCATTTTTATGGGTAGTTTCAAGAATCAGTGATCTTGTAAGTTTATTTCCAAACCTTTGAGACCTTCCAAGTTTGTAGAATGCAAGACATGTTTATATGTATTTGTAGTTTACCGGGACAACACTTTCCCTCAGATTTACCATATCCCACCTCAAAAACTATCCTAAAAGTCCCCAATGTTATTTATCCTCACAAATCAGTGGTTTCTTTACAGTAGAGAATCTAGGTATTGATCCAAATTTCCATTCATCAAAATATGGCAACAAAAAATAATGCAAATTTCACAGTGAAGTGGTGCATGGAGATGGAAATGAGCTAACAGCAGTGGCAACAGAAACTTCTGACATAAACAGAAACAAGAAAAGCATTGCCACAGTGTCAGGCCAATCTTCACCAACCAAAATGTGCAGCAAAAGAGAGTGCAGCAGTTTTCAATTGATCAAATGCAAAATTCTGGCACCTTTGAATGTCTTTATGTTTACAATGGCATTTATGCATGGTCAGTGATGAATTGATTATGTTGATTAGTTGAATTATTATACCATACAAACTCAATTTATTTAAGTGATAACTGAATAATTGTGTCTGACAGACTTTTTTGAGTTGGAGTTTAAAAAATGTTTTTCTTACATCATACATTTCTGGCCATTTTAATATAAACAATATATATTTATGAACAAAGTTTAATGGACAATAAATTCTGGCAATTTATGAAACATTTGAGAATCAACCACTCAATGAAGTATCCATATGAATTTCCACACAACAACAATTACTCCATGCAGGTGCCGAGGAAGTCAGCTACTCCCTGCGCTACAATTCTCTTTACCCCGGTATAAAGCCCCAGGGGGTAGCTTGGATTGAAATCTGGATGCCCATTGGAAATATAGTCAGTGGTCAGTTTGTAAACTTTGAGAGACTACTTAAAAAAAGCACCATATATCCTTGAATAAAACCCTAGGTGGGTTATTTTTTATTAGTGTTTTTCTGGTGGGAGTTATTCAAGGGGGTTGAGTTATTCAAGGGGGTGGATTTATTCAAGGGGGTGGAGTTATTCAAGGGGGTGGAGTTTTTCAAGGATGAAGAATTATTCAAGCGGGGAGTTATTGTTTCTCAGAATTACATTATGTATTTGATGTTGCTGCCGTAGGCTAATATCATTTTGTATCTTGGTTGCACACGCTGCACTGCATTTGCAGCCCAGGCATAGCTTTATTTGGTCTGTCTGAGTACATTGATTGTTTTTTTTTTCAATTGACCCAACATCTTTTCCATTTATAACAGGGGGGGGGGGGTAGTTTTTCCTTGCTCAGCCAACAGGGGGGAGTTATTCAAGAGAGGGAGTTTTTCAATGGGGTCTTATTCGAGGATCTGCCCACATTTCCCCATTTGAATCACCTTGTTTAACCTCGCAGGTCTCCTCCTATCCCGTTACATAGATCTGGGCTATTCCTGGCACATGCTCACTGTGGGCGGCATTATGTGCAGTTTGAGCATTGGCTTATTGGGACCGTTTACTGGAGAGAGTGAGGTTTGCAAATTGGGAGTTTCAGATTGATTTGCAGATAATAAAAGTGGTAGACACACAGCAAGTATATTTTGTGTGATGTGTGGTGAAGTGGCGTGAAGTGTCTCCGCATGGAATATTGTCAACGCTTCACAAAGATGTGAAGTGCTTTATGACTAGATAATTATGTGAAAAGCCGTATGATGCTTTTCACATTGGCGCTATCGCTGTTGTGGCTATTTTACACAAAGTTTCACAACATCCTAAAAAACAATGTTTTGTGAAGACTCAATTCAACCGACCCAATATTTGAGCAACCAGAAATTGTATACATCGAATGTGACCTCCGTGGAAACCCCAAGAATCACCCCCCCCCCCCCCAAAAAAAAAGCAACCCCATCGAAAACAAATTTCAGTTTTCATCGTGCATATCCGCCTTCCTGTCTGGCTTGGGCCGCACCGGCGGCATGAACCCCCTCGTTTACTCTCTGCACAAAATCGCTAGCGGCAGTGAAGCTAATTTTGGGGGCGATAAAAAGTTTGTTGGGAATTTTTTTGTTGGATTTGATGTGTTGAATGTGTTTGGTTTCCTTTCTTACTCTTCTGAAAATTAAGCTAGGTGTATGCATGTTAGAATTGTTTATTTGGATCAGTGCCAAATTTCCGAAGCGCATTTGGCATACGCAAATGATAAATGATAATTTAATGGACTGTCCTTTAACGGAGAATTGGGTGGCATCGAATCACTCAAGATCAGGGTGTCAAACAATTTTTTACAGAAAACGGAAATTGAACTGAAAAAAAATTCAGCGAACAGAAAAAAAATTCAGCGGCCGGAAAACAGAACGGAAAACGGAAAAAAATTTGCACTTGCCGGAAAACGGAAATCGAAAAAAATTTTCAGCGGAAGGTAAAATGGAAACGGAAAAATTAAATTTCCACTGAAACGGAAAAAATTGCTGAAATTTTGCCAGAAAACGGAAAAATTGCTGAAATTTGCTGGAAAAAGTAAAAATTGCTAAAATTTTGATTGAAAATGGAAATAACTAACATAATTGAAAACCTGCATGCATGTTTACTACTTTCGCTGAAACAGAAAACAGACAGTTGTGCCGGAAAAAGGGAATATGAGGTGGAAAAAAAACAGAAAATTTAGCCACAAAATGGAAAAAGAGTGGAAAAACAGATAATTTAGCCAGAAAACGGAAAATGAGCCAGAAAAACGGAAATGGAATAAAAATTGTGGCCAGAAAACGGTTCGGAAAACGGAAAAAAATTTCAGCGGCCAGAAAACGGAATGGAAAACGGAAAAAATTTGCCTTCGGAAAATGGAAACACCCTACTCAAGTTTTTACACCTGCCGGTAGTTTGTTTAAATGTGTTTGAAACAACGCACGTTAAAGAATATACTAATAATACAAATATAATCATTTACCGTATTTCCTCAAAATACCCCCTCGAAATACCCGCACCCCCTCAAAATCAGCACTCTAAAATAATACCCCCCTCAAATACCGTATTTGCTTGAATAATTACCCCCCTTGAATAATTCCCCCCTCGAATAATCCCCCCGCGTAAGACGAGTGAGGAAAGAATAATTCCCCCCCTTGAATAATTCCCCCCTTTAAAGATTTGATCAGTTGTTTGTGCCCAATATTAACAAAAATGGCACGTTCTTGTGTAAATAAAGCTTATTTCATTAAATGTGTTGATAGAAACATGCTTGAAAATTTTGACGAAACAATAATTCCCCCCCTCTAATAATTCCCCCCCTTGAATAGTTCCCCCCTCAAAAATGTCTGACGAAATAATAATCCCCCAGGGGGATTATTCAAGCAAATACGGTAAGCCCCCTCGAAACTTGCACTCTGAAAAAGTGAAATCCCGGTTGAAAATCCATTGACTTTGATACAAAGGGCCATCAACTCAAAATATTATAAAAACTATTTTACCTATTTACATCAATTTTCAGATTAAACGCAGTCGTGTCCAGCTACTACATGAGCGCATATTCCTTCTTCCACGGCATTGGAGGCACAGTGGCGCTGGGACTTGCCAGTTTTGGGTTGGGATTTGATAACACTTTTCTGATTTTTACTGTTGCTATGTTGTGTTCTACAATAAATTTAGCATTGAGTGGGAAATTGAGAAAAGGGTTGAAATGAGTTTTATGATTGTTTCATTTTTTTGCTTTTCTTTTGCCATTCTGTATTGTGTGCTGCGGTAGGCATGGATAAATTCACATTATATTGTTGTATTTACTCATCCACTGAATTAACATTTGGCATTCTAAATATTCCATTGTTTAAAAAAGTATCAAAACAGGCATTTTTGTTGACTCTCATTTTATACTACCGTATTACCTCGAATTATCCCCCCCCCCTTGAATTAACCCCCCCCCCTCGAATTAACCCCCCCTCAAAATGGGCTGGGGAAATAATAAACCCCCCGCGAAATACCCCCCCCCTTCGGAATGATGAACGTCATGTACATAATAAATACGTCATGTACGCAATGTACATGATGTATATTACTGTTAATTTGCATTGCAGCTACACATAGAGTAGTTTGTGTAGCTATCTACGTTTGTATGTCCAAATATATCCTGTTTGGACACATTTTTTACCTATTTTGGGTACGCAAATGCCTACTATTTACTACGATCCTTACGAAAATTTCTGACGAAATAATAAAAAAACCCTCGAATAAACCCCCCCTCGAATTAACCCCCCTCAAATTTTGCTGGCGAAATAATAAACCCCCATGGGGGTATTTCGAGGTAATACGGTATCTATTATCTATTTTCCAAATTGGTATAAAGCATAGGGTGTCAAAGTTTTTTTAAGGAAAACGGAAACGGAAATGGAATAGTTTTTGAACTTGCTGAAAAATGGAAATGGAAACAGAAAAAAATTGCACTTGCTGGAAAACGGAAACAGAAACAAAATTTCAACAGCCAGAAAACGGAAAATAATGCCAGAAAAAACGGAAACAGAAAATTGAAATTTGCAATGAAACCGGAAAAAAATGCTGAAAGTGTGTTGGAAAATGGAAAAAATTTGCTGAAATCAGCTAGAAATGGTAAAAAAAACTGCTGAAATTTTGATGGAAAATGGAAAAATTCACATAATTGAAAACCTGTATGCATGTTTACTACTGGAAAATGGAAAAAAGGTGGAAAAAACAGAAAATTTAGCCGGAAAACGGAAAAAGGCAGAAAAACTGAAAATTTAGCTGGAAAACGGAAAATGAGCTGGAAAAATTGGAAACATGAATGGAAAAAAAATTTAGTGGCTGGAAAACAGAACGGAAAAGAGAAAAAATCAGCAGCCGGAAAACAGAATGGAAAATGGAAAAAATTTGCCTTCGGAATACAGAAATTTGATACCCTTATAAAGTACAAAGGTATTTTTAGGTAGACTTTTACTGATAGCAAATCTATAGCTGGTGGTTGTTTGAAGCTAGTCATTTATTGCAACTTAAATAGCATTTAGTGACCTTTAAACTGAAAATTGATCTCAATTTCATTGTGAACCGTATAGCCCCTAATAAATCATTTTACACATTGAAATCAACAATTACAACTGATTTTTATGGGTTGCATTCATATTTTAAACAGACACACAGAAAAGTTCATTTAAGAAAAATAATATGGAACAATAATGTTAGTGTGTGTCCTTATTATGAACCACTTTTTCAAAAATAACCCAAAACCAGTGCAAAGAATATTATCAGGAATCACAAGAATCACAGCACGCCAGGCAAATCTTACCAATTACAATATTCCTGTTTGCCTGTAGCACTTTCGGTCTCCTGGCAATTTTCCTCATTTTCAAGCAAAGTGTCACAAAATTTGTGAAACTGTTTTACCCCATTAATTTCCACCGCATTGAAGAATCCATTTGGTTTGACACCCACTTGACATCTAATTGTTTTTTCCATGTACCTCTCATCTCCTTTCAATGTGACGATTAAACCTGGAAAAGATCTACTGTGTGGATGTGCTGCTACGTATACTGTATATACCCGAAAGCCCTCCCCTCGAAATCCCCCCCCCCCATAGAAATGCCCCCCCCCCAAATTGAGTGTAGACATAATGTAGATGACAAAAGCTGCTTTTTGTGGTCTGGGCAATGCAGAACACATGTTAAAAACAATGACTTATTTGCATCGATCACAGGGGGGAGTTATTCGAGGGGGAGTTATTTTTTCCTCATGCTCGCAAGGGGAGGGGGGAGTTATTTGAGGATTTACGGTACCTGTGTCGCAACCCGTGTCACAAGTCTACATAAAAATTTTTTGTATTAATCTGCATGCTTCTAGCGTGCACATTGTTTTATGGCTTTGCATCCAAGATTCCATCTTTTGGAGCAAAAAAATTAAAAATTTGGTAAAATTTTTGTAAAATATTTGTAAATTTTTTGTAAAATCATTTCATTTTATTTTTTTATGACATTTCAGAATAGGTATAAAAAAATAAAATGAAACATGAATAAAATAAAAATAAAGTATAATACAATTTTAATAAAAATAAAATACAATTTGAGTAAAAAGAATTTTACTAAAACCAACCATGCTGCGTACGTTACAAACCACAAATTGGTACTGGGAGTTCGAAAAACCCCTCGTTTAACCCCCCTCAAAATCCTCACTCTGAAAAAAAAACCCTGGGTTCGAGGAAATATGGTAACTGGGATGAATGCAGGCATGTGGTTTGAATGTTCATGATTAATACCAATGACATTGCATTTTCTATAACTTACCACCACATTTATTATGGTTTATTGCACCATATCCCAGTCCTCCAGATTTCTCTATTTTGACCACATCTCCTGGCTGCATGTCATTTTACATTTACTCAATACGAAATGCATATGTAAATACATATCTACAACGTGTTGAAAGTGTTTATTCACTCACATACTCACAATTTTTTCAGAATTTGTCATTTAAATGTTCAATATTTTTTAATTTCAACTCAAGATAAGCAAGTTTTTCAGACTCATCACACTTAATGAAACCAAAGATACTTCACACTCATGAGACAAACTTTTTCTGGAGACCACTAATTTTTATTTACTCAAGCAAATTAATTTCTTTTTTTAACATACAAAACATATAGCCACACATAAATATGAGTGCATGACAAAACACACACAGGGAGATGAAGCTTTTTGACAATTTGTCATTTGGCTAAAAGCATGTTTAACTTGCTGACAACCATTATGCAGATTGCACCCTGCTTACTGGCATGTTTTAGCATACTGCAATGTGACTATTGAGTGGACCCCTTAACAGGCTGACTGCAATTGTCAACAATATCAACAGTGTCTCAGTAAGCTGACAGCTCACTGACAACTCAAAATGTCAACAACCACATGTCAAGCTACTATCTCAGTTGACAACAAATTGTCAGCAAGTTGCATCTCCCTGCAACAATGCAGTGCCATACACAGCAAACCCAGATAGCTGGATGCGCACAGGCGCTCCCATCATCCATACTGCCAACCCACTGCCCTGTGGCACAATCGCAGTGAATCCTGGGGGCCAGTCCCAGACCTTGTAAAATGCCCTGTGAAATGTCAAATGTCTCGCAAAGTGTAAAAAATCATTGAAAATGCCCTGGAAAATGGTAGACATGCATTTTACAGGGTCTGGGACTGGCACCTGCAACTGGGTTCCTTGGCTCTTCCAGAACCTGCTTTCCATCTGACAGTGGTCACTTTTGGACCACGGCTGAGACTGCTTGCTGGCCGGCTGCAACTGTCTGGCTTTTCTGGCAGAGTGCCAAGTTCTGTTGGAAAAAATGTGTGTTTTGAGGAGATTTTGAATATTTATATTGGAGGTTCAAAAACCTAAATACTGCAAGTAAATCCTCAAATATATATAGCAAAAATGAAGTGTCTTTTTTGTATGCTGAGAAGTGTCATAAAGTGTCTTCATGCACACACACAGCATCAGTTTGAGTGAAGACACTTCACTATGCCCCCAAATGCTTCACAGCACTTAAGAACCATGCCAAGGATGCAAACATGTTTTGGGACAAATGCTTCACAAAAATATGTGAAGTGTGCCGAGTGTATGAAAGTATCTTCACAGAGGCTGCTCCACATTCATCCAGCCTGCTTCACAGCACATCACAACAATTTATTAGCAGTGATGTTTTCTCAGGGAATAATTTTCTTCTGATATTCACAGGGGCAGATTTTTCAAGTTTCAAGTTTCAAGTTTCTTTGAAAAAAGTTTCAACCATATGGCTGAACTATGGCTCAAAAACATTAAAAACACTCAGAAATTAGTGTTTCATGCACCATGTGCCACGAGGTTATCCATGTATTTTCAAGGCATATCGACGTGAAGACGCTACGCTGTGCATTCAGGTGCCAATCCCAGACCCTGTAAAAACCTTGTCAAATGTCAAATGTCGTAAAAAAGTGTCAAAAGTCATGGAAAATGCCCACCAAAATGGCAACAGAGTTGCCATTTTGTAGAGCATTTTACGTGACTCTTGACACTTTACATGACATTTGACATTTGACAATTAGTCTGTATTATTCTGTTTAATACAGACTTCATCAAGGATGTACCAGAGTTGCGAAAGCGTATTTACGCTTACCCGAAATACCCGGGTAAATGGGTATTGATACTTACGCTTACGCTTACGCTTTCATAAAATACCCGTACGCTTTTTTACGCTTTCCCGGCCAAAATACCCGGGTACTAAAAGCGTAAAAAAGCTTTTCACACGGTTCAGTTTTACACTTTTGAAAAAGCATTAAACCACTAAAAAGAGTAAACGAAACTGCATACCACAAAAATTACTGCGTGCGTGCAGTAATGTGCTGGAAATAGTGGCACATTTACAAATTGTGTCGCAGTATGAATGTCTTGCTAATACTGTGTCGTCGAGCAAAATCGTGGCTTCAGATAAGAAATTTTGGGCTGAAAATGGATTCCGACGACGATGTTGTCGCTGTCGACAGCAGTAACTCCATGTTGGAAGATACAAAGATGACTTACCGTGTTTCTTCTAATAGAACGGCAGCCTCCAATAGAACGGCACCTCCCATAGAACGGCAGGCAAATAGAGTTGACAAAAAAATTGAACGGTGCTCTTCTATTAGAAGAAATACGGTAAGTGTCGCTGCCGATGAATTGCCAAACAACATATGAGGGCAGACTACTAAGTGGACATCCGAAAGATGTCGCTGACAGCTTGATTTGCAAAGAATTCGCTGAGAAAATGTCTCTTACAATTTTTTACGCTTACGCTTTTATTTACGCTTTCCCAGGTATTTTAAAAATACCTTACGCTTTCAGTATCCATACTGAAAATTTGGAAAGTGTATTTACGCTTACGCTTACGCTTTCCAAAAATACCGGTATTTTAACAACTCTGGGATGTACCCGGGGGTGAGCTAGATATTATTTGCACAGTTTAACAAAATCTTGTAGCAAGATTGTATTCCATATGACTATTATTATTTAAAAATATTATTACTTTTCAATTGTACCTTACTTTAATGTCTTATTTTTTAATTTCAAAATCTCTCAACGCTACTTGGGCAATTAATTAATGTAAAAAAACCTGGCGTGGGGCCAACTGGGGTGCCAACTATCTCGGATGCCGTAGGGCTCGCAGACGACATTTTCTCTGAATAGCCAAATTCTGAGTGAAAGTGAAGTGAACCTTTTCAAAAGTATGGAAAAATAAAAATAAATAAATCAGATTCAATCCATCCCAGTTTAGCAAAATACGTTAACCCACCGGGGGTGATTTTTTCACAATGGAAATTTTTAGGGGGGTTAAACGAGGGGGGGGGGGGTATTTCGGGGGAGGTTTATTCTTTAGTCAGAATTTCCGTTAAATTCATCGTAACTGTAAAGTCAAGCGTCGATTGGATGTAAAATATCAATCAAATTTGTGAATTGTCACGAATGTATCAAAATTTTTGTAATAAAATATTTTTGGGTGTGTGACATATAACGATGGCAAACCCTCCGAAAAAAAGTATTGAAATTTTTAAGTGTTTTTTCCAAAATGAATTTTCGAATTTTTTCAAAAAAAAATAATCGATTTTTAAGTGTTTTTTCCAGTGGTGGAATAAAAATTCGAAAATTCTGAAAAAATTCGAAAATTCGAAAATATTTTCGAATTTTCGAATCTTTTTTTTGCCATCGTTAGTGACATAACACAATATTTTACACTTTTTTATACACTTTTCAGAACTTTACGTAAATTTGCACCCATACGTGCAAATTGATGTCGCAACTAGGGTGTCAACAAGAACTTTTTGGCGGAAAACGGAAACGGAAAAATTTTAACACTTGCCGGAAAACAGAAACGGAAAAAAATTTGCCCGCGGAAAACGGAAACGGAAAACGGAAAATGGAAAGTTGACACCCTAGTCGCAACAGAACGCACCTTTCTGGATGGACGTGACGCACTTCTCTTTACAGTCGCCAGCGACCTCACCACTTGTATTACACCAGTTTGGGCAGACTACCTGTCAATTTAGTGTGTCAATTTAGAATTTTTTCTTTGGCGTTCTTCTAAAATGTAGTGTTCCACTGTTTATATAAATTGTGAAGAAAACTCTAGTTCAAACTATAAACTCTAGTTTTTCTATGGCAGAGCTCCATGCACCAGAAGTCAATACATGAACTGTACACTTTACATGAATATCACATTAACACCTGGGGCCAGATTTAATTCTCCCTACAGATTTGTAGGGTAGGGCGTACGCCCGATAGATTTTTTAAAGTTCAGCCGCATCGACGCACATGCACCGAGAGCATTGTTAATATATGTTAATATACGAACCCATCCCTTAAGGTCGCCGATATTGCAATATGACGTATATCGCTTCGATTTTGGCCCGGAAATCACTATTTCGTCATTTCTTGGCCGTCTGCCAATTCGCTTTTTATTTTATTTTGTCGGGCGGGTTACTCGCATAAGTCACGCTTTTGTACGCTCGTGCATGCATTTCTTTCTTGTCGCTGCCCTCATGGTTTCGGTTGCAGACAGTGAACACTAAAAAAGTGACCACCTGACTACACAAAAGCGCGACTTATGCGAGTAACCCGCCCAACAGTATAAAATAAAAAACGAATTGGCCGATGGCCAAGAAATGACGAAATCATGATTTCCGTGTCAAAATCGAAGTGATGTACGTCATATTGCAATATCGGCGACCTTAAGGGATGGTTTCGTATATTTTACGAACCGCCTTGCTCTCTGTGCTTGTGCGTCGATGCGGCTGAACTTTAAAAAATCTATCGGGCGTACGCCCTACCCTACAAATCTGTAGGGAGAATAAAATCTGGCCCCGGCCAGTTCCGGAAATTGAAAAGTGAGAAGTAAAACGGCAAATGCGAAGTGAAATGGCAAAAGTGCAGAGAAATTACTTTTTATTTTTATTTTTTTACTTCGCTTTTGCCAATTTACTTGCCTTTCCACTTCACTTTTGCCACTTTACTTCTCACTTCTCAATTTAGGGAACTGGCACCTGGATAAAAGCAAAAAAACCTGCAATGGAATATCTCCAGTCCACGGGAAATTATGACAAGTTTTATTTTTAGACATAGGTAGTTCGAAGTGAATTTTTCCACAACCCTGGAGACCAATTGAACAGAAAGTACCCAAAGTATCATAATCAAACCTGTTGCAACATAGTATCATTTCCAATATCATCACAAGTCCTGTTACACACCGCTTCATAAACACCACTCGGTTTTAAACAACGTGTTATTTTGCACAACTGCAAGTTGAGGGGTTACCGTATTTCCTCGTAATACCCCCCCCCCCGGGTGTTTATTTTTTATGAGTGAGAATTTTTAGGGGGGAGGTTATAATTTCGCCAGAATTTTTTTGAACTCCAAGTACTAATAACATACGCAGACGTAGAAAAATGCAACAAAAACCACTATGTATAAGAGTTTACAGCCTTTTTTTAGTATGTACCGTATTTCCTCGAAATACCCCCGGGGGGTTTATTTTTTCAGAGTGAGAATTTTGAGGGGGGGTTAAACGAGGGGGGGGGGGGTATTTCGAGGGGGGGGGGGTTTATTATTTCGCCAGAATTTTTTGAAATCCCAGTACTAAAATGTCGTCTGAAACGTACGCAGACGTCGAAAAATGCAACAAAAATCGCCATTTATAAGACTCTAAAGACAGTTATAAGTGTGTAGACGTACAAACACTGTTCTCACATAACAGAGTCATCGTTTTTAACGAGTGTTCTGCATTGCCTGGATGACAAACCGCAGCCTTTGTCATTTACGTTCTCTATACACTACATTTGGGGGGGGTATTTCGAGGGGGGGGGTTTATAAGTTCATAGTGTCCATTTTGAGGGGGGGTATTTCGAGAGGGGGGGGGGGGTATATCGAGGAAATACGGTAGATGGTATAAACCATGTTCTAACGTATTTACCTAATTAACTCAATCATTGTTTTACACGTGTGTTATGCATTGCCCGGGTCAGTAACTGCAGCTTTTGTCATTGACGTTCTCTTTACACTCAATTGGGGTGGGGTATTTCGAGGGGGTTTATTATATCTCGTAGTGCCCATTTTGAGGGGGTATTTCGAGGGGGGGGGGGGTTATTTCGAGGAAATACGGTATACACTTTTAAGGTTGACCACTTCTAAGTGTGAGTGGCAGCATCAATGCGAGTGAACAATTGATGGGAAAAGTGCTAAAATTTAAAGTTAAGGACATTTTCATTGAGAAATGTAGGCCCTTTAATAGTGACTACCGTGTTACACCGAATTACCCCCCCCCCACCCATGAATCAACCCCACTAGAAATACCCCAAGGTCTGAGCGAGCTGAGGAAAAATAGACTCCCCTCGAAATACCCCGTCTGGAATATTGTACATCATGTATGCAATGTAAATAAATATGTGATGTATTAATTGCGGCCAATTTGGACCACATGTACCGTATTTCCTCGAAATGCCCCTCCTCGAAATACCCCGTCTCGAAATACCCCCCTCAAAATAGTCGCTATGAAATAATTACCCACCCCTTCAATGAAACAATCACCCCCGGGGGGTATTTCGAGGAAATACTGTATGTATATTTACATGTACAGATATAACCTGTTTGGGCACATTTATTGCCAGTTTTAAGTATGTAAAAGTCTAATCTTTACCACTGTCCTTCTCGAAATTTCTGTCGGAATAATAGTTCCGCTCGAATAAGCCGCCCCCTAAATTTACCCCCCCCCCACCCAAAAAAAAATTGCTGACGAAAAAATAATCCCCATGGGGTATTTCGAGGGCATACGATATATTTTAAAGGTATGCCGTAGTCCAGCGGTGTGCACGTTCTATATGCAACGATGGCAAAAACACACATATTAAATACGGAAACTCATTGAGTTTCCGTGTGTTTTTTAACACAGAAACACGGAAACTCAACAATTTTGAAAAACACGGAAACTCAACTAAGTTCTTTTTTGGAGAACACGGAAACACAGAAACACAGAAAATACAGAAATGTTTTTTTGAGTTTTTGTTATCGAGCAATTGAAAGCACAAGATTTGAACTGAACAATGTGTGTATGTGCATACATAAGGTATGCATCTATGTATAGTGTGTGAATATGTACATAGTATCCAAGTTGTAAATAACTAGCAGGATTCTCTCCGACCTTCGGTTGGGTTTTGTGGTTCTCTACAATTAATACCATTGGAGGAAATATGATAGTTTAGTTAAGTTTGCCCACATGCTAGGCATGTGTTTTGAAATGCGGTATGTAATGTACCAACAATAACAAGACCAATACCAAAGATGCAATGTTTTGGAATGGATTTTTTGTAAACTTCTGTAAAATGGTTGGGCAGTGTGCATTTTGTGTAGTATAGGTTTTGTGATATGATAGTGTGGTTTTTGCAAGGTGTCAAAATTTGTTGTTATCTTAAATTTGTTACATTTGTGCTTTGCTGTTCTTTTTGTGTTTGTAAATCCTTGTGGTATAAATTGTAGAGAACCACAAAACCCAACTGAAGGTTGGAGAGAATCCTGCTATAGGTACCCACTACTCAGAGGCTTGCAAAAACTGACACCCCAGTGGGGACCCCCCTCCAAATGGCATCACCCAGGGAACCCCCCAAAAGTGGCACCCCCTGGGAACCGCCCAAAAATGGGACCCCCTAGGGCCCCACAAATATGGCACCCACTGAGGACCACCAAAAAATGGCACCCCTTAGGGACCCCCCAAAAATAGCACCCCCTAGGGACCCCCCAAAAATGGCACCCCCTGGGGACCCCCCAAACATGGCACCCCCTAGGAACCGCCACAAAAATGGCACCCCCTGGGGACCCACCCAAAGTTGGCTCCCCCTGGGGACTCTTCAAAAATGGCACCCCCTGGGACCCCCCCCAAAATGGCACCCCCTATGGACCCCCCCCACAAAAAAATATAGCACCCCCCTTAGGACCAACAAAAAACGGCACCACTGGGGACCACCCAAAAAATGGCATCCCATTGGGACCCCCTTAAAATGGCACCCCAATATGTGCCTCCAAAAAATGGCACCCCCTGGAGACCCCCCAAAAATGGCACCCCATGGGGACCCCCTCTAAATCCTGTAAACACAGCCCCTAGTTTGGAAACTCCTGTAAACTCAGCCCCTAATTTGGAAACTCCCATAAACTCAGTCCCTAATTTGGAAACTCCTGTAAACTCATTTTCAGGTTTATGGTAATGTAGTGTCAAAATAGAATGAATATTTGAAATAATCTCTAGCATCAATCCACAAATGCATCAATTCACAATCTTCAATTTTTTAGCCCCAGGGGTTAGACTTAAAGGTTATGGTTATGTAGAGTAGAAATGGAGTGCACATCTTAAATCACTGCAATAAAAAACCCACAAATGCTTCATTTCACAAATTGAAAGTTTTTGGGCCCAGGGGTTCATTATCAGGGTTTTAGTAATGTGGTGTAAAAATTGAGTGTATATTTGAAATTGCTACAATCAGAAACCCACAAACACATCATTTTATGATTTGAAAATTTTTAGCCCTGGGGGTTCATTTTCAGGATTATGGTAATGTAGTGTCAAAATGAAGTGCATATTTCAAATCAAGGCAATCAAAAAGCCAGAAATGCATTATTTCACAATTTCTAATTTATTTTCAATTTTCAATTTAAGGCTTACAGTAATGTAGAGTTGAAATTGAGTCATTTCGAATCAGTGCAATTAGAAACCTGCAAAATGCATCATTACACAATTTGAAATTTTTTGGTCTATGGGTTCAATTTCAGGGTTTTAGTAATTTAGTGTCAAAATGGAGTGCATATATGAAATTGCTACAATCAGAAACCCACAAATGCATCATTTTATGATTTGAAAGTTTTCAGCCCAGGGGGTTCATTTTCAGGGTTATGGTAATGTAGTGTCAAAATGAAATGCATATTTCAAATGAGTGCAATCAGAAACCCAAAAATGAATGATTTCACAAATTGAAAGTTTTTGGCTCCAGAGGTTCATTTTCAGGGTTATGGTTATGTAGTTTTCAGGGTTATGTAGTGTCAAAATGGAGTGCATAGTTCAAATCAGTGTAATCAGAAACCCACATTGAATCATTTCACAATTTCTAATTTTTGAAGCCCTGGGCATATTTGAAATCGTTACACTCAGAAACCCACAAATCCATCATTTTATGATTTGAAAGTTTTTGGCCCAGGGGGTTCATTTCTAGGGTTATGGTAATGTAGTGCCAAAATGAAGTGCATATTTTAAATTAGTGCTATCAGAAACCCGAAAATGCATTATTTCTCAAATTGAAAGTATTTGGCCCCATGGGTTCATTTTTAGGGTTATGGTAATGTAGTGTCAAAATGGAGTGCATATATCAAATCAGTGCAATCAGAAACCCAAGAATGAATGATTTCACAAATTGAAAGTTTTTGGTTCCAGAGGTTCATTTTCAGGGTTATGGTCATGTAGTTTTCAGGGTTATGTAGTGTCAAAATGGAGTGCATTTTATATCAAATCAGTGCAATTAGAAACCCACAATGCATCATTTCACAATTTGAAAGTTGGCCCCAGGGATTCAATTTCAGGGTTATGGTAATGTACTGTCAGAATGGAGTGCATATTTCAAATCATTGTAATCAGTAACCCACAAATGCATCATATCACAATTTATATTTTTTAGCCCCGGGGGCCTCACTGAAGTATTATGGTAATGTTATTGTTAACTCCCATAAACTCAGCCCCTAATTTGGCAAACACCCATCAACTCATCAGTGCAATCAGAAACCCAAGAATGAATGATTTCACAAATTGAAAGTTTTTGGTTCCAGAGGTTCATTTTCAGGGTTATGGTTATGTAGTTTTCAGGGTTATGTAGTGTCAAAATGGAGTGCATTATATATCAAATCAGTGCAATTAGAAACCCACAATGCATCATTTCACAATTTGAAAGTTTTGGCCCCAGGGATTCAATTTCAGGGTTATGGTAATGTACTGTCAGAATGGAGTGCATATTTCAAATCATTGTAATCAGTAACCCACAAATTCATCATATCACAATTTATATTTTTTAGCCCCGGGGGCCTCACTGAAGGATTATGGTAATGTTATTGTTAACTCCCATAAACTCAGCCCCAAATTTGGCAAACACCCATCAACTCAACTCCCATAAACTCAGCCTCTAATTTGTAAACTTGTGTCAACAGCCCCTTATTTTTAAACTTCTGTCAACTCAACCCTAATTTATAAACACCCATCAACTCAACCGTGCATTGAAAACTCAGCCCCTAAAAACTCAAGTTCACCCCCTATACATGTGCAATTGCATTCTTGGGAAGCAACTTTGCCATCTACTAACCCTGTTTGTCAAGATTGTAACATGTTTGTAAAGGGCATTCTGTACTAATAAATAGTGACTGCATTGTGTGCAAAAACACACGAATCGGGCAAAAAATGAGGCTGTGATTGTGCCCCTATCTTTTGCATTAGGCATCCTTTGCACGCAGTTCTCTCGAAATTGTATAGGTCTACAATCAGAAACCCACAAATGCATCATTTTATGATTTGAAAGTTTTCAGCCCAGGGGGTTCATTTTCAGGGTTATGGTAATGTAGTGTCAAAATGAAATGCATATTTCAAATGAGTGCAATCAGAAACCCAAAAATGAATGATTTCACAAATTGAAAGTTTTTGGCTCCAGAGGTTCATTTTCAGGGTTATGGTTATGTAGTTTTCAGGGTTATGTAGTGTCAAAATGGAGTGCATAGTTCAAATCAGTGTAATCAGAAACCCACATTGAATCATTTCACAATTTCTAATTTTTGAAGCCCTGGGCATATTTGAAATCGTTACACTCAGAAACCCACAAATCCATCATTTTATGATTTGAAAGTTTTTGGCCCAGGGGGTTCATTTTCAGGGTTATGGTAATGTAGTGTCAAAATGAAATGCATATTTCAAATGAGTGCAATCAGAAACCCAAAAATGAATGATTTCACAAATTGAAAATTTTTGGCTCCAGAGGTTCATTTTCAGGGTTATGGTTATGTAGTTTTCAGGGTTATGTAGTGTCGAAATGGAGTGCATAGTTCAAATCAGTGTAATCAGAAACCCACATTGAATCATTTCACAATTTCTAATTTTTGAAGCCCTGGGCATATTTGAAATTGTTACACTCAGAAACCCACAAATCCATCATTTTATGATTTGAAAGTTTTTGGCCCAGGGGGTTCATTTTTAGGGTTATGGTAATGTAGTGTCAAAATGAAGTGCATATTTTAAATTAGTGCTATCAGAAACCCGAAAATGCATTATTTCTCAAATTGAAAGTATTTGGCCCCATGGGTTCATTTTTAGGGTTATGGTAATGTAGTGTCAAAATGGAGTGCATATATCAAATCGGTGCAATCAGAAACCCAAGAATGAATGATTTCACAAATTGAAAGTTTTTGGTTCCAGAGGTTCATTTTCAGGGTTATGGTCATGTAGTTTTCAGGGTTATGTCGTGTCAAAATGGAGTGCATTATATATCAAATCAGTGCAATTAGAAACCCACAACGCATCATTTCACAATTTGAAAGTTGGCCCCAGGGATTCAATTTCAGGGTTATGGTAATGTACTGTCAGAATGGAGTGCATATTTCAAATCATTGTAATCAGTAACCCACAAATGCATCATATCACAATTTATATTTTTTAGCCCCGGGGGCCTCACTGAAGGATTATGGTAATGTTATTGTTAACTCCCATAAACTCAGCCCCAAATTTGGCAAACACCCATCAACTCAACTCCCATAAACTCAGCCTCTAATTTGTAAACTTGTGTCAACAGCCCCTTATTTTTAAACTTCTGTCAACTCAACCCTAATTTATAAACACCCATCAACTCAACCCTGAATTGAAAACTCAGCCCCTAAAAACTCAAGTTCACCCCCTATACATGTGCAATTGCATTCTTGGGAAGCAACTTTGCCATCTACTAACCCTGTTTGTCAAGATTGTAACATGTTTGTAAAGGGCATTTTGTACCAATAAATAGTGACTGCATTGTGTGCAAAAACACACACGAATCGGGCAAAAAATGAGGCTGTGATTGTGCCCCTATCTTTTGCATTAGGCATCTTTTGCACGCAGTTCTCTTGAAATTGTATAGGTGGAGATGGTGTCCGCATCTCCTGGTGGTTTTGACAATATTAGGGACTCTGATCGAAGTGTTGAGGGGTGTCCACCAGGGTCTGCTAGCTCACACAAAAATTGAGCTGAGCGCTCCTCACCTCCCAAGCTGTCAAAGGTAAAGTCGGCGGACATTTCACCCTACAAAATCGGAGAGTTAGAATTCGCTCGCGAATAGAGCGAACAACGAAACTTGTGTCCCACGCGGACGCTAGAAATTGAAAAAGAAAATCATATTAAAAGAAAAATGGACGTTTCGCTGCGTCCGTGCGTGCCACGCCCTAGTTATCTACATTTTCAACGTTGCTAGTAAAGAATTTGACCGTTCAAACTACCGTTTTACCGTTCAAACTACCGTTTTTGTTTTTATTTTATTTTTCATTCGTTGGCTCCGTTCCAACAGAAGAGAACTTGGCAGCCGGCCAAAATTTCGAAATCCGCTATTAATATGAATAAAATTGGCTCACAATAGCTATATAACCATGTATTTAAACAAAAATAGCGATTATGAAGGTGGAAATTGGCAAAGCGAAGCAAATTTTAACAATTTTTATCTAACTATCAGTTTTCACTCTCATTTGTATAATACGCAACTGGTAGCTGGGATAAAGGCCAAGTTTTCATACGTGACCCGATCTATTCTAATCATTAAAATATTGTGTCACAATACCTAATGCCGTCATGCACTCTCCACTGGAGAGATTGACGCAAATGTTTGTAGGGCGATACGTCTGCCGACTTTATTGGTCACCCATTTGGAACGGGCCAGGCCTCCTACGCACAAACGCCCGGCGCGCACAAACGCCCGGCACGCACAAAATTGAGCCCGCCACGCACAAATGCCCGGTACGCACAAATCTGATGCTCTGTGCATACCGGGCATTTGTGCGTACCGTTAGGGTTGGGACGATATATTGTATCGAATATTGAATATCGGATATCGACCATTTTTTCATATTGAATATCAATATCGAAAATTTTAAAAAAATATCGAATATCGACCATTTTTTCGATATTCTGACAGTCATTTTGAAATATTTGTGATCCCCCAAAAATGGCTGAAGCCAACAAAAATTGGACGCTGCAGCAAAACATGTGTATGCTTTTGAATGCACAAAGTAATATATCATATAAATACCATACCATTTTCACATTGAGCTATCAAAATTAGGATATCATTTCACTGGTAATGTATACACATCCTAACAAAATGTAGGCTACTAACACAGCAAACTGCAGCATGACGAAGCAATTTCATCAAACCTTTGCATGGCAGTTTGACTAAAATTTTTCGGCTGTTTTTTATTATTAATGACAACCTTTCAAACTTATAAGCCGCGGCACGCACACAGCTACAGTTTTGTGCATACCGGGCGTTTGTGCGTACCGGACTTTCATTTTGTGCGTGCCAGGCGTTTGTGCGCGCCGGGCGTTTGTGCATACAGGTGCGGAGCCTTTGGAACTACCTCCAGTGAACAAATGAAAATTTTCCAATACACAACAAAACATATGCAAAACCAATATTTGATAAGAAAACCACTGTTTCAACCGTAAAATGCAACTTTTTGTATAACAACTCGAGTTTTTACCAAAAAACTCAAATTTTTTTTAAAAAAACTTGAGTTTTTATCAAAAAACTTAAGTTTTTATCAAAAAACTTGAGTTTTTACTAAAAACCTTGAGTTTTTATTAAAAAAACTGGAGTTTTTACCAAACAACTTGAGTTTTTTCAAAAAACACAGAAATAAAACACAGAAACTCAAGTTGTTTTCCTGAAAAAACTCAAAACACAGATATTCATTTTTGAAAAACTCAAAATACAGAAGGTGTTTTTATTTTGAGAACTCACCCATCGTTGTCTATATGCGGGATACGCGGGATCGATTCCCGCTTGTGGCAGTGCCAATTTTGCACTCTTTCTGGTGTCGTGATTGTTAAACAGTCAACGTCACCATCATTGTTAAAAATATAAAAATTTTTCAAAATAATCAAGTTCCACATACCTCAATAAAGTTCCCTTCAGAGGTGTCGATATGAAAAAGTGCCACTATTACGACGGCAAAAAGCATTTTAGCCATTTTTTGGATATCAATCATTTGATTCTGGTGAAAACAATAAAATGGAAAACAGCTCAAAAGAGAACAAATTTATATGAATACTGAGCGCCGCTACAGTGGGAAAATTCCATAACAACACGTGAATCACAGAATTCTTGCATTGTTTCAGATTTGCATAATGCGCACGAGTGTGTAGTGATGTAAAGGCACCGGGGCACCGGTGCCCCGGTGCTGGGCACCGAAGGGCACCAGCACCGGTGCTGGTGCGGTGCCCTTTCGATTTTGAGAGATGCCCTGCCGGTGCCGGTGCCATTTTTTTCAGAATAGCACCGGTGCTGGTGCGGTGCGGTGCCAATTTTCAGCCGGTGCCGATGGTGCTGGCACCAGCTGAAAAAACTGGGGCACCGGGAAAGGCACCGGCAGGGTTTCAAGGGCTTGAAGTGTGTGTTATTTCCAAGACATGTGTGTTCATTTAACAAATGACGCAATCAAATGCACGTTGAACAAGTGCTCAGGGCCACTTTTAAATTGTATCCTTTAACAAACATTAAAAACTAGCAATTACAAAAAAAAATTTATGGATTCCAAATCAGATAAGAGTGATTTTCACATGTCAGAATAGATCGTTGTTTCTAAAACCAAGCAAGTGGCTTGGCGCTTGCGAAAGCAGCTAACTAGGGTTGGGAATTTCAAAATTTTCAGTTCCGGTTCTCGGTTCTCGGTTCCAAAAGATTTCGGTTCAAATATCGGATCGTGGTTTTTTTAAATTTTCGGTTCCAGTTCTTAAGTTCGGTTCCGGTTCGGTTCTTTAGGAACCAAAATCTCCAAAAAATTTGGTTCCGGAGAATAAAATGATCAAGTATCTGTAATAATTGGCTGAATAACATTGCCAGGTGTTTTGTTGCTGGCGCTGCACAAAAATAGTACCATGGAGATTTTCAGACCCCCAGCGCCAAGCGCCAATGGCGTTCCCACTGAAAAATTGTGCAAAGATATGGCCCTTTTTAATGACTGCTCACAATGATATTTTGGGAGCTTTGAAGAAAGGGTCATTAAGAACATAACTGAACATAAAATCAACTATTGCCATCACTTGTGCCTCTGTAGAAGGAAACTGAACAAAACAAAATGGACAAAACACAATGGTGCAACCACTACACTTACCTAAGTAATATATAACCAAATAACTTAAATTAAAATTAAACTTGAAGTTAGGTAAGCAATTATACCAAATTCTCGGTTCTTTAGGGTATTATGTTCCGTTTCGGGTATAAGTCCCGGTTCTCGGTTCCGGTTCGGGTATTTTCCTCGGTTCCGGTTATCGGTTATCGGTTCCAAAATTTGCTTGGAACCGCGGTTCTGTTCGGTTCAGGTCGGTTCGGGGTCCCAGCCCAAGTGCTAACAGAAAAAGTGCCAAGACGCTTTTGGCGTATGGCGCCATTTTGTTTTGGCACTATTGGTGCTCAGCGCAATGCCAATTTTAAGCGCCATTTACAGTTGGCGTCATTTCTGTCCTGACGCTTTAGACCTTTGGCGTCGGAAAAGCACCAGGGCATTTTTGGGGCTTCGCGCCAAAGCACTGGCGCTTTTTACCGTATTTCCTCGAAATACCCCTGGGGGGTTTATTGTTTCAGAGTGAGAATTTTGAGGGGGGGTTAAACGAGGGGGGGGTATTTCGAGGGGGGGGTTTATTATTTCGCCAGAAATTTTTTGAAATCCCAGTACTAAAATGTAGTCTGAAACGTACGCAGACGTCAAAAAATTCAACAAAAATCGCCATTTATAAGACTCTAAAGACATTTATAAGTGTGTAGACGTACAAACACTGTTCTCACATAACAGAGTCATCGTTTTTAACGTGTATTCTGCATTGTCGGGATGACAAACCACAGCCTTTGTCATTTACGTTCTCTATACACTAAATTTGGGGGGGGGGGTATTTCGAGGGGGGGGTTTATAAGTTCATAGTGTCCATTTTGAGGGGGGGTATTTCGAGGGGGGGGGTATTTCGAGGGGGGGGGGTATTTCGAGGAAATACGGTATATCACTACACATAATTTGACTCGGTGCGGTGCCTTTCGGTGCTAGCACCAGCAACCCGCCGGTGCCCTTCGGTGCTGGTGCCATTTTTTCAGAAAGGCACCGATGCCAGTGCGGTGCGGTGCCATTTTTTGGCCGGTGCCCTTTTCATGCGATGGGAGAGGTGCCAGTGCGGTGCGGTGCCATTTTTTGGCCGGTGCCCCAGGGTGCCAGGTGCCTTTTTCATGCGATGGGAGAGGTGCCGGTGCGGTGCGGTGCGGTGCCATTTTTCCCGGTGCCTTTAACATCACTCGGAGTGTGAGACACTTCTGTGGAACAAAGTCAGCTGGGAATATTCAGGATGGAAAAATCTGAAAATTTCTTTTTTAATGATCTTTGGATTTTCGAATTTTAGAATCTAATTTTCTACTTGGAATTTGAAAACTGTTAGTTTTTCTCTCTTAACACTTTTGACCATTTTTCACCATTTCAAAAAGTGTAATTCGTAACTTTGTAATTCTGACTTTTGTAATAATTTCGAATTACTAGGTATTTGCGATAGCTTACTGCAACTGATTTCACGATATTTTACAAGCTTTTCTATTCAGGTGTAATTTTGCCTTTTTCTCACCGATTGTTATGCAGAAATTTCTTACCTAGGTATATTTAAATTTCATCGAATAATATCACTTCTCGCGTAAAAAAAGTTTTATTATCCTATCAAAAACGTTTGATACCGTGGAAGGGAAATACCTAAATATATCACAAATAAAAAACAACGAAATATCGTAAAACACCGAACGTTTCACCAAGAAAAAACCTGAACCTATGAAACGCGCCTAGTGAAATATTACAAAAGAAAACGTAAAAACAACGAAGGATGGTGAAAAAAGAGAAGAAAAAAATTGCGGATGAAAATAATAATAGACTGGAACGATACGCCCGGCAGACAGCCAGCACATAGGTAGATTCTTAAATACCCCTTCCCACAAATAGCCCCACTTAAATAGCCCCACATAAATACCCCCACTGGAATAATACCCCCATTGAATACCCCCACTCGAATACCTCCACTGGAATAAACCCCTACTTGGATATATCTTCCCCACTTGAATAGCAGCCACAGGAAGATGACAGTGCCCTCTTTCAGTACGCCCTATGCACACTCGTTTAGGAACTGCAGAAACTTTGGGATCTGATAAGTCACAGCTTTGAACACATTTGAGTTCACCGGAATATCGAAAATGGTTCATTCTGGTGAACTCTAAAATTAGGTAAAAACTTTTATCAGTTACCAAAAATTTTGTCCGTAAACTGACGCGAAAGTGTAAAGTGGATAAAGTGACGCTACATACAGCTGCTAAGCAAAATATCAAAGTTCACTTCGCATACAAACCCTTGCACGCAGATCTCGAAACAATACAAGAATGACAAGCACAGAGCCTCTCCTAGTGTCCCTGTTTTTCCTGCTTCAATTTGGCAATGAGCCAATTTCAGTTGACGCCCAGCCAGCAGGCAACTCCCAGTGCATTCAACCCGACAGGGACACCATTTTTGACAAGTGCACCACAGGTTGGGCAACTTTTGCGTTGACCCCCGTCGAAACTCCAAAGGGGCGAATTTTTGAGGCATTGGAAATTTGTCTTTTTGCTGCGATTACAGCTCGGGCGTAAAATTGACTGGGCGTAAAATTGATTTAGGGCGTAAAATTAATTACAGATGAATGGATAAAGATACGACATTGTTATTTCAGTCAAAGAAAGCTTAGATGCAGACATTTCTTGTGTCCAAAGCTCATGAGTTAATTTTAATTGTACTGTGAGTTATGAATTTTTTCAATTATGCGCTGTAAGTTGCGTAAAATTAGGGTGTAAAATTTAAAAAAATTGCGCCAAAATTCATAACTTCAGGTAGAATTACAACAAACTGATGAGCTTTGGACACAAGCAACATCTGCATGTGCACTTTCTTTGACTGAAATTACAACGCCATATCTTTATCCATTCACATATAATTAATTTTACGCCCAAAAATCAATTTTACGCCCATCAATTTTACACCCGAGCTGTAATCGCAGCATTACAGAAATTTTTTACTTTAATTATCCCCCAGAAGTCACTGTAAATCAACATTCAAAGTGTTTACATAATAAAAATTGGCCATCTTTCAAATTAGCATTTGGAGCTTATGTTCTTCATTGGTAATTGTGTGTCATTTGAAATCCCCCCCCCCCCACTGCCTTGTACATAATTGGGAATCAGTTGGTTGCATGAAATGCGGATGAATTTGCGGATGAAAATAAGAAATGGAAACTGAAAAAGTTTGCCTTCAGAAAGCAGAAAACGAAAAGTTGACATCCTAATGAATGGTAAAATACTTTATACTATGGGATTCGATCACATCCCCCAATCCACACACAGTGCTCAATTCAAAATGGGTATTCAACTGGATGGCGAATCGGTGCGAGTCGGTGGACATAGAGTGTCCCAACGAAGTTTGGCACACGTTCGACACAAAGGCCACCTGCGAACAGACTTGCCAGGGTAGGAGGCCCGCTAAAGTTACTGAAAGGCCTCATTGGAGTGAGAATACCTTTTCAGCTTTGCTGCCACCCGCCCCCTTGTAGTGAGAGAGAACCGTAAACCCTCGAATAAGCCCCCCCCCCTTTTTGAATAACTCCCCCAGTTTTGGAAATTGGAAAACTTTTTGGAATTTTTATTCTACCGCTATAAAAAATGTTCGGAAAATACTGAAAAGTAAAACATTTTTCAGTAGGTACAAACAATTCCTACCAAACATTTTCTGCTTTGGGCAGCGAATAATTTCAAAAGACTTTTTGACATATACCTAAATACCTGTGTTCAATTTCAGTTCCTCTACCAACTATATTTCTCGCAGGTGGTAAGCCAACAACAATAGTGACAAGCACCAGGCCCACTGCGCAACCGACGACCACACTGCCAGCCAGGGGGCAATCCCAAGCCCTGTAAAGTGTTAAGTAAAGTGTCAAATGTAAAGTAAAGTGTCAAATATACAGTCAAATGTAAAGGTAAGTGTCAACTGTATCTAAATCTTATTTTTCATATCCAAATCTTATGTTTTTGCATCCAAATCTTATGTCGACAAATGAGATTTGGATACGAAAAATATGATTTGGATACAATATTGACACTTTACTTTACATTTGACACTTTGCATGACAAGTGACATTTGACTTTGCATTTAACTTTACATTTGACACTTTACTTTACACTTTACAGGGCTTGGGACCGCCCCCAGGATTTGTGACACAAATGTGGCGCTCATTTTTATGCTAGATGGATCTGAGAGCATAAATCGGGACTATAATGTAAAACCGCCCAGAATTCTCAACTATTTTCAACGTTTGTTGTGTTCTTTTGCTCACAGTGAATTGGAAGTCTACGGTGATGTGTTTTCCGCACACTTCATCTATCATTTTTTTGACAGACAAAAGAGCACACGTTGAAAAAAATACATAAAAATGCGATTTTTTTCAGAAATTTTTTTTTGGGTGTTTTTGGTTGAAAATGGGTAAAAAATGCAGTAGTTACCGTATTACCTCGAATTATCCCCCCCTTGAATTAACCCCCTCCCCCCCTCGAAATACCCCCCTAAAATTTGGCGGAGGAAATAATACCCCCCCCCTCGAAATACCCCCCCCCCCTAAAATTGAGTGTAAAGAGAACGTACATGACAAATACCGCAGTTTGTCATCTGTACAAGTCAGAACACACGTTAAAACTGATGATTGAGTGATGTTAGGGAATGGTTTTTGTGTAGATACAGTTATATATGCCTATAAACACATATACATACATCTATGTAATTGTTTGATTTTTCTACGTCTGAGTATGGGGAATTTCTGAAAATTTCTGGCGAAATAATAGACCCCCACCCTCGAATTATCCCCCCCTCAAATTTTGCTGGCAAAATAATAAACCCCCTGGGGGTATTTCGAAGTAATACGGTTTACCCAAAACATCAATTTTGAATGTATATATTTTGTAGCGGAAGAACTTCAATGTGCAAATATGTCTGCGGTAAGGCCGGAATTAGAGCTCAGCGTCGATTCGACGTGAAATGATGACGTGAAATGTTTTCGTGAAATTAATTACATGAGTGTGGATCATGCTACGGGTCTACAATTTTCTAAGGGTAATATATGAATCAATACCTTAATCGTGTCCAATACTGAGTGTTATCAGCCACAACTAGAGCGAATTGAAAAATTCAATTTTTATCATTCCACGTCATCATTTTACGTCAGGGAACAACTTGACATTTCACGTCAGACTATTGCAAGCAGCAGTCTGACGTGAAATGTCAAGTTGTTCCCTGACACTGTGACGTGAAATGATGATGACGTGAAATGATAAAAATTGAATTTTTCAATTCGCTCTAGTTGTGGCTGATAACACTCAGTATTGGACACGATTAAGGTATTGATTCATATATTATCCTTAGAAAATTGTAGACCCGTAGCATGATCCACACTCATGTAATTAATTTCACGAAAACATTTCACGTCATCATTTCACGTCGAATCGACGCTGAGCTCTAATTCCCGCTTTACAGTATAGAATGCTGTAAAACATTAAGATGTATTGAAAATTCAGACTAAAAATTCGAAAATGCGATAAACTTATGCAAAAAAATTCGAAAAGTTTTCAAAAAGATTAGAAAATTCAACAATTCGAAAATTCGAAAACTGTTTTTGGGAAAAATTTGAAAATTCAAAAAATCATTTTGAAAAAAAAACACTTAAAAATTTAAATACTTTTTTCGAGAGAGTGTGCCATCATTAATGGTGGGTGAAGTGTCGTGAAGTTTTGAGGCCATGTGAAGTGACTTCCCGCTGACACTGCGCATCTGTGTGAAGTCATTTCTTCATGATGCTTCACTGAGCATCACACGTAGCTAGTGATGTTAAAGGCACCGGGAAAAATGGCACCGCACCGCACCGGCACCTTTGCCAACGCATGGAAAGGGCACCTGGCACCCTGGGGCACCGGCCAGAAAATGGCACCGCACCGCACCGGCACCTTTGCCAACGCATGGAAAGGGCACCTGGCACCCTGGGGCACCGGCCAGAAAATGGCACCGCACCGCACCGGCACCGGTGCCTTTTGGAAAAAATGGCACCGGCACCGAAGGGCACCAGCGGGTTGCCGGTGCTAGCACCGAAGGGCACCGCACCGGGCTGGAATTTCTGAAGTAAATATCAGGCAGTTTCTCAGTGGTCTCACCTTTGGAAGTGCATATTTCCACGAATTTTCAACCGATTTTGATGGTTGAGCACTTAAAATGATCAGAATGATGTGGCAATCACTTTTATGAAGCAATTACAATGATTACAAATGAAAGATAAAATATTTAATTACTACAATGTCCATAGCCACTATTGTCTACTGATCGGAGTTGTTGCTGTACAGAGAATGGACTATTACTGTCATAAACTGACAACAAATTTTGAACAAAAAAAGTAAGATAAATATAAAATATAAAAATGATTTAAAATACACCAAAATTTTAGATTCGCTCATCAGATCACATATCAGGTATAATGGATTTCACAGTAGGTATATTTATTTGATGGGAGGGTTACAAAATAGGCAAAAATGGTTGGGTAAATATATTGCTGTTTTTTGAAATATGAATAAGCACATAAAGTCGGCGGACATTTCATCCTACAAAATCGGAGAGTTAGAATTTGCTCGTGAATAGAGCGAACAACGAAACTTGTGTCCCACGTGGACGCTAGAAATTGAAAAAGAAAATCATATTAAAAGAAAAATGGACGTTGCGCTGCGTCCGTGCGTGCCACGCCCTAGTTTTCTACATTTTCAAAGTTGCTCGTAAAGAATTTGACCGTTCAAACTACCGTTTTACCGTTCAAACTACCGTTTTTGTTTTTATTTTATTTTTCATCCGTTGGCTCCGTTCCAACAGAAGAGAACTTGGCAGCCGGCCAAAATTTCGAAATCCGCTATTAATATGAATAAAATAGGCTCACAATAGCTATATAACCATGTATATAAACAAAAATAGCAATTATGAAGGTGGAAATTGACAACGCGAAGCAAATTTTAACGATTTTTAGCTAACTTTCAGTTTTCGCTCTCATTTGTATAATATGCAACTGGTAACTGGGATAAGGGCCAAATTTTCATATGTGACCCGATCTATTCCAATGGTTAAAATATTGCGTCGCAATACCTAATGCCGTCCTGCACTCTCCACTGGAGAGACTGACGCAAATGTTTGTAGGGCGATACGTCTGCCGACTTTACTATGGACAAAATTAATTGCACAGCACATGAAGCCTTGGCCGGTGCCTTTCTCGGTGCCTTTTACCTTGCCCTGGTGCTAGCACCTTTGGCACCGGCAAAAAAATGGCACCGCACCGCACCGGCACCGGTGCTATTCTGAAAAAAATGGCACCGGCACCAGCATGGCACCCCTGAAGATTGCAATGGCACCGCACCAGCACCGGTGCTGGTGCCGTTCGGTGCTCAGCACCGGGGTTTACATCACTACACGTAGCATTTAAAAAATAACCCGCATGATCTATATTTTCGAAAATCACAATAAATATAGATAACCCGTGATTTACAGATATATATATTTTTTCAAATTTTGTGTGAGATATATATATAAATATTTGTGAAATTTGAAAATAAAATCACTGAGAAAATCACTCATACTAGATATATTGTGCTTTATGACTTCACGGAAAATAGGTATGTAAGCACACATAGTACAAAAAATAGCTGAAAATAAGCAATAACACACAAACTAGTGATTTTGAAGGTGAAAATCTATAAATGGGTATGAAAATTAGTGATTTTGGACAAAAATTCGGGTAAAATTTTGCAAAAATCACTCCAGATTAGGGATGGCTGAAAAAGGGTTTTTTTAACGTCAAGGTTAAAAAAAACAGCGTTTTTTTCAAAAAAGGGTAAACCGGTTTTTTCAAAAGCTCCCAGATATGGTCAAGAGTCAACATATACAGGTAAATCAGACAGGTGACAGTACTTTGAGATGTTATATATAGCCATAGAATGGCTGTGGAGCCATGGGATATCATTTTAAGTAGTGATTTCTGTCGAAAATATCCGTTTTATGTTGACTTATCACGTAATTATATCAGCTTTTGTCAAACATTCGTGACTTCAAGTGAAGTAGGCTATTGAATAGTGTTTAAATCAAGTAACAATAGAAGGCTGATCTATTAGCAGTGATTTTTCACACTGTACAAGTATATGGAGGCACTTTGACTGGGTATTCTACACTACACTAACATATCACAGCTTATTATGACACAATAGCATGAACAAATGGAAGCTTTCACACTAATAATGATTCAAAACCAATGAAAACAACCACCAAAGGTTATGGGTATGTGAAATTGCGCGCTTGCGCACAAAAAAATCACAAAATGACTAGTGCTTAGTACTGAAAATTTCGGCCAAGGTTTTTTTTGGCCACGGCTAGGCAAAAACCTCAAGTCTCGAGTCAGGGCCATATTTTTTTGGTCGAGTCAGCCGAGTCGAGTTGGTACCCAATTTTACCCTCGAGTCACGATTCGAGTTGAGTCGGAGCCCTTCTTGACACAATAGTTGTTAAAATGTATATACGTTTACTCAAAAAGTACATATACTCAAGTACTGAGAAAATACATTTATCTATACTTTTAAAAAGTGCCTGTACTTGCCTTTACATATACTTTTTGAAAGTAATCAAGTACAGAAAACATATTTCAGATAGGCCGTGTTATTGGCTTTTTCAAGGCATAGATGGGAAAAGGGAGAATAAAGTGAGAAATAGGAAAAAAATTGCTGAAAATAGGCACATAACCCATGAACTAGTGTTTTTGAAGGTTAAAATGGTATGAAAGGTATGAAAATTAGTTATTTTGAGTGACAATTAGGGCAAAATTCCTGAATAAATACTCATTTTTACATTTTCTGGGGAAAAAGTATTTTTCTGAGGGGATGGTCCGGCTGTAAAGTAAACCTGGCTGTAAAGTAGAGGGTGCTACTCTCGGCCGGGCATCATTACGGCAGAGTTGTTAAAAGTACTGAACTTGTTTCAAAGTAAACGTAAACGTTAAGTATTTTATTTTTAGTCACACCTGAGTACAGAAAACGTAAAGTAAAATTTTTCTACTTTTACGCTGTGTAAAAGGTGAGTGAACATAAATATCTGTAAATACTCAGGGAAAGCGTGAAAGCAAGAAATTTTTCGATTTTGTATCTAGGAAAACGTAAAAATGAGTATAGGTGAAAGCGAGAGTCGTCGCTATTCCTACCCATCGCGAATTCTATAATTTCCGCTGTTATTTTACACTAGTTTTTTTAGCCGTTTTTATTCGTGTGAGTGATTTTTTGCGTTTTATGCACTCAAAAATGTCCTCAATTACGTTTTCTGTACTCGCGTACTTTCAAAATTACGCTAGTAAGTGAGTACCGGTATTTTTTCGGGAGGAAAGGTAAACGAATTCACACAGCACTCGAGTATACGTATTTATCAAGTAAACGTAAATATGTTTTAACAACTATGCATTACGGCAGGATTTACTTTACAGTCGGGTTTACTTTACGGCCGAGATCTCGCCTTTTTCTGATGTTTACCCATGAGTAAAAGTAAAAAATTTTACTTCACGTTTTCTGTACTCAGAGAGTTAGTAAAAAACTAATGGGGTGATTTTGCACTAAACTTGCTCAGGGTACCTATTGTATTGAATGAATAGTGCTTGTGAAATGATAATTAATGGATTGGGGGATATTAGAGTACATTTTTCTGCTTGCAAATCGTAAATACAGCCCATAATATCAACTGGAATTGAAATAAAGAATGAGTGATTTTTTGAGATTTTTTTTGAGCTTAAAGTTATTTTTTCAGTAATTTAATTATATTTTCTGAAGACCTAGAGTGATTTATACATGTTTATATTCTTCCAAACTTGGAGCAATATATTTATATATTTTCCAAAAAATAAGTGATTTTTTCGAATGCTAATCACACACAAGAGCCTTTTCCTGACTTCATTTTTTGCTTTGTCCAATTCAACCAATCACCGCGCAGCATACGTTCTGGGAATAGCGTCAGAAGTAGTTGGTCGACGTATAAACTGTGACCAGCCATTCGGATACTTCCAAGTCGCCGTCGACGTGTTCGGTTCAGCGACTCCCAGGTGGCAGTCCCAAGCCCTGTAAAGTGTTAAGTAAAGTGTCAAATGTAAAGTCAAATGCAAAGTAAACTGTCAATTGTCATGCAAAGTTCAGTAATAAAATCTTTTCTTTTTTGTTTTGATTGACACTTTACTTTGCATTTGACTTTACATTTGACACTTTACAGGGCTTGAGAGTGCCCCCAGAATACTACCATTCAGTCAGTTCAGTGGAAAAACAAATGCAGAAGTTCAGGTGAGCAGAGTTGTTAAAAGTACCAAACTTTTTTCAAAGTATACGTATGCTTAAAGTATTTTGTTTTAGTACAGAAAGCATAATGAATTTTTTTTTACTTTTACTCATGAGTAAATGAGAGTAAAATACTTTTTTTCCAGAAAGCGTAAATGCAAGTATTTATTTTTTCTTTCAGGAAACTGTAAAAGCAAGTAAAATTACCTTTTCTTTCAGGAAAATGTAGAAAGGAGCATTATTAATGTTTACCCTGGACAAAAAGGTGTTTTTTCTATTAAAAAGTATTCTTAAAAATAAATGAAAGTAAAAATTTAAAAATTTGTCAACCAAAACACATATAGCATACAAAAACAGTAGGCTAGGTGTCGCCATGTCACCATTTCAGTTTTCACATCGGTCACAGTGAAAACTAGTGTGTGTGGGGCCATTGGAGGGAGGAGTTATTCGAGGAGGGGGGTGTTATTTTTTCGTCGGAATATTGCGTAAAAAGCATGATCAAGCTATCTGAATGGGGTCAAGTAGGTTGCATAAACGTGTAAGCCAGAATTGAAATCCCTTAATTCATGGAATGAAATCAATGATTGTTCGCATCAACTGCAAAAACGCATACTTTTAATGAACATACCTATACATACATACGTTTTTATACGTAGACTTTTTCCAACACATAAAAGGGGGGGAGTTATTCGAGGGGGGAGTTTTTTTTTCCTCAGTCAGTTTGCCGGGGGCAGTCCCAAGCCCTGTAAAGTGTAAAGTAAAGTGTCAAATGTAAAGTCAAGTGCAAAGTAAAGTGTCAATTGTCATGACAAAAGTAAAGTAAAGTGTCAATTGTCATGCAGAGTTCAATAATAAAATCTTTTCTTTTTTGTTTTGATTGACACTTTACTTTACATTTGACACTTTACTTTACACTTTACAGGGCTTGGGACTGCCACCAGGGGTGAGTTATTCTAGGGGGGGGGGGGAGTTATTTTTTTCCTCAGTCAGTTTACAGGGGTGAGTTATTCTAGGGGTGAGTTATTTTTTTCCTCAGTCAGTTTACAGGGGTGACTTATTCTAGGGGGGAGTTTTTCGAGGGGGAGGCTTATTCGAGGATTTACGGTGACCTTTAAAAAGTTCACTGATCCAAATTAACCCATTTCTCTAGGAAATTTAGAGCTTCCCTTTTGTTGCCAGGCAACATATATATAAAAGTTGTTGTAAAAGTCTTGTTTTTGTTGAAGTCATTATTTGTGCAGTTCCCAACAAAATGTGATACTTCACCACACTTTAAAATTAAAGCACACTTATCGCATGGAGAAATAGGTCAAATTAGAGCAGAACTTTTAAAAGGTCAGCTATATTCTCGTCTGTACTGTGTTAAAATATGGTAATTGTAGCTCTAATGCTGCGATTACAGCTCGGGCGTAAAATTGAATGGGCATAAAATGAGTTTTGGCGTAAAATAATTCACAGATGAATGGATAAAGATACAACATTGTTATTTCAGTCAAAGAAAGCTTAGATGCAGACGTTTCTTGTGTCCAAAGCTCATGAGTTTATTTCAATCGTACGAGGAGTGATGAATTTGAGCACAATTTTTTCAATTATGCGCTGTAAGTTGCGTAAAATTAGGGCTTAAAATTAACAAAAATTGCGCCAAAATTCATAACTTCTAGTACAATTAAAATAAACTGATGAGCTTTGGACACAAGCACATTTGCGTGTGTGCTTTCGTTGACTGAAATTACAACGCCATATCTTTATCCGTTCACCTGTAATTTATCTTATGCCAGGTCAATTTTACGCCCGAGCTGTAATCGCAGCATTATAGAAGTAGAGTTGATCAATTTTTCCAATGTCCACTCAAAATGAGCACCCCTGTAAATTGACACACTTGTAATCAATCATTGCATCCATTCACAGGCAGCCATTACGAGTATACCATTCCCAGGTTCAAGTACTTTGTTTGTACCAGGCTTCCAGGTATGTCATCATTCAATTAACAATACAATGAATCAATATGATAAAGTGTTACCGTCAGGGCTCAAAACTCGATTGCCATTTTGCAGGGCATGCATGGCATTTCACATTTTACAGGGTCTGGGAGTGCCCCCTGTACCTACTGTCCTCAGTAATCAACAGAGTTGCAAAAGCGTATTTACAGTCACCCGAAATACCCGGGTAAATGGGTACTATTTATATTTAGACTTACGCTTACACTTTTATAAAATACCCGTACACTTTTTTATGCTTTCCCAGCCAAATTACCCGGGTAATACAAGTGTTCAAAAAAATTCACATGGGCCAGTTTTACGCTTTTGAAAAAGTGTAAAACTACAAAAACGAAATTGAACAATAACGTATGTCAAAAAAACCTGCACGTGTGCAATAGCTCACTGAAAATAGCAATAGAAATATAAATTGTGTCAAAAAATAAGTGTGTTGTAAAAAATTGTCTCTCGGATATTATCGTGGCATCAGATTGGGAATTTTGGGTAGGATGATGGATTCCGACGACAATGTTTTGATGATTGTGTTTGATGAGATAGTGAAAAATGCATGGAATGATCAGTAATTTCATCTAAAAGTGAAAGGAAGGGTGTCATCTGATGCACAACAGCAAGAGCTCTCTTAAAAAAATTTACGCCTACACTTTTTTACACTTTCCTAGGTATTTTTAAAATACCTTACACTTACAGTATCCATACTCAAAATTTGGAAAGTGAATTTATGCTCACACTTTCCAAAAATACCAGTATTTTAACAACTTTGGTAATCAAGTATACTAAAGTAAATACCGTATTTTCTCGAAAGACCCCCAGGGGGTTTATTTTTTCAGAGTGAGATTTTTGAGGGGGGGGGGGGTTAAACGAGGGGGCGTATTACGAGGGGGGTCTATTATTTCGCCAGAAATTTTTTTGAAATCCCAGTACTAAATCGTTGTTTGAAACGTACACAGACGTCAAAAGATGCAAAAAAACCCCGCCATTTATACAGCTCTATAGACTGATATAAGTACGTAGACGGTAAAAACAATGTTCTAACATAACACAGTCATTGTTTTTCACCTGTGATCTGCGTTTCCCGCAGCATTTGTCATCTACGTTCTCTTTACACTGAATTTGGAGGGGGTATTTCGAGGGGGAGGGGTTATAAGTTCATAGTGCCCATTATGAGGGGGGTATTTTGAAGGGAGGGGGGGGGGTTATAAGTTCATAGTGCCCATTTTGAGGGGGGTATTTCGAGACGGGGGTATTTCGAGGAAATACGGCACATGTTTTGCAACAAATGATTTCCATCACCTACCTATTATCATAATGAATCACATTCACTAAAATAGTGACACTTTTAGGTTTTATCACTTTTTCAGACATGCAAAGAACTATTTGATGTTACCCCACTTGATCAAGAAACAAAAAAGGTTAGTGCATATGGTATGAATAGAAAAACTTCACAGAAAGTGGGAGTTTGGGGTAGTTGCAAATTCATCTGTCACAAAACTGGAGAAAAACTGGACAACAAAAAATGTGCACAAATATATGATGAGAGAAAATGGAGAAATTAAAAAGACTACACATCTGCATGAAGACACTTCATGACACTTCACTGCACATCACACACCCTTTTTCTCTGTGGGACCACAAATACCTAAATGCACAGCAAAAAAAGTGGTGTGGATTAGGGTTCAAATGGGACCACGGTCATGGTAGATATTTTGGCAAAATTCCAGGACTATTTATATCACTACTGGTCCCTGTCCCAGTCCCAACACCACAGTCCCAGTCACAATTAAAAAATGCCAGTCCCAGTCCCAGGTACGAAAACCCAGTTCCCTGTCCTGATAAGAAAAATTTCTGGTCCCAGTCCCGGCCTGAAAAACTTGTCCTGTTTGAACCCTAGTGTGGATGTTCATTGGGCCTACACACACTAGTTTTCACCCAATTTGGTTTTCACATTGGCCCTACACACACTACCTAGTTTTCACTGTGACTTCTGTGAAAACTGAAATGGCCACATGGCCACATCCAGCCTGCTCTTTTTGTATGCTATGTGTTTTAGTTTTCAAATTTTCAATTTTAAGCTTTCATTGATTTAAATTCAAATTCAACTTAAATAAAATCATTCAACCATGTTCATTAGTTTGCATTTGAAAAAATTTCAGTTTTCACACGAAGTCACGGTGAAAACTAGTGTGTGTAGGCACATTGTGACAGCAATGAGAGCAAAGAGGTCACCATTTGTAATTTTTTGGTTTTCTCTTTTGTAACACATTAGGGGAAAACTATGAAAAAAATGTGCAAACATAAATGAGTTTTCACTGTCAAAACATGGCATTGTCTAGCAAAAACTTTTTGTTGTATGTGATACAGCAGGTGAAACTGTATTTATTTCATGAGAATAATATATACCAAAAAATATCCTTTGTCTTTTCTCAGGATTTTTTCCATAGAAATTTAATTTAATAAAATTTTTGCGAGATTTTATGAGCTTACATTTAATTATGACATTTTCTGAAAACCACCCATTTTTGCTCTGAATTGCAGATGATTCTACTGGTGCCAGTCACAGACCCTGTAAAACATCCTGTAAAATGTCAAATGTCATGCAGTGTCAACTGTCATGTAAAATGCCCTGCAAAATGGCAACTCGGTTGCCATTTTGCAGGGCATTTTCCATGACTTTTGACATTTTGCATGACATTTGACATTTCGCAGGGCATTTTACAGGGTCTGGGACTGCCCCCTGATCACCGACGGTTATCCCTTGGATAATCCACAAAGTCTGGCCTTCGACAAGGCGCGTGAACTGCGACAGAGCGGAATCACGATCATATCAGTGGGCATGGGAATACGTACTGACTGTGGCATATATTTGCGCGTGCTATGTGAGCCCGCATCATCGTAACTAGTGATTTGAAAGCGCCAGGACTTTGGCGCCAAGCGCCATGGCGCCTTTCCGAACCTCTGAGCGCCAAGCGCCAATGGCGCCAGAGTGAAATGATTTTTGTTTTGGCGCTTGCGCCAAGCGCCAGTTCCAGATACTGTAAAATGTCAAATGTCATGCAAAGTGTCAAAAGTCATGGAAAATGCCCTGCAAAACGGCAAACGTACGTCTTACAGGGTCTGGGAGTGCTAAGTGCTCGAGAGATGTTGAGTATATTCCTCAAAAATGTCAAAATTTATCCACGCTTGGAGATGTGGCATCCGGCACAGATTCGGACTAGGCGCCGAACCTGGCTCGGACAGTGTTTATACATTAGTTAACAGTAGTAAATGAAGGGGTGTTACACAATGCTGCCGAACAAATATCTGCCACACCAGACCTTGACACTAAGGTAAACATTTTATCCAACCTTGGAAAATGGATAGGGTTTTTTTTCAGTGTCAATTTTGAGGGGGTAAAACGGGTAACGGGGGTTACTATTTCGCCAGAATTTTCTTCCACTTTCAGTACTCATTCGTCGTTTGTAACGAACGTAGACGTAGAAAAATGCAACAATCACCGAGGGGGGATTATTTTTTCAGTGCCCATTTCGAGGGGGTATTCGATGAAATACGGTACTCAGAGATGAATTGTATCAAAAACTTACTTAAACTCAATGGTCGCATCGCAGTACTTGCTGTCGTACAGCAACACCAAGTCACTGGTGTTCACAATCGACAGTATACCGCATTTGAAAAGTGAAATGAACCTTTTGGTGGGAACCATTCACGTGTGCGCCCAGGTGCCAATCCCAGACCCTGTAAAAAGCCCTGTAAAATTTCAAATGTCATGCAAAATGTCAAAAGTCATGGAAAATGCCCTGCCTGCAAAATGGCAACTTGGTTGCCGTTTTGCAGAGCATTTTTCATGACATTTGACATTTTACAGGACTTCTTACAGGGTCTGGTAGTGTCGCCAGTGTCTAAAACACAACCCAACGGTGAAAGTCAGAGTTGACATATTGATAAAGATATGCAAAGAATTGACAACTCATATATAACAAGTTGACAAAATTGACAAATATTTTACAATCGAAAAACTGTGCATGAATTGTTGTGACACTTGTGAAAAATTGTACACCGATTTACCCATTGCAATGAAATGTGATGAAATATATTAGTATCATTTTTTGTGAAAATGTGTGTAAATATAAGTATCCTGCTCAAGCGTTATCTACTACTACATAAGTAATTTTAGAAGAATACTATGCGGTCCGCTAAGTATTTATATAGATAAATATGTTACGTGAACAACTCTGGTTAAAACCTGTGATCACCCAATCTGTGTGAGAAAAATCAATGATGGTCGGGGTATCTAAACAGTTGCTGTGACTTCGTGATGACGAAAAGTTATGTGTGATGATGAAATGATTTGGTGTGATGGATTTACTGTTTGCGGAAAAAAACTGTGAAAAAGTGATTTTGGTAGCTGAGTGAGCTTAGGTTGTTGTCTGGTGATAAATTCAACTTTTCCAGTCATTTGACTTCATTTTGGTTTAGAATTTCAGTGAAGTTCCAGCCTTTCAGTTTGGGGTTACACCCCCCCCCCCCCCTGTGCACAACACTCGGGGTGTTACACAGCTTTATAGCACCCCGGGGTGTAATGTCGCTGGAGTATACCTAAATACAGGGACGTATCCAGGATTTTTGAGCGGGGGGGGCTGTTTGTTTACGGAGCCCCGCGAACGGGGGGGGGCTCAGCCCCCCCCCCCCCCTAAAATTTTCTCTACATAGTAACGGGATGGCGCCATGGCGCTGGCGCCATTCATAGGCGCCACGCCATGGCGCTATTGGCGTTGGCGCTGACGCCAAGAGCAGCGGTATATGTTTATAAATATACATATATACACAGCGACAGGCACACAATTGATGGCATTTTCAGGGATATGCGTGTACAGGGACCGATCTGCTGAAAATACCTATGTGTGGTGGAAGAGTGCGCGCTTGCGCGCAAAATTTTTTACGCATACCTTCAAAATTACTCCCCAAAATCGCATTTTCCGGGACTTTTCTTGTCTCACCCCGGGAAGGGGGGGGGGGCTGCAGCCCCCCCCCCGCCCCCCCCCCTGGATACGTCCTTGCCTAAATAAGTAATTTTGGACACGTATATTCTAGTGTATATTTACAAACGGATGTACCACATAAATATATAAAAAAACATGAAAACAGCGAGAAAAATCAGAATCGAGCAGCGTGAAATTACCACAAAATCTATCCATCCAAACAAATCAAAATTATCCAACGAAATACACAACTTATTTCCCCACATGAGGGCAATCGAAAATCGGTTTCAGTCCCAAAACTTTTACCTTGGGGCAGTCCCAGACCCTTTCAAAAGCCCTGAATAATTTAAAATGTCATGCAAAGTGTCAAAAGTCATGGAAAATGCCCTGCAAAATGGCAACCGATTTGCCATTTTGCAGGACATTTTCCATGACTTTTGACACTTTGCATGACATTTGACATTTTACAGGGCATTTTACAGGGCTCGGGACTGCCACCTGACTTCTAATCATTTGCGCGGCCAAGGCGAACAGACACAGGGCGGCCTGTCTGCGCGCGTCGGTCTGCATGGAAGCCAGGTGCGTTGTGCGCAGTGCGGCGCTCGCTGCGCGGCACACGCGGAACGAGTGCTAAGAAGTGGGCGGGGCTTGTGTGAGACAGCGATGGAAGTTTGAAGCTGATTTGATACTTTGAAGGGTGTTTCAGACTCTTGAACTTCCCTCCCCCAATGTCTCTTTTTCAAGTGCAGGCAGGGGTTTAGTAGGGGGGGGGGGGGGTTGGGGGAGTTACCCCCTCAAATCCGCCAGCTATCTATCTATCCCAGAGGCCCGCTCAGCTATCTACCGTATTTCCTCGAAATACCCCCCGGGGGTGATCGTTTCAGAGTGAGAATTTTGAGAGAAAAACGTGAAAAATGCAACAATAACCACCATTTATAAGTTTTTACAGCCTTATATAAGGATGCAGATGGTATAAACGATGTTCTAACGTAACACAGTAAGTGTTTTGAACATCTGTTGTGCATTTCCCGGACAACAATTTCATAGTGCCGATTTTGAGGGGGGGTATTTCGAGGGGGAGGTATTTCGAGGAAATACTATCAATCCCGGAGGCAAATTTATCGGCTACTATCCCCCAACCCCCCCCCCCCCCCCAAATCGGCCAGCTATTTACCTATCTCGAGCGATTTTTAAGAAACTATACCCTGATTTTCGCTCAAAATCGCAATTTTTCATACCTTTATATAGATTTTCACCTCCAAAATCACTGGTTCATGCGTCTAACTGCCTATTTTCAGCTATTTTTAGTGCTATATGTCCTTATATACCCATTTTTAGCCATTTTTCAGCTACTTTTAGCGATTTTTCTCCTTTTCCTCCCTTCTATGCCTATATACAAGGACGTAGCCAGGGGGGGGGGGGCGGGGGGGGGGGGGGCGGCCACCCCCCCCCCCCCCTTCCCGGGTCGGATAAAAAAATATGCCAGAAATGGCACTTCCGTAAAGCGATTTTGTCGGCAGTTCGGAAAGATTTTGCGCGCAAGCGCGCATTTCGTTGCCGGTCAGTATTTTTCCTTGATACCTATAGTTTAGGACAAAAAACGGCTCAAAATGGGTCGCCATCGCTGTATATGTATGTAAAATACATACACGTACAGCAGTATTTGGCGTTAACGCCAACGCCAATAGCGCCATGGCGTGGCGCCTACGAATGGCGCTGGCGCCAAGGCGCCTTTCCTTTACCACAGGGGTAAAATTTTAGGGGGGCCCGTTCGCCGGGCTCTGTATACAATCCGCCCCCCCCGTTCAAAAATCCTGGCTACGTCCGTGCCTATATATTGAACCCCCCCGCCCCAAAATTTTCCAGCTATCTATCCCTCCGGAGGAGCGATTTGCTATCTATATGAACCCCCGCGGGGGTCCAAATCTACAAAACCCCTGAGTGCAGGGTATTTTTGTAATGTGAATATTTTTGACACTTTAAAATGGTTTAGACGAATAATTCCGCAGGCGACAGAAACAATATTTAAAAAAATTACAACTTCTCAAGAAACGTGACTAACTTGAACGATTTGGCACGGTTCCAATTCGACATAAGCTTTGGCTGTCACATCGGGATATTCTAGAATTTCTTGCATTAGACGAGAGCATTTTTCATCCTGATTAAGAAAAGTGCCGTTTTCAACAAAAGTAGATGATAATTCCGCCAATCGAGCCAACTGGTTGTCTGGAAAAAAATTTTTTGACTAGAGTGCAATATTTCCCTGAATGTTTTGCAAATCTTTGAGAAAAAAACACCTTGAATTCTTTGGAATTGTAATTTGATGAAATTTATGATATGATGTGAATAACTGCTTATTCTACAGGGGAACAAGTGACAAGAGTGCTAAGTGACAATAGTGCTAAGTGACAAAAGTGCTAAGTGACAAAAGTGCTAAGTGACATCAGTGCAAAAGTTAAGTGCTAACTAGTCATAAGCAAACTGATCGAGTGACCAGTAGACTCATTAGCGATGTAAAATTTGTGAATGAAAACACTTGTCACGATTGAGTTTACTTGTAACTTTACTTATTATCGACTGTGAGCTGACTTTTTTACTTAGCTATATTACTATCACTTGTAGATTTTGCCTTGGCAAAAGCCTGGGGCCAGTTCCGCAAAGTGAGAAGTAAAATAGCAAAAGCGAAGTGGCAAAGCGAATTGAATTGAGAAGTAAAATGGCAAGAGCGCAGAGAAGTACTTTTTATTTTTACTTCGCTTTTGCCAATTTACTTGTCATTTTACTTTACTTTTGTCATTTTACTTTACTTTTGCCATTTTACTTTCACTTCTCAATTTGCGGACCTGGCAGCCGGAAGAAAATATCTTACCGCCAAAAAATCCCAAACGAAAATTAGGGAAAAAAATGAAACACAAACCAATAGATGTATCATCATTAATTAACGCAGTGTCAAACTGCGACACGAGTTGACACAATCTTGCCAAAGTTCTCTGCACAAAAACACCAGTGTCCCCTTTGGCACCCGTCGCTCGACTCATGTTGAATCTGAAATTCAGGTCCTAAAATGTGCCTACACACACTAGTTTTCACCGTGACTTCGTGTGAAAACTGAAAAATTTTAAAGTGCAAATTAATGAACACGGTTGAATTATTTAATAACATTTAAATTTGAATATAAATAAATGAAAATTAAACTTTGAAAATTTGAAAACTAAAACACGTATAGCATACAATAAGAGTAGGCTGGATGTGGCCATGTCGCCATTTCAGTTTTCACATCAGTCACGGTGAAAACTAGCGTGTGTAGGGCCAATATGTATTTATGTGTTTGTAACATACACTTCTAAACATGTTTATTCTCCCATTTTTGACAGTTTTTTCACTTCCACGTTTTTGCAGTTTTTATCCATCAAAATTGGTTTTGTCTTTCTACAATAAATTGTCGTCAGGAATGGAAAAACGTCATTTTTCAACGACCGTTTAAAAAAAGAAGTTTTTTTATGAATTTGAAAAATACATAGTAAGTAAAAAAAATCTGGTAGCGTTTAGAAACACAGTTTCGTTGCTTTCGTTTGTTAAAAAACGTTATTTTTCAAACGTTGAAGAAAAAAACTCCGAACATCCCTTACCGTGGTTGAAAGTTTTGATGCAAAACAAATAGTCCCACCACTTGAATAATTCACGCCAATAAAATAATATCCAAAAAATATGATTTACTTATACCTCAAACCCCTCAAAAGGTTCAAACCCCTCAAACAATGTTATCATAAAAAAGTGAATGAAACGTTTTTGTGAGTTTTTAAGAAACCACAACCCACACCAAGGACGTACGCAGGAGGGGGGCGGGGGGGGCGCCCGCCCCCCCCCCCCCCCGTTCCCGGGCCGGACAGAAAAAAGTGCCAGAAATGGCACTTTTCTGGGGCGAATTTGAGGGCACTTTGAAAATTTTTCGCGCGCAAGCGCGCAAATCGCCACCCCATTCTTTAATATGTATTTTCAGGTGTCAAATGTCATTACTAAAATGTCCAACAGTGCCGAAAGTGGTACTAGTACCATATATAGGTATAAATAGATACCTATAAAGTAGACGTTGGCGCCAACGCCAACGCCAATACTGCCATGGCGCTGGCGCCTACAGATGGCGCCAGCGCCATGGCTCCATTCCTTTACTATAGGGCCAAATTTTAGGGGGGGGGGGGCGCCGCCCCCCCCCGTTCGCCGACCTCCGTATACAATCCGCCCCCCCCCCGTTCAAAAATCCTGCGTACGTCCCTGACCCACACAAAAACTGTTTTAAAGTAACTGCAAAGTGCAAACCAACTTTACGTGGTGTAATCTGCGCTCTTTCAACTCTGCAAAAACCAACGCACTAAGTGCCAAATTTTGCGCCAATGGCGCTATTTGCAAATTCGGATCTCTTTTTGCAGCCGATTTCAATTTCGATGCGCATGATTTCGTGCCCCGAGAAATTACGTCTTCGATGAAAATCGCCTGAAAAACGGGCAGATGAAATTTTTGCGGGGAGTGGGAAATCGTTGCGGCGTTTGATTTGATTTGTTGTAGATTTGATAAATAAGCAATCCTTGAATATATCCCCCGGAAGTCATTTTTTCCAGACGTTTTTGACAGGGAAAATTGAGAAAGGTGTATGCGAGGGAAGATGTTTTTTCCGTTAGAACTTTAACCAAAATGCATGATCATTTGGTTTGATAACGCTGTTGTACGGGTGGGGTTCAATGTTGTTCCATAAATCCATCAAGTTGAAGTGCAGATTCAAAAGTTAAAGTGATTTTTAAAAAATACTGAAACGGAATATCAGCTCAAAAAACCCTTTAAACGAAATTTGACAGGGCAACATATAAGTGCGATGGAAAAAAGCGGTAAATCTGGCCTACATGTGCACCGGGTTTACATGCGCACTGGGACAGATCCGTGCCAGACCCTAAATCCAACAAACACCCAACCCCCTCCCCCTAACCCACCCTCCCCCTCCTAGAGCGCATCCCAGTGACCCTTCCGAAAGGTACATGCTGCACACTCTCTGCCACTTTGTCCATTTGCAAGGCTCCCAGGACAGACTGCACTGCTAGGAAGTGGTCCCTCTGTTCGATGTCCACCACGTAGATCAGCTGGGGTGGGACGGGCGTGCTGGGAGGGGGGGGTGGGAATGGATGAAGCGATGACATCGACGTAGGCTCACTACTCATCTAAACCCGCTACTCATCTAGACTCAGCACTCATCTAGATCTACCCACTACCCATCAACATGCGTATGGTTGGTATGACATGACTTTTTAATATGGATATTTAAATTTTTTCTGAAAATCGATCTTAAATATCGATGCGAAAAAATGATCGATATCAAAATCAGAGAATGTGCATACATGTAGGGTTCAAACGGGATCCCGATCCCGGATTCCGTGAAATTCCGGGATTTAGCAGTCCCGATCCCGATCCCGAAAATTTTCAAATCCCGATCCCGAGAATTTCCCAAGTCCGGGATCCCGATCCCGGAAAAATTAGAGGAACTTATCATAAGTGAAAAAATGACGTTTTTGCATGCAAAAATGTGAACGCAAACCCCCAGCGTTCATTTTATGCCACCTTTCTGGCATCCAACAGTGTTTTGAGATCTTTATGAACAACTGTGAATGCCAGAACATTGGCCAAATACTCTATCCCAAGACCCCAATCCCTATCCCGATCCCGATCCCGTGACCCCAATCCCGGCCAATCCTGATCCCGATCCCGAAATCTCAAAAAACCAATCCCGATCCAGAAAAGTCAATCCCGTTTGAACCCTACATACATGTAATGTAAACGTGAAAAATTGCAGGAATGTAGAAGTCCAGGTGGCAGAACCGCACAATGTAAATTGTAATGTCAAATTTCAAATGTCATATAAATTTGTCAATTCCATACAAAATTTGTCAATTGTCATACAATGTCAACTGTCAAAACTTCAGTAATAAAATATTTTCTTTCTGTTTCACATGACATTTTACACTCAACTTCACACCTTACAGGGCTCTGAACCCTGAGCCCCCCCCCCCAAAAAAAAAAAAACGCAAGCAACCCAAAACCCAACCTCTCGAATCGATGCCTCGCAGCGGCCACATCCCTGGCCACATAGAGAGTGGACCCATCGGCTCTGCACACTGGGACGAAACGGTCCTGTGACGAAAAGACACCCGCTACTCCGGAGGGGGTTTGGGTGAGGAGACCTGAGATGGGTCGGTGTGAGAATTAGATTATGTATTACCTGGGAATACACCCTCACTTGAATTAACACCCCCCCCCCCTCGAAATGACCCTGTGCCATTACGCATGTGAACCCATCACGCACGTAGGCACGTTATGTTACCCAACACACATGTAGACCCGTCACACAGGGGTGTATCCAGGTGGGCGCCCCCCCCCAAACCCCGGGTGAGACCTGAAAAATCCCGGAAAATGTAACTTCTCCTGTATGCAGCGCAGCACCCCCCAAATCTGAGAGAGTCGCAAAAAACATTCACCGACAAAATTTGCCGCTCTTTTAATCAAAACAATTATTCAAAACAAAACGAACCCCTTTCCAAAGCACTTTTCATGGTATCAGCTGCACTTTGAGCATACATCGACTCGCTGTACCACTGATCGAAATGCACACCCATCACTCTGCAAAGAATTGACCAGTGGGGACATTTATGCAAGTGGACGACAGACAAGAAAAGTGCTAAGTGAAAAGTGACAGTCAAGTTATTGGCGCAAAGTCGAGTCACAACTAAATAATGTAAAGTCGCAACTATTTGCAGTAACAAATGTGTTAGTCAGTGTTGAATTCCACGTGTCAATTAACTTACCACTCAACTTGAACAAAACTTGACTCGACACTAATCACGTGCGGCATTTTCTGTAATTTTTGTTATTCAATTTTAACCAACTCGTATAATCGACGAAAATAGTCAATTGACGCATTTTTGGCACTGTGCCAAATTGCGAGCGTTTCCGGGTCACCGGATTCAAGCAGAGAAAATTGCTGCCGGCCAGCGTCAGCAAATTTTTTATCAGTTTCTGCCAATTTGTTCGCCTTCACGTAAAGCTGCAAGTTTAAAAAAAATTTAAACAAAATAAACATATGAATGAATTTAAGAATGAATTTGAAAAAAACACACAAATGAATTTGAAAAATATCGAATGTTGACGAGTTAGACCACCCGAACCCTATTGCCTATTATATGCAGTGACCAATGCCGCAGGTGGACAAGCGACCAAAAAGTCGTAAGCCAAGCCAGAAATGATAATTTAAGTGACAGACCAACTTAAAAGTGATTGTATTTCTATCCTTGAATTTACTTATCGTTTCACATGGTCCCTACACACACAGACACATCGGCACGGACACCAAATGTCAACTGGTTGACAAGGACACCAAATGTCAACTGGTTGACAAGGACACCAAATGTCAACTGGTTGACAAGGACACCAAATGTCAACTGGTTCCATCCCAATTCAAAATTTTGCTTACAAGATAATTAACGGTGTTCGTATGCAAAATTGAATGTTGTAAATGATGGCCTTACCGCTTATAACTTAAAAAATCATTTATCTCCTCACTTTCGGAAGTGGCCCAGCGAATTTAACTCGAACAACTCCCCGCACGCACCTCATACCACCGTTTCAATTCAATCTTTTCAATCTGCTCCACACTGTAACCAATCTCTTTGATCTTAGCGCAGAGCAAACCGAACTGAGTGCCCCAATCTCCCGGGGAACAAATTTAATTGGCACTCTTCCAGTTTTTTGGGCGACCCGATTTATTGTATTTGGAATTGAGCGGTGAATTTTTGAGTTTGAATGTTGATGTAGAAAGTTTTGGAACACCGAAAGATGAACACAAAAATATATTGAGGTAAATATATGGTATCCAATACAGAATCTTTTTTGTCACGGAAATTTTGACATATTTCTGATAACAACATCTCTAGGAGTATACTGATTTGAATGCTATGCAAAGAATGTTACCGTATCTTGACGAATAAAATTTACGTGAAAAATGTGCACCGTGAAACTAATTTTTTTATACTTTTTTTCAGATCTCATGGTAGATTTTATGAAGTGTGTACTAAACTTGTAGCCGACATTGAATACAATAAAACAAACAATGCCAAATAAAATAAAAGTCTGCCTCCCAGAAAACACGGGATACCAATTAAATTTGGCAACCAGCCAATTAATTCGCTTTACAGGGTGACCAGCAAATTCAAATAAATTAGCAATACTGCGGCCCAAAATTGTGGATCGGAAGTGGCCCACGTGGAACGGCTTCGCGATGTTTGGGGAACTGGAAATATTTTCCGTTGTGTCTTTGTTATATTTTTGGGGGATTTTTTATCTTAAAATCGAAAATTTGCAAAGTACTGCAAAAATTCAAAAACTATTTTTAGACAAATTCCAAACTCGAGACGTAACATTCGAAAAACACTCACAAATTTACAAAGGTTTTGTCATCGTTAGATAAAAAAATCTATAAAAAAACTGATCACCCACCTAAATTCGACAATCACAGGTGTTTTTGTATCCACTTTGAGTGGCATCAATACGCAAAATGGATTAGTTTTCGCTGTCGATTTTGTCCTCGCCAAACGAGCGCACATGGCCGCGATTTTCCCGCAATGACACATTGTTGAAAAATGCCAGACACTGAAATTTTGGTTTCAAATATTTAAAATTTAGTTGTTAAAAATGACTGGGTGACAGCAAATGCAAAAGTGTTTGCAAAATCAAAATTTTGCCGCTACGGGGAACCTATGAAAGTTTTTCTGATGGCACTGTCATACAGCAACGTCGAAAGCATAAAATTGCGATAATTATTTGCATTTCGTGCGAAGATAGGATTCCGCAAATGGTTTTGCACATACAGAGAATACTAGCTGAGAAATGGGGTCCCCTGCTGAATAACTGGTCGAAATCCTAGCTTCCTACACAAAAACAAACTCCTCCCACACACACAAGTTGACAAGGAGACCAAATGTCAACTGGTTCCCATCCCAATTCAGAGCTAACCCACAATCCCACAAACTACGTTCAAATGCAAAAATGTTGAATCGTGTTGTGTTTGAAACTGTAGTTTTGCAAAAAAACGGTATGTGTAGTGTGCAAAGCCGGCAAGAATTACATGTGTATACTTAAATAAGGTTACTAGTGAGCGAGCTTTGAATTGGGGCAGTTGACATTTAGTATCCTTGTCAACTGGTGTTAAGAGCCAATAAAAAGGGCACAACGAGAAGCCATTCCCAAATGCACCAGTTGGCACTGTGCCAGCTCAAACCGTCTTTTCTTCACTCAATTTTGCTGGCAAATCGTTGCCTTTTTGTACAGCCACACTTTTCACATTGCTCATGTGCACCATAACCAGACCCAACGCTCTCGATTGATCTCCGTTTTCCAATTTGCCACTTTTGGAATCGAGCCAAAATTCGCGCGCGTTTGAGAGAACTGCAGAGTGGGCGGAGCTTTGTACTTGTAAATGAAATTTTCGGGAGATTTTTAAAAAGCTTCTGACAAATTGCTTTTGACAGAATCTAAATGTAAATTTTTTTTTAAAGAAAAATGTATAATAACACGGATGTTAACTGTATTAAAACACAAGTGAGATGGGCCAGTGAACCAAATAACGTAGGGTTCAAACGGGATCGACTTTTCGGGGTCAGGATTGGGGTCACGGGATCGGTACTTTTTCTGTTTTGTACGAAACGAAACTGTTTTGTATTCACGGTTTCTCTATTTTTTCTACAAAAAACCACTTGGATGCCAGAGAAGTGACATAAAATGCAGTTTCCATCAACCTCTCAGCGCGAAAAAAAACAACGATTTAGCACACACAAAAGCCGTAATTTCAACCACCACCCAAAATACCCTCCAACAATCCCCCCCCCCAAAACCCACCCAAATTGTCACAATGGTCAACGCAAGTCAAGCAGCCAGTCACAGTGCGTCCATCCAACAACACAGCGCGCACGACTCCGCCCAAATACTGGTGCACCAATGATTTTGCGCTCTCGGACAATGCTGATTGGTCGCCGGTCATTGCACGCTCATGAAAGTGTTTGCGCTGGGTGCATGGTGTTTGTGGGGCCTGGGGGCAGTCCCAGACCCTGTAAAAACCCTGTAAAATGTCAAAGGGCATGCAAAGTGTCAAATGTCAGGGAAAATTCTCTGCAAAATGGCAACTCGGTTCCATCTCTTTTGACACTTTGCATGACATTTGACATTTTACAGGGTTTGGGATTGGCACCTGCAGTGGGCTAGTGATGGGAAAAGCGCCAAGCTAAAGAATGGCCTCGGGTGTAGGAGAACAAATGAATTTGGCACCAGGCCAAGGGGTCTTTTAATGTCTGGAGGGAAATTTTCATTGAAAATGTGGAACAACCCGCCATCTTTCGCCCAGTTCAACAATCTCATTTATGCAGCCATTATGTCTATTTTATATATCAGGAAATGAATATACACGAAATATTGCAAAAAAACTGCGGATTTCGCGTAGGGTACCCTACTCATATATACCCTCTACTCAATTAGCCCCGCCACTCATCTAGCGCTACCCACTACTCATATATTCTCCCCTAAAGTGGAGGGAGAATAAATGAGTAGCGGTGCAATAGATGAGTAGTGGGTAGCACTAGATGAGTAGCAGGTCATTCAAGTAGTGGGTATCACCATAAATATGAGTAGCAGTTTTGATGACTACAAGCAAAGGTCGCAAGTATGATCTGCATTAGCAAAGTACATGGCATTGTGCAATGATTTGCAATTTGAAATTTTCTAGTGCAATAATGATTTTTCCCATTTATTTCGCACATGCAGCTCGCCCACCAATAGCTGCAGATTCATATAAGTATAAAAAGTATGTTCAATTTACAAGAAAAAATATATAAAAAATTATATTCGAGGATAGGCCTATATAAATACAACATCAGTGAAAAACACAAAGAATAATATCACAACAGCCTCAATATGCATTTTGATCTCAATCGATCGACATCATTTTGAAAAAGTTTACTAAAAAACTTTTTTTTAGTTTTAAAAACGAGTCCACCACAAATAGAAAAGAACCATAAGCAGTGATGTGACAGCCATGCCAGCGAACAGGACGTATTTATCCTGTAAGAATTGATTTTTTAAAGAAAAGTTGAAAAACCAAAAAAAAGGTCAGATCGACAGAAATGACCATAAAATTATACGGTTTCTATGGTTGCGTTTTAAAAACCGTTGAAAAAAACCCCGACCCTAGTAGCTTCTAAAAAAAGCCGAAAAAGCACAAATTTGAATCCATGCAAACCTGAGTAGTCCTTGTCTCAATCAACCTGAGCACAGTGCCGCTCAACCCCAATTGATTAGCGATGTCCAGAACTTTGCGTCTGGCCCCTTTCAGGGAGATGTGCTGCGAACGGAGACCGTCTGCGATGGAAATGGGGGTATGTAACTGCTGGATCTGTTGGAATGGTGTGAAATAGAAGGGCGTCTCCAAATAGAAGGTACACTTTTTGACTCGATTTGAGCTACGAAAAAAATGTATATTTAGAAGTGCGGTCTCCACTTTACTTCACCTTTCAGACTTCTCACTGCTCATTTCCCTTCGCACTGCTCATTTCACTACTCACTTTCAAAACGAATTTACCCTTCTTCACTTGCTAAAGTGGCACCATGCACACATCACCCAACCTCTCAAACACCCTTTTAAACTACCCAATAGACACAATCACACAACGCGACCCCAACCCCCCAAGGGGGGTGTGTCGGTGCACAAGTAAACCCGGTGCACAAGTAGCAAAAGTAGTAGAAGGGCTTACTTTGGCGCCCTCAAAAGGCGCCGTTCCAACACTTATCATGTGTATTTTTGATGTTTTTGGAGGGGGGGGGCTCAGGGGTTCAATATACGGGCTTTTTCGATCTTTAGAAGGAAGAAAAGGTGAAAAAATCGCTAAAACCAGGTGTAAAATAGCTCAAAATGGGTATACAAGAGCATATAGTACTAAAAATAGCTGAAAATAAGTAAATAGCAACAAGAACTAGTGATTTTGGAGAGTGAAAATCTATAAAATGTATGAAAAATAGTGAAAATTGGGGTATCGTTTCAAAAAAAATTCCACATAGGTAGGTAGATAGATAGCTGATCGATTTTGGGGGATGGAGAGAGGGGGGGGGTAGTAGCCAAAAAATTTGCCTCTGGGATAGATAGATAGCTGGGTGGTTTGGGGTCGCCTCCCCCAAGGACGTAGCCAGGGGGGGGGGCGGGGGGGCCGCCGCCCCCCCCTTCCCGGGCCGGACAAAAAAATGTGCCAGAAATGGCACTTCCAGAAGACGATTTTGTCGCAGTTTGTAAAAATTTTGAGCGCAAGCGCGCATTTTATCGACACACAGCATATATTTACAATTGACTAGTATCCGCGGCCTCAAAGCCAGTAAAAAAAACCCGAAATTTCTGTCCGTGTCGCTGTATATGCATGTAAAATACAGACATATACAGCTGTTCTGGCGCCAATGCCAACGCCAGTGGCGCCATGGCGTCACGCCTACGAATGGCGCCAGCGCCATTACGTCATTCCCTTACTGCATAGGCAAAATTTTAGGGGGGGGGCGCCGCCCCCCCCCCCCCGTTCGCCGGGCTCCGTATACAATCCGCCCCCCCGCTCAAAAATCCTGGCTACGTCCCTGGCCTCCCCCAACCCCCCATTGGAGACCCCCGTCCCCAACGAACGCAACGCGGCCTGTCCAGCCCCAATAAGCTCATCCATAGCAGAATGAGCGCCCTGCAGCCGTCCCCCGTGCAAAGCGTCACTTTCCGCGGTCGACTGGACCTCGCCCAGGTGCAACGCGGTGTGCCCGTTTGAATAGGACATCTGGGCCACTCACGGACACTGGGACTATGTTGTGAGAAATTGGATATGGGATGGAAGTGGAAAAAATATGGAAAATGCCCGGGAAACGAAAGTTTGCGATTTTGCAGGGCGTTTTACATTACTTTTAACACTCTGTATGACATTGTGCAGGGGATTTTACATGACTTTAAACACTCTGCATGATATTTGACATTCTGCGGGGTATTTTACATGACTTTGAACACTCTGCAAAACATTTGACATTTTGAAGGGCATTTTACATTACTTTTAACACTCTCCTCGACATTTCACATTTTCCAGGTCATTTTACATGACTTTTACACACTCCACGACATTTCACATTCTCCAGGGCATTTTCCAGGGTCCGGGAGTGGCACCAGTTCATCTCGTTGAGACTGTTGCTGCAGGCGCACAGCCGCCGCGTGTTCCACTCGCTCCACGCACGCCTGCAAACATTTTGGGTGTTAATTTGGATTATGATTTCGGAGTTACGCGTACTATTTGGCGTCAACTGGTTGCCATGTCAATTCAAATTGAGTTGACGGATTGTAAAAAGATGTCCAAATGCACATGTAGCAACATCATGCGGGGTGAACACAGACACCCAACGTCAACTGGATTGGGTAAGGTACATGTGGGGTTTTTTTAAGTTGTTTTCCACAGAACATACATATTTTGAAAAAGGGGTTTCACCTTTCAAACACATCAGTATGTCGATAAGGGTTCGGAAAAAAACGCAGTTTTTCAGGTATGCGCGATGCTAAAAAAGTGATGAGACAAATTCAATAGTGATTTATTCCGGCACTGAAAGAATGGATAAAAAAAAAAATTACTCATTATTCAAATAGTATATCGTAGTCGTAGATGTAAGAAATGCCATCAGTGAACCAGAAAAAATCTTATTCGTTTGCATTGAAGGGTTTCAACCCCCCCCCCCGAAATACCCCAAACCCCCAAGTCACCTCCACATGGGTCAAATCATACACCAACTGATCTAATCTATATCTCTCCTGAGCACGTTTCTCCTGCGGCGCTCTCTTCACCTTGGCAAGGAGCCAATCGCAACTCGAGTGCGCCTGGGGCCGCTTCCACAAGTGCACTGGTGCAGTAAAAAAGTGGTAAGTGGAGTTAAGTGACAAGTCAAGTGGCATGCAGATAGTTCACAGATAGATATGTGAATAAGAACACTTGTCTATCCTAGTGACGTAAAAAGGTCATGGCGCTTTAGGCGCTTTTTTTGCTGTGGCGCCATTGGCGCTGTGCGACTTGGAGAAATCCTGGCGCTGATAACACCACTACTGACTTGTCACTCATGATGTTGAAATCCGGCCGACCGTTCGGGATCGGGTCTCGGAATCGGGATTTTGGACAAAGTTTTGGTATTCAGGGGTTTTTCTGTAATTTTTCAAAAATAACATTTAAAAAACACACTACGATGCCAGTGAAGTGGCATAAAACGCATCCCATACAGAATTCTCGGTGCAAAGACACTCTGCAATTTCGGCAAATTATTCCGGAATCTGAATCGGAAAAATTATTATGCGGATGGAGTTTGAAAAATTCCCGGATCGGAAAAGCCGAATCACGGAAATTATCATGACTAAGGATCTCGATCCCAATTAAACCCTTCTCACTCACAGGTCACTTCACACGCAACTTAACCCATCACTTAACACTTTCCACAACCCAGCGCACTTGTGAACTCGGCACCTGAGCTATCAAGTCGCGTAAATGGGCGGAGTTTCGGGACAAATCTGCAGCGTTGCTGGCACTTTCCAACTGAGGCAACCACGTGCTGATCTGCGGAAATTTGGATGCGGGTTAATGAAACTACAAAATGGGGTGAAATCTATGTGAGGGCTAGGGTTCAAACGGGATTGACTTTTCGGGATCGGGATCGGGTTCACTTTTTGAGATTTCGGGATCGGGATCGGGATTGGGGTTTCGGGATCAGGATCGGGATCGGGATTGGCCGGGATTGGGGTCACGGGATCGGCGCTACGCACACTGAAGCCGAAATATTCGGCATACGCACGTTTTTGACAAATGCCGAATTAAATGCTGAATAGAAAAAAACTTGCTGAACTCAAATCGTCCGTACTCTTGAAAATTAGGCGGTTTGTCAATTCAGCATGTATTTCAGCATTCAAAAGATGCGTACACTTTTTCATGCGGAAACATTCAGCAATAGGGTAAAATCTCAAATGCTGAAATGCAAAGATAAACGAGGATTGGTTTTTGAGATCTCGGGATCGGATCGGGATTGACCTTTTGGTATCGGGATCGGGATTGGTTTTTGAGATTTCGGGATCGGGATTGGTTTTTGAGATTTCGGGATCGGGATTGACCTTTCGGGATCGGGATTGGCATTTTTTGGGATCGGTAATGGCATTTTTGAAAACATTCTAATATACACGTTTTTTGCCAATGTTTTCACAAAACAGGCTCAAAAACACGTCTGGATGCCAGAAAAGAGGCATAAAGTGGACATTGGTTAAAATTTATTAATGCAAAAAGGGCATTTAATGAGGTTGACCAAATTTTCTGGGATCGGGATCAGGATTGTATAAATTTTTTCGGGATCGGGATTGTGATTTTGAAAGTTTCTGGATCGGGATCGGGATTGGCTTTTGAGATTTCGGGATCGGGATCAGGATTGAGGTTTCAGGATCGGGATCGGGACCACCAAATCCCGAAATGTTTTGGGATCGGGATCGGGATTCCGTTTCGACCCTAGTGCCAACCCTATCCAATATACATAATCACTATTGTCTATTGACCGAAGTTGATGCTGTACAGAGAATGTAACTAATTATAACTTGTCATAAAGTTGACATCAAAAATTGTCATCAATTATATCTTGTCACACACACTAGTCAGGGGTAGGAAAGGGGGGGTTCCCCCCCCAAATCGCCCAGCTATCTATCTATTCCAGAGGCCGCTCAGCTATCTATCTATCCCGGAGGCAAAATTTTGGGCTACTATCCCCTAAACCCCTCCCCCCAATCGGCCAGCTATCTACCTATCTGGAGCGATTTTTGGGAAACTATACCCTAATTTTCGCTCAAAATCGCTATTTTCATACCTATATATAGATTTTCACCTCCAAAATCACTAGTTCGTGCATCTAACTGCCTATTTTGAGCTATTTTTAGTACTATATGTCCTTATATACCCATTTTTAGCCATTTTTCACCTACTTTCAGCAATTTTTCTCCTTTTCCTCCCTTCTATGCCTATATATTGAGCCCCCGCGAACCCCCCCCCCCCCCCCCCAGAAAAATTTTCAGCTATCTATCCCTCCGGAGGAGTGATTTGCTATCTATCCAACACCCAGGAGGGCCGAAAACTAGAATACCCCTGACACTAGTTGACATCAAAAATTGTGTCAACTAAATTTTGGATAATTATTGGTTTTACTTGGCAGCAGGGTTGGCAAAATCTCAGAAGAAAAAAAATCAAATACAATTTTTATACAATTTTACTACAATTTTAGTAAAAAGAATTTCACAAAAACTAATCCTGGTCACAAAGAATAAAAAATAAAAATAAAATAATAATAAAATGGAAAATTGAAGAATAAAAAAGTAAAAATAAAATGGAAAATTGAAGAAAAAATAAAAATAAAATATAATTTATTTACAATTTTACTGCAGTTTCAGTAAAAATAATTTTACTAAAACCAACCCTGCTTGGCAGACGCTACAGTGTATGCACAACTTCATGTGTGCAGTGGCAAAAAGGATGAAAATTGGGGTTAAGGGTGACTTCTAGTGAAAATTATGGTCATCGTTTTCAAAAATACTTACTTTTACATTTTCCCATGGAAATAAAAGTAAAAAATTCTACTATACGTTTTCTGCACTCAGGAGTGACTAAAAATGAATATTTTACATTAACTTTGAAAACATTGATTACTTTCAACAATCTGGTTTGCAGGCATGCTTAGGGTGACAAATTTCCATTTCGGTTTTCTGCAGGCAAATTTTTTCCATTTTCCATTCCGTTTTCCGGTAATTGAATTAATTTTTCCGTTTTCCGTTCCGTTTTCCGACTACAAAATTTTTTTCCATTTCCGTTCCTGTTTTTCTGGCTAATTATCCCTTTTCTGGCTAAATTTTCAGTTTTTCTGCCTTTTTCCGGCTGAATTTTCAATTTTTCCAGCTGAATTTTCAGTTTTTCCGCCTTTTTTCTGTTTTCAGGCTCAATTTTCAGTTTTTCAGCCTCATATTCCCCTTTTCTGGCTCAATTGTCTGTTTTCTGTTTCAGCCAAACTGGTAAACATGCATGCAGGTTTTCAATTATGTGACTTTTTCCATTTTCCATCACAATTTCAGCAATTTTTAGCATTTCCAGGAAATTTCCACAATTTTTTTTGTTTTCTGGCAAAATTTCATTTTTCCATTTCCAGTTTTCCGGCCTTGTTTTCCTTGTTGCTGAAATTTTATTTCCGTTTTCTGGCAAGTGCAAAAAAATTTCCGTTTCCATTTTCCATAACAAAATTTTTTTGACACCCTAGGCACGCGCTGTTCCAATGTTTATCATTACTATTCGCTCATGTATAGGGTTCAAACGGGATCCCGATCCCGTGAAATTCCGGGATTTACCAGTCCCGATCCCGATCCTGAAACCCCAATCCTGATCCCGATCCCGAAATCTCAAAAATACCAATCCCGATCCCGAAAGTTTTCAAATCCCGATCCTGATCCCGAGAAACTCCCAAGTCCGGGATCCCGATCCCGGAAAAATTAGTGGAAATTATAAAAAGTGAAATAATGACGTTTTTGCATGCAAAAAAGTGGATGCAAACCCCCAGCGTCAATTTTATGCCACTTTTCTGGCATCCAACAGTGTTTTGAGACCTTTATGAACAACTGTGAATGCCAGAAAAATGGCCAAAATTTCTATCCCTAGAACCCAATCCCGATCCCGGAAAAATGCCTATCCCAATCCCGATCCCGTGACCCCAATCCCGGCCAATCCCGATCCCGAAATCTCAAATTACCAATCCCGATCCCGAAATCTCAAAAAGTGAATCCCGATCCCGATCCTGATCCCGAAAAGTCAATCCCGTTTGAACCCTACTCATGTACACACATTGCCCAAATTCCCAAAATGGTTCGTACGTTTTTTCTGTTTACACACTGTTGAACTGTGCTGAACTGAACATCTCAAGAATGAGCAGTTTTTAAAAAAAATTTATGGTCTTCATTTTTGAAGATCATGTTCATACATGTTCATAAAAAATGTTTCATGAAGATGTATGAAAAACTAGATGAGATCTGGATCATTTCACAGCAGTAGATGTTCTGCCAATTGCTGAACTGGTTTGCTGAAATGAAAGTGTCCGGATACAATTTTTTCACAAGATGCTGAAATGTTAAATTCAGCATATGACCAAAAATGCTGGAAAATCATCTAAATCCGTCCGAATTTGTCTGAATTCGTACGGTTGCTGAATGTCTGGACCCAAAAATGCTGGTCTAAAACCGTCCGAACAGCATTTTTTTAGTTCGGATTCGGCAGATGAAAACGTGCGTATGCCGAATATTTCGGCTTCAGTGTGCGTAGCGCCATCGGGATCGGGATTGGCATTTTTTCGGGATCGGGATTGGGGTCTAGGGATAGAGATTTTCGTCCAAAAAGGTCTCAAAACACTGTTGGATGCCAGAAAAGTGACATAAAATGGACGCTGGGGGTTTGCGTTCACATTTTTGCACGCAAAAATGACATTTTTTCCACTTTTTAAAATTTCCACTATTTTTCCCAGGATCGGGATCCCGGACTTGGGAGATTCTCGGGATCGGGATTTGAAAGTTTTCGGGATCGGGATCGGGACTGGTATTTTTGGATTTCGGGATCGGGATTGGGGTTTCGGGATCGGGACTCCTAAATCCCGGAAATTCACGGGATCCGGGATCGGGATCCCGTTTGAACCGTAGTGAGGGCTCCCCCCACACAAGAGCTGGTTTAAAAGCCCCCCCCCCCTGAAAAAAGTCTAATTTCTGAAACTTCTGGAGGTGCGATTTTCAGCTATTCGAATCGAACGAGGGCCAAAAAATTTCAGATCCCAAGTTGTTCAAGGAAGCGAAATTTCAAAAGTTAATAAATCTATTGCAAAGGTGGTCTAAACACATGTACTGTCACTAACAGAACGGCACCTCCAATAGAACGGCAGGTCTTGGTACTTCTTGCTACCCACCAACAAAATAGAACGGCAGCCTCCAATAGAACGGCACCTCAAACAGAACGGCAGGTACAAATAACGTTGGGAGCGTGCCAAAACAGAACATTAGAAAATGAGTGATGAGAACACCAAAGGTGTTGACAACTAAATATGCCTTAAGAGTTGTTTTGACAATTGGTTTTGTTTGAATTGATGCTCTGGTATTAAAATGTTCCTCATGTTTCATAAAAAATACCATATTCAAATGCATTGTGTGATAAATATTGGTGAAAAAAATATAGCGGCAGCCTTCAATACAAGAGTGCCTCCAATAGAACGGCAGGTTAAAAAAATTGACAAAAAAATAGAACGACACTCTTCTATTAAAAGAAACACTGTAAATATTCTAAACAAACAAACATCGTTGATTAGTGCGGCCGTTGAAGCATAGCTCACTTCCCCCTCAGCCATATTCAATATTGTTAATTATTGTCATAAAACAATCTGTATCGAAATTTAAAAGAAATAGAATTAATGTAGCATATTGTTTCGGCGTAATTACTTATAATACACGTGCCAATGGATTGTAAAAATTTATCAATAGTCAAAATTGATGGGACCAATTAAAGACCTACATTTATATTTGCATATAAAATGAGTGAACGTATTTTGAAAACACTGTTCATTCAATTAGAAACGAAAACATTAAAACTCAAGTATCACAAAACAATCAAATTTCATCAATATCACCAAGATCACACTGTCCACATGAACTTTGCTCTAAATTGTCATATTTTATAGTGCTCAAAACCAGCTGCAACAATTTAAACGGCAGTATTAAGAAGTGCATTGTTGGAAGTTGTGAAGTTGAAAAATTGTCTTTGCAACTGCAGTATTTTATCTAATTAAAGCAAAATATTTAGCAAAGCCTTTTTATTCAAACAAATATGACTTTGTCAAAACATTTTTACACATACTCGGCGGACCGCGAAGTATGTACAGAATCCCACCATAATTTACTGAGTAAAATCTTTTGATGAATTTACTATTCCATAGTAAAAACGAAATACATTATATGATTATGATGAAAAACTTGTATAATTTTAGGTTCATAGGTAAATGGTAAATTTCACTCTATACCAAGTGTGATATCCGCCGATGATACACAAAACGCAGGGGTATCCAAAAGTGATGGTACAAATTTCCAAAATGATCCAAAAGTATGCGCATAAGCTCCACAAAAACGGTGCAAATATAACCCCCCCCCCCTTCAAACCCACCCCCTCCCCAGACATCCTCGCAAACACAGTAGTTTTCCTAACACTGAGTGCGAGTCTGCAAGTGGCTGCCACCTGGGGGCACTCCCGGACCCTGTAAAAAGCCCTGTAAAATGTCAAATGTCATGCAAAGTGTCAAAAGTCATGGAAAATGTCCTGCAACATGGCAAACGTACGTTTGCCATGTTGCAGGGCATTTTCCATGACCTTTGACACTTTGCATGACATTTGACATTTTACTGGGCTTTTTACAGGGTCTGGGATTGGCACCTGGGGGTCCCCGGGGGTGCCGCTCGCACAGACGACCATCTTGCTCGAGTGGTACTGGCTGGGGTCGCCTGCAAGCAATGAGGCATTTAGACATATTTATCTACGCAATAATATGGGTGTCAACTTTCCGTTTTCCGTTTCCGTCTTTTTGCCGCAGGAAATTTTTTATCTTGCCTTCCGTTTTCAGGCAGCTGAAATTTTTTTACCTTTCCGTCTACCGTAAAAAATCTTTTTTGATACAATTACTAGGTTGGCCGATGTTTTTTTTAAACGTTTTTTATTTTAAAAAAAACGTTGTTTTTTTCCAACCCTAACAATTACACAGCCACAATAAACGCACATATTTGCTTGTCGATTTACTGTGCACAAATTTATATCAACTCATGGGTCAAGTACGGCATGGCGCTGGCATAATTGCCTCTCAGAACCTATCTTAGCTTTCAACAACAATTAAAAAAATTAAAAAACAGAGCCCAAAAAAGTCCCAAAAAAACAAACCAGGATAAAGTACAAAATCAGCGCCAAACTGTAGCCCACATGTAATAAAGTACCCGCAATGCCAAAAATAGTCAAAAGCTGCCTGTCTGAGTCTATCATAATCGGTTTCCCTTGTGGGCGGAGTTTCTGAACCCAGGGACATTCGAGTGTAATCGATGGTGCGTTCCGAGCCTGTGTGTTTGCTACAAATTTTGAGTGCTTTTTCTCAAATTATCACGCAAAATCGCTGAATTTTGCACCGTTTAGCCAATTTTCCCCTTTAAAAGCACTATTTCGGCTATATACATGGTTTTACATGGTTAGTTACCTATTTTGGCTTTTTTTAACGATTTTACACTTTTCTGACTTCTATACCTTGATAGAGCCTATATTGAGGGGCCGGAAGACCCCCCCCTTCCATCAACCCCAAAACAAATTTTCAGCTATCTACCCCCGGGAATTAGCGATTTGCGAAACGCCCATCTACAATTTTACACCGATTGCACCAAGGCGCTGGCGCCCACAAATGGCGCAAGCGCCATAACTCAATTATGTTTTCATTGGGGTTTCAATCAGGGGTCTCGAATGGGGGGGGGGGGTTGGGGGTCAGCTATCTACCCCCCCCCCCCCCCAATCCGCCCAGCTATCTATCTATCCCGGAGGCAAAATTTTGGGCTACTTCCCCCTAAACCCCCCCCCCCAAATCGCCCAGCTATCTACCTATCTGGAGCGATTTTTCAAAAACTATACCCTAATTTTCGCTCAAAATCGCTATTTTTCATACCTATATATAGATTCATAACTATATACACCTCCAAAATCACTAGTTCATGCGTCTAACTGCCTATTTTCAGCTATTTTAAGTACTATATGCTCTTGTATACTCATTTTGAGCTATTTTACACCTACTTTTAGCGAGTTTTCTCCCTTTTCCTCATTCTATGCCCCAAAAAAGCCTACCTATATATCGAACCACCACAACACCCCCCCCCCCAACCCCCCCCAGAAAATTTTCCAGCTATCTATCCCTCCGGAGGAGCGATTTGCTATCTATCCAACCACTCGGAGGGTCAACATTCAAGATACCCCTGGTTTCAATAAAGAACCAAACAGACCAATTTGAAAAGGTAAAGTGAGACTGTACAGGGGTGGGCATTTTCAGTTACCGCTGGCAAAACGCGATAGCGTAAGCTACGGTTGAGCTATCACAGTGAAATTTTAACACAATAGAGTAGACTCCATAGGACACCTATTCTGAAGTTTGCAACCCAAACGGCCACATTTTGGGTGAGTTGTGGAATGCACAGTTTTTGGTGTAATTTGTGACTTGGCGCCACCCATAGGAAAAATCGAGGGTGGCGTTTGAGGGGGGGGGGGGGTCACCGGTCTTTGGTGTAGTCCCATTCTGTCGTACATTGGCCGATTTTGTTGCCCTTTGAGTATGTTGGGGTTTGGGGTCGGGGCTACAACCAAATTCTTTTTTTTTCATAAATAGTCCCCCAGACCCAAGATTAAGGGGGTCAAGTCACAAAAATACACTAAAAACTGTGTGTTCCACAACTCACCCAAAATGAGGCCGTTTGGGTTGCAAACTTCAGAATAGGTGTCCTATGGAGTCTACTCTATTGTGTCAAAATCTCACTGTGATAGCTCAACTGTAGCTCAAGCTATCGCGTTTTTCCAGCAGTAACTGAAAATGCCCACCCCTGTATTCATCAGCTTTGGGAACGTTCTCCGCTCTTCTGAACTCTTCTAGAACACACTCGATTTCCTCTTGCGTTACTGAAATGTCCTCCAAATCTGATGGATGTATTTTGCGCTTTTTGGCACTCGCTTTTGCAGTGACGCGTTCCAATTTCTGGCGTTTTGCCAAGCGACCTGCGCGAACACTTTTAGACAGTTCTGAGAGTGAAATGCAAAAACATAAAAATGTCCCAGTTTTTCTGGCACCCAGGTTGATTGTATCATATTTTGGAACTTATGTATGATAAAATTTCGAATAAGACCCCAGGGGAGTTTTTTTTGTCAGACTTTTTAGAGTGCAGAATTATTCTAGTGGAGGGGTAATATTTCGATTAGAATTTTACATAAAATGTGCGCTCAATTTGCTGTGCAAATGGGGTTAAACTAGTTTCATCAACCATAAGTTGGAATAGCAATTCCATTTTTCCTGACTCGGCTAACACAAAACCCACAAAAATTGAAAAACTCAAAAATGTCAACCAACCTTTCGCAATACTTTCCGCCAATGCACTTTTCTCTTTGATCCATTCCGACAAACGTTTTTCATTGGTCGCACAAATGGCTTTTTCAACCATAGATTCGTAACTTTCACTATCGCATTTCGATGGTAATTTGTGTCGTAAACGCCTTATGCGGATAATTCCTGAATGGAAGGGGGGATAAAGTCGCATAATTAGTATTTTACTTGACTATATAGCAAAATAGGTGACTAAAAATAGAAAATACATAGATTAATAATAATAATAATAGGTGGAGATAGGAAACAAGCACAAATTCGCAAAAAAATATTTTATCCCGGTTTATTATCACATGAGCTGATCTCGGATACCCTGTTTTTAAATACGTTTTTATGAAAATTTGAAGAAAAACGGTAATCCCTGCAAGGACGTATCCAGGGGGGGCGGGGGGGGCTGCACCCCCCCCCCCCCCCGTTCGCTAGGCTCCGTAAACAAGCAGCCCCCCCGCTCATAAATCCTGGATACGTCCCCGCGTGATGGCACTTAATTTTTATCGTTTCTGTTAAGTATGATGCTTTTTAAATGTCAAGTGTTACTTAGTTGGCATCCAGTCGTCATGAATTTGATATGTCAACTATTTAGTAGTGTGTGTGGACCATATCCAACCGAACTGAAAAAGAAAAACGCATGAATATACCTTTATTTTGCAAAAATTTCGCCTGTTCAACGAGCAGCGCGCCTGGCACCCTGCCAAATTCTTTTTTATTCGCACTTCCAGGGTCCGACTTTAATTAGCCCCATGTTTTCCGAAGCAACAACTTTCTTTTTCGAATTGATTATCTCCCATTGGTGAAATACGTTGGGGTCTGAATTTAGAATTGATTTAGAAACCAGGAATTTTGAAAAGGAGGCAGAAATGTGGAGAAAATCGGTAAAAAAGAGCTAAAAACAAGGATATGACCAAATATATAGCCCAAAATGTGATTTCCATGATGAAAACAGGAAAATGGAGCAAAAATTAGTGTTTTTAGTGAAAATTTGGGGAAAATCACTCGAAATTTGCGCCACAAAAATTGATGGGCTATTTGGGGAGGGGCTGCCCCCCCCCCCAGCCACCCCCTCCCCTTGGAGACCCCTGATCAGGGTAGCTTATTATCTGTAGTTAAATACAAACAAGCTTTCGGGCTGCAGGGAAAAACTTGCGGGGCTAATTAAATCAGACACCAGTGGCGGCGTCCCGGCAGCCCCACATGGCGCAAACTATTCGATGTCGATTTCGCAGGGTTGATATTCCTGTAGATTTTTATTTATTATTTTTTGCATTTATATTTTGCAATTATAAATTTTTTGCGGCTTTGATCTTACAGACATGGGTTTACTTTCATGTGATAATTCGGAATGATTACATTTTGTGCAATACCGGTTTATTCAAACTAATTTTTCGAATACTGCGTCAAATTCCACAACTCGAAAACTAGAGTACTCACAAATGTCCGCATTTCGGAAAAAAAACATTTGAGCACTCTACTTCTCAAGTCGATAAGTCCAAAAAGTTGATGCAGAGAAAAATAAGAGGTTTCATTTTCAATTATCTGCCAGCAATGCATGCAGAAATAAAAATTGGCACCGTTCCAGATAGATTCCAAAACGACTTTACCTTCAGGCGACCAGACCAGATGCTGCCCAGCGACATAATCAACTATAATCGGTCCCGAAATATCCTTTGAATTGTCCAATTCCATTGAACTACTGCTCGCAACTACATTTTCAGCCATTCGAACTCTTTCTTCACGTTTTCTTTTTTCTACATAGTTTCAATGTTTTGGATACCCGCCAACGGGATCCTTTTCAATTATGAGAACTTGGCTCGCTGCCAGATTTCGGTTTCGCGTGTCGCAGAGTGATGTTCCAATACACATGCCGTAATGGTTACTTTTCAACGTTGCCGCATGTGCATTAGGAGCATCTGTGACACGTGAAGCCGAAATCTGAGTTGACACAGACCTAGTGTCAACTAGTGTGCGGGCCGCCAATGAATGGACAATGTATTTTGGTCGCATGCTCATCATGTTTTATCGTCTTTCGTAGAGCACGCCATCGTCGGCGACGGTGTATTTCTATTTATTTACGTGTATCCAAATCTGTTGGCACCTAGCCAAGTTCCCATACCGATAAGATTCCTTAACCGAATGGGCACTTTGCCAAACGTAGCTGCACAATTATTTCGCAATATGACGGAAAACGAAATAAAAGATAAATGAAATCTGCCCGATAGACCTAAAAATTGAATAACAATTGATATATCTTACGTTAATAATGTTTGAAGAGTTAATGTTTCGTTAAAACGACGGTGATTTCGCTCGTTTCACAATGATTAGTTTTTCGTTTACACAACTATATCTGTACATCTCTATCTGCTTGTGGGTTAGGATACATACCGTATTTCCTCGAAATACCCCCCCCCTCGAAATACCCCCCCCCCCCTCGATATACCCCCCCTCAAAATGGACACTATGAACTTATAAACCCCCCCCCCTCGAAATACCCCCCCCCCCAAATTTAGTGTATAGGGAACGTAAATGACAAAGGCTGTGGTTTGTCATCCCGACAATGCAGAATACACGTTAAAAACGATGACTCTGTTATGTGAGAACAGTGTTTGTACGTCTACACACTTATAAATGTCTTTAGAGTCTTATAAATGGCGATTTTTGTTGCATTTTTCGACGTCTGCGTACGTTTCAGACTACATTTTAGTACTGGGATTTCAAAAAATTTCTGGCGAAATAATAAACCCCCCCCTCGAAATACCCCCCCCCCCCTCGTTTAACCCCCCCCTCAAAATTCTCACTCTGAAACAATAAACCCCCCGGGGGTATTTCGAGGAAATACGGTACATGTTATTTTGGCACTTTTCAGCGTATGTATCTAACATCCCGGTTCGATTTGAAACTTTGTTGTTGAGCCGAAAATGCAAAAAACGTTTTGTTCTCACATCACATGGTCGCACAAAAGTAATACTGACCATAAACTAAGCGAAAATACCCATGCAAACTTGAACGTGAGACATAAGTATTAGGATTTAAGTCCAACAACATCGTAGAATATCATGTCTGCCTAGTTAAAAGATTATGCTTGAAGGTACCAAAAACCAGTAATAAATTTGTCCAAATATTTGGACATACCGTATTACCTCGAATTATCCCCCCCCCTTGAATTAACCCCCCCCCTCCCCTCGAATAAACCCCCCCCTCAAAATCGGCTGGGGAAATAATAAACCCCCCCCTCGGAATACCCCCCCCCCCTTCGGAATGATGTACGTCATGTACATAATAAATACGTCATGTATGCAATGTACATGATGTATATTACTGTTTATCTGTATTGCAGCTACACATGGACATGTTTATGTAGCTAATCTACGTTTTTATGTCCAAATATATCTTGTTTGGACACATTTATTACCTGTTTTGGGCATGCAAATGCCTACTATTTACTACGATCCTTACGAAAATTTCTGACGAAATAATAAGACCCCCCCTCGAATAAACCCCCCCCCCTCGAATTAACCCCCCCCCCCCTCAAATTTTGCTGGCGAAATAATAAACCCCCATGGGGGTATTTCGAGGTAATACGGTATTTATCATCATAAATACATCGCTACACAAACTATTTAGTATTTATATGTGTAGCTGTGATGCAAACTGGCAGCAATAAATACATGATAAACATCATTCCCGACGGGGGTATTTCGATGGAGGTTATTTTTTCCTTAGCTCGAAAAAACCTGGGGGTATTTCGAGGGGGTAATTCAAGGGGTCATTTTGAGGAAATACTGTATACCGCAAATCCTCGAATACGACCCCTCGAATAGTTCCCCTTTGAATAACTCCCCCCTTTTAAGGTGAGGATAACATAACCCCCCCCCCCTCTGTATGAAAAGAATACCATACAAAAATACATAAGAATATTAGCCTACGGCAGCGACAGCAGATACATGATGTGTATGCAGTGTATACACCTTTTTGTTGTTGTTGGACAATTAAATACCTGAATTAGTACGTGAGTTGACAGACTGCAACAACACAATGAATTATGTCCAAGGTGTTGAAGAAAATACGCCCCCCCCCCTTGAATAAGCCCCCCTCCAAAACTTCTGGCGAAAAAGTAACTCCCCTGGGCCAGATTTAATTATCCCTACAGATTTGTAGGGTAGGGCGTACGCCCGATAGATTTTTTAAAGTTCAGCCGCATCGACGCACATGCACCGAGAGCAAGGCGGTTTGTAAAATATTAGAAACCATCCCTTAAGGTTGCCGATATTGCAATATGACGTATATCACTTCGATTTTGGCACGGAAATCATGATTTCGTCATTTCTTGGCCGTCGTCCAATTCGTTTTTTCTTTTATTTTGTCGGGCGGGTTCCTCGCATAAGTCGCGCTTTTGTTTATTTGTTTAGCCATCACATTAATTCACATGCACAACCGCATAATTGCAAATACCGTATTACCTCGAAATACCCCCAGGGGGTTTATTATTTCGCCAGCAAAATTTGAGGGGGGGATAATTCGAGGGGGGGTTTATTCGAGGGGGGGTCTATTATTTCGCCAGAAATTTTCGGAAATCCCCCATACGCAGACGTAGAAAAATTGAACAATCACATAGATTTATATGTGTTTATAGGCATATATTACTGTATATACACAAAAACCCTTCCCTAACGTCACTTAATCATCAGTTTTAACGTGTGTTCTGCATAGTACAGATCACAAACTGCGGTATTTGTCATGTACGTTCACGTTACACTCAATTTTAGGGGGGGTATTTCGAGGGGGGGGTTTATTATTTCCTCAGCCGAAATTTAGGGGGGGTATTTCGAGGGGGGGGGGGGTTAATTCAAGGGGGGGGATAATTCGAGGTAATACGGTATTAGGTTGTAAACTAATGAAGTGTCTTTTATCGCCATCTCATACAAATATACATTTGTGCTTTCCATTGTGTTGTACGTTGACCGATTTTGATGCCATTTGAGTATGTTGTGGTTTGGGGTCTGGGCTATGATGAAATGTTTTTGTTTGCTCAAATAATCCCCCAGTCCCGAGATAAGGGGGGTCTATTAAAAGGTGGTCATTTTACGTGGCCAATATGCACATTGACTTTGAAGCTTAATAACTCAGCCATTTCTGGGCCGATTCGGATCATTCAACACTTAAAATAACCAGGACAATCCGCATCTTCAATTTTTGTGGTTGAGTTAGTGATGTCTTAATCCCGTATGCCGATTTGACCCGGTTTTTGAACATGAAAAATAATCGTAATTTTAATTTTTAAAGACGATTTTTTTGAAGTTGCTATCATATACTATAGACAAAAAGAATAAATCTGGCCCAAAAATTATTTCAATATCTCTCTCCAGTCAAAAGTTATATCACTTTAAACATTCGCCTCCCAACAATAAATAGAAAAATCTGCATGACGAGCAAATGCATGTGACTTCAGAAATCCATATCTCGGCCATTTCTCAGCCAATTTCCACCAATGAACACTTAAAATGATCAGAAAAACCTGTAGGTTTCATTTTTATGCTCAGGTTATCTGTATTCATCGTTCTTGATTAGTTATTTACATGTACGGGAGGCGGAAGTTTAAAGTTCTATTACTTTTGATTGGAAAGAGATATTGAAATAATTTTTTTGGTATATGAATCCCCATTGTCTAAAGTATATGATAGCATGTTTAGAAAAATTTATTTTTGGTGTTTAAAAACTGGGTCAAATCGGCATACGTAATTTAGACATCACTAATCCGACCACAAAATTGGAATATACTGGTTGTGCTGATCATTTTAAGTGTCGAACGATCCAAATTGGCCCAGAAATGGCTGAGTGAGTAAGGTTCAAAGTGAATGTGTAGATCGGCCATGCAAAATGACCACCTTTTTATAGACCCCCCTTATCTCGGGACTGGGGGATTATTCGAGGAAACAAAAACATTTCTTCATAGCCCAGACCCCAAACCCCAACATACTCAAATGGCATCAACATCGGTCAACGTACAAAAGAATGTGGGATGCACAAATGTATATTTGTATGAAATCGAAAAAAAGACACTTCATTAGTTTACAACCTAATACATCAAAACACAAAATATGAAACTATGGAAAATTTAGACTGACAAATGTTTCAGACTGACAATACCTTTATATTTAGACTGACAAATTCATCTCATTTACTGACAGTGCGGGATGCACCAAAATATTTTGATACACTTAAATTTGTATTGACTGACCTAATTAATTTTTTTACTGACAGACGTACAGATGCACTACTGCATATTTACATGAATTCATCAAAGCGGCATAAGACATAGAGCCATCTTATAACATTTGCAACGCTTATTACTTTCCTTTTGATGCATGCCGCCGCGGTCCCCCATATAGTTTTTGCACTGAAAATGTAAAATCTTAACCCAAGCCGCAAACTGGGCACTGCGCCAAAAGCAGGGAAACTGAACTCATTCGCTTTTGTGTAGTCAGGTGGTCACTTTTCTAGTGTTCACTGTCTGCAACCGAAACCATGAGGGCAGCGACAAGAAAGAAATGCATGCACGAGCGTACAAAAGCGCGACTTATGCGAGTAACCCGCCCGACAAAATAAAATAAAAAGCGAATTGGCAGACGGCCAAGAAATGACGAAATAGTGATTTCCGGGCCAAAATCGTACGTCATATTGCAATATCGGCGACCTTAAGGGATGGTTTCGTATATTTTACAAACCGCCTTGCTCTCGGTGCATGTGCGTCGATGCGGCTGAACTTTAAAAATCTATCGGGCGTACGCCCTACCCTACAAATCTGTAGGGATAATTAAATCTGGCCCCTGGGGTTTTATTCGAGGATTTATGGTATATATGTATACCTAGTATATTCGCATTGTAGATATAATGTTTATAATTTATTATGCTTTCTAGTCTGTTTGCATTGTTGAAACATGATCCCTTTTCTCCACTTTATATTTGAGGAATATCTCACATATCATTTGCAATAAAAAAGTGCATTTGTTAAAATCTTGCCTTTTGGTGCAGTTTCCTATTAATATTATGCATAATTTCACATGAAACTTTAAATATGCGTATTTTAAAATTCCTGTGGAAGTGGTGTGTGTGCTACCGTATTTCTTCTAATAGAAGGGTCACCCTTCTATCAATTTCGTCAACTTTTATCTACCGTATTTCTACCGTATTTCCTCGAAATACCACCCCAGGGGTGATTGTTTCAGAGTGAGAATTTTTAGGGGGGTATTTCGAGGAAATACGGTATTTCATTTCATTTCGTCAGCCCTTCTACTTTGTTCACGATTTTTTCAGACAAATTTTGCTAGTTATACTTTTAGGTAGTCTTCTTAAAATGTTACGTCTTTGACGATTGATATTCATTCAACATTCGATCGTATTTAAAATACCTAGCACCAACCAAATCAATTGACCAAAGCCTTTCAATAACAGTGTCCGCTGGCATTTTTGTGCATTTGGCACAATTCCAGCAGTTTTTGACAGTTTTACCCTCCCTGGCCGCCCTTGGCGCCTGGCGCCCGTTTCCAAATGGCGCCATGGCGCCATTGGCGCTTTACGCCTTTTTTATGGCGCTTTTCCATCACTAATGGAGTGTATTCTACAGCAAAGTGCATAACATTCGGTCCGCGGAATATAATTTAGAAAAACAAATTAAGAACGAAGGATCGTCAATTTTTAAAATAAATTACCTAGATAGGTAATACGTTTTCTGTGTAAAATGTAGTATTTTATGTATTTCTCGCATGTTTGAATGGGCACTTTTTCACCCTATGTGTGTTCACTTTCTCTAAAAAATACGGATACCTATTTTGTTATTTCTGAATTGCAATCTCTATTCTCTACTAGGCTTTTCTGCTCAAAAACAAATTTCGTAGTACGAAATGTTACAGTGCCTGTCATTATTTGAATTGTAGGTAATTAAATCAATCATATTAATTGCATTTGTTGCATTTTGATAGCTCCTATTTCCTGCAGCGTTTAAAATTTAAAAATTAGTTATACTATTTTACAATTCGAGTTACCACCTAAATACACAGTACTTTTTATCAAAGTACTATTGAAAGACTGACTATTCACTAAAAAAGTCACCTAGAAAGGGATATTCAGGAATTTTTTAATTACCTATTTTCTCTCATAGATGACAACATAATTAAATTTCCGAAAAGTTTTGGCAAAATAAAATATAATAAGTTTTATATCTTTATACCGTATTACCCCCCTTGAATTAACCCCCCCCCCCCTCGAAATACCCCCCCTAAAATTCGGCTGAGGAAATAATAAACCCCCCCTCGAAATACCCCCCCTAAAATAACGTAAAGTTAACGTAACGTAACGTAACGTAGAGTGTAAAGTAACGATGGCAAACCCTCTGAAAAAAAGTATTTAAATTTTTAAGTGTTTTTTCCGAAATGAATTTTCGAATTTTTCCTCAAATTAATTTTCGAATTTCGAATTTAATTTCCGAATTTTCGAATTTTTGAATCTTTTTGGGTAATTTTCGAATTTTTTGGGGTAATTTTCGAATTTTCAAATCTTTTTGGGTAGTTTTCGAATTTTTTGGGGTATTTTCGAATTTTTCTATATACTTTTCAAATTTTATGGAAAAATATTGAATTAAGAGCTGAATGTTGAAATAGTTATCGGTGCTCGGTGCATTCCTGCACATTCCTCAATGTGACCGGGTCCGCCCATAGCTGGAATTGGGTGTGGCTGTTATGGGGGGGGGGGGGGTCCACCAGACTTCCATTCCATTCTGTTGTACATTTGCTGATTATGTAATTACAAAAAATTTTATGTCAATTTGACCCTGTATTTATGTGGTTTTTATATATACATTTACCATAAATTCTTGAATAAGTCCCCCTCAAATAAGTCCCTTCAAATATCACTGACAAAAAAATACAACCCCCCATGGAGGACTTATTCAAGGATATACACTATTTATATTAAGTATATGATGGCATGTTCAGAAAATTAATTTTAAATGTTGAAATACTCGGTCAAATTGGCATAATGAATTTATACATCACTAATCCAACCTCAAAAATAGAATCTACAGGTTGTGCAGATCATTTTAAGTAATTAACGGTCCAAATCAGCCAAGAAATGGTCATGTTATCAAGCTTCAAAGTCAACTAGCCAGATCGGCCATGTACAATCAACACCTTTTTATAGATCCCCCTTATCTTGGGACTGGGAGCGATTCAAGGAAACAAAACAATTCGGTTGACGTGCAACAGAATGGGGTGACACAAAAGTCTGGTGGACCCACCCCCTAAAATGCCTTCCCCTATTCAAGCTATGGGTCCGCCACGGATGCCATTTCAACGTTCATTGACGTTTTTTTCATTTCGATAAACTTTTTCACACGCACGGTGTATCAATTATCGATTAATTCAGCACATAGAACCTAAGAATGTGTTTTATGTCCTTGAATTCCCTGAAAAATTCGAAAACTATTTTCGAATTTTTGAATTTTCGAATTTTCGAATTTTTTCAAAAATAAATCGATTTTTAAGTGTTTTTTCCGGTGGTGGAATAAAAATTCGAAAATTCCGAAAAAAATCGAAAATTCGAAAATATTTTCGAATTTTCGAATCTTTTTTTGCCATCGTTAGTGTAAAGAGAACGTACATGACAAATACCGTAGTTTGTGATCTGTTTCTGTACAATGCAGAACACACGTTAAAAGTGATGGCTAAGTGACGTTAGGGAAGGGTTTATGTGTATATACAGTTATATATGCCTATAAACACATATACATCTACGTAATTGTTCGATTTTTCTATGTCTGCGTATGGGGAATTTCCGAAAATTTCTGGCGAAATAATAGACCCCCCCTCGAATAAACCCCCCCCCCCTCGAATTATCCCCCCCTCACATTTTGCTGGCGAAATAATAAACCCCCTGGGGGTATATCGAGGTAATACGGTATTACTTTACTTTATACTATATTTTATAACTCCAAATATTTAGTGTTTTTCTTTTTAGCATTGTAGAAATCCAGCCAGTAGCCACATCGTAAAACAAATTGTAATTACCGTATTACCTCGAAATACCCCCAGGGGGTTTATTATTTCGCCAGCAAAATTTTAGGGGGGGTTTATTCGAGGGGGGGGTCTATTTTTTCGCCAGAAATTTTCGGAAATTCCCCATACTCAGACATAGAAAAATCAAACAATTACATAGATAGATATGTGGTTATAGGCATATACCGTATTACCTCGAATTAACCCCCCCCCTTGAATTAACCCCCCCCTCGAAATACCCCCCCTAAATTTCGGCTGAGGAAATAATAAACCCCCCCCTCGAAATACCCCCCCTAAGATTGAGTGTAACTTGAACGTACATGACAAATACCGCAGTTTGTGATCTGTACAATGCAGAACACACGTTAAAACTGATGATTAAGTGACGTTAGAGAAGGGTTTTTGTGTATATACAGTTATATATGCGTATAAACACATATACATCAATGTAATTGTTCGATTTTTCTACGTCCGCGTATGGGGAATTTCCGAAAATTTCTGGCGAAATAATAGACCCCCCCCTCGAATAAACCCCCCCTCGAATTATCCCCCCCTCAAATTTTGCTGGCGAAATAATAAACCCCCTGGGGGTATTTCGAGGTAATACGGTATAACTGTTTATACACATAAACCCTACCCTAACGTCACTCAATCATCAGTTTTAACGTGTGTTCTGCATTGTACAGATCACAAACTGCGGTATTTGTCATGTACGTTCCCTTTACACTCAATTTTAGGGGGGGTATTTCGAGGGGGGGGGGGTATTTATTTCCTCAGCCGAATTTTAGGGGGGTATTTCGAGGGGGGGGGTAATTCAAGGTAATACGGTAACCTGTTACTTAAGTAGTGCACTATTGTTATTTTTGCATGCAAATTCATTTTTTATAGAATAAAGCTCACCAGGTGATAATGATTACCGTATTACTTCCAATAGAAGGGCGGGTCTCCAATAAAAGGACACCTCCAATAGAACGTTTATAAACTGCTGGAATTGTGCCTAATGCATGAAATTTAAAAAAATCTTAGAGGGAGCAGTTTTTTAGTCATTTTGGACAATTGATTTGTAGCAATTTCGAGATCAAATGTTGAATGTAAAATGGCACTATTTTTGAGTTGGTAGTACCACTACAAAAAAAATCCCGCCATTTTGGAAATAATAGAAAAAACTCCATAATGGCGGCCCGCACACTAGTTGACATGTGTGTCAACTGGTTTGTGTCAACTCAGTTTTCAGCTTCACTTGTCGCAGAGCGATCTTCCAGTGCACTTGCTGTAATATTTATTTATTTTTCAACATTACCGCACGTGCATTTGAAGGGTGTGCTTCTAAAAGTACCAACCTACAAAAAATCAATTTTGAGATAATCGCAATTGAAAGTTTGGAGTATGCAATACCCATGGGTATTGGGTATGGGAATTTTGGGTATGGGTATTTCGGCCATATTGTTGGGTATCCACATGCATGGGTATAATCATTGATTATACACATAACACTAGCTATATAAAATTTAGTGAATTATATTTTTGTAGTACAGTACATTTTAAAGGAACAAATTGGTAATAGCATGTAGATCAGTATTTTTTAAAGCACAAAATCAGACAGCTGTAGATCGGTACTTTTACCCATAAAAAAAAAGCACAAAATGAGTTTTTGCTGAATCGGACGCCGATCTGACATGGGTACTTTTAGAAGCACAAAAAATAATGTGCAGATCGGTACATTTAAAAGAACAATTTTGAAAAAAAGTGTGTAGATCGGTACTTTTAAAGACACAAAAGCTGAAAAAGCTTGTAGATCAGTACTTTTAAAATTTCAAAAACTGTATTTTGCGATTTTTTTTGCTTTTTTCGACCCCCCAAATCTCAAAATTGAATTTTGCACCCCCCACATATTATATATTTTTTTGAAGCGCATGTTTATGGGGACCCCAAATATGGTCCTAACTCAATTTTGAAAAATTTGTAGATCGGTACTTTTAGAAGCACACCCTTCATTTGGACCATCTCTGTGCAACACATGTAGCCAAAATCTCAGTTGACACAGACCAGTTGACACACATGTCAACTAGTGCGTGGGTCGCCAATATACCACCATTAATTATTGTCATCACCATCAAAGGTCACAGTCTATGGACTATGGATATATAAAACATATGAAACATCACTATTTTCTATACGGACCAGTTACTACAGACAAAAGCAATAAAAACCACCACAGGAAGGCATGTGCAGATAAAATTTAAAATTATTACCCAGCTTGCACCTGCCCCGGAGCCACTCCCAGACCCTGTAAAATGTCATGCAAAGTGTCAAAAGCTATGTAAAATGCCGTGTAAGATATAAAATGTCATGCAAAGTGTCAAAAGCCATGTAAAATGCCATGTAAAATATAAAATGTCATGCAAAGCGTCAAAAGTGATGGAAAATGCACAATAAAATGTAAAATGCAATGCAAAGTGTCTAAAGTCATGTAAAATACAATGTAACATGTTAAATGTCATCCAAACTGCCTAAACTCATGTCAACTACACCGTAATATGTCAAATGTCATGCAAAGTGTCTAAAGTCATGTAAAATGTAAAATATCATACAAAGTGTCTTAACTTATGTAAAATGCCCTGTAAAATGTCAGGCAAACTGTCTAAAGTCATGTAAAATGCCAATGCATGTAAAAAGGCGTAATGTCTGATCTGGGAGTGTCCACTGGCACAATTCTGCCATTCCATGTGTGTAAGTAGAAATATTTAATCACAAATGACAAAGTTTATTCACACACGCCGCATATTGGCCAGGATTTGTGGTGCTTGGCGCCGCGCCATTGCTTTTTTTGGTAACCAGAGAATTTGGCGCCAGCTTCAAAATTGTAATTTTAGAGATATTAGAGATCTTACGATTACTGCTCGACATAAAATTCAACATGAATTGTATCTTTTGATTTCTGCCAAGAGAATTCAACCATCTCTTAACCGTGTCCAAAATTCGGCATGGATGGTAAACTTGCAATGTGAATTTTTTGCAATGATTTTGCGTCGAACTTTTATTTTACGTCGTCTTAAATTTCGATATAAAATCATTGAACAATCCGTGTCTCCAGACTCCAGGTAAGTTCACGCCGAGTTTTCGACACAAATTATCGATGGATTATTACTTGGTCCATGACAAGTTGCAGCCCTGTATTATTATCCACTTTTTATGTACCTAATCAATTTCGCGTGAAATTTTGCGTTTCAATTTTGCGTCGAGCTGAAATCACAGCTTTAGCGTCAGAAAACGGCCCGTGGCGTGAGAGCGTCACTATTTTTCAAACGGCAATAAAACTGTGCGGTACTAATTGTTCATTATACGATCAACCGGTCAGCGTGAGCCGGGAACAACGGTGCCAAGAACGAACATTTATTAAACACAAAAAATTTTTTATTTTTTTGTGCGTATCAAAAAAGAAAAAAAAGTTTATGAGGACAAAAGAATGGTGCTATTCTATTAGGAGAAATACGGTAGTCAACTGAATATTTTAGTGTACCGTATTTCCAGAGTGCAAATTTCGAAGGGGGGGGGGGGCTTATTCTAGGTCTTTTTTATAATTTCCCCAGAAATTTTCGAGACTGATCGTAGTAAAGATGGGCTTTTACATAACCAAAACTGGTAATAAACGTGATAAAACAGAATAAATGTAGACATCAACGTCATGTACATTGCATAATTCCAACGGGGGTATTTCGAGGGTGTATTTTTGCTCAGCCGGACAAGACCTGGTGGTATCTCGAGGGGGGTAAATCTAGGGGGTATTTTGAGGAAATATGGAATATGCGTGACAAATTTTTTTATTATCGCGATTCAGCTATGGTTCCTTTTATTACTATTGAAAACACTGTTTTTGCACAAAAACAGTATCTTTGTGTGGAGAACTCATGTTGTCACAGAAAAACACAGAAAACACAGAAATAAAACTGCATTACCTTTTTCATAAAACACAGAAACATAGGTTACTCATTCGAACACAGTACAGTATACAGAAAAAATTTCAGTGAAAATTTAACATCATTTTTCATGGGAACAAGTAGGTCCATGCGCACATCCATTTTGAAGAAAACATTGTTCGTTTCAATGAACACGGGTATTAAATTTATTTTAGCATGTAATCAGTTCAACTACGAAGGCGGATATGAACAGGTATAACAAAATATTAATACCTATTTCTAGTGTGGGTTGTTTGTGTGCGCAAGTGAAGCGGCCTCTGTGAAGACACTTCCACACAGTCAGGGTTGGCAAAATCTCAAAAAAGAATACAAATAAAATGAAAATAAAATGGAAAATTGAAGAATAAAATAAAATAAAATAAAATGGAAAATTTCAAAATAAAAATTGTATAAAAATTCTTATTTTTGTAAAATTTTTGTATAATTGTATACAAATTCATATTTTTGTAAAAAGTGTATAAAAATTCATATTTTTTGTAAAAAATTTTCTGTTTTTTTTTATAGTTCAACCTGTTCATTTGTGGAGCTGGGGCAGTCCCAAGCCATGTAAAGTGTCAAAATGTCATATGAAATGGAATGGAAAGTGTCAATTTTCAATGTTAAGTAAAGTGTCAATTGTCATGACAAATATAAATAAAAGTGGAAACTGTAAAGCAAATTGTATCCAAATCTTGTTGTTTTTGTCACCAAATCTTCTGTGAACATTTGGATACAAAAACATAAGATTTGGATACCAAAATATAAGGTTTGGATACCAAAATATAAGGTTTGGATACCAAAACATAAGATTCAGATACACAATTTACACTCTGCTTGACATTTGAGATGCCAATTGACTCTTTACTACATTTGTCATGACAATTGACACTTTGCATGATGTTTTACAAATGCGCCCAGCACACTCCAGTAATCCTTCTACTGAAAATGCAAACCATACTTATTGATAATTGTAACTTTACACTTGCTAACAATACCTACTGCATGCAACTTTTGCAAAGTAATGGAAAAATTTGTCACACGTTTTTTTATGTTTAGGTCTAATTATCACACTTTTCTGACCTTGCATGCCAGATTCTGATTTTTTGTAAAATTTCTTTAAAATTTTTGTAAAATGGTCCATTTTATTATTTTACTATTTTTTTGGAATAAAATAAAATAAAATGAAACAAGAATAAAATTAAAATAAAATACATTTTTATACAATTTTTATGCAATTTGTATACAAATGATTTTTATTAAACCAACCCTGCACACAGTTCACGAGATTTGAGGTGAAGTGTCTTCCACACGCTTCACCTATCACAGCGACGGGAAAAATTCGTGAGGTGCGCTTCACGAAACCATTGCAGCATACCCCTAGGGGGTTTATTTTGTCAGAGTTGTAATTTTGAGGGTGCGGGGTATTTCGAGGGGGGTAGCTCATTCGAGGGGGGATTATTATCAGAGTTATTAGAATTACTGAACTTTTTGAAAAAGTACATGTAAATGTATGTATTTATTTTTTACTCACCAAAAAGTATAGAAAATGTAAAATACTTTTTTTTACTCGTACTCATGCGTAAATGTGAGTAAGATACTTTTTTCCCAGGAAAATGTAAAAGCGAGTACTTTTCCCCTGGAAGACGTAAAAAAGCCACTACTTTTTACATGTGAGAGTGAGTTTTATCAGCCACGTATCAACGTCTATCGCTACACGAACCAGTTTATGTGTACCACCAATAGTGATGTAAAAGCGCCAAAGCAAAAAGCGCCATGGCGCTTTTGGCGCTTGGCGTTTTTTTGCTGTGGCGCCATTGGCGCTTGGCGCTGTGCTACGGAAAAGCGCCATGGCGCTTTTGGCGCTTGGCGCTATGATGCCGTGGCGCCATTGGCGCTTGGCGCTAGCGTTTTAAAAAGCGCCAAAAAAGCGCCAAGTGGTTCAAAAAAATATCTCATTTTTTATGTGAAAATACCTTGTGTGCATAATTTACATGAGTAAATGTGTTTAAGCGTATTCCAGGAAGAACAAATCTACGTACTTGCTTATCTTGTAAACCATTTCCGCCAAGGATATCCAAAACTTTTCCGGAATAATGGGCCTAATGATTCCCATCCCAATTCAAAGCTTGCTCACGAGCCGACGAACGACGTTCAAATGCACGTTCGACGTATCTATAAAAATCTAAGCATTTTTTCGAGATGGCTTGCCATTTTTACCGTATTTCTTTGAATAGAAAAGCGTCATTATATTTTTTTCCAACTTTTTTACCTGGCATTCTATTGGAGGTGCCTTTTTATTGGAGGCTGCCATTCTATTTTTTCACCAATATTTTTCACACATTCTTCATTTGAACATAGTGTTTTTATGAAACATAAACAACATTCCATATCACAGAATCAATTCAAACAAAACCAAATGTGAAAACAACCATGAATCTTCCAATTTCTACCTGCCGTTATATTGGGGGGTGCCATTTTATTGTTTTTGTGGGCAGGCAAACGTGCTAAAACCTGCCGTTTTATTGTAAGTGTAGTTCTATCTATTGGAGGTATGCGATTCTATTAGAAGAAATACCCAACTCTCAGATGTAAAATAACATCAGATAAAGGAAAGTTAACTCGATTTGACTTATTTATATCTTGCTCCTCACACAAATATGTAACTAGCACTGCATTAGCATGGTTGCACTTTATGAGCAGCAAAATTTTTTGGCGCCGGCGCTATTGGCGCTTGGCGCCAACATCCTCTGGCGCCATTGGCGCTTGGCGCCATGGTCCAGAAAAGCGCCATGGCGCTTTTGGCGCTTGGCGCTATTTTGCTGTGGCGCCATTGGCGCTTGGCGCTCGCATGCCAAAAGCGCCATGGCGCTTTTGGCGCTTGGCGCCAAAAGTCTGGCGCTTTTTACATCACTAACCAGCAATGCAAATTGGTCCCAATTTATACATCATGTATATCGTATACATAATGTACCTTCTTCCAGACGGGGGTATTTCGAGGGAGGGGGGGGGGGGGTATTTTTTCCCCAGCTCGAAAACACCTGGGGGTATTTCGAGGGTGGGTTAATTCAACGGGGGGGGGGGTATTTCGAGGAAATACGGTATTTACTTTGCACGATTTGTGAAGCGATTAATAAAACTTCACCGCGCATCACACCCATTTTTTTGCTGATATTGATGTAGCATTTAACAATTGTCACTTTCACAAAATTACATGAGTTGATAGAATGCATTCAATGATAGATACAATGAATGAAGTCAAAGCTTATCGAGGAGAAAATACCCCACCCCGTCGAATAATCCCCCCTCAAAAACTTCTGACGAAAAAATAACTCCCCTGGGGACTTATTCGAGGATTTAGGGTACCGTAAATTCTCTAATAATGCGACGGTCATACTATTGTTTTCAGCACATTTTTGGGTGTCGCACTATTGGAGATGTTGTATTATTGGAGACTGTCGCATTGTATTTTTCGTCGAAACATAAACTTCATTGTTCACATAACTCAAATGCGACCGATTGCGACATCGTTTCGTTTTTTTGTTTGTTTTCGTTTTCTCAGGGTGTCGGATTATTGGAGAGTGTCGCATTATTTTCACACAACGAGCCCAAGGGTGTCGCACTATTGGAGATGTCGTATTATTAGAGACCTGTCGCATTATAAGAGAATTTACGGTAATAATTTTACACTGATTTGATTACCTACCTCTACCTATACCTGTGAAACAAAACGTAGGCGGGTTTAATTTACTCACACCGACAGGAAAGCAATTATTATACTAGTACGATGCCTGCGTCAGATAATGTTCAGTGATTTCATTTGCAATTAGCATCCAAACATAGATCATTTTCAGAAAATATTATTACCGTATTTATATATACCGTATTTCCTCGAAATACCCCCGGGGGGTTTATTGTTTCAGAGTGAGAATTTTGAGGGGGGGTTAAACGAGGGGGGGGGGTATTTCGAGGGGGGGGGGTTTATAAGTTCATAGTGTCCATTTTGAGGGGGGTATTTCGAGGGGGGGGGTATTTCGAGGGGGGGGGGGGGTATTTCGAGGAAATACGGTAGTTTCGAAAATCTATCAAAAACGAAATACCGTATTTCATCGAGTAAAAAAAACCGGGGTTTTTTTCAGAGTGGAAATTTTGAGGGCGGGGGGGGGGTATTATTTCGCCAGAAATTTCTTGAACGCAGTACTAATTTGTTGTGTGCAACGTACGTACTACGTAGACGTAGAAAAATGCAACAATAACCACCATATACCTGTACGAATTTATAGATTTATATAAAATACATATTCTCCAGCGACATTACACCTACAATGAAGTCTTCGATATCCCATCTGAATACAAGAACAAACATAAAAATTTTCCCATCATATTTGTCACATTGCTTCTATTTGGGTGAATTTGGTACAGTTTTCCACGTGACTTTATTCATCAAAATATGGTATCATTCATTGTAAGGCGATCTTTCTTTTCTAAATATGTAGCTGGTATAAGCCAGCGTTATAATGTGCCTGCGGACACTAGTTTTCACACGAAATTTCGAAAACTCACAAATCAGCTTAGAATGTATTTGAGTTTACCACAATGAAGTGGCCGTCAACTACAGTTGACGGAGATTAAAAATGACTCATTGTGGAAAACTCAAACACGTTCAAAGCTCATTTATGAGTTTTCGAAATTTCTTGTGAAAACTAGTGTGCGCAGGGCCAAAGTAACACAGTCATTGTTTAACGTGTGTTATGCATTGCCCGGATCACAAACCGCAGCTTTTGTCATTTACGTTCTCTTTACACTCAATTTGGGGGGGGGGGTATTTCGAGGGGTGCTTATAAATTCATGGTGGCCATTTTGAGGGGGGGGGGGGGTATTTCAAGTGGTATATTTCGAGGAAATACGGTATAACAAAATATGTCAAGTGTGTGGCATCGTGTGGGACAGGCTTGTCTGCCACTGGAGCAGATTTGAATAAAACTACAGTAAACTAAAAAATACCGCTAGTTCATTGTTCAACAACCATAACACCTATTTCAGGCAAAAATACAACTAAAAATACACCATTAAAAATGCTCCTATATTTAACACCAATTGCATTATCCTTACTAACGCTACCATTAATAAGTGAGTGGAAAACTTTTTTCAAAATTTTGAAAACTACCTCAATTTTCACATGTTAAAAAACACCTCAAAATACCCATCCAGGAAACGAACCGCTGACAATTTACCCGTCACATTTGAATAGTGCCCCAGTTATACTCGCAGTGGCGCAAGCGAAAAAGTATGGTTATTCACCAGCTTATGGTGGAAATTACCGTAATGGTGTCAATTTTGATACGCCCTTTGAGACGATAAGAGGACAATATGGGAAGAAAAGGAATTTGGTTGGTAATATTTTGAATATTTTGCACAGTTCAGGTGCCAAATCCCCAAATTGACAGTAAAAAAACCATTTGAGAAGTGGGAAGTGAGAAGTGAAATGAGAAGCGAAATGCGTAGTTAGAAGTTGTGATGGAATGGCGCCATGGCGCTGGCACCATTTGAGGGGATCAAAGGGCGCCGCGCCATGGTGCTATTGGCGATTAGCACCCTTTTTCTGGCTCTTTTCCGCCACTATGATTACTAACGTAAACGTATTTCCTTGATTACCCCCCTCGAAATACCACCCCTCAAAATGGACACTATGAACTTATAACCCCCCCCCCTCGAAATACCACCCCTCAAAATGGACACTATGAACTTATAACCCCCCTCGAAATACCACCCCTCAAAATGGACACTATGAACTTATAACCCCCCCCCCCTCGAAATACCACCCCTCAAAATGGACACTATGAACTTATAACCCCCCCTCGAAATACCACCCCTCAAAATGGACACTATGAACTTATAACCCCCCTCGAAATACCACCCCTCAGAATGGACACTATGAACTTATAACCCCCCCCCTCGAAATACCACCTCTCAAAATGGACACTATGAACTTATAACCCCCCTCGAAATACCACCCCTCAAAATGGACACTATGAACTTATAACCCCCCTCGAAATACCACCCCTCAAAATGGACACTATGAACTTATAACCCCCCCCCCCTCGAAATACCACCCCTCAAAATGGACACTATGAACTTATAACCCCCCCTCGAAATACCACCCCTCAAAATGGACACTATGAACTTATACCCCCCCCCCCTCGAAATACCCCCCGCCCAATTTAGTGTAAAGAGAACGTAAATGACAAAGACTGCGGTTTTGTCATCCGGGCAAAGCAGAACACACGTCAGAAGCAATTACTATGTTATGTGAGAACAGTGTTTTTATTTACGTCTACACACTTAAAACAAGTCTTTAGAGTCTTATAAATGGCGATTTTTGTTGCGTTTTTCGACGTCTGCGTACGTTTCAAATGACAATTTAGTACTGGGATTTCAAAAAAAAAATTTCTGGCGAAATAATAACCCCCCCCCCCTCGAAATACCCCCTCCCCCCTAAAAATTCGCACTCTGAAAAAAATAAACCCCCTGGAGGTATTTCGAGGAAATACAGTATTTAGAAGCGATGAGATAAGTAAAAAGTTCACTTTGAGAGGCAACTTTGATGGCAATGGCATATTCACTTTTGCAAAAAAATATTCAAATTTGAAAATTTCAAATTTCCAGGCGCTACAGAACTCACTGCGACGGCTGATCGAGACCAGAAAAAAACAATACGTCATTGTGAAACCAGTGACAAAATCACCAATTGAGGATTTCCCCTACTTTTTCGTGAAAGGAAGGGACATTTATGCTGAGAATCAGATAAGACTGGGTTGAAAACCTCGAATTATTGGAATGGTAGTTTAATTGAGAAAGTGTGTAATCTGCATAATAGAAATCTGCATGTGCAAAACCAGCTACCGTATTTCGTCGAATGAACGTCCCTTGAATAGACTTCCCTCAAAATACACACAGGTTTGAGCGAGCTGGAGAAATAATACCCCGTTCATTATGTAGTATTTTTATTGCAGTAATTCAATCAAATACCGTATTACCTCGAATTAACCCCCCCCTTGAATTAACCCCCCCCTCGAAATACCCCCCCTAAATTTCGGCTGAGGAAATAATAAACCCCCCCTCGAAATACCCCCCCTAAGATTGAGTGTAACGTGAACGTACATGACAAATACCGCAGTTTGTGATCTGTACAATGCAGAACACATGTTAAAACTGATGATTAAGTGACGTTAGGGTAGGGTTTTTGTATGTACCGTATTTCCTCGAAATACCCCCCCCCCTCGAAATACCCCCCCCTCGAAATACCCCCCCTCAAAATGGACACTATGAACTTATAAACCCCCCCCTCGAAATACCCCCCCCCCCCAAATTTAGTGTATAGAGAACGTAAATGACAAAGGCTGCGGTTTGTCATCCCGGCAATGCAAAACACACGTTAAAAACGATGACTCTGTTATGTGAGAACAGTGTTTGTAGTCTACACACTTATAAATGTCTTTAGAGTCTTATAAATGGCGATTTTTGTTGTTTTTTTTCGACGTCTGCGTACGTTTCAGACGACATTTTAGTACTGGGATTTCAAAAAATTTCTGGCGAAATAATAAACCCCCCCCTCGAAATACCCCCCCCCCCTCGTTTAACCCCCCTCAAAATTCTCACTCTGAAACAATAAACCCCCCGGGGGTATTTCGAGGAAATACGGTATACAGTTATATATGCGTATAAACACATATACATCAATGAAATTGTTCGATTTTTTTACGTCCGCGTATAGGGAATTTCCGAAAATTTCTGGCGAAATAATAGACCCCCCCTCGAATAAACCCCCCCCTCGAATTATCCCCCCCTCAAATTTTGCTGGCGAAATAATAAACCCCCTGGGGGTATTTCGAGGTAATACGGTACTACAAAAAGTATTTCGTGTAAATATGGCACTGGTAACACACCTAATCAGTAAATAGTTTTTCCCTAAAAGCATTTCTAGTTGTGGCAGCATATGCACCCCTCTTATAGTGACTAGATCTCAGCCGCCATCGTGAACCAGCGGTTATTGTTCGTTACAAGAGGCGCGGGTTCGATTCCCGCATGTGGGCAGTGCAATTTTGCACTATTTCTATATTCCCTATATCCTCGAATAAGACCCCAGGGGAGTTATTTTTGTGATGCAATGACGCCACGTCGTTGTCGCCCGTTAATGGCGCCCTTTTCTCACGCGACCATATTTTTGTTTGTTGTTATTTTTTGTGCATGCAAAAATTTTGAACTGTAAATATTTATGATGAGTGTAGTACAAATATAAAAAATTAGCAAATGTGCATACAGTAATAGTTACCTAAGTATGAAATATCACTCTCAATATATTCATTTACTTCACAGTTGTTTAATACAACGAAATAAAACGTAATCTTTTACTTTTACTCATGGGTAAACATGAGTAAAATGCTTTTTTTCTATGGAAAACATAAACATAAGTGTTTTTGAGAAATGTAGCCCTCATTTTCACTCTAAAGTACGTATTTTCATACTTTTTGCCCATATCACCTCCAAATTCACTAGTCGATGTGCTTTTCCCCTATTTCCAGCTATTTTTGAGTGTATATGTGCTTTTATACCAATTGTTGTAAATTTTTCCTGATTTTTTCTTTTTTTTTCGCCCTCTTTGCTATTCTATGCCTGGAAAGAGCTTTTATGAAAGCCTATACTACCGTATTACCTCGAAATACCCCCATGGGGGTTTATTATTTCGCCAGCAAAATTTGAGGGGGGGGGTTAATTCGAGGGATTTATTATTTCGTCAGAAATTTTCGTAAGGATCGTAGTAAATAGTAGGCATTTGCATACCCAAAACAGGTAATAAATGTGTCCAAACAGGATATATTTGGACATAAAAACGTAGATATAGCTACACAAACTAGTCTATGTGTAGCTGCAATGCAAATTAACAGTAATATACATCACTAGCAGGATTCTCTCTGACCTTCGGTCGGGTTTTGTTGTTCTCTACAATTAATACCACAAGGATTTACAAACACAAAAAGAACAGCAAAACATAAACATAACCAATTAAGATTACAACAAAGTTTCACACCTTGCATAAACCAAACTATCATATCAGAAAACCTATACCACACAGAATGCACACTGCACACCATCATACCAAATTGCAAACTGTCCACATTTTACCATTGAGTTTCATGCCCAACCATTTTAAGGAACTAATCAAAAATGTATTCCAAAAGATTGCATCTTTGGTATTGGTCTTGTTATTGTTGGTACATTACATCAAAATACATGGCTAGCATGTGGGCAACCTTAATTAGAGTGGTGTATTTCCTATAATATGGCTTAAAGTTTAGACTGGTGTCTTCAATGGAGAGGTGGGTAAAGAGGTGGTGAAAAAATATATGGGTCCTCTGTCATTGGAGGAAATATGATACTTTAGTTAAGTTTGCCCACATGCTAGGCATGTGTTTTGAAATGCAGTATGTAATGTACCAACAATAACAAGACCAATACCAAAGATGCAATGTTTTGGAATGGATTTTTGTAAACTTCCGTAAAATGGTTGGGCATGAAACTCAGTAGTAAAATGTGGACAGTTAGTGATTTGGTATGACAGTGTGCAGTGTGCATTCTGTGTGGTATAGGTTTTGTGATATGATAGTGTGGTTTATGCAAGGTGTCAAACTTTGTTGTAATCTTAAATTGGTTACATTTGTGCTTTGCTGTTCTTTTTGTGTTTGTAAATCCTTGTGGTATTAATTGTAGAGAACCACAAAACCCAGTACTCAGAGGCTTGCAAAAACTGACACCCCAGTGGGTACCCCCTTCCAAATGGCACCCCCCGGGGAACCCCCCAAAAATGGCACCCCCTGAGAACTGGCCAAAAATGGGACCCCCTAGGGACCCCACAGAAATGGCACCACCCTGAAGACCATCAACAAATGGCACTCAATAGGGACCCCCCAATAATGGCACCCCCCTAGGGACCCCCCCCCCAAAAAAAAAAAAAAATGGCACCCCCCTGGGGACCCCCCCCCCAAATGGCACCCCCTATGGACCCCCCCCCCAAAAAAAAAATAGCACCCCCCTGAGGACCAGCAAAAAATGGCGCCCATGGGGACCACCCAAAAAATGGCATCCCATGGGGACCCCCTTGAAATGGCACCCCCATATGTACCTCCAAAAAATGGCACCCCCTGGAGACCCCCCAAAATGGCACCCCATGGGGACCCCCTCTAAATCCAGTAAATGCAGCCCCTGGTTTGGAAAATCCTGTAAACTCAGCCCCTAATTTTGAAACTCCCATAAACTCAGCCCCTAATTTAGAAACTTCTGTAAACTCAGCCCCTAATTTGGAAACCCCTGTAAACTCAGCCCCTAACTTGCAAACTCCTGTAAACTCAGCCCCTAACTTGCAAACTCCTGTAAACTCAGCCCCTAATTTGTAAGCTCCCATAAACTCAGCCCCTAATTGGAAAACTCCCATAAACTCAGCCCGTAATTTGGAAACTCCCATAAACTCAGCCCCTAATTTGGAAACTCCCGTAAACTCAACCCATAATTTGGAAACTCCTGTAAACTCAGCCCCTAATTTGGAAACTCCCATAAACTCAGCCCCTAATTTGGAAACTCCCATAAACTCAACCCATAATTTGGAAACTCCTGTAAACTCAGCCCCTAATTTGGAAACTCCCTTAAACTCAGCCCCTAATTTAGAAACTCCCATAAACTCAGCCCCTAATTTGGAAACTCCCTTAAACTCCCTTGGAAACTCCCATAAACTCAGTCCCTAATTTGGAAACCCCTGTAAACTCATTTTCAGGTTTATGGTAATGTAGTGTCAAAATGGAATGAATATTTCAAATCATTGCTATCATCAATCAACAAATGCATCAATTCACAATTTTCAATTTTTTAGCCCCGGGGGTTAGACTTAAAAGGTTATGGTAATGTAGAGTAAAAATGGAGTGCACATCTCAAATCACTGCAATAAAAACCCACAAATGCATCATTTCACAAATTGAAAGTTTTTGGGCCCAGGGGTTCATTATCAGGGTTTTAGTAATGTGGTGTCAAAATGGAGTGCATATTTGAAATGGCTACAGTCAGAAACCCACAAATGCATCATTTTATGATTTGAAAATTTTTGGCCCTGGAGGTTCATTTTCAGTGTTATGGTAATGTAGTGTCAAAATCAAGTGCATATTTCAAATGAAGGCAATCAAAAAGCCACAAATGCATCATTTCACAAGTTCTAATTTATTAGCCCCAGGGGTTCAATTTAAGGCTTACAGTAATGTAGAGTTGAAATTGCGTTATTTCAAATCAGTGCAATTAGAATCCCGCAAAATGTATCATTTCACAATTTGAAATTTTTGGGTCTAGGGGTTCAATTTCAGGGTTTTAGTAATGGAGTGCATATTTGAAATCGCTACAATCAGAAACCCACAAATGCATCATTTTATGATTTGAAAGTTTTTGGCCCAGGGGGTTCATTTTTAGGGTTATGGTAATGTAGTGTCAAAATGAAGTGCATAGGTATTTCAAATGAGTGCAATCAGAAACCTGAAAATGCATCATTTCTCAAATTGAAAGTATTTGGCCCCATGGGTTCATTTTTAGGGTTATGGTAATGTAGTGTCAGAATGGAGTGCATATATCAAATCAGTGTAATCAGAAACCCAAATTTGAAATCAGTGCAATCAGTAACCCAAAAATGTATCATTTCACAATTTGAAAGTTTTGGCCCCAGGGGTTTAATTTCAGGGTTATGGTGATGTACTGTCAGAATGGAGTGCATATTTCAAATCATTGTAATCAGAAACCCAAATGCATCATTTCACAATTTGAAATTTTTGGGTCTAGGGGTTCAATTTCAGGGTTTTAGTAATGGAGTGCATATTTGAAATTGCTACAATCAGAAACCCACAAATGCATCATTTTATGATTTGAAAGTTTTTGGCCCAGGGGCCAGATTTAATATGCCCTACAAATATTCTTAAGTTATGCACTACACCCTACACGCGTCTCCCTACACGCCCGACAAAACCGTGTACAAAGCATAGTTAAGTTATGCGAGTAAGGCGCCCTATGAACGAATTTCCAATTCAATTCTCAGGTTTTGTCGGGCGCGTGGCCGACAAAATAAAAATAAAAATAAAAATCCGCCCTCCAGCAAAATGCTGTTGGGAGCGGTGAAAGTTCGGTCAAAATGACCAACGGAATAGGTACAGGTTCCGTCCCAGGTGAAGCGACGCCAACAGACGCGCGCGCTGCGCTCGGGACAATTCCCGAGTCGATTACGAGTGACCAAACGCTAATACGACCGTTCAATTTGACCGTTCAAACTATCATTTTACCGTTCAAACTACCGTTTTTGTTTTTAGTTTAGTTTTTCATCTGTTGGCTCTGTTCCAACAGAAGAGAACTTGGCAGCTGGCCAAAATTTCGAAACCCGCTACAAATATGAATAAAATAGGCTCACACTAGCTATAGAACCATGTATATACCGCAAATCCTCGAATAAGATCCCCCCTCGAATAACTCCCCCCTTGAATAAGTCCCCCCTGCTGGCGGGGTGAGAAAAAAATAACTCCCCCCCTTGAATAACTCCCCCCTCTCAAACAATCCTCCCTATGATGAAAAGGATACAATGCAAAACTATAAAAGAATAGAAGCCTATGACAGCGACAGCAGATACATAATGTGTATGCAGTGCATACACATTGTTATGTTGTTATTGGACGGTGAAATACCTTAATTAAACAAGTTTACATACTGCATCCATACAATGAATCAAGTCCACGTTTCCTGAGGAAATAATAACTCCCCCCCTCGAATAACTCCCCCCCTTGAATAACTCCCCCCTCCAAAACGTCTGACGAAAAAATAACTCCCCTGGGGTCTTATTCGAGGATTTAGGTTAAACAAAAATAGCGATTATGAAGGTGGAAATTGGCAAAGCGAAGCAAATTTAAACGATTTTTAGCTCACTTTGAGTTTTCACTCTCATTTGTATAATACGCAACTGGAATAAGGGCCAAGTTTTCATACGTGACCCGATCCATTCCAATGGTTAAAATATTGCGTCACAATACCTAATGCCGTCATGCACTCTCCACTGGAGAGATTGACGCAAATGTTTGTAGGGCGATATGTCTGCCAACTTTACATCAAATAACGCGACACACCTCTGTACAAATACCACGCTAATCCTAATGGAAATGTGCTCTGATACATGCCGCTTCTGACCCCTCAAATGTGTACATCAATAAGGCGGAGCATAGTCTAATCTTTGTCCCGTGTATCTAAATGGGCGTGTGCGCTTGGGTCAATTTCTGGGACGGAACCTGAAACTTTCCGACCGACGTATACATTTCACATTTTTTTCAGATTTATCTTTTTTTGCAATTTTCTGACAGTCGTACGTATGCCCTACACCCGAATCGCAACTCCCGACACGCAATTGAATTGTGTTGTTGGGATTTGCGTGCATGTAGGGCAACCGTAAACAATTTGTAGGGAGGCTGCCCGATTTCGGGCGCATTACGTGCATGTAGGGCGCATTACGCGAGAATTGAATCTGGCCCTAGGGGGTTCATTTTTAGGGTTATGGTAATGTAGTGTCAAAATGAAGTGCATATTTCAAATGAGTGCAATCAGAAACCCAAAAATGCATCATTTCACAAATTGAAAGTTTTTGGCCCCAGTGGTTCATTTTCAGGGTTATGGTAATGTAGTGTCAAAATGGAGTGCATTATATATCAAATCAGTGCAATTAGAAACCCACAATGTATCATTTCACAATTTGAAAGTTTTGGCCGCAGGGGTTCAATTTCAGGGTTATGGTAATGTACTGTCAGAATGGAGTGCATATTTCAAATCATTGTAATCAGAAACCCACAAATGCATCATTTCACAATTTATATTTTTTTAGCCCCGGGGGCCTCACTTAAGGGTTATGGTAATGTTATTGTTAACTCCCATAAACTCAGCCCCTAATTTGGTAAACTCACATCAACTCAACTCCCATAAACTCAGCCTCTAATTTGTAAACTTTTGTTAACACAGCTCCTTATTTTTAAATTTCAGTCAACTCAACCCTAATTTATAAACACCTGTCAACTCAACCCTGAATTGTAAACTCAACCCTTAAAAACTCAAGCCAACCCCCTATACATGTGCAATTGCATTCTTGGAAAGCTACTCTGCCATATGTGAACCCTGTTTGTCAAGATTGTAAAGGGATCGTGTTTGTAAAGGGCATTTTGTGCTGATAAAAAGTGTCCACTTTGTGTGTAAAAACACACACGAATCGGGCAGAAGCAGAAACGTCCTATCTTTTACGTTGGAGCATCCTTACCACACGAATAAATAGTGGCTTTATAATATGGTAGTAGATGTACATTGCATACATGACGTATTTATTATGTACATGACGTACATCATTCCGAAGGGAGGGGGTATTTCGAGGGGGGGTTTATTATTTCCCCAGCCCATTTTGAGGGGTGGTCAATTCGAGGGGGGGGGGTTAATTCAAGGGGGGGATAATTCGAGGTAATACGGTATATAAGTTTTCAGTAGTCAAGTACTCTAATAAAAGTATGCATAATAACTTGGTATTGGTACTTAAAAAAAAATTTTTTTTAAACAATTTATAAAACAACAACTGATTTTTGTCCTATTCTCGATAGCCTGCAATGTATTTTACATATTTGTGTGATTTTATCTTGTTACTACCATGTTTATTGGGAAATGGTGACAATTCTGAAAAAAACGTATATCCCCCTTGAACTTTGTATCTGAATAATCTAAAACTCCAGAAAATATGATAAAGAAGCCAATAAAATGTTTCTGATTACTGTATTTATTCTAATAGAAAGGTGCCGTTCTTTCTCTTTCTCCAATTTTTTCATGCAATTTGATTTGAACCACCACAATGCTGGGATACTGAACAACCAAAAATAAGCAAATTCATCTCAATAAAAGCAAATTTTCACCATCATCAGAAATTTGTTGATCACCAGAAAAATCATCAGTGCCACAATGGCAAGTGCCACAAATGGCACCCACTTTGCATTGACCCACAGCAGCCATGTCAGGGTTCTGTGGGCAATCCCAGACCCTGTAAAATGCCCTGTAAAATGGAAATTGTCAGGCAACTCGGTTGCCATTTTGCAGGGCATTTTACATGACTTTAGACACTTTGCATGACACTTGACATTTTACAGGGCATTTTACAAGGTCTGGGACTGGCACCTGATCCACATCCTGACCACATTTCACGGCAGCATTTCCTGGCCCATTGGCACACGCTGGCAGAGAATGTGTTACAATGCTGGGATTGTCCTGGGGGTTTCATGTGTATGTTTTGGGTTCAAGACAAATTTCCTGTTTTCTCGTTTCTATATTGTTGGGATTACCCGCTTTGCATAGAATGCGACCATATTTTGACGAATATAAAGACGTGATAGAATATGCAACAAAAATCGTCAGGTAGATAAGGCTTATTATTGTTAGAAGAAAAGTTCATTGTTCAGATGATATATGGTAGCGGTAGTTTGCAATGAAAAGTGTGCAGCACATAGACTTTAGTAATGAAATAATGCACACTGGTTTGCAACAGCCAAAAGAGTTAAATATGTCAGGACATTCAAATGAAACTTGGTTCCATTAATTACTAAGCTATAGGTTTCATAATCAGGTGGAAATGAAACAACAAATGTCACAATTTGCCACACTTATCCTGGCACCTCTATAAGCACAGAAAAACAAAAAAGTTCTCACCAATGTAGAGCACAATTCAGTACCAAGTTTGAATGGATCCACATCTCTAATGCACAAACTGCTGCCATTATTTACCTCAGTTATGCACACTGGCTCAGAAAGGCTCAATCCTTGTGCACAGTCAGAATCTAGAGTGCATGGTAGTGCATCAAAGAAATTGCCCTTGGGATTGAAGGTGCCTTTTCCTAGACAAATTCCTGCAGTCACAAAGGTGTCATATTAGGTCATCTAAATTTTTGTAAATACATTATGTGCCTTATTAAAACAACACAATTAAAAAATACCCTGAGCACAAGCCAGCCCAATGGCACAGGAATATGGCCCATTACAAGCTATAGTGCCATTTCCATCTGCACTTTCACAGGTGTGCATGCAAGTGCCACCAGATTTGCATTGTTTGTCATTTGTGCATTGAGAATCTGGCACACAGCCACAGGAGCATTTGTTTGCTGGAATGTGAATGTTGTTTGTTAAATATTTAGAATGTAGAATATATTTATGTAGAAATGTCTCATTATAAATGAAATCAAAATTCATTGCCTAACTCTTAGTGATTCCACATCTACCATCAGGGCCACATTGATTGTCAAAGTGACAATCACTTCCTGAATCACATTCACACCTGCAAGTTGGCATTTTATGACTAAAAATTTTATGACATTTAAAGACACTACAACACAATTCACTAATTTACAAACACTTCAAACACAAACAATTAAGTAATGAAATGTGGGGCACTTTAGGACTCAATCCCATACTCTATAAAGTGTGAAGTAAAGTGTCAAATGTCACATAAAATGTCATTTAAAATGACATGCAAAGTGTCAATTGTCATCACAAATGTCAAGAAAAGTGTCAATTGCCATGCAAAGTTCAGTAATAAATATGTTTTGTTTTGATTGACATTTTACATGACATCCGATTCTGACACTTTGCTTTACACTTTACTGGGTCTGGGACTGCCCCAGAACACTTCACTGAAAATAATCAGCACTTTATTTACCATGTCTCACACACCTGCATTTGCCAGCTTTCACAGCCAATCTATTCAATGTTGTATCACACACTCCAAAAGTTCCACAATCTGTTTCAGAATCACCTAGACAATCTGCACCAACAATACAGGGTAAAATTGTTGTGGTTGTCAAATTTGGTGTATTTAATGGAGTGGTGGTTACAAGTTTGGATAATTTTGAAGTATTGGTTGATTTAATCTCAATGTTTGGCACAGATTTGTTAGAAGCATGCTTTTCTGCATGTTTTAGAGATGAATTTTTGGTGCCAGGATTAGAAACATGACCACTGCCCTCAGCCTGAAAATCAAGGTAAAACAGTGTATACACTCTTGAAACAGAAGAAGAATATGTACTGTATTTGCTTGAATCTTCCCCCTTTACATAATCCTCTTGTGAACAATTCCCCACCCCCCCCCTGTTAGATGAGTGAGGACAAATTTTTCCTCCCCTTTAAGCATTGATCAGTTGGTTCGGTTCAATTTGAACAAAAAATGGCATGTTTTTTGTTAATCAAGAACATTTTGTGAAATGAGTTAAAAACTCAAATTCTTCAATATTTTGATGACACTATAATACCCCATTCAAATAGTTCCACAGAAAACGTCTGAAAAAAATTAGTCCTCATGGAATTATTCAAGCAAATATAGTAAATAAATTAATTTCCAACACCAGTGACCCCATTTACTTCGTTTTCATTAGTAGACATGAATTCATCTTTCTGATTGCTAGCTGAATTCACAAATTTCCCAGAATTTTGACCATTTTTGTCCTGTTTTTGCCAGTCATTTTTGCCATTTGAATTGCTTTTGTCCAAACAGGAACAACACGGCCTGCCGCAACCTTCAAAATTGAGGGAGAAATTTTTTGAATTGAATTGAAAAGATTTTATAAATCCCTGTATCCTCAAATAAGACCTTAACGTAGTTATTTATAATCAGACCTTCTAATACTGTATCAAAACTAGGCGGGGGTGATCCGAGGGGGACTTATTTCTACATCAATTTTTCCATAAAATAAATGATAAATTTACTGTGTAAACGGGGTTAACTCAGATTCATTGCAGTAAAATAACTTACATTTGTAAAATTGCCATAAATGTCACAAAAAATAAACCCACCATATCTGGGGCTGTCTGCAGGCTCAAACACCAGTCTGTATCTGGCCTCCAGCGCAGTATCTGACAAGAAAAATTGAGCTCCACTATTTGGCACCTTGCCAATTTTCTCATTTTCAGCACCATCAGATTTTCCTGAGTTTGCTGACATTCCAGCAGATTTTCCACTGTCACTGCCATCAAACTGGGAACCAGTTGCTTTTTTCTGATGCACCCCACTGAAAGATATCACAGAATATGGAATATTCACTCAAATAATTACACCTTGAATCCCCAAGATCCTTATGTATTTATACTCTGCGGACCGCATGCTATGCATTTTTTTAGAATGAAACACTTCATTATGACGTCATCATAAACAAAAGAAAAAAATGAATCAAGTGACAATATTATACTTTGTGTCAGCCAACATTGCAAAAAAACACTTCACAAGCCTTCACCATGCATTCATCCCTTCACAAACTTCAAACACAACTTTTTCCCATCATCGAAAAACCAACTTTTTATTTGATCCCAAAACATCAGTGCCATGTGGACTGCCAATTTTGCCATTGTGACCATTTGACTTTGCATTTGACCTGTCAGAGTGATTGTTTTTTCCACTGTGACCCAACTGAGAATCTGATGCAGTCGTGTCAGAAGTATCAGTTTCATCATCAGGGGGCACTCCAAGACCCTGTAAAATGTCCTAGAAAATGTCAAATGTCATGCAAAGTGTCAAGTCATGAGAAATGCCCTGGAAAATGTCAAATGTCATGCAAAGTGTCTAAAGTCATGTCAAATGGCCTGGAAAATGTCAAATGTCAGGCAGTGTCAAAAGTCATGTAAAATGCACAGCAAAGTGTCAAAAGTGGTGGTAAATGCACTGGAAACACCAAACGCAAACGGAAAAATGGCAAAAATGGAAAATTTGCCATTTTGCAGAGCACGACTTTCAGCATGACTTTCAACACTGTGGATGCCATTTGCCATTTTACAGAGCATTTTACAGAGTCTGGGAGTGGCACCCGAATTGCCAGATCCAGCTGCCAGCTGTTTTATAATTGCTGAAATATCCTCACTGCTGAAGCGATTTTTGTGATTTTTCAACTTATTCAAAAGTTGTTTTCTGGTGAATTTCGTGTGTTTTATGTTGAAACTGTCGGGCACAAAAACGGGCCCGTGAGACTCATCATCTGCAGTTGGAATGCACGCGCTTGCAGCCCTGGAGCGAAATTTAATTTGTCCCACACGTTTTTTTCCGAATGCAAACAGATTCATTGGGCCCACACACGCTAGTTGACATCGACACCAAATGTCAACTGGTGCCGATCCCAATTCAAAGCTTGCTGACGAGTGGACGAACGACGTTCAAATGCAATCTTTGAATTAGGAATGGGACCAGTTGACATTTGGTGTCGATGTCAACTAGTGTTTGTGGGGCCATTGAACCGTATTTCCTCGCAATACCCCCAGAGGGTCAGTTTTTCAGAAAGAAAATTGTGAGGGGGGTATTTCGAGGGGAGTCTTATTCGACGGGGGTTATTATTTCGCCAGAAATTTTCGTGAAGGATCGTAGTAAGGAATAGGCTATTACGTACCCAACACTGGTGATAAATGCCGCCAAAGAAGTTAAAATAGGGACGTATTTATCAACGTGTATCACTACACAAACTAATCTGTGTAGCTGCGATGCAAATTGTCCCCCAATCAATACATCATGTACACTGCATACATGATGTACTTCATTCCAGACAGGGGGTATTTCGAGAGCGGGGGTTATTTTTTCCTCAGCTCTAAAATACCTGGGGGGTATTTCGAGGGAATACGGTAAATCAATGGAGAAATTAACTGCGAGTGCAGTGTCACGTCACCAGAGTATACCCATTTATAGTTTCAGGTAAAAAATACAAACGAATCGTTTGGCGGGAAAAATAACGTGTGGTACAAACGAAATCTTGCACCCGGTCAGAAGCAATAGAAAATAGCTGGAGATCAGCGCACACGGGAACTTTGTAAAAGGAACCATTTTAGGCTTATTTTTTTCTCTCACAAATGTCTTGTTATTGCCAAAGTTTTGAAAGACTCAAATTGAAAACATCCCGGATTCAGAGTTCAGTTGACAGTTCAAAGTTCAAACTAATCACGGAAATTAGCCACTGAACGCAGACATAATTTCGCTGTCAACACAATTTATACACCACTGACAGCAGTTTGCAATCAAATCTACCGTAACCCATGTCAATAAAAGCACACTACCTACACTCGGCGGGCATGATACTCTGCCCTCGCACTCATTTATGTCTCACGTTGGAAGCGTGCCAATGATGACAAAGCGTGCGATTTTTGTATAAAAGATGAAAAAATCATTGTTGTTAATAAGTTAACGTGTACTGTTATAACAGCGATGACTTTGTCAACTTTTCATGAAAATCGCATGCGTAAAAAAAATCGTTGGCACGCTTCCAGCGGAAACCACGCGTGCAGGGTGTAAAGTGACTGGGGTATACCTTATGTGAATTTTATTCTGATCACATTATAATATGGATAAATTCTACGTCACTTCATTCACCAAAATACGGTAACAGCCATTGTAGCGTCACGTCTGATCGGTGTAATTACGGTGCACATGCATTTAATAATGCACATGCAAATTGATTTGTGGTATATTCGATGTTTACACAGCGCCGCCAAAGGTCAAAGTGACAATTATTTATTTACTGTGCACATTTGCAAATCTTTAAGAGAAGTTTCAAATGAGTCACAAGGAATCGGGAACTTTATTAACGATTACACTGTTTTAATATTTAAAATACAATATATTTGACATTTTTTATCTGAACCGATTATTTTTACAGTGTACATTTTTTTCTATATCCACAAAAAAATATGAGAAAATACCAAAACCCACACGCTGAAATTCTTGCCACTGATATTTCTATTTTAAACACATTTGAGTTGAGTGAATCCCTCGGTATCCCTTAACAGTAGTTGACAGGCTGGGGCAGGCCTGATACGCACACGTGCCCGATACGCACATATGCCCGTTTTTTTCGTTTGACACTTTTTCAAGTGATTTTCAGATATGAGTAAAGTGAAAAAAAGTTGCGCAATGACATTAGTAAACTTTTTCACTTCACTCATATCTGAAAATCACTTGAAAATGTGTCAAGTGAAAAAAAACAGTGAAAAATAGCCATTTTTCACTGTTTTTCATTTGACACATTTTCAAGTGATTTTCAGATATGAGTGAAGTGAAAAAGTTTACTAATGTCATTGCGCAACTTTTTTTTCATTTTACTCATATCTGAAAATCACTTGAAAAAGTGTCAAACGAAAAAAACGGGCAAATGTGCGTATCGGGCACGTGTGCGTATCAGTGCACGCCCGACAGGCTCTCATTCCGGTCAACTCAAAAGAATTCAAAGCCGATTAATTAGTTTCCAAAATTACAGCTGTCAACTGCTGTGGGGCCATCGAGAGAAAACAAAAATGGAGAAATGCCGCAGAGCACAAAAGAAAACTAAATCAACATCCACAAATAATAATTATTGGTAGTTAACTAGTAGTAGGCTATAAAATACTCTCGAGGAAATACGGTATTATGAAATTGAAACAATTTATATACGCATTGAAGACAAACGGTATTTTAAAAAATCACACATAACAACGATCATTTGACAGTATCAATTTAACTGAATCGTGTGTTCAAATGGCGACATTATCCATCAAAATATTTATTTTATGGGGCAGTAAAAGTAGAACTAATTTCAAAACCCAAACCCTTTTAAGAAAAAGCAACGAACAACACATTTTACAAAGATCAATTCTCAAAAAATGGCATGAAGTGAAGAGACAACCATATAAACATTCCATTCAGGATCTTCCGTATTTCCTCGAAATACCCCCCCCTCTCGAGACCACTATGAAACAATCACCCCCCCCCCCCTCAGATTGAGTGTTAAGAGAACGTACATGACAAATACTGCAGTTTGTGTCCTGCGTAGTGCAGAACACACGTTAAAACAATGTCGTAATCACGTTAGAACAGTTAGTCTACAGGAGTCTATACATGTCAGTTATTGATGCATTTTTCTAGCCCAGTGTACATCACAAACGACGATTTTGTACTAGGATTTGAAAAAAATTTCTGGCGAAATAATAGCCCCCCCCCCCCGAAATACCCCCCCCCCCTTGCGGGACCACTATGAAACAATCACGCCCGGGGGGAATTTCGAGGAAATACGGTGTGCATTAGCAATGCACCCGACATGCACAACAAATTGAAAAGTCGTTTGAAAAGGATATCCGCATAAATTTTATGGATCTATGGAACTAAGACATAAGTATTTTTATGTGCTTTTCACCTACCTAGTTTTGAATATTTTTTTCTCTTTTTCGGTTTGTACACATAAAAAAGCCTATATACAGAACACCACACAGAAAAATGTTCAGTGATGTATGGGGGGGAGGGCGATTTGCTACCCAACTGCACCCCACACAGAAATTATATCTTTAAACAGCCTTCACCGACACTGACAACCCACACCAAATAGGAAACAGCCATATTGAAAAATACGCCTCAACAAAATGTGCGTCACAAAAACGCACACACAAAAATGTGCCTGAAACGTTATTTCGCGAAATACGTAGGGTTCAAACGGGATTGACTTTTCGGGATCGGGATTGGTTTTCTGAGATTTCGGGATCGGGATTGGCCGGGATTGGGGTCACGGGATCGGGATTGGCATTTTTTCGGGATCGGGATTGGGGTCTTGGGATAGAGATTTTGGCCAATGTTTTGGCATCCACAGTTGTTCATAAAGGTCTCAAAACACTGTTGGATGCCAGAAAAGTGGTATAAAATGGACGCTGGGGATTTTTTGTTCACAGTTTTTCACTTTTTATAATTTCACTAATTTTTCCGGGATCGGGATCCCGGACTTGGGAGTTTCTCGGGATCGGGATTTGAAAATTTTCGGGATCGGGATCCCGTTTGAACCCTAGTCAAATACGGTAACAGAATGGCTGAATAATACAATTAATGGTGTACATAATTTTTCAAAAATTTCTGTCATGTCCGCAGTAAAACCAGCGGTACAGTCCGCCCGCGTCGCGCTGAGCCCTGCAAAAAAAATAATATTTGACACTTTATAATCAACATATGGAACTTGATGATTTTGAGTGAGCAAAAGCCCATTAAACATTCACCGCTGATAGAGAATTGAAGAAAAAAACTTGATGCAATTTACTCAAAATCTATTTTTGTGGACTTATCGTCTCCAGAAATAGACCTCTAATTCACAACCCCCAAACACCCCCCCAAACCCCCCAAAACCCACCGAAACACCATAGGGGCACTCCTCAACGCATTCTCAACATGTTTGCTCTGTATATTGCTCACAAACTGGCTCAAATAGCTAGTCAACTGTACCGCAGTGCACCCGTGCCGGGGGTGCACGCACATGTAGGGGGCCAAAAGGCCTACCAAACGGAGCACGTCACCCCCCACCGGGGGGTCCAGGGGGGTTGCTGCGGGGTGGAGAGGGTATTTGTGATTTGCAGTGGGATGTGGGGTTCAAACTAGGGTTGTGAAAGTACTGGACGTTTTTTCAAAGTAAATGTAGAATTTTTTTACTTACCCCTGTGTAGAGAAAACGTAAAGTAATTTTTTTAACCTTTACGCTGCGTGAGTAAACGTAAATACCAGTATTCTTACTGAGGGAGATATTACTGAGCAGATATTTTTTGCCGATGTTGTACCTAGGAAGCCATAAAAATGAGTAAATGTGAAAGCGAGAGTCGTTGCTTCCATTACCCATCGCAACTTCTATCATTTCCACTGCACTTTTTGCAGCAGTATCAATTTATTTGAGTGGTTTTTGCATTTGATACACCCTTAAGCTTCTCAATTACGTTTTCTGTACTTGCGTACTTTCAATAGGTACGCGAGTACTTGACCACTGGTATTTTTTCGGGAACAAACGTAACCGTATCTACGCAGTACTCGAGTATACGTATTTATCGAGTAAACGTAAAAACATTTTAACAACTATGGTTCAAACGGGATCGACCTTTAGTTTTGGGATTTTGTGGGCTTGATCGCAATCCTGAAGCCGCAATTTAAATCCTGATCCCAAACCCCAATTCCGATACTAAAAAAGCCAATCCTGAGCATTTCCAAATCCCCAGCCCGCGTAAAAAAATTGAGGGAATTCTGGTACATTTACGGGGGGGGGGGGAATGTAAAAACAAACCCTCAGTTTGAACGGCAAATTCCCTGGTTTCGCCAGTTGTCGACTTTTGCTTCAACTGATCGTTTTCTTGTTGCAGTTCTTCCATCTTCAATGTGGAGCGAAAATTGAGCGTTGGAAAATGTTGGAATTTTGCATGAAGTTTTTTTTCTTTTTCTTAGAGGCTTTTTTGAAAAACGAGAAAACCGGTTTCAAACGGAAGCCAAATCTTTGGCGAATAACCGTTTCACTATAGTTCACTGATAAACAATGATACAGTAGACAATGATATTTATCATGATTCATATCCCACCCGAATAAAAAAACCAAAATTTTATTTTTTCGCATCACTAGTTGACATAAGTTGACACTTGTGTCAACTAAATTGTGGTTAATTATGAGATTTGAACTTTCCTACATCATAGCGAATAGTTAATTTGATATCGTGATACTTGATTTTCACTGTTTCTGATCAGTGTGACGCTTAATTATTTATTGTTTCTTAGTTGACATTCAGTTGACACGAATTTGTGATGTCAACTAGCGTGTTGGCACCCAATTGACCAAATTCCAGTAACTTTTTGTATACATATCTTTCAATCCAACGAGGCTATTGCTTCTGCGAAACTTTCCCCATCTAAATACAAACGTCATCCAATCCACAACTAACGCACCCTTTTGTGCAGCGCGGCAAGCATCTGTTTAGCTTGCTGCATCTGCTGCGGCAGTTGGGCACCGGCGCCGGCTCCGGCGTCAGCGGCATCGCCGCCACCGGAGGAGGCAGCCCGCTGGGCATCTTCTGCTCGCTCTGCTGACAGGCCGCCGCCCGGCTGAGAATGTGAATAGTGTTTACTGGGTCTGGGGCTTAGTAAATAGTTATCAGTTGCTTTAGCATATACAACCACTTAAGACTATTGAAATTACCGTATTTCTTATAATAAAATGGCGCCCTTTTATACCTGTCCTTCTATTGGAGACCGCCCTTCTATTTTCTATCGCCCTTCTAGCACAAAATTAATGGACCAAAGCCACTAATTCATCGTGTCCGATGATATTTTTTATGCATTTGACACAATTCCAGCACTTTGTGTACCTTCTATTGGAGACTGCCCTTCTATTTATTTCATGGCCTAAAATAAGTAGAAAAATGCACTGGTGACGCCCTTCTATTGGAGACCTGCCCTGCCCTTCTATTAGAAGAAATACGGTAGTTTAATTCATCAAGCGTTCTTGGAAAGAGAATGAAAACATGAACATCTCGAACTCGATAAAAATTTCGGATTCAACGTAACTCAGAGCATTTCACAATTATTTCATTCTTCAGAGTTACAAAATGTGTTTAAAAAACAAGTTTGTGTTTAAAAAAAAAGAAAATCGTAGACACAATAATTTTACTGATTTATATTTATCAGACTTTTCGCAGTGATTTAATCATTACATCGAAAATCCCCCGAGATCATTTTCATTCCGTTTCCTAAAAGTCACCCCCCTTTACAACGTCAACCCACCACATATAACAACCAAAAAAATCCCCCAAAACCCCCCAAACCTGATCAGTCTTAGCCAAAACAGCCCTAATAGACTGCAGGACATGTCCCAACCTCCCCTGGGGCTGCCTTTCCCCACCCCCTGCAGATTGGCTACTCATTGGTTGCTGGGTTTGGGTCACACTCGTTCCCGCCCCGCCCACTCGCCGGAGAGTGTCCGCCAGTTGAGCTAGTTGCGTGTCGCTGGGGGTTTCTGCGGGGGTGGTTAGATTAGCAGAGTTGTTAAAAGTACTGACCTTTTTCGAAAGTAAACGTAAACGTTAAGTATTTATTTTTCACTCACAGGTGAGTACAGAAAACGTAAAGTATATATTGTTTACTTTTACTCATGAGTAAACGAGAGTAAATTACTGTTGTCCCAGGAAAACGTGAAAGTGGGTATTTTTGAGCACTTATGCACCAATTTTCGCTCAAAACGGCTAATTTTAAAACTTTTTTCACCATTAATTTTACTTGTTAATGTGTTTTGGTCTATTTTATGCTATTTTTTCATATTTTGCCCTTTTTTTAGCTTTTCTCTCTTTTTCTTCATGGCTTGAAAAAGCCTATAATGGAGTCGGTTTGAAATACGTTTTCTGTACTCGCGTACTTTCAAAATGTACGCAAGTAAGTGACGTAAACGTATTTACTCTGTACTCGAGTATTCGTATTTATCAAGTAAAGGTAAATACGTTTTAACAGCTATGTAGATTAGTCGACATGTACAGCGACGTTACACGTCCAGGGTTGAATTTTGTTTTCCGCTGGGGCCCTTGAGCTTTTACAAAAAAGTCGTTGTATTTTAAAAAAGCGGCGCCCATCACTGAAGCGGCAACTACACGCGCCGAGTGTAACGTCACTCCGCTAATGAAAACTGACCGGTGGCAGGCCTCTGTTTTTTCTCGGCGCTGCCTTCGTTGCCATCGTTAGGGGTAGACTCCCCCTCGGTACCCCCCTGCCCCTGGCGTTTGCCTGTCTGTGTGCATTGGGGGGGGGGGGTTGTATTTAATTGGTAATTGATTACAGGTGATTGGTGGAGAATTGAGGTAGCCTAGTTGACCCACTGCTGTTTTTAAGCTGGTCAATTTGATTTCAACACGATTGAGTTCACCGCAATGAATCGTTTTCGATCTGTGTCAACTGTAGTTGACAGACTTCTCACTCCGGTAAGCTCAACTGCGCTACGGGTGTCAACTTTCCGTTTCCGCAGGGAAATTTTTTCCGTTTCCGTTCCGTTTTTCGGCAAGTGCAAAATTGTCCGTTTCCGTTTTCCGGCAAGTGCCAAAAAATTTCCGTTTCCGCTTTCCGCAGGCAAATTTTTTTCCGTTTCCGTTTTCCGTCAAGTGCAAAAAAATTCCGTTTCCCGTTAAAAAAATTGTTGACACCCTAACTGCGCTCAAAGCTGATAGAACAATTTCCCAAATGTCGCTCGTGAACTAGTAGAGCTGTCGGGCGCTTTTTTCAACCATTTTTTTAAAAAAAACTCGCTTTTTCACTTTTGAAAAACGTGACTACACAAACCTGGTTGCGTCTCGCAAAGTCAACGCGCAAAGTCCCACACTGTTCAGCTAGGGGCTGCGGTCTTTCTCGGTGGGGGAAACCCGTAGTCGCGATTATGTCGTACCCGTTAAGGCGACTCGCTCTGTATGCAGTTGGGGGGGGGGTTCTATTTGAGCAGGGGTTTCGTTTTTAATCGGCGTCAAAAATACACACTAGCAGAGTGCAAATGTCTGAAAAGTTTGAAAATTTTGTCATTTGTTTTTAAACGCTATTTTCAATACACCGTGGCTACTTTTCAAATCACGGTTGTTGGGCCCCCACACGCTAGTTGACATCGACACCAAATGTCAATTGGTGCCGATCCCGATTCAAAGCGTGCTGACGAGTGAACGAACGACGTTCAAACGCAATCTTCGAATTAGGGACGAAACCAGTTGACTAGCGTGTGTGGGGCCATTCAAAAGTGTCTCAAATCATGGCGCGCAGTGTTAAAAATGAAATAAAAAATTAGTGATGCGGCGTAACTTTATAAAAAAAATTATAAAAAATAAAAATCACCTGATTGCGGCGGTTTGTTCATCAAATTTGACCAGAACAAATCGCTTGAAGGAATTATGACGCAGGCTCACAACCTTTCCAAAGCTTCTGTAAAATAAAGGGACAATAAATAAAATGTCTAAAAATACACCCGACAGATGAAAATAACAAAAATTGACCACGAATTTTGTATTAGAATTTTTGTTTATCGAGTTTTTCAACAGTTCTCGAACATAACTCACTTTTCTAGTCACTTGAACATTTTTGGAATCGAGCCGAAAGAAAGACAAACAATATAGGCGGCGCGCCCCGGAAGAGACAATAAAATTGACAAAATAAATCCAAAAGTGGTAGAAAACAACAGAACTAGGGTTGGCAAGCGATTTTTTTAAGCGATTTTTTTTTAAATTTCGATTTTTTTTTAAATCGCAGCACTCGTACCGATTTTTTTAATTAAAAATCGCTGGCAAAAATTTTTGGTACTCAAGCACTAGATAAAATGCAAAAAAATTGCGCGCGAGCGTGCACTTTGATGCAAACAATCCACAAGTTGCTTTTTTCATGGCTTTGACAACCAATTTGGGGGGAGTAGTACCCATTTATGTGTGCTTTTAAGCGTGTAAGGTAGGCTGTGAATTATTTTAGGAAGTATTCATAGTTATGCTTTGTGTTGTCACATCAAACATTCATGCAAATGCATCCATGTTCACTTCCAATATCATTTATATTTTGTTCTGAGCAAGAACATGCTATTTCTGCAAATAAAATTGCAAATTGTCGATGAAGTGTGCTTCACGTCACAAATACAACAATTTAATTACATTTACACTTAAAAATAACTAACTTTCAAGCTTTTCCGAAGCTCTACTGTACTTATATTAGCACAGAAAGTATAAGTGTGCACTCCCTACCAATTTATATGGCTTTTATTACCCCCAGAGGCGATTTTAGGCAGAAATGGGGCTAATTTTGACCCCAGCGATTTTTATTTAAAAAAATCGGGGTCGTTTAAAAAAAATCGATTTTTTGCCAACCCTAAACAGAACAATATATCAGATGGCAGTCCCGCACCATGTAAAGTGTAAAGTGGTGGCAAATAAAATGCAAAATGACAATCAAAATAATTAAAACAGATTCTATTACTGAAGTGTTGACATTTTGCGCATGACAATTGACAAGTACAAGTTTCTGACATTTGACACGGCTTTTGATACTTAACTTTAAACTTCACAGACCGCGGGACTGTCAGCTGAACATAAAAACGTCAAAAAATCTTAATAAATTCAAACTTTAAAAACCACGAACCCGAATAAATCGTCCAGCGCCTGCGTGGTCACATTGACCATTGGCAAACCGCCAACAAATAAAGTGTCTGTTGATTTGTCCTTGTCACCCACTTCGGGAGGCAGCGGCAACTTTCCATCTACGAAAATTTGAGAAAATTCGTGTAGATTGTGAAATCCTCCTGTTTTAATTCTAGGTATAGCAGGTTTTTTGGATATGGCTTTGGTTGATTTTTTGAATATGTATTTAATTTCATGTTACATTTTAAAAATTATGCTACCTATTTGTGATATTTCTGATTAAATTTCACGGGCGGCATTTTAGCATACACAACTAGTTCACACTGCTTTGCTGTGACGACAACAAATTTCTCGGTTGAAATTAGGCACCGACAACAAAAATTTGGAAACCATATTTCGAAGCTCTTAAAAAGACAGGATTTTTCTTTCTAAAACGCATTTTCTTATTTTTTTTGTTGAAAACAAGGTCGTTAATTTTTTTTTCCACCCTTATCTAAAACTCAACTCGTATGAGCAATAGACACAAATTATCTGCAACTTGGCACGTGGTATTGTTTACACTTGAGTATCTGTACTGTACTGTCTTTTTCTCACAGATATGGAACTTTTTCTTTGAAATGTGGAACCTTTTTCCATTTTTTTTGTGATCAGACAGGAGCAGTGTGACCTTTGTTTAAAATATATACCGTATTTCATCGAAATACCCCCTTAAATTACCCCCCTCGAAATAACCCCAGGGGTTTTCGAGCTGAGGAACAATACCTCCTTAAATTACCCCCCTCGAAATAACCCCAGGGGTTTTCGAGCTGAGGAACAATAACCCCCCTCGAAATTTCCACTCTGAAAAAAAACCACCTGAAAGTATTTCGAGGAACTTACAGTATGCAAAAATGCACGACAAATTGACAGAAAAATAACAATTCAAACAAACCTCCCGGCGGCAGCACGACCACACCACCGAGCGAAAACTTTGGCAATTTGCCCATTTCATCCGGTATAGTCGCGTAGCGCTTTTGCATTTGCCCGCGTGCATTCGGGCCAGTTTTGTTCGCGTTGGCGCCAATGTCCATGAACGGACTCACTGCGCAAGCCTCCGTATTTGCAGATTTCGATGCGCGCATTGAATGAGCTGCGATTTTGGGGAGCCGGATTTTTGAAAACTTAGGTTTCAGGCCGTCTTAAATTTTTGTTTAATCGTCATAACATGATACCCAAAATTCACCTGTAGCGAGAACATTTTGCAGCAGGGCATGTACATTGGCTTCCATTTGGGCGGCGGCTGGAAAGAGAAAGCAGAAAAATACCGAAAATATTTTTGTGGAAAATGGTGTAATTACCATATTTCCTCGAAAAAAAACCCCTCCAGTTTGAATTACCCCACACCTCGAAATACCCCCAGGTGTTTGCAACCTGACGAAAAATACCCTCCCCCCTCGAAATACCCCCTGTCTTGAATGATGTACATCATGTATGCAATGTATTTACATGATGTATTTATTGGGGTCAAATCTCATCGCAGCTAAGAGTAGTTCGTATAACTAAATATCTACGTTTGTACGTATGTTCTTATAGCTCCCGTTTGCTGACGTTTATTGGCAGTTTTGGGTATGTAAAAAACCCTTCTTTCCTACGATATCTACGAAAATTTCTGGCGGTATAATACCCCGGCCCTCGAAAAACCCCTCAAAATATGCACTCAGGAAAAATAAACCCCCTGGGGGTATTTCGAGGAAATACGGTGGTTGTATTTGTCAAACGACCAACGATGGCAAACAAAAGATCGAAAACGTTGGTTTTTTATTTTCGTTTATTTCGCCACAAGAAAAAAACTTAAAATAGATATTTTTGAGAGAAACACGAAAATGGAAACTACGCACTTGGATCGCTGCCAGCCCTCCAACTTTCGCCCAAATCAGAATACTTCTGCTCTCGCCCGGAGACCGCTGAAATTTTTTGAACTTTTTTATATTACGTTGCACTTTTGCAAAACGTTAGGAATGAAAGTATACTAAGTAAGGATAGTATGTGCAGAATCTTACCATAATTGAATGAATAAAATATTGTGATAAGTTTCGTAATAAATTGTTCCATAGTAAAAACGAAATATTATGATGAATACTGTATACTTTTTTGTTTACTGTTCAGATGGGTGATGGTAGGTTTCCATACGAAACGTAATCTCCGCCGAGTATAAATACAGCTCAACGATAAATTTCTATTTGTATCCACAACATTTGACAGACCACTTCACATCAAAAACACAACCAAAGCTCAAAAAACAACACCCACCAAAACACACTCACCATTCCTCCCCAAAATCGCCTCCCCAGCCACCAAAGGCCCCAGCCCCAAATCAATATCCCCCCTCCCCGAAACTCCGCCCACATCCCGTCTGCGGATTGGTTCCACAGCCGCAACTGAAGTATGGGGGCGGGAAGGCGGGTCTAAAAGCCCTTCGAGCAGGGAAACTGGCCCGCCACTGGATGTGGGTGGTAGAATTGGGCCGGCCCCTTGCGCGGGTAAGGTGTCCATCTGGGGGGCGGGGTTTAGTCGTTGGTTTAGTGGTTAGAGGGATAGATTTCGGCGCAAAGTGTGTTGTGTTCGAGAATTCACGATTTGAGTTTTTTTTTAGTTTGTGTTTAGATGAAAAGGCGACGGTCGATAATGTTCCAAGAGCCATCGGCAAAATGTTTCACGGGTTTGGCGCTATGAGAATTTTACAGATGTCACGACACAGGATAAGCAGTCGTCACACAAGATGCCACTCAGACCTGGTAAAATTTCAAATGTCATGCGAATTGTCAAATGTAACGTAAAATTTTCTACCGGTAATGTAAATTTTTTGACATTTTCATGGAATTTAACACTTTGCATTTGACATAGACTTTTACAGGTGCTGAGAGTAACCCTAGAAAGGCGGCAAGCTCAAGTACCAGCCCCACTTTCTAGACTATTTCCAAAAAAATAGCACAGAATAGCCCCCCTCCAATCTAACCCCATAACTAATAGGCGGAGCCGGGGGCTGTTCCAAAAGTCCCGGGTCAAGTAAACTTCTTGGCGCCTGCTGCGCCTGGCTCACTGGCGCCGCCGAAATCAGCGGGGCTGGCGGCTGGCGCCACGAATCGTTTGCCATTGACGCCTGGGGCTGCATTTGAGGCTGCATTTGAGGCTGCATTTGGGGCTGCATTTGGGGCTGCATTTGGGGGTAGGGGGGTTGTTTGAATTGGTGTGTTCTGAAAGTAGTGGGACATTGCATTTTTAAAATAAAAATGTATCACATCTGACAAAAATTTGTCTCATCACATTACGTTACCTTCACAATGGGTGAATTTGATGCACAATTTAGTCACCTGACTTGATTCAGCAGAATACGGTAATACCGAATTTGCTGTACATGCAGCATTCAGTCTGATCAGAACATGGATCTACTTTTGTCAAAAAAGAGACCCTGTGCCTGCGGACATGTATCGGGGTCGTACATGTCCAGCGGGCAGGGCAGTATAGTGATTACTTCACTTTTTGACATTTATTTTACTTTTACTAACTTTAAAAAGTGACAAGTGAAAAGTAATCTCTTTGTACTGCCATGCCCGCAGGACACGTATCACCCCGATACATGGGTCGAGTGGGTCTAATGTCAATTGGTCACCCCCCCCCCCAAATTGGTCAGCTATCTATCCATCTGGAGCGTTTTTTGAGAAATTTTGCCAAATATTTTAGCTCAAAAGCGCCTATTTTCATACCTTTTTTATAGTTTTTCACCTTCAAAATAGCTATATCATGTGTTTCATTGCCTATTTTCAGTTATTTGTGTACTGATCTAGCCCTCCGGAGGAGCGATATACAGTCTATGTGAACCCCTGCAGGGGGTCCAAATCTACAAAACCCCTGACCGGGTCTACTTGTTGTGCGGGTTTACATGCCCAGGGAGGTTTACATGTCTAGAGAGCCTACATCCAAATACAACTAGACCCAGTGTATAAAGGAGCACCAACATAATTATGGTAAGTTTGCTGCTGAGCCGACCAGGCGTCGCCCATCACCGGTGTGCCGCCTGAGAAATTGCGGAAAATGGCACTTTTTGCACAGAAAAGTGGAAATTTGGAAGGGGTGCACTCGTTCATAAGCCCTTTTCATGCCACTTTAACCATTTTCATTTTCAAAGTCACTATCTCCTCTGCGCTATTGTTCTGGAAATTTTATTTACTTATTTGCCTAATTTTGGTAGTTTTTCGCCCTTTTCCTTCCTTATACTTTGAAGAAGCGTAGGTTAAACCCCGCAACAAAAAGAAAATTTTTTTCCCAGATGTATATTTACTAGCTTCAGACATTACTATTTAGATACGAACCCCACAGGGGTCAAAACCTAATACCCCCAGCTATCATAGAAAGTTTCACACCCCACCTTGTATACCCCGTTCAACCCAAGTCCGGAAAGTGTTTTTAATGAAAACTCACCGTCACCCAACAAAGAGCGAGGCTGTCCGAACATTTTCGAAACGCGCCCGAAATATCGTTGATTTCCCCTGGATTTTTTTTAAATAAACATAAATAAACAAATTCATTTGTGCGCACGTAAATCATTGTGTATAGTTCATGGTTCCATAGTTTCTCACCGCGGAACACGGAAAAAGTATGACAATTAAAGCAGTACGCGAACTAGTTGACCGATCGTCAACTGAACCAACTGGAATGTCACAGAAAATTTTTGGCACGGTGACAAGTGACAACTAGGTAAACGTGCTTGTGATTTATTTTAGAAATTGTCTCAAAACTTGTATTCAGTTTGGAGCATTTTTGCGATTGCAGACAAAAATCACACGTTCAAAATCGATTTTTCAGTTGACGGATCACAGGCACGCAAAAAACTTTAGATGTTGCATCCGTGCTCAAATTACTGTATTCAATATAGATATTCAATACATTACGGTGTCGATAATGCCGTTTATCGATATTGATCGATATCGATACCGTAGCGATATCGACAAAAATCGACATACATCAATATTTACATGCATGGCATATCCCTGCAACCTCCATTGACTTGACAGACGGTCAACTAGTGCGCGTACTCATTTTGTCGTTTTTTGATCGACTGAACAGATTTTTTTCAACGAATTTCGATTTCTATGAGAAAAAATTCGACAAAAATTAACCGATTTGTTTCATTTTGAGAAAAATGTCGCGTCGCAAATAATTATAACTACAAAATACAAAATGTAATTAATGTGTATGGTATGTGAATGAAAAATAGCGCACATCTAAAATAACGGATACGATATCGAGGGAAATGTAAATAACTCAACGCCGAAAAAAACATAAAAACACAGAAATAGAAACACAGGAACATCGAGAAAACATACGCGCGGCAAATCGAATTTCAAGCGATTTTTATGGTATATCGGAATATTTTTTTAAAAAAATTCAGACAGCGGACGCAAACTAAAATTGAGAGGGTGAAAAAATTACGATTCAATGCAAAAAAATGTGGGGGTAATAACGTAACAGCATCGATATCGATAAGAAAAATTCAAAATCAACATTTCATCGACATAGACCAAAAATAGGAGACAATCATTTCACGTTACAAATTGACAAAATAAGCGCCTATTCACGATTCCAAAAATAATCACGCAAATTATTTCTATATCAGCAATAAATGAATCATTCCTAAATAATTACGATAAAAAAAACTGTTGAACACAATTTAACACGAATATTTTAGCGGCAAAAAATGTTATTGGACACCAAAAAAAACTACGAAATTTTTGCGGACACAAAAACACACACGGGAAACACCGAAATTTTATGGAAAAAAATACTCGAACATTTATAATTTTATGATTTATGCGACGGACAAAAAAAATACAATTTCGTGTAGATAGGATCGACAAAAATAGCGAAACAAACACCAAAAATAGAACGATTACTTCAATTTTCAGCGGATTCTCTCGGGCGAATAAATTTTCATAATTTTTTCAAAAAAATAAATAATTTTCTACAAACATTTTGTAGGGACCGCGCGATGCACCGGGGTTTTTGCACTAATTTCTGATTTTTTTCGTTTGGAAATATTTACTAGTTTCGGGTGTCCGTAATAATGTGAAACGTTACAATCAAACCCTTACAAACGTTTCACAAAACTTGGGACACCGTGGAGTGCGTAAACGAGCTCATACATTTTTTGCATTTGCAATAGTTTGTTGAAAATCACAGCTATGACTATTGGCTAGTTGACAGCACACCAGTTGACAAGGACACCGAATGTCAACTGGTCCCCATCCCAATTCAAAGCTTGCTCACGAGTCGACGAACGACGTTCAAGTGAGGAATCGTATGTCACACGTCAGCAAAATCGGAATTGGGATGGGGACCAGTTGACATTTGGCGTCCTTGTCAACTAGGGTGTCAATTATCAGTACAGTGATTTTGATTATGCATAGCTTGATTTGCACATGTTAAAATGCATGAACCGCATACACACAAAATCTACAGAAAAAAACTGTGGAATAACGCATCAAATCCAACGTAATTAAATTTCGACACATCTCAAAATTAACATACTGCAATGCATGTAATATGAATGTATTTATCAACATAAAATACGCGTCAATGCAACTATTCATTTTCACAAATCGTCAATTTTCACAATTAATTAATTCGGAAATCGAAATCATCTGTGCGTCGACAAAAAATGCGTCAATATTCTCGCGCCGATGTTCAGTGTGAATGTGAAGCGCGCAAAATAAACCGTGCAAAAATGAAACACTTACACATCGTGGGTGGACCCGCCTTAGTGCGCCAAATTAACCAAATTAATCATCAATTAATTATAATTCATCGGATTACGGTAGAAATGCGTGTAATCAATCAATGCAATCGATGGAAACACTGATGCGGCATGGTATTTATTCACGGTTACGGTATTCAATTCAATTGAAATGGGTTTCATATGGTGAGGGAATCGAATGGTTCAGACTGACCCGTCGTGTGGCTCGACACAAAATTGGCAAATGTCCAAAAAATGAGTGTCGAGCAAAAAACACACATAGATACATCGGATGGACCAATTTTTTTTTATGTGCCAATGAGGGAAAAATGCGTGAATTCTAGACATGCTAATTAAAAATAATTGAAAATTAAAATTGACAGTAATTAAAAATAATTCCCATCATTGGCACATGAAACTGATGCACACCTAACAATCATTTTTCAAATTCCAATATCCTACCATTTCACAGGTGTTCCTAAAATGGGTAGATATTTAGTATGTAAATAAATAGCGCACTTGCCTATTTGAGCATGGAATTATGATATACACATTCCAGTTGGCACACAATTCGGTCGCAAAATTTGTGACAAGTAGTGAAAATGAAAATTTCAATTATCACCGCCTGTTATGTATTTATCTGATGCAATTTTGTTAGTCAAGTCAAGCCTAAACCAAATGCGTTTAATTAGAATAAACTGCAATGCCCTGCACAAATCGTGGGGATAATAATGGTACCTACACATAGACCACTGATCACAATAACTGGGACAGTGTCATGTAATTACCTGGAGCCAAAAAAACGAGCCTTTGTGAGCAGAAAATAAAATGAATGTAAAAAATTGGTGGCAGCGTTTACACGCCTCTCCGCGACCACAAGATAAAAATGCAAAAAAGTTTCAGAAGTCATGTGAAAAGTCTCACATTAGTGAGAAAAAGCAGTGGTGTATACATACTACTCATGTGTACTGACATGCCAAATTTCACAAAATTACCAGCTTTCACTGGAGGTTTATAGACATTTGAAAATTCTTTTCATTGCTGGCAGCAAATTTTAGCCAATAACAAACAAAAGTTTTTTCAAATGTCTATAACTCTCCAGTCCAAAGACTAATTATATTAATGAAATTTAGCATGTCCATACGCCTGAGTAGTGTGTATACATCACTACTTTTCCCCTGTGAATATGGAACTTTTCACTTGAATTATGAAACATTCACACATTTTTCTTGTTGCCAGAAAGTCATGAAATGATTATGACTTAATGAAATAATAAGACATTAGAGATACTTCAGGCAATGGTTTATTTTCAAATTTGTAGAAATATAAAATGAAATAATTATATGCTGCTGCTGCTAATGACAAGCTAAATTTACAACATTTAAATTTTTCCAATACCAAACCAGTGAAATTAAAATTGCATGTTTCAAAATATAAACATTCATGTTTCAATTTGGCTCAGCAGTTATTTGCTTGCACAGCAAATGTCCCAATTACGGTGATCAGCACTATGTAAAATCTGTGTGATGCATTTATCGCGTGCAAATAGCCTTGCGTACAGTGTGAAACGTCAAACTTTTGAAACTGTTTTCCCAGAGCACTAAATCCAACGTGAAATTCACGAAAACATTGGGAGATATCGCAAAGTGCATGACGGAAACTGATGCAAATCGTAAATATATGTATAGATATATACCGCGGCAACGGGTGTATATAGAACTTTACAAGCGAGCGCGTATATAATTTCGATCAAAAAAGTGCGGATAGTATATTTTCAAGAAAATGTTCAGACAGCGTATACATGACCACGGGTATAGCAATGCGATTTTACAACGCATAAACGTGGCGGTACGGAATAAAATACGGTACAGTGCTCATAATTCAATGCGTATAGGGTATTTTTCAGTAAAAATGACAGGAACAATTTCGCAGTTTTATTGTATATATTGTAATTTTTGTGAACACAGCGTGCTAAATGTCGATTAAAATTTCAATTATTCAAGTTCATTGTGACCAAACTTTTTTTCGGAATGAAATGGTCAGTGCATATTTTGAAGCAGTACAAAAAAAATTCAAACATTTTCGCGCATAACTAGAATTTCACTAGGGCCATTTCAATCCTCAAACCTAAAACGTATATTTTTCAGAATTTCCATTTTGCATGGAACCCCGGTGCACCGCAGGTCTACAACTCCACGCCCTTTGAGAATCCGCTTTTTGCCGCTGATATAAGAGCCTATTTTAACCTAATTTATATACTGCCATGGGGGTTTTTTGATTGCCAAAAAATGCCCGATTTTTCGGGCAAAGTTTCAGAACCTCAAAAATACACCCCACATAGATCCCACGCAGACACATACGCACGCAAAAAAACACACACACACACAGAAAGCTACTACGAAGAAAAGAAAAACCCTCAAAAACACCCCAATTCTTTCCACTCAACCTCTCGCAACCTCTAAAAACCCTCCAAAACAACTTTCCGCCCATGTAGGCCACTTTTTCCCAAGTCTTCTCTAATATCCCGCGGCATAGGGCCCCCCTGCGTAGGCGGGGCCTTGTGCAGCCCCCTGGGGGCGCCACGCGCCAGCGTTCTGTGTGGGGGGGGGGGTTATTTAGGGGTGATTTCGTAAATTACAGTTTTGGTGATATGTGGTAGCTGTTAGGGTTCAAACGGGATCTCGATCCTGAATCTCGTAAAACTTCAGGGATTCAGTGGTCCACGATCCCGATCTAGATCCCGAAAATTTTCAAATCGCTATCTCGATCCCGCGACTCCAATCCCGATCCCGAAAATCCAAAAAAAAATATCCCGATCACGATCCCGACAAAAATTCAGGAAAATTTTGAAAATCCAAACAGAATGCCAAGCAGTTCACCGAGCGTCAACTCGATTGTCAACTCAACGGACCTGCTGTTGTTGCTGGGGCATCTGCTGCGGCTGTCCCATTTGCTGCTGGGCAGCGCCCATCTGAGCCGGCTGCTGTCCCACCTAGGGTTGGAAAAAAAACGTTTTTTTTTAACTCGATGTTTTTTTAAAAAAAAAACGTTTTTTTTTAAAAGCTCCCAGATATGACCTAGTGTCAACATATATAGGTATATCAGACACTGGCAATACTCTGTGATGTTAAATATGACCATATAATGGCTGTAGAGCCATGGGATAGCATTATAAGTGGTGATTTGTGTCAAAAATATCCATTTTTTGTCGACATATCGTTCGTATATCGCCTTATAGTCGAATGTTCGTGACTTCAGGTAAAGTTTGGCACGGAATGGTGATCAAACAAGGTTATAAAAGGAGGTTGTAACTTTGGGAGTGAAGTTACACACTGTGGAGGTACATGGAAGCACATTACCTCAATATTATATATTACAGCAACATATGTCGGCTTATTCACCCATGGTAGCACATAGAAATGGATGTTTTGATACTAAAAATGCAACAAAACCAATGAAAACAACCACCAATGTCAATTTGTGTGTGAAATTGCGCGCTTGCGCGCAAAAATTTTGCAAAATACCTAGTGCTTAGTACTAAAAATTTCGGACGTCATGTTTTAAAAAAAAAAAAAACGTTTTTTTTTAAAAAAAAACGTTTAAAAAAAAACATCGGCCAACCCTAGTCCCACCTGGCGAGTGAAAATCGAGATGAATATTGAACGGGTTTTGCTAGCCTCCGCTAATTATGGTGGCCCACACAGCAGTTGACAAATGTCAACTGGGCTGTGTCAACTCAGATTTCGGCTTCTCGTGTCGCATAGCGATCTTCCAATGGTATTGCCGTAATATTAATTTTTTAACATTGCCGCACGTGCATTTGGAGAACGCCGAAATCTGAGTTGACACCGACGAGTTGACACAGGTGTTGAACTAGTGTGCGTGCCGTCTATATGAAAAATGGTCGATACTCGCCACATTTCATCAAGTTTCGACTCGAAATAGCACCCCTACCCCGCTCGCAACTCGAGTCGTCACTCACCCCATAACCCTCCCCCCAAGAGCACCCCCCTACGCAGACAACCCCCAAAGTGCACCCCCGTGCCCAGACCCCCCCCCCCCACCTGCTGGTGCTGCTGCTGCTGCACGGCCATCTGGCTCTGCCTGGCCTGGTCCTCGATCATGCGCGCCTGCTCGTGCATGCCCAGCGACCGGTAGTACTCGATCCACTGCGCGCTGTAGTCTGGCTGGCCTGCGGGGTATATGGGGTGTGGGGGGTTGAAGCGAATGAGGGTGGTAAAGGGAGGTTGGGGGTTATCCCCTCCACCCAAACCGCCCCGCTATCTATCTATCCCGGAGGCCGTTCAGCTATCTATCTATCTATCTATCTATCTATCACGGGGGCCGTTCAGCTATCTATCTATCTATCCCGGAGGCAAAATTTTGGCTACTAATTTTCACTCAAAATAGCTGTTTTTGTCTATAAATGTACCAACTTTAGCTCCGTTTAATTTATTTCTGAATATTTAACCTATTATTCGCGATTTTCTTCTTTTCTCTGCCTTCTAAAGCCTATGACGAAAAATTGGCGGAAATCATTTAAGATCTCCAGAAACAGTGAGTTTCGAACAAGATTAAAGTATCGGTCAGTATATAATTTATTGCAAATTGGAAACTTATAAATTCATCAATTTTATGTCACTAATATTCCGATGAAATTTTACATTTTACAGCATTTTACTACATATCTTGACATTAATGCGGTGGGAATCTGCGTCACTTCAACTTGGTATTGATTAAGATTATAAATCAGCGCATTTGTGATGTATGTCAGGCTACTATCAAACTCTGGCCACATGCCAACACAAGTGGGCGGGGCGCAGTGTTAGCGAAATCTGACATGGCTACTTTTTGGGGGGTGATGGAATCGATAAAATAGCATATAGCCACTTCGAATGGAACACCCCCGAGAAGTATATTCTTTTCTGGAAAAATTGAACCATACTTTGAAAAAATGCACAGAGCAATATGCTATCTATAGCCAACAACTATGTGAACCAATAGTAACAACAATTGAAGCCTCTACCCACTAAAAGTCGATAACTCCGAAAAAATCGATGTCGAAAAAATCACATTGTGAGCTCAGTGCTCTAACAATGATGCACTTCAATGGCGCGTTCACTGGCTACCAGGAATTTTCAAATGTTGTACCATAAAGTGCAAATTGCCTGCCTTAACTGTACTTAACTCACTCTTAACTGTTTTACCAGTTTTACACTTATCGACTTTTGCTGGACACAACATGGGAGTTATCGACTTGATTATGAAAAAAATCAAAAATCGTTCTAAATTATCCCACAAACGTCAAAATCTGACAGTTAAAAAAACACGCAAGTGTCGTTGAAAAAACCATAAAAAAAACAGTGTAAAAAACCACGCAACCAAGGACGTATCCAGGGGGGGGGGCGGGGGGGGCTGCAGCCCCCCCCTTCCCGGGGTGAGACCCAAAAAGTCCCGGAAAATGCATATTTTTCTTAAAATAATTTAAGTGTTTCTTAAAAATTTTGCGCGCAAGCGCGCAATTTCTTCCCCATGCATTATATTTTCAACGGATCGGCCCCTGTGAACCAATATCCTCGGAAATAAACACATTTTTGCGAATTTCGCTGCATATGTATGCATTTTTACATACATATAAAGCGGCTCCTGGCGCTGGCGCCAACGCCAATAGCGCCATGGCGTGGCGCCTTGTATGGCGCTAGCGCCAAAACGCCTTTCCGTCCCTATAAAGGGAAAAAATTTAGGGGGGGGGGCTGAGCCCCCCCCCCGTTCGCCGGCCCCCGTAAACAAGCAGCCCCCCCCGCTCAAAAATCCTGAATACGTCCCTGCACGCAACCCCATTAACCCCCCTAACCAGTAACAGGGTTAATAGCTGGCGCGGTGCCAGAACTTTGACTGGCCGCGCTGACAGCGGGCTGCGCGGCGGCCGGTTGCTGCTGCGGCTGTTGTTGTTGCTGCGGGGGACCGGCCCCGCCCGCGGACATTGGTCCCGCGCTGGCTCCGCCCCCCGCGCCCGTCGCACCGGGGCCGTAGGGGTTCGACGCCTGGGGAGGGGTAGGGTTTTTTGCATTTCTTTTGAATTTTTAGGATTAGCGAGTTATTTTACGAGTGGGAAAGGAGAGTGTTGAGAAAAGTGCTAAGTGATAAGTAAAGTTGCCGGTGGTGAGACTGGCGGCAAGGAAAGATAGAATTGACAAGTAAATTAGTGAATGGATATATTCAACTTGTATGTTTAAATACTTGTCATTGACAGACTTGAGCACTTTTTCACACATGGCCACTAGCGGGATTGGCTGCACCCCCGTAAAAAGCCAGTGTCACATTGAATGTACCAAACGCTTATGAAATTTGAAATAACTGGTGAAACCGGGTAGAAAATTTTTACCAGACATTTTCCACAACCAACCCCCCCCCCCCAAAAAAAAAAAAAACAACCACAGACTGCCAGCACTTAACCAACACCGAATCCGGGATTTTGCGGTACACATCCCGATCCCGAAACCTCGATATCCACCAGAAACCTCAATTTCGTGCCGAAACGTCAATCCGGATCTCGAAACTTTTGAAATACCAATGCAGATCCAAAAAATTCCTCAGCCCTAAAGCCGATCCCGATATCTCAAATAATCAAACACAATCCCGATCCGGAGACCTCAATCCCGACAACACAAAAGAAACTCAATCCCGATCCTCAACCCACCCCCCCCCAATCTAACCGCCATAGGCTGGGGCTGTGTCTGCTGCGTCTGTTGATAGTACTGAGCCCACGCCGCTTGGGGGTCCTGCGGCTGGGGGCCGGCACCCCCCGCGGGCGCCCCTGGTTGGCCCGGGTAACCACCGCCCGCTGGCTGTGAGGGGGGGGGGGGTGATTGAGTGGGGTGGACGTGCAGTGAAGTATGATTTGTGGGAATGTTTGGTGGTTTTTGAGGAGCGAGTTGTAGACGGTTTAACTTTAGCTCGCGCCTGTAAAATCATAGAATTTGGATTTTTTGTTGGAAAAAGGAAACATTTAAATTCAATTTTTGAAACGACGCCAGAAATGGCAATCGAATTTTGCTGCTGTTGTGCCTTATTGCTTTTTTCAGCTTTAAATGTGCATGTATACCTATTTTTATCGAGTTTTCGCCGTTTTTCTTCCTTCTGCACGTTGAAAACTCCTATATATTGAAACCCCTGACAGGTAAACCTGATTCAATATCCACCCCCGAAACACCCCCCAAAACCCCACCTGAGCCCCCGGCCACTGCTGCTGAGGCTGCTGAGCACTAGTCACACTAGGATACTGAGCCATGCCATAAGCATTGAACTGAGCGCCGTAGGGCGCGCCCGGCTGACCCCCCGCGCCCGGCTGGCCCGGCGCCATGCCGCCCATGGCGTAGGGGTCCGCTCCGGGTTGACCCCCGGGACCCCCGCCGCCCATGGGACCCCCTTGTGCGGGACCCGGAGGCACTGGGGTGCCCACGGGGATCTGGGGGTTGGGGGGGCGAATTGATTGGGGTTGATAAAATGTGACGTTATTTTACTGATTGTACTTATGCGAAAGTTCAATTGGCAGAAAAAAAGACAACTGTGCAAGTTGTCGAGTGACAAGACAAGTGGTATGTAGGACACGTAAGTATTAACCAAGAAATTGTTTGACATTTTGACTACTTGCGTTAATGGCCCTTATGACAATTCGCATCACAAAATCAATTAAACGGGACGGTAAATCACAATCAGTAAATTATACAAAACTTTACCCTACACCTAAAGACCCCCCCCCCCCAAAAAAAAAAAATCCAAAGGAAAAGCACCCCCCCCCCCTCAAACCAAAACTCACATCGCCCACTTTAATCCTGATCAAGTGCTGAGCCACGTGAATCTGATAAGGACTGCCCTTGATCACAAACACCTTCTCATGGGGGTTCGGAGGGGGTTCCCTGCTCAATTCCACGTGCGCCCCCGACTCCCCATTGATAGCTTTGATCGCTTCACCCCCCTTGCCGATTACCAGGCCGGTCTTTGTGGCTGGCACGTGCATGTAGAAAATGTCCTGACCCCCGCCACCCCCGCCGCCACCCCCCGAGCCGTCCTGAGGGGGGTGTTTTTGTGATGAGAGGGGTGCTTTTTGGGAAGAAGTTCGGGGGGATTTAAATTTGTTTTGAGGCTATTTACGAATGCTTGCACCTTTTAGGCGTATTTAATATAACGTGTGCACCGGTGATTCTGCACTGTGCAGGCGTTTTTCACGTTGGCAGCTTGCCAACGACAACTGACACAGTATAACGAAAAATGCTTAAACGTCATGGCCAGAACGAAATTTTCACAGAACTCCATGAGAGTTGCACGCGTCAGTTACCGTTGGCACATCGCCAACGTAAGAAAAAAATAAGTGCGTCAGCATAGTGTCAAATCACCGGGGTACAACGATTTCCATGGACCCGAAAACTTTAGACGGAGACTCTATAACCCAAAAACCAAAGAATTGGCCGTGTGCCAGCACGAAATATTTGTATGGCTCCAAAACTGTACCAAACACACAGTGGGCACTTTCAAATTCACTGGCAAAGACATTTTAGCACAGTTATGACACCACCAGCGTATTAGTGAAGGCAAAAAACACCAAAATGGATGGAATCGCGAACGCAAAACGCGCGCGCTATTACATCCGACGACAATTTGGTAGTCTTCGAGACACTGGCGGCTCTTAGCCGTGCGGAAAAACTTATAGAATAAAAAAGTGAAAAGTCAAAAGTATTTCCTCGAAGAAAAAGGGTGGTTTATTTTTCGCCAGGAAACTTTGAGGGGGGTCAATGGGGTCCATGGGCCTAGACGCGCACTAGTTGACATCGCAAATTCGTGTCAACTGAAAAACACACATTTTTTAAATCATCACACTTATCAGAAACGATGAAAATTAAGAGTCACGCAATATAAAAGTAATTGTGCTCTATCACATATGAAAGTTGAAATCACACAATCAACCAAAATTTAGTTGACAAAAATTCTGACGTCAACTGGTGTGCGCGGGTCCTTCACCCGCGTCAACTCACCATAGCCTTCTTAACAAGCTGAGTAATCATATCAGTGGCCCTTCTAATCTGCTCAATAGTTCCCTGGATCACTGCAGTCCTTTCCGCCCCATTGGGATCTGCCTCGTCAGCCTCGTTTTTAAATTGGATCTTGGCCCCGGATTCTACGGCCAAACGTTTGATCGTTTCACCCCCGCGACCGATTATCACGCCCACGGAGGATTTGGGCACTATTACCTGGGGGGTGAAAGAATGTTTTTAGAATACCGTATGTACTTAAATAATTCGCTCGCCTTGGATAATTCCCACCTTTTAGACGAGTGAGGAAAAAATAATGCCACCCCCCCCCCCCCCCTAGGGTTCAAACGGGATTGACTTTTCGGGATCGGGATTGGTTTTTCGAGATTTCGGGATCGGGATCGGGATTGGCCGGGATTGGGGTCACGGGTAGGGTTGGCCGATGTTTTTTTAAACGTTTTTAAAAAAAACAACGTTTTTTGTATAAAAAAACATGACGTCCGAAATGTTTTTTTTTTTAAAAACATCGGCCGAAATTTTTAGTACTAAGCACTAGGTATTTTGGAAAATTTTTGCGCGCAAGCGCGCAATTTCACAAACAAATTGACATTGGTGGTTGTTTTCATTGGTTTTGTGGCATTTTTAGTATCAAAGTATCCATTTCTATGTGCTACCATGGGTTAATAAGCCATCATATGTTGCTGTAGTACCAGGGACGTATCCAGGATTTTTGAGCGGGGGGGGGGCTGCTTGTTTACGGGGGCCGGCGAGCGGGGAGGGGCTCAGCCCCCCCCCCCTAAACTTTTTCCCTATAGAGGGACGGAAAGGCGTTTTGGCGCTAGCGCCATACATAGGCGCGACGCCATGGCGCCATTGGCGTTGGCGCCAGCACCATGGACCGCTTTATATGTATGTAAATATGCATACATATACAGCGAAACTCGCAAAAAATGTGTTCATTTTCAACGATTTTGGTCTAAAGGGACCGATCCGTTGAAAATACCATGCGCGGAGAAGCAATTGCGCGCTAGCGCGCAAAATTTTTCAGAAACATCGAAAAATATATAGGAAAAGTTGCATTTTCCGGGAAGTTTTAGGTCTCACCCCGGGAAGGGGGGGGCTGCAGCCCCCCCCCCCTGGATACGTCCTTGTGTAGTACATAATATTGAGGTAATGTGCTTCCATGTACCTCCACAGTGTGTAACTTCACTCCCAAAGTAACAACCTCCTTTTATAACCTTGTTTGATCACTATTCCGTGCGAAACTTAACCTGAAGTCACGAACATTTGACTATAAGGCGATATACGAACAATATGTCATGAAAATGGATATTTTTGACACAAATCACTACTTATAATGCTATCCCATGGCTCCACAGACATTATATGGTCATATATAACATCACAGAGTATTGCCACTGTCTGATATACCTATATATGTTGACACAAGGTCATATCTGGGAGCTTTTAAAAAAAACCTTTTTTTTTAAAAAACATCGAGTTAAAAAAAACGTTTTTTTCCAACCCTAGTCACGGGATCAGGATTGGCATTTTTCGGGATCGGGGTCTTGGGATAGAGATTTTGGTCAACGTGCTGGCATCCACAGTTGTTCATAAAGGTCTCAAAACACTGTTGGATGCCAGAAAAGTGGCATTAAATGGACGCTGGGGGTTTGTGTTCACATTTTTGCATGCAAAAAGTTCATTTTTTCACTTTTTATTATTTCCACTAATTTTTCCGGGATCGGGATCCCGGACTTTGGAGTTTCTCGGGATCGGGATTTGAAAATTTTCGGGATCGGGATCGGGACTACTAAATCCCGGAATTTCACGGGATCCGGGATCCCGTTTGAACCCTATCCCCCCCCGAATAATCCACCCCTTTAGGCATATGATAAAGTTTTTGCATGCAATTGAAACAATAATTACATGTTATTTAGTAAATAAAGCATATTTCATGAAATCAGCTCATAAGTTATGAGTCATAACATGCTTCAAATTTTTGACGAAATAATAACCCCCCTTTGAATAATTCCCCCCACCTTGAATAGTTCCGCCCTCAAAAAGTCTGAATAAAAAATAATTAACCCTTTAATAATAAGTTACCCCAACCCCCATACAGTACCCCTGAATCAAAATGAACCACGGAATAGTCAAAACAAATTGATTGAAACAAAAAAAACACAAAAAACATTCCCAAACCCGCACCTCGCCAATGCCCTTGTCGACGCCCATGGCCGCCCCCGGACCCCCTCCGAACCCCCCGCCGGGACCCCCGCCGAAGCCACCCCCGGGGCGCGGCTGCTCGGAACGGGTGGACAGAAGTTCGTGGATGCGTCGCTGAGCTTCTTGCACCTGGGTGGTTTGGGGGGGGGGGAGATTGGGGGAGGTTTGGGGAGATGGTGATATACATTTCTAGTTGACGAGGCGTCAACTGATGTCAGTTGTCAATAGGGTTCAAACGGGATTGACTTTTCGGGATCGGGATTCACTTTTTGAGATTTCGGGATCGGGATCGGGACTGCTAAATCCCGGAATTTCACGGGATCCCGGATCAGGATCGGGATCCCGTTTGAACCCTAGTTGTCAACTGAATTTTTTTATTAAACGTGCAAAAATGTGAATTCGCCAAATGAAATGTTACATTTGCAGAGAAAAAATCGTTCAATTATTTGGTTGAAGGTTATTTTGACCCACTGCATATGAAAAATTCAATTGACGAGTCAGGTAGCATCAATTGACGCGGCATCAATCAAGATGTCAAACTAAAGTTGATGTCATCAACTCCAACTAAAGCCAAAAAAAACTTAAGTATTCAAACATACACACAAACTCCCCTTCAGCACTTTTTAAAAAAATTCTACTTTAAAAAATTAAAACTTTTTAAAAACATGTTTAAATACCTTATTCGGCGGGCCAGTGATGCGAAGTGGCTTGGGCGCATTGCCAGGCACATTAGTGTCCTGGATCATTTTCATGGTCACCCCCGTGTTCTCTTGCAGCTCTTTGATAGTGGTGCCACTTTTTCCTGTGGAAATAAATCTCTTTAAATAGAAAAAGTGACAATGTCGATAAATTTTGTGGCATTATCCCTAGGGTTGGAAAAAAAACGTTTTTTTTAACTCGATGTTTTTTTTAAAAAAAAAACGTTTTTTTTAAAAAAAAACGTTTTTTTTTAATAAAAAACGTTTTTTTTTAAAAGCTCCCAGATATGACCTTGTGTCAACATATATAGGTATATCAGACAGTGGCAATACTCTGTGATGTTATATATGACCATATAATGGCTGTGGAGCCATGGGATAGCATTATAAGTGGTGATTTGTGTCAAAAATATCCATTTTTTGTCAACATATCGTTCGTATATCGCCTTAGAGTCGAATGTTCGTGACTTCAGGTAAAGTTTGGCATGGAATAGTGATGAAACAAGGTTATAAAAGGAGGTTGTTACTTTGGGAGTGAAGTTACACACTGTGGAGGTACATGGAAGCACATTACCTCAATATTATATACTACAGCAACATATCACAGCTTATTAACCCATGGTAGCACATAGAAATGGATACTTTGATACTAAAAATGCCACAAAACCAATTAAAACAACCACCAATGTCAATTTGTGTGTGAAATTGCGCGCTTGCGTGCAAAAATTTTGCAAAATACCTAGTGCTTAGTACTAAAAATTTCGGTCGATGTTTTTTTTTAAAAAAAAACATTTCGGACGTCATGTTTTTTTTAAAAAAAAAACGTTTTTTTTTAATAAAAAACGTTTAAAAAAAAACATCGGCCAACCCTAATTATCCCCAAAAGCGTATTTGTCTATCTTTTGCCAATTTTACATTGAAAATTGATACACTTTGTTGGGTTTACTCATTTCACTTTTCAATGAGAATGACTACTTTCCCGATCTTATTGCCTCTTTTTATCTATTTAGCTCAAAACAATCTATTTTCAGTTATTTTTGCAGTTTTAGCGATTTAAAAAAAATTTCAGCTACAAAATCAGCGCAATCAAAAATCCATATCACCCCCCCCCCCACCAATAATCAGCCCACACTGTCCAGGGGGTATAGCCATCTCCACAGTAATATGTCCCATAGCATTGGGTCCCGCCTGCATGGACCCCCCATTGGACATGGAGCCCTGGCGCATGGGACCCCCGGGACCCCCCATGCCACCCCCGCCGCCGCCCTGGCGCTGGGCCGAGCGTTCCACGATGCTCATGATTACGGATTCGGCGTTCCTGTGGGGGGGGGGAGTTGTAAATGGATCTGAGAATTTTCTCGGTGAAAAATATTCAACAATTATTTTCTATTTATTTCATTAACTTATTGACCCCAACGGCCAAATGCGACAAATCCCCCGCAGTAGGAAATGCCCCAAAAATGACCGCAAACTTTCAAAGGTAATCTACCACGCACCATCTGAACAAAAAAAAATTGAAAAAGTTTTTTTTTTCAAAAAACTTTTCACATCGCATTACATTGTACCTGCGCACACTAGTTTTCACACGAAATTTCGAAAACTCACAAATAAACTTAGAACGCATTCGAGTTTTATACAATGCGGTGGCTGTCAACTACAGTTGACGGAGATTAAAAAATGACTCTTTGTGGAAAATTCAAACACGTTCAAAGCTCATTTATGAGCTTTCGAAGTCTCGTGTGAAAACTAGTGTGCGCAGTACAATTAAGTCCCACCAAGTGATAGAAAAAGCGCCAAAACTTTGGCGCCAAGCGCCATGGCGCCTTTTCCCATTGGCGCCAGCACCATGGCGCTTTTCCATCTCTAGTGAATGTAGCAAGCGACTTAGCCGTGAGATTCATACAAATCAGTCGCACAGCTGGTAAACGCACGCGGAAATAATTTTCGGACTTAAGTAATCTTCGACAAAACCGACATGGAGAAAAGTCGGCGCCAAAGTCTAGTGATCCGAACACAGACAGAGGGAAACACACCCGAGCTACGTTTTATCCAGATAGTGATGTCATGGGAGAAAGGCATTGCATATTCAGTTAATACAGTCAACTAAAGGGCCCACTCACGCTAGTTGACATCAAAATTAGTGTCAACTAAATTTTGGTTGATTATGTGATTTCAACTGTTCTATGGGGTACAGTAATGTAAATCTTAATTGTGGCATTTGTATTTTTTTGACATTCAGTTGACATTTATTTGCGATGTCAACTAGTGTGTGAGGACCCAATCTCAAATATTACAGTAAAATCTATCTTCCAGAACCCTATCTGGATAAGCAACAAAGTTTTTTCATCACATTGCATTGCCTTCACTATTACTTGGTGCATAAACTTTTTGGACTGGATTTGTAACGAAATCAACATGATCTGTAAAACATTCGACTCCCAGAATGAATAAAATAGAATGAATGAATAACTGTAATAAAAAATCTCCCAGAATGAATATCCACACAATTTGAACATTTCAAGTCTCGGGTTTGCACAAAGAGCCCACTGACAATAGTTGATAAAAAAATTCGTGTCAACTGAAATCAACTGTCAATTCAAATAATTTTGATGTCAACTAGTGTTTGCAACTAGTGTCAAATAGGATATATGCATTTTTGGAATTAAAGTCCACAAATACACTCAACCCCCCCCCCCCAAGAAAACCCCTCCAAAACCCACATGATCGCCTGTCCACTTCCAGTCAAAGTACACACCCTAATAGCCTGACCCCCCTGATTGGGGGCCAACTGAATGCGGCAATTAGTCTCCCTCTGAATGGCGGTGATCTGCTCGCCGCCCTTGCCGATGATGAGGCCGACGGCCGAGTCGGGCACTTCCAGGACTTTTGTCTCCTCGGCTCCGCCCCCTTGACCGCCGCCGCCACCGCCGCCCATCATTCTGTGGGGGTTGAAAAAGGCGGAGTTTAGAGTGGTGATTGGTTGAAGTATTGGGTTATTTGTACAGGGTTTAGTGGGAAGAGTCTCCGGATGAGAACTTGGCAGTTTGCCAAATTTTTGACATATGTATAAATTCTAAATAAAATAGGTAAAAATAGGTATATAATCTGTATACATACAAAAATAGCGATTATGAACGTGAAAATTGGCAAAATGGAGCACATTTTAGCGATCTTGAGCAAAAAAATTGGGGTAACATCGCTTGGACTTGGACGTGGGTCAAATAGCTTGGCTAGCTTGGATTAAAGGACAAGTTCTCATAAACTGGTGGAAAATATAAATGGGAAAATCACCTAATTGTATTTTACAAATGCCACATGCAAGCTGTTAGGCTTTCATCTTGTGTGAGGGTGCCCCCAAGTATTTACTATATATACCCTAGGGGACACCCCCCTCAGGCCACCCTTGATGCAGAAAAAATTTTTTCCATGTTTTTTTCTGGCAAATATAAATGGAACTTCCATACAAATTTTTGTTCCTGATGAAACAAAAATTATTGATAATTTTTTTTCTGGACATATGAGACCAAAAAGTTTTTTTGACATTGGTAGATTGTAATCATGTGCAACTTTTCTACCCAGTCAGAAACCTCGGAAGCGCCACACAATGGTGGCGTTGTTGATCAAACATGAATTTTTTTTGGAGAAAAACGTAGGTTTGAAAAAGTGAACAATCCACTATCCCAAGCTATTCATGGAGCACATGGGGGCCTGAATTGGCTTGTTTGGTGTCAGGGGCAACATATGGCTGCTCCTGGGCTCCATTTTTGCATTCAAGTATTTTTTATAGCCAATGATAAAAATGGCCCTGCGTAGAGGGAGCACTTGCCTGACAGCGTGTCTGGCGCCTGCAGTGTCTTGACGCAAATGACAAAATACTTGTGCCCATCCAATGTGGACACTAATTATTTGATAAAAACCTATAGGGGCCAATGGGCAATGTGCCCTGTATCTAGTGTGACTGGGATAAACAAATGAACAGGTCATGCCCAGAAAATTGAAAATCACAGTTTTTCAATCACAACTACAATTTTGATAATCACAAAGTTTAAAATCATTGTTGTCATGTTTTTGTGGTCCATGCCTGCTTGCTGGGGGCAAGTTTTGTGGGTGTGAGTGGACCAGGGGCCAAATTATACTCCCAACTTACCAGCAGTCAAAATATGGCTGTGGGAAAGCTATAAGTAATTTTTATTTTACTTGAAAAGGACCCAACACAAGTGCATTCATTGCTTGTGTTGGCAGCACACAAAAAAAATCGACTGTGCACTTTACTGCAGCTGTATTTTGTGTGTTTTTGAAAATTCCCATTTATATTTGCCGGGAAGAAAATTGGAAAAAACATTCATCAATCTGTAGCAGCAGAACAGGGGGGTGCTAGGGGGTGCCACTTGGCATATATGTAGGCAAATGTTGTAGGCAGCCCCACATCAAATGGCAGCCATATTGGGCTGCACGTAACCCTGTGAGATAGTTGTGAAAAATGAGGTACCTGATTTCCCATTTATATTTGCCACCAGTTTACGTGACCCGATCCGTTGAGTGCGTGTAAACATCAATTAAAATTTATCAATGAGGGCTGTAAACGGGGTTGTCATGATTTTGAACAATATTGGGGCTTCAGGTGAGGCGTCCACTTAAAAAAATTTAATCTAAAAAAATTCTACATCACAAGTCTAACATTTTGGCACTTTACGAGAGATTTGTGTGCAGTGTGCAATAAGTTAAAAGTCCAGTCAAAATAGGTCAAAGTCTACTCAAGTCAAATAGTTAAAATTGATAAGTGCATATTTATCTATCTATCTTTCTTTAGAGTAGTGAAGTTCACTCTTACTGCAATGTTTGTGGATAAAATATATCAAGAAAGTCGATAAGTCCATTGGGACACTGAATTCTGAAAGTCGTAAGTCCATCAATTGCCCATACGACAAATTTATTATGGGCAAAAAGTCAATAGGTCCATTTTTACTAGACTTTTATATATTACTATTTTTAAAATTTTATTGAAGGAAAATTTTACGCTTCATTATCAACATTTGTTATGGATAAATAGCTGGAGCTTACCACCCCCCCCCCAAGTAGAAACCCAGGCTACAACAAATACAAACATGAATACGAAAATTTTAGTTCTACATCGGATGGAATCACTTGTTGTACCCTCTTTACTGCATTTCCAGCGTTTGATACAAAAAATCAACACCCCCAATCCAAATCCCCTACACGCATAGTGGAATTTGCTAGAAACGCAAATTTAACAAGTTATTGTGCCTGCACACGCTAGTTTTCAGCCGAAATTTCGAAAACTTATAAACGAGCTTTGAGTGCATTTGAATTTTCTAGAATGTGTCCGTCGACTAAAAAAAACAAATGCATTCAAAGTAGACTTATGAGTTTTCAAACTTTAGGCTGAAAACTAGTGTGTGGCTCCAGGGGTCTTCTAGATTTCGACCCTCCGGGGGGTTGGATAGATAGCAAATCGCTCCTCCGGAGGGATAGATAGCTGAAAAATTTTCGGGGGGGGGGTCAATATATAGGCATAGGAGGAAGAAAAGGGAGAAAAATCGATAAAAGTAGGTGAAAAATGGGTATATAAGCACATATACTACTAAAAAATAGCCGAAAATAGGCAGTTAGACGCATGAAAATTCGGATTTCGGAGGTGAAAATCTATGAAAAGGTGTGAAAATAGCGCTTTTGAGCGAAAATCGGGGTCGTCATCTCGAAAATCGCTCCAGATAGGTGGATAGCTGGCCGGTTGGGGGGAGGGGTCTAGGGTATAGTCAAGGACGTAGCCAGGGGGGGGGGCGGGGGGGCGGCCGCCCCCCCCCTTCCCGGGCCGAACCAAAAAATGTGCCAGAAATGGCACTTTCAGACGACGATTTTATCGACAGTTTGAAATTTTTTTGCGCGCAAACGCGCATTCTCCCTTCACAACACATCTTTTTGGCTGACCAGTCTCCGCGGCCTAAAAACCAGTGAAAATGGACTCAATTTCTGTCCATGTCGCTGTATATGCCTGTAAAATACAGACGTATACTGCTGTTTTGGCGCCAATGCCAACGCCAGTGGCGCCATGGCGTGGCGCCTACGGACGTATTCCCCTACAACAGCGGTAAAATTTTAGGGGGGGGGGGCCGCCCCCCCCCGTTCGCCGGGCTCCGTATACAATCCGCCCCCCCCCCGCTCAAAAATCCTGGCTACGTCCCTGGGTATAGTAGCCCAAAAATCTGCCTCCGGAAAATATAGATAGCTGGACGGTTTGGGCGGGCTAACCCCCCCCCCCCTTCCTACCCCTGGTGGGCTCATTTCGACACACGTGGATCTTTTAAGAAAACGACCAACTTTTTGTGTAGAATATTTAGTTATAAAGTTGTTGAAAAACGTTTATCAAAATCACCTAAGCTGAGAAACACGCTGATGACGGGGGAAAAACGACATTTTTATGTGAAAATAAAAAAGATCTTTGTGATATTTTGCCAATCAACAACCAAAAAATTTGGAAAGGGACACCGTAGTGATTTTCACCATAATAAATACATGCAACACGATACTTAACGAATGAAGCTCACCGTTCGTCGAAAGCCGGAAACCTATTAATTTTAATCCACGATTTTGAATAAAATTCCATAAACGAGGTAGTCTAACCAACACCTAAATACTTACATAGCTCTCTAAAAAATGAATTTTTTTCCCACCATTTTCCAGGTGCCAATAAGGAAGTTCATAATACATAAATCGAGGCAAAATCCGAACATATAAACATCAATCAAACTTGTCAATCCAAAAACCCAACACCAATGAATTCTATCATATTAAATGAAAACCGACGCGCATCAAATACCGTTGGCACGCTGCCAGGGTAAGTCACCCACTAAGCTTCCAAGCCACCACACTCCACCCCCGCCAACCCCCAACCAACCCCATAGGGGGGTGCCCCAACGTGGCGATGGGGTTCATGTCTGCGTGCGCGGGTCGTTTGCTGGGCGGGTCCCCCTGCTGCTTGTACGGTTGCTGGTGCTGATGCGAATGCCCCTGGGGAGGGTAGTCGGATTCGAGACGGCGTTTTTGTCCACCACCAGTGGCTGCGAGCTGTGAGAGGGGGGTTAAAGGGGTGGGATAGGGGTGATTGGGGGTTACCTCCTCCAAAATCGCCTTGCAATCTATTAGTTCGGAGCTATTTTTGGGAAATTTTACCTAGATTTTTGCTCGAAATAGCTGATTTTCATACAATTTTATAGACTTTCACCTTCAAAATCACTAATTCACCCTCCTTATTGCTTTTTTTAGCCACTTTTGTCCTATGTGCTTATATACCTTTTTTCACTTATTTTTAGCGATTTCCCCCCTTACTGCTTACTACACCTTGAAAAAGCCTATATTTTGAATCATCGCAACCCCCCCTCCCCATGCTTAGCTATCCATCCCTCTAGAGGAGCGATTTGAGAGTCTCAAAAATCGAACCCCCTGTTCTACCCGCTTTACACAGACATCGTGATTGAATTTATCGGAGTTCTTTTTACGATTTTTTTTGAAAATGTGCCAAAAATACGATACTCTTTGTATTTTTGATTTGGATACGGTCTGTGTTTTGCATACACATACTTAAAATACAAATTTATGATATTTTCACAATATATCAGGCTCTGCTTAGGCTTAGGTCTGAGCGTTTTGGTGACGGGCTCATTCTCTGGAAGGAGGTACGCGTGTCACTTGGACCTCAGCCAATTAGCAAACGAACACTGACAAATCTGTCGCCACATACCTCTTGTGCACGTTTCAAAGCGTCGGCGATGTCAACGTTGCTCAGGCCCGAGGACATGCTCCAATCGCAAAGCCCATGCGTGCCGCCGTTATGCAAACGTTACAACAAACGTTACACTGCAAGCTGGTCGACCCCGACGACTCGAACGTTGCCGAAACGTTACGCCAACGTAGTACAGGCTGCCTGAGTGTTGGCAACGTGACGTTGGTTTAACGTTTTCGTTGGCTTTCAACATCCCTACCCAAAAAACAGGCACTGTCAATCCGATCCAGTGCCCACACAAAAATTCGAAAAGTACAGATACCTGGCAGGGTGCCAAATTTGGAACTAAAAACAGACCTGTACCGTGAACGGGGACCGAAAAACACAGGTCAATTCGCGCAGACGGCTCAAACAAACAACGAACGCCAACAATAAACAGACGGCCTGCGGGTGGAAAAAAGTTTTTTTTTGGAAAATTTAAATTTGTCTCCGGGTGTAATTGGATTGCACTGGGCTTTATCTCGCTGACACGATTAAAATCTACCGGGAAAAAATCAACCAGAAATTGGGTTCTATTGAGAAAATGGCACTTTTATTTTAACCCATGCAATATCATAATTCTTAATTAAATCAAGAAGTTAAAATTGTTCAATTTAAAATTAGTTTAGATTTAGTTTTGAATAGATGTGGTAATTTTGCATGTATTGAGCGATTAAATTTCCCGATTTGAGAGTAACTACTTCCCCAGCGTTCACAAGCATAAGCGTAATTAAGCCCAACAATGAGAAAAATCTTCTCAGCGCAAAATTCTGAGTATTCAACGCTTACATTCCCCAAACCACCAGTAATAACCCAAAAACACGCCAAAAAATCACGACAAATCTCAAAAACAACCATCCAAACTCTAGCATCCACGAAAATAAAACCGTCACCAAAAAATACCCCAGAAACTAACAAAACAACAAAAAAGCTGGCTGTAGATCTTTTTCTAGCGGGCTGGTAGATCTTGGCCCACTCGCGGATGGCCAGGAATTCTGAAAAAAACAGATATTTGTGATCTTTTTCAAGGTTTAGGGGGCAAGAAAACGGACGCTGAAAAGGCAAAAACGAGAAAAAAATTATTTTTATTTAGTGGGGTGATTCTATACGCGAGATTTGTGGTGAGATAATGTATTTATTTGTCTTTTTCAAGTGAAAATGAAGAAATAAAACTATTTATGATCAGAATGTGCTGTTTTCCAGATTATGTGGTGCTCTCAAATGGTTCCCAGTGATTTAAGACAATCTTAATTAAAAACAGTAAACTTTTGCGTATAATTTCATGCTTCAAAAATCACGCCACCAAAATGCGAGTCCCGACGCCTTCCAGCGATTCAAGTCATATGCGTTTACTTCCCTATAATAATGTCACCATGTTTTCACTTTGTAAGACCGTATGAACTTTCATTTTGTCGCCATAAATCATTTTGGTGATGCAGATTCAAATGTGTGAAAGTCACTACCGTAATCCATTTCCATAAACCATTTCATGCGTATAATTTTTGCCAATCACATTTGGCCGCGAGCCAAAACCGCGTTTCGCTAATCTTGAGACATAAATAGCAACTTTCTATGATGTCATAAGTGCACGGATAGTTATGTAGTATACTCGTTCAAATGTACGAAACAGATCAAATCTTGTGTTTATTTAAGCATTTCTATAGAAATTTGGCACACAAAATGATAAAAGTTAAGGCCACAGTAAAACTTCAGGCCACTTTGTGCATAAAATAAATGAATTTTATTGTGAAAACTACAACAATATTTACGCCGGGAATAACAATTTGTTGCCAATGCAAAAAAATATACACAAAAATTATATAGATGCAATGGCTCAACTAAATGAATATTTATCATAATTTGAATAACCATCGCAAATAGTGAAGTGTGTAAAAAAATGCCAAAACACATGGTAAAATTTAATGTAAATATAATAAAGGCAACATCAGAATTGCACTTTGTATACTATAATTTTGCCTGATTAAAAATACAGATGCAAATAACTGAAGGCTGGAATATTGAACAGGTTACATAACACAATACTCACATATACAAGCATTTAGAAATAACCATATTACATAGAGACAATAGAAATGTGCAAATAAAGTTTTTGTCACCAGTTTCAGACATTCAAACAAAAAACAATCAACTGATCATAACTTCAGTTCATTCCTTCAAAGCAGGAAAGTGTTCTCTGTGCGCTTCAGCCCACTGAACAGAATGCATCATTTGACCTGTGTGAGATTAGATGAAGGTTATGAGGAGAACTGCAATGCAATACATTTATAACACCTTGACTCTTAGATTCTATATAATATTTTCATTCTTGTAATAGTCTTAATCACATATTTATCATTGAACATTCACACACTGCCTTGCTTATGTTGGAGGCCTGCACATTAGTTGACACATGTGTGTCAACTGGTCTGTGTCAACTTAGATTTCAACTTGATGTGTCAAAGGGCAATCTCCAAATGCACATGGGCATGTTCAAAAATAAATATTATGGCAAGTGCATTATTGGAACATAACTCTGTAGCATTGAAAAGCTTATATCTGAGTTGACAGGGACAAGTTGACACAGATGTATCAACGAGTGTGGGCCTCCATTGAATCTAACATGAACATTGTGTTGATTTGAGCCATATGCCAATATGTTAGCTAATCAAAGTAACCAGTATTAATGACGGAAAAATAGCACTTTCAAGAATGCCATGATAAATGGTGCCAAGAGCCAATGGTATATAGTGTAGCACCCTTTTGCACAAGGCCTGATAACACCATCACTTAATAAATCACTAAATCAGACAATTATTGTTCTAGTCAAGCTTCCACACTGAATTCACCCACAAAATCACTGAATCAACCAAAATAGTCAATCAACCAGTAAACCCAATTGATCAGTGCTCACCTTTTTGCACTCTCAGCATGGCCGCTTCCAAAATCTCAGCGCAGCGAGCTTTTCCGAAATGTTTTGCATCATCAAGTGGGGTGTGGCCCCATCTGTCCATTGGGGTTAGATGCACTTTACATCTGAAATGGTTTTTGGATTTTTTTTTGGATAAAATAGGTTTGTTTGGTTGCTGTGTGTTTCAGATGGTTTATTTTAGATGCCGTATTTCCTCAAAATACACCAAGGGGGTTATTTTGCCATAGTGAAAATTTTGAGGGGGGTTATTCGAGGGGGGTTGTACTTTCCCCAGAAATTAGCAAGACGGATCACAATAACGATGGGCTTTTACCAGAGTTGTTAAAATACCGGTATTTTTGGAAAGTGTAAGTGTAAGTGTAAATACACTTTCCAAATTTTGAGTATGGATACCAAAAGTGTAAGGTATTTTAAAAATACCTAGGAAAGTGTAAAAAAAGTGTAAGTGTAAAAAAATGTTTTGAAAGAGCTCTCACTGTTGAGCATTAAAAACACCACTGTTTTCACCTTTAGATCATATTATTTGTCATTTTCATGCATTATTTCACATTTTACTGCATTTTATAAAACATTTCAGACTGTAACAAATACTGTAGTGGTATGAAGTTCCCTAATAATGGCACTTTTTCAGTGTTGATATTTTACTGATTAAGCAATGCGATACACACTGTTTAAATGCAAGAATGGACATGCAGCAAATGTCAATGCAAAAGCCAGTTGACTTTGTGTCCAGCTGGTGAATTTCCATTGATCTTGTCCTTTTTTACATGAAGTATGATGAACTGTAAAATACAATAAGTTCTGATCAAAGGTTGGAGATCAAAGGCTAGTTTGTACATTTGTCATATTTTCAACATTCAATGCATACCTGCATGTGTGCACTGTGCAGTTATGTTTTGTACATGACCCTATTTTATGCTTTCTCAGAAGCATAAAACAGGGACATCTGAAAGGAAAAAATACACTTTCTGTACCCGGGTATTTTGCTCAGGAAAGTGTAAAAAAAGTGTATGGGTATTTTATGAAAGTGTAAGTGTAAGTGTAAATATAAATACCCATTTACCCGGGTATTTCGGGTAAGTGTAAATACACTTTCGCAACTCTGGCTTTTACATACCCAAAACTTGTAATAAACGTGATAAAACAGGATACATATCAACGTAGATGGCTACACAAACCAGTCTACCTAAATATGTGCAGCTACAATACATATTACCTGCAATTAATACATTTTGTAAATACATTGCATAAATGATGAAACTTATTCCAATCCGGGGGTGTTTCGAGGGGGGGGGTATTTTATCATCAGCTCGAAAAGACATGGGCTATTTTGAGGGTGGTTAATTCAAGGGGGATTTCGAGGGGGTTAATTCAAGGGGATATTTCGAGGGGGTTAATTCGAGGGGGGTAAATATTTTGAGGAAATACAGTATTTCCACAGGTTTCAACCAACCTTCTGACAAGAAAAGTGACCAAATGCGAATGTCCTTCACTAGCAGCTACATGCAAGGCCGTGCGCCCGTCATAATCCGCTTGATTCAAATCACACCCCATCAGGATCATCCTGCAAATTCTGTTTAATGTGTAACTGGGCAAAATGGTTGGGAATTGACACTTTTTTGAGATGACTTTTGGGAAAAGATGAAAATTTAATTCTGGATGTTAGGATGCCGGAATGTTATTCTGGGCCCAGGTGCCACTCCCAGATCTGCAAAATGCCAAACTTCATTTGTTGCAGGGTATTTTACATGACTTTTGACTCTTTGCAGTTTACATGGCATTTGACATTCTACAGGGCATTTTACAGGTTATGTGTTACCCAATTCTGCAACTCGATCAATATCCTTAAAATATTTGACAAATTTGTAAATTATCAAGTAAATAAAAGGTAAAGTGCCAGTAAACATTTTTTTGGAATTTTACTGGCCATTTTACATGACAAATGTAACAAATTGTACTTGACATTCTACATGTGAATTTATGGAGTGCGGGTCCTGGATCCTTGGGTAACCATGTCACTGTATAGCTCAAAAGGGGGGGGGGGATCTAATCATATGCAGGGGGTATATACCGTATTTGCTTGAATAGTTCTCCCCCCTTGAATAATTCCCCCCTCGAATAATCCCCCCCTGTAAGACAAGTGAGGAAAAAATAATTCCCCCCCCTCGAATAATCCCCCCTTTAAAGATTTGATTCATTTGTTCTACCTAATTTTAACAAAAATGACACGTTATTGTGTTTATAAGGCATGTTTCGGGAATGGATTGACGGAAACATGCTTGAAAATTTTGACGAAATAATAATTCCACCCCTTGAATAATTCCCCCCCTCGAATAGTTCCCCCCTCAAAAATGTCTGACGAAATAATAATCCCCCAGGGGATTATTCAAGCAAATACGGTAGTATTTATTTCCTCACATGTCTGCTGAAGAATGATTCAAAGAGGGAGTTATTTGAGGGAGGGTAGAATTATTTAAGAACTTTCTACTTTTACTATTGACATTGAAATGGTACCTTTGAGACTAAATTTTTTATTTAAAAATGATCAAAACGTCACCTTTTCATAGCGCTTAAATCTCCAGCTTTTGCGGCAAACAATGCATGCATGACTTTTTCTTCAGCACTATCTACTGGCCGCCGTCTGGGATCGAATTTCGATTGTTCATTGCAAATTAAAGAGTCGTAATTGTGGAAATTGTAGATTTCAACTAGTTCCTGAAAGTGGACATTGTCGTTTTAAATTGCAAATGTTGACTCTATCAATGAGGCAGTTAGAAATTATGTTGGAATAGTGCCAAAGCACAAAAAAATGGCTGACTAGAACATCAAATTTGAAATATTGTTCATTAAACAATAAAACTACTGTATTGCCCTGAAATACCCCCTCGAAATACCCCCTCTAAATAGCCACGATTAGTTAATACCCCCCTCGAAATACTGCTCTCGTTAAACCCCCCCCCTCTAAATCTACACTCTGAAACAATCAACCCCCATGTGTATTTCGAGTGAATACGGTAGGTACATTTAAATAAAAATGTGCGAAAGCATTGGTGAAAAAAGTTGAAAGGTTGCCCCCAGCAAAACGTTAAATAGAGTGACAGGTGCAAATGTTGACAAAAATAGTACGGCACCCTTCTATTAGACGAAATAGCCAATTTTATGGAAAAAAAATTTCAACGGAACAAACAAATTTCGGCGCCAGGGGGGGGGTTAACCCCCCCATCCCCCCCCCCCAAAAAAAATTTCTCCAAAAATGGCTCACCTCGCAAAATCGCACCGCTCTAGCCGAGTTCCCTTGCGCGTCCAAGGGGGGTGAGTAAATGCAAAATCCACACACGTTGGGAACCACGAGCACCACCCCGCCGCTGACGCCAGATTTTGCGGGAAGCCCCACCTGCGGTTACAAATTGGTATGTTTGGATTTACTGTATGTGCTTGAATAAGTCCCCGCAACTTCGCCCCCCCCTGCGAATAGCTCCCTCCTGGTAACCGACTGAGGAAAAAATACTCCCCTCGAAAAACTCCCCCTCTCTCTGTGGGTGGGAATGCCGTCCGTATATAACAAACAACGTTTTTATTTATGTACATATGTGTCCTTTCAAAACATGTATTATTTTGCAGCTGATGGAATTCATTTCACTCCGTTCATAGAATATATTGACCATCCATTTCTCTTAATATTCTGACCCCCACCCGCCCCGATAAATTTGTCTTATTTATAGACTTATCGACTTTTGTAAATCAATGTCCATAATGGACTTGTCGACTTACCTTGAAAGCAAACATGCCGCTGTAGTCATACATTCCACAGCTGTACATCAAGCTCAATGTGTCCCTGCAGCTCTGGTTACTCAGACACCTGAAATGGAATCATAATACCTATAATAACGAAATTTTATTTGGGTATTTACATTACGCTTTCGGTACCCAGGCAGTGAGTAATGTGAATAATGCACATACATTAACATGCAGTATGAAAAAACCCTTTAACATCATGACTCTATGAAGGGTTTTATTTCTCGGTGAAATACAGTAACCAAACAACATCAAAAATCATCAAAATTTCAATTTCAATTAACCCCCAACCCCCCAAACCCCCCCACAAACCTATCCCCAGTAGTAGGACAAACCCCTCCATTAGCCAAAGTCGCAGCCATTACAGCGGCACTGTCGCAGTCGACTTCTATGGAACACAGTTGAAAGTAGAAGTCTAGCACTTCTCTGGGCAGTAGATTTGATGATTGGGAGAAACACTGTGGGGGGTTGGGGGGGGGTTGTTGTGGTTGATCATGGGGCGTTTGGGCATGTTGCTTTTGGTCACGATGAATTTGGCACTAGGGCCGAATCGCCACATGGACAAATGAAATGAAATAGTTGTGAGTGGGTTTAAAAAAGTCTTCGATAGATAGCTATTTAGGTCAATGGCGGGTCCTGGTCAACGATGGGTAAGTTCTCCAAAAAAAACACTTTCTGTGTTTTGAGTTTTTCAAAAATGAATACCTGTGTTTTGAGTTTTTTTCTTGAAAAAAACTTGAGTAACTCTGTTTTTATTTCTGTGTTTTTTGTAAAAACTCAAGATTTTTGAGTTTTTTCTTAAAAAAACTCGAGTTTTTCCAAAAAATTCGAGTTTTTCCCCCAAAAAATTTTGATTTACAGCATTTCGATCTGGAAATAGTGGTTTTCTTATAAAATATTGGTTTTGCACATGTTTTAACCCCACATAACATTTGTGTATTCATTCAAGTGTCAAAAAAGTCCTCAAAAATGTCCACAATGAGGACATCAACATCACAACACCAGCAACAAAATGCCCAGAAACGAAAATTTACGCAGTACTCCAAGATTCTTCAATGGATGTGCACTGTATGGAAGACTACGGAATTGATTTGAACTACAACTACCATATTACCTCGAAATACCCCCATGGGCATTATTATTTCGTCAGAAAGTTTTGTAAGGATCATAGAAAATAGTAGGCATTTACGTACCCAAAACAGGTTATACCTAAATTTGTACAAACAGGATATATTTGAAATGAACATGTAGTCAGCTACACAACCTAGTACAGTCTATGTGTAGCTGCGATGCAAATTAGCAGTAATAAATACATCATGTACATTGGATACATGATGTACATCATCCCGGAGGGGGGTATTTCGAGGGGGGGGGTATTTTTGGGCTTATTATTTCACCAGTCCATTTTGAGGGGAGTTAATTCAAGGGGGGGTGTATACAAGTTAATAAGGTATAATTAAAATGTCGAAACTTAAATTGTCAAATCCACCATGAGATGTGCATGCCATCTTTAATTTCTTTTTTGTACCGTAATAAAATATGAATACATTATGAACATATTTACATACTATAGATGCTTATCTCATCTTGTTTAGTTTTACTGAATTAATGTGCATTCGACCACTTCGCTGAAAAAAAAACACAAAAACTCAAAAAAACTTTTCTGTGTTTCCGTGTTTCTGTGTTTCTGTGTTCTCCAAAAAAAAACTCATTTGAGTTTTGAGTTTTTCAAAATTTATGAGTTTCCGTGTTTCTGTGTAAAACAAAAACACAGAAACTCAATGAGTTTCTGTGTTCAATTTCTGTGTTTTTTCCATCGTTGGTCCTGGTATATTTACGTATTTACTCGAATAATTCCCCTGGTGGATTATTTTTCATCAGACTTTCTGAGGGGGGGACTATTCATGGGGGGTATTCAAGTGGAGGAATTACTATTTCAACATGTGGGACGGTCCCTTCAGAATTCTGAATTTTCCTCTGGCACAGCACTTACTTATGCGGCAGCGCGCACTTTTTCGAGTGTCGGAATTTATGACAAAAAATCTGCTATTTTCACTAACATTATGTTCCCTCATATAATATGTTAGTGCGTAATTTCGATCGGCCGTTTCACGCTCTGATAAAAATCTGCGATATTTTTGAATAGAAATATTTTTTTGGAACGATGCCAAAAATTTAATGAAACATACACGGAATTTTGAAATCCCACAAATTCGCCACCAGCCAATTTCTTGTATTGTTGGACCATCTGTGATTTTTTTGGAAATGGAATTTACATTTTTTAAGCATCCTGGAATGTTAGCGGTCTCTATTTAAAACATACCGTATTTCCTCGAATACCCCCAGGGGGTTTATTTTTTCAGAGTGGAAATTTTGAGAGCAAAACGTGAAAAATGCAACAATAACCACCATTTATAAGTTTACTCAGCCTTATATAAGGATGTAGATGGTATAAACGATGTGCTAACGTAACACAGTAAGTGTTTTGAACGTCTGTTATGCATTTCCCGGACCACAAATTCATAGTGCCCATTTTGAGGGGTGTATTTAGAGGAAATACGTACCTAGGCTAGTTCCTTTAAAGAAATGGGCAATCCAAAATTTATATTATGTGTGTTTTTCAACTTCCAGCTTCTTTCAAATCGTTCAAAAACACACAAAAATTAAAACGGAGACTTTCATTCAAAAATGACAAATTCGCAAAACAGTAAAATATCAAAAGCAATTGATGAGAAAACTCACGAAATCGAATCTATCCGCAGAGCATAAATCCTGTTTTATCAGACTGGAACAAATTATTGCACCAGCGTTTACCATTGGATTGTGCGGTTTATCTAGAAGAGTAAAAAAGTTATCGTGTTTTCTAGAATAATTCTTACCCTTAAATAAACCCCCCTGTTAGACGACAGAGAACAATAAGTTGAACCCTATTAAATAAGTCCCCCTTGAATAAGTCCCCGTTGAATAAGTCCCCTTGAATAAGTCCCCATAAAAAATTAATGACAGGAAAAACGCCTGCTGGGAACTTTTTCAAAAAGAACAAAAAAAGTATACCATTTCTATCCAGGCAAATCTCGTTGAAATTTCTGCCACTTGGCTCAGTGCCAACAAATTTGTGTACGGAATCTGCACCCATATCGTTCAAAGCGACCGCATACGTGAATGGTTTACTGATCGATTGAAGGCAGAACTTTTTCCGCGCATCGCCCCACGATTTTCTGCGCGTTTTTGAGGGGTCACTTTTTTAGGGGGTAGGGACCCATTTCGGCCGCGCCATCTCGGCCGTGGACATTTCGGCCGCGCCGTTTCGGCCGGAGGACACTTCGGACGCGGCCGAGCTGTCTACGGCCAAGACGGCCACGTCCGAAGTGTCCTCCGGCCGAAACGGCGCGGCCGAAATGGGTGTCAACCTTTTTAGGGATCTAGGTACGCACTATACAGGGGGACGCACTATACAGGGGTGGGCATCTTCAGTTACCGCTGGGAAAATGCGATAGATTGAGCTACGGTTGAGCTATCGGAATGAAATTTTAACACAATGGAGTAGACTCCATAGGACACCTATTCTGAAGTTTGCAACCCAAACGGCCACATTTTGGGTGAGTTGTGGAACACACGGTTTTTAGTGTAATTTTGTGACTTGGCGTCACCCATAGGATAAATCGAGGGTGGCATTTGAGGGGGGGGGTCACCGATCTTTGGTGTCGTCCCATTCTGTCGTACATCGGCCGATTTTGATGCCCTTTGAGTATGTTGTGGTCGCGCCTACTACCAAATTCTTTTTTTACTCGAATAGTCCCCCAGTCCCGAGATAAGGGGGGTGAAGTCACAAAATTACACTAAAAACTGTGTGTTCCACAACTCCCCCAAACTGTGGCCGTTTGGGTTGCAAACTTCAGCATAGGTGTCCTATGGAGTCTACTCTATTGTGTTAAAATTTCATTGTGATAGCTCCACTGTAGCTCAAGCTATCGCGTTTTTCCAGCGGTAACTGAAGATGCCCACCCCTGTAC
>OZ038453.1:6241072-6307339 GCA_964036195.1 Sphaerolaimus hirsutus | reverse complement strand
CTATTGTTAAAGCTTGCCACAAGCTCATATGCGACATGTGGCATAATATTTCATATTTGCGCGTCTGTTCATAATTGACGCCGCGCGTGAAAGATCTGTTTCCGCATGTAATCTATACCTTGCGGCCGAAATGTCCTCGCGGCCAAGATGGCCCGCGGCCGAGCTGTCCACGGCCAAGACGGCCACGTCCGAAGTGTCCTCCGGCCGAAACGGCGCGGCCGAAATGGGTCCCTACCCCCTAAAAAAGTGACCCCTCAAAAACGCGCAGAAAATCGTGGGGCGATGCGCGGAAAAAAGTTCTGCCTTCAATCGATCAGTAAACCATTCACGTATGCGGTCGCTTTGAACGATATGGGTGCAGATTCCGTACACAAATTTGTTGGCACTGAGCCAAGTGGCAGAAATTTCAACGAGATTTGCCTGGATAGAAATGGTATACTTTTTGTGTTCTTTTTGAAAAAGTTCCCAGCAGGCGTTTTTCCTGTCATTAATTTTTTATGGGGACTTATTCAAGGGGACTTATTCAACGGGGACTTATTCAAGGGGGACTTATTTAAGGGGGTTCAACTTATTGTTCTCTGTCGTCTAACAGGGGGGATTACTTAAGGGTACGAATTATTCAAGCAAACACGATAACTTTTTTACTCTTCTAGATAAACCGCACAATCCAATGGTAAACGCTGGTGCAATAATTTGTTCCAGTCTGATAAAACTGGATTTATGCTCTGCGGATAGATTCGATTTCGTGAGTTTTCTCATCAATTGCCTTTGATATTTTACTGTTTTGCGAATTTGTCATTTTTGAATGAAAGTCTCCGTTTTTATTTTTTGTGTGTTTTTGAACAATTTGAAAGATGCTGGAAGTTGAAAAACACACATAATATTAATTTTGGATTGCCCATTTCTTGAAAGGAACATGCCTACCGTATTTCCTCGAAATACCCCCCCCCCCTCGAAATAACCCCCCCCCCCCCCCACCCCCCACCCCCTCGAAAGTACCCCCTCCCCCCTCGTTTGACCCCCCCCCCCCCCTCTCGGGAGCACTATGAAACAATCACCCCCGGGGGGTATTTCGAGGAAATACGGTAGGTATGTTTTAAATAGAGACCGCTAACATTCCATATTTCCAAAAAAATCACAGATGGTCCAACAATACAAGAAATTGGCGGGCGGCGAATTTGTGGGATTTCAAAATTCCGTGTATGTTTCATTAAATTTTTGGCATCGTTCCAAAAAAAATATTTCTTTTCAAAAATATCGCAGATTTTTATCAGAGCGTGAAACGGCCGATCGAAATTACGCACTTACATATTACATGAGGGAACATAATGTTAGTGAAAATAGCAGATTTTTTGTCATTAATTCCGACACTCGAAAAAGTGCGCGCTGCCGCAAAACTAAGTGCTGTGCCAGAGAAAAATTCATAACTCTGAAGGGACCGCCCCACATGATGAAATAGTAATTCCTCCACTTAGTAATAGTAATAGTAATGAAATAGTTATTCCTCCAGGAATACCCCCCATGAATAGTTCCCCCTCAGAAAGTTCGATGAAAAATAATCCACCAGGGGAATTATTCGAGTAAATACGTAAATATACCAGGACCCGCCATTGACCTAAATAGCTATCTGTTGAAGACTTTTTTTACCACTCACAACTATTTCATTTCATTTGTCCATGTGGCGATGCGGCCCTAGTGCCAAAATCATCGTGACCAAAAGCAACAAGCCCAAACGCCCCATGACCAACCACAACAACCCCCCCCCCCCAACCCCCACAGTGTTTCTCCCAATCATCAAATCTACTCCCCAGAGAAGTGCTAGACTTCTACTTTCAACTGTGTTCCATAGAAGTCGACTGCGATAGTGCTGCAGTAATGGCTGCGACTTTGGCTAATGGAGGGGTTTGTCCTACTACTGGGGATAGGTTTGTGGGGGGGGGGGGGGTTGGGGGTTAATTGAAATTGCAATTTTGATGATTTTTGATGTTGTTTGGTTATTATACTGTATTTCACCGAGAAATAAAACCCTTCATAGAGTCATGATGTTAAAGGGTTTTTTCATACTGCATGTTAATGTATGTGCATTATTCCCATTACTCACTGCCTGGGTACCGAAAGCGTAATGTAAATACCCAAATATAATTTCGTTATTATAGGTATTATAATTCCATTGCAGGTGTCTGAGTAACCAAAGCTGCAGGGACACATTGAGCTTGATGTACAGCTGTGGAATGTATGATTACAGCGGCATGTTCGCTTTCAAGGTAAGTCGACAAGTCCATCATGGACCCTAAAAAGTCGATCAGAAGACAAATGTATGGTCAGAATATTAAGAGAAATGGATGGTCAATATATTCTATGAATGGAGCGAAATTGAATAGTTCCATCATCTGCAAAATAACACATGCTTTGAAAGGACACATACCGTATTTCCTCGAAATACTCCCCTCAAAATGGACACTATGAATTTATAACCCACCTCGTTTACCCCCTCAAAATTCTCACTCTGGAAAAAAAACCCTGGGTGTATTTCGAGGAAATACGGTACATAAAAACGTTTTTGTTATACATGGACGCGACATTCCCACCCACCAAGACCAAAGAGGGCGGTATTTTTCGAGGGGGGTCATTGTTCCGCAGTCATCTAACAAGGGGGGGGGGTCTATCCGAAGGGGGGGTTGCCAGGGGGACTTTTTCAAGCACATACAGTAAATCCAAACATACCAATTTGTAACCGCAGGTGGGGCTTCCCGCAAAATCTGGCGTCAGCGGCGGGGTGGTGCTCGTGGTTCCCAACGTGTGTGGATTTTGCATTTACTCACCCCCCTTGGATGCTCAAGGGAACTCGGCTAGAGCGGTGCGATTTTGTGAGGTGGGCCATTTTTGGGGAACTTTTTTTTTGGGGGGGGGGGTTAACCCCCCCCCCCTGGCGCCGAAATTCGTTTGTTCCGTTGAAATTTTTTCCATAAAATTGGCTATTTCGTCTAATAGAAGGGTGCCGTACTATTTTTGTCAACATTTTCACCTGTCACTCTATTTAACGTTTTGCTGGGGGCAACCTTTCAACTTTTTTCACCAATGTTTTCGCACATTTAAATGTACCTACCGTATTCACTCGAAATACACATGGGGGTTGATTGTTTCAGAGTGTAGATTTAGAGGGGGGGTTAAACGAGAGCAGTATTTCGAGGGGGGTATTAACTAATCGTGGCTATTTAGAGGGGGTATTTCGAGGGGGTATTTCAGGGACATACAGTAGTTTTATTGTTTAATGAACAATATTTCAAATTTGATGTTCTAGTCAGCCATTTTTTTATTTTTGTGTTTTGGCACTATTCCAACATAATGTCTACCTGCCTCATTGATAGAGTCAACATTTGCAATTTAAAACGACAATGTCCACTTTCAGGAACTAGTAGAAATCTACAATTTCCACAATTACGACTCTTTAATTTGCAATGAACAAGCGAAATTCGATCCCAGACGGCGGCCAGTAGATAGTGCTGAAGAAAAAGTCATGCATGCATTGTTTGCCGCAAAAACTGGAGATTTAAGCGCCATGAAAAGGTGATGTTTTGACCATTTTTAGTTAAAATGTTTATTCTCAAAGTTATACTCGGCGGACCGCAAAGTATGCGGTCAAAATTATTTATGTCTTGGTCGATAATGCGCGAGCGGATACTTATGTATTCACTGTCACAAAAAAAAAACATTTCAAAAAAGGCAGAGTCATGTACATGGTCGGGCTGAAAAGTCCCCGGGCAGTGCTCGCCATTCACGCCAGGGGTAAGCTACGGTTATAAAATTTTAACACGTTAATATATCAGGTGTTTTGAGTTTTCACCCAAAATTTCACCCCTCTAGCTCCACCCACTGCGGAACTGTGGGGGTTACAATTTCGGTCATTTTGTACTGATGTACAAATGGTGCTCTAGCTCAACGCTGCTTTAAGTTGTGATCATGAAACTTTGGCTAGTGTAAGCCACCAGTGTCGGCAATGTGCTGATAGTATTCAACACTTTCATCAACATCATTGCTATTAAGGTAAAATTAATATGCAGATCAGAGTGATGTGCAAGAGACGTGGGAACTGTGATGGATGTTTTTGGTGATCATCTGAGATCATGTTGTTTTGAAATGTGCAGTAAATTATTATGTCAATTAAATTTCATTTGTGTTTCATTACTAATCTGTAGTGGACACATTACCTGTGTTCAACAGCAGTGTGCATGAAAAACGCCTCCTGTATTAACCTGTATTGACCAACCGTAGAGGCAGAATGATGAATTTGGTAGTGAGAGTAGTGACAGTAATGGCAATATGGACTAGGCTTATGATATCATAGCTAATGTTGGTAAGTGCTGGCACATTGCCAACACTGGTGGCTTACACTAGCCAAAGTTTCATGATCACAACTTAAAGCAGCATGTCAAATGCCATGCAAACTGCAAAGGGTCAAAAGTCATGTAAAATACCCTGCAACAAATGAAGTTTGGCATTTTGCAGATCTGGGAGTGGCACCTGGGCCCAGAATAACATGCCGGCATCCTAACATCCAGAATTTAATTTTCATCTTTTCCCAAAAGTCATCTCAAAAAAGTGGCAATTCCCAACCATTTTGCACAGTTACACATTACACAGAATTTGCAGAATGATCCTGCTCGGGTGTGATTTAAATCAAGCGGATTATGACGGGCGCACGGCTCTGCATGTAGCTGCTAGTGAAGGACATTCGCATCTGGTCACTTTTCTTGTCAGAAGGTCGGTTGAAAATTGTAGAAATACCGTATCTCCTCGAAAATCCCCCCTTGAATTAACCCCCCTCGAAATATCCCCTTGAATTAACCATCCTCGAAATCCCCCTTGAATTAACCACACTCGAAATAGCCCATGTCTTTTCTAGCTGATGATAAAATACCCCCCCTCGAAATACCCCCGGATTGGAATAAGTTTCATCATTTATGCAGTGTATTGTATTTGCATAATGTATTAATTGCAGGTAATATGTATTGTAGCTGCACATATTTAGGTAGACTGGTTTGCGTTGATATGTATGCTGTTTTATCACGTTTATTACAAGTTTTGGGTATGTAAAAGCCCATCGTTATTGTGATCCGTCTTGAAAATTTCTGGGGAAGTGGAAACCCCCCTTGAATAACCCCCCTCAAAATTTTCACTCTGGAAAAATAACCCCCTGGGTGGATTTTGAGGAAATACGACATTTAAAATGAATCATCTGAAACACACAGCAACCAAACAAACTTATTTTCCAAAAAATCCAAAAACCATTTCAGATGTAAAGTGCATCTAACCCCAATGGACAGATGGGGCCACACCCCACTTGATGATGCAAAACATTTCGGAAAAGCTCGCTGCGCTGAGATTTTGGAAGCGGCCATGCTGAGAGTGCAAAAAGGTGAACCCTGATCAATTGGGTTTACTGGTTGATTGACTATTTTGGTTGATTCAGTGATTTTGTGGGTGAATTCAGTGTGGAAGCTTGACTAGAACAATAATTGTCTGATTTAGTGATTTATTCAGCTACTATTTTATTGGGTCTCGTGAAAAAGGGTGCTACACCATGATACCATTGGCTCTTGACACTAATTTTTGTGGCACTCTTGAAAGTGCTATTTTTCCATCACTATACTGGTTACCTTGATTAGCTGACATACTGGAGTACGGCTCAAGTCAAAACAATGTTCATGTTAGATTCAATGGAGGCCCACACACTAGTTGATACATCTGTGTCAACTGGTCCATGTCAACTGGTCCATGTCAACTCAGATATCAGCTTTACAACGCTACAGAGTTTTGTCCAAATAATGCACTTGCCATAATATTTATTGTTGAACATGTCCATGTGCATTTGGAGATTGCCGTGTAACCTATAAAGTTGAAATCTGAGTTGACACAAACCACTTGACACACATGTGTCAACTAATGCACATGCCTCCAATATAAGCAAAGTAATGTGTGAATGTTCAATGACAAATATGTGATTTAGACTGTTACAAGAATGAAAATATTATATAGAATCTAAGAGTCAAGGTGTTATAAATGTATTGAATTGCAGTTCTCCTCATAACCTTCATCTAATCTCACACAGGTCAAATGATGCATTCTGTTCAGTGGGCTGAAGCGCACAGAGAACATTTCCCTGCTTTGAAGGAATGAACTGAAGTTATGATCAGTTGATCGTTTTTTGTTTGAATGTGCAGAACTGGTGACAAAAAGTTTGTTTTGCACATTTCTATTGTCTCTATGTAATATGGTTATTTCTAAATGCTTGTATATGTGAGTATTGTGTTATGTAACCTGTTCAATATTCCAGCCTTCAGTTATTTGCATCTGTATTTTTTATCAGGCAAAATTATAGTATACAAAGTGCAATTCTGATGTTGCCTTTATTATATTCACATAAAATTTTACCATGTGTTTTGGCATTTTTTTACACACTTGGCTATTTGAGATGGTTATTCAAATTATGATAAATAGATATTTATTTAGTTGAGCCATTGCATCTATATGATTTTTGTGTGTATATTTTTCGCATTGGCACCAAATTGTTATTCCCAGTGTAAATATTGTTGTAGTTTTCACAAAAAAAATTTTATTTTATGCACAAAGTGGCCTGAAGTTTTACTGTGGCCTTAACTTTTATCATTTTGTGTGCAAAATTTCTATAGAAATGCTTAAATAAACACGAGATTTGATCTGTTTTGTACATTTGAACGAGTACACTACATAACTATCCGTGCACTTATGACATCATAGAAAGTTGCTATTTATGTCTCAAGATTAGCGAAACGCGGTTTTGGCTCGCGGCCAAATGTGATTAGCAAAAATTATATACGCATGAAACAAGATTAAAAAATTCAATTGGCAAATATGTTTACGTATAACATTATAACAGCATGGTTCTTCAAATTTTTATGTAAATCGAATGTGTTAAATATCATTTGCATGCTTCCAGTATCTCACGCTCACTGTGATTCCGCATCATGTTCACAATCGTCTGCCGTCGGTTGACAGACAAATATCGAGTCGGCATGGTGCTTATTTTTGAATTAATGAACAAAACGAAATATTGGCACCGTGCCAGCTCATGGCTGCGCGTATTTATTGATACCTATATAAAAAGGCAACAAAAAATCGCGGAAGGCGCTCCCGTTCAAGGTTCACGAAATAATGAGTATATACGCAGGATGGAGGCCACATTTCTACTGTGGGGGGTTGACATAATGACCCTCCCTATGTATGAGTTGAACCCTTCTGTGACACATATTTAATGTTTGGTTCGCCATTGAACCAAAAAAATCAGAGGGACAAAGACATTTTTTCAGGAGTGTAGCAGATACGATCCCACCCCTTCCTACGACAACTACCGTGTTTCCTCAGAAACCCCCCTCCTCAAAATACCCTTAGGTCTGGGGAAATAATGTAAGAATTAAACCCCCAAGAGTATTTCAAGAGGATGCAGTGAATTGTAAATGTGGCAAAACAATAGTGCAGGGATGTAAGGTCTGGGAAAAATTATTGACATTTTTCTAATAGTGGGTTATATTTGAAAATTTGCAGTATTTGTGGTATAAAACCATCAACAAAAACCCAGACTTTCAATGCTAGCAGCAAAATTATTTACAAAGGTAAATATGTTAAACACCACCAAAATTATATGATTCCGTAGATTAGGCAGTTGTATATGGAAAAAATAACCATTCATCCTGCATCTTGGCGCCATTTCTGGCGAAATTTCTGGCGCCATCCAAAACAATGCGCCAGGCGCCGAATTGGCGCCAGCGAAAATGGCGCCAAGCGCCAAGAGCGTCATGGCACCATTCGAAATAATGGCGCCAGGCGCCAGATGGCGCCACAGAAAATGGCGTCATGGCGGTGGCGCCCTTTGGCGCCATTAAAGGGCGCCAGCGCGATGGCGCCATTCCATCACTACTTTGGAGTACTCCCATACATAAGAAAGAGAAGTACATTGAGTGATTGTGCAATGACCAGGAAAATGATGTCCAGTTTGAAGCAGACCATGGTCCATTTCTGAATGTCTTTATGCATGCCCATTTCAATGTCATTCACAATATCCCTTATGCATGCTAGTTGATGTGCTATTTTGTGAAGTGCATCAGTCTGTGAAGGTAAATCAGTTTTGTGACATGTGGTTGATACTTTATTGACATTTGATTTAGAAATAAAAGCATCTGATTGTTAGGTAGTCACTGTCCATGTTTGAGTGTGTTTGTGTAAATTTTGCACAGGGGTCAAAGTGTGTTGATTCTTTTTAGTAAATAAGACATGTTTGATATGATGATGAGTATCTATCAAAACCGATATTCAATAGGCATTCATATAAATTTTTTTAAACATTGTATATTGATCGGTAGTAATTGAGGAGTTTGATTCCGAAGCCCGTTATCTGCACGTTTTTGGGATTTTTGAAAATCGCACTTAAAATTTTGACATTGGCCCGAGCCAGCATGGTTTGAGTGACAACGCTCGCTCAAAACTTTTCCAAAATGCCATGAATTTATCTATATTTTCCATATTTACAACCCTCTGGCTGGCAAATATTGTTGAAGTTATTGCCACTTGATTGACATCACATCAACATACGTACATGCAGATTTGTTCCTTAATGGGTTTCGAGTGCAAACTCCATTTTTGTATGGTGATTTTGACACCTCTTGATCAAATCCTTAATGGGTTTCGGATGCAAACTTTTTTATCTGCAGATAACGGGTTTCGGGTGCAAAAAATGATAGTTTTTTTTGTAGATAACGGGTTTCGAGTGCAAACTCACCTATTTTGGGCTGTAGATAACGGGTTTCGAGTGCAAACTCACCTATTTTGGGCTGTAGATAACGGGTTTCGAGTGCAAACTCACCTATTTTGGGCTGTAGATAACGGGTTTCGGATGCAAAGTTGCATTTTTTTCAAAAATCGGTATCTCTGTATCTTGGGAACGGTATGAGATATTGAGGTAATTTTTTTTATCATGAAGAAAAATGAATATATATATCAGATCCGCACTCAACTCATTTTTTTCACTTTTGCACTTAACGGGTTACGGAACCAAACGCCTCAATTGCGATCACGGTACAATTAGGTTGGAGTTGGTACGGCCATTTCAACACGATTGGAGTAACGATGTTTTACAAGTGCATGTACTGAACAGAGTTGCAAAAGCGTATTTACGCTTACCAGAAATACCCGGGTAAATGGGTATTTATACTTACGCTTATGCTTACGCTTTCATAAAATACCTGTATGCTTTATTACGCTTTCCCGGTTGAAATACCCGGGTACTAAAAGCGTAAAAAAGGTTTTCACATGGTCCGGTTTTATGCTTTTGTAAAAAGTGTAAAACTACAAAAAAGTGAACTAAACTGCATAAAAAAAGACTGCATGTGTACAGTAATGCATTGGAAATAACGGCACATGTATTTTACAAATTGTGTCACAATATGAATGTCTCCTTCATACTGTGTCGTCTGGCGAAATATTTAGATTGCTTTAGATGGCAATGGCTTCAGAATAGAAACTTTGTGACCGAAAATGCACGACATCCGAGTTCGAAAATGAAGATGACATAGGTGTATCTTACGTTTACGCTATACGAAGAAATGCGGTAAGTATTTGTGAGAATTACGTATAAATACATCGCAAAAATCGACAGCACAAAGTCCGAGTTCGGAAATGAAGTAAAATTAACTGGTGCTGTCGATTAAGTGCCATCAACATCTAAGGGCAGATTACCAAGTGGACATCTGAAAAATGTCGCTGAAAGCTTCATTTTGAACGATATCACTGAGCAAAAACTCCCTGAAAATTTTTACGCTTACGCTTTATTTTACGCTTTCCTAGGTATTTGAAAAATACCGTACGCTTTTAGTATCCACACTCAAAATTTGGAAAGTGTATTTACGCTTACGCTTACGCTTTCCAAAAATACCGGTATTTTAACAACTCTGGTACTGAATAGAATACCGTATTACCTCGAATTATCCCCCCCCCTTGAATTAACCCCCCCTCGAAATACCCCCCCTAAATTTCGGCTGATGAAATAATAACCCCCCCCCCTCGAAATACCCCCCCCTAAAATTGAGTGTAAAGAGAACGTACATGACAAATACCGCAGTTTGTGATCTGTCCAAGTCAGAACGCACGTTAAGACTGATGATTGAGTGATGTTAGGGAAGGGTTTATGTGTATATACAGTTATATATGCCTAAAAACTCATATACGTCTATGTAAACGCTTGATTATTCTACGTCTTAGTATGCGGAATTTCTGAAAATTTCTGGCGAAATAAAAGACCCCCCCTCGAATAACCCCCCACCCCTCGAATTATCCCCCCCCCCTCAAATTTTGCTGGCGAAATAATAAACCCCCTGGGGGTATTTCGAGGTAATACGGGAACTAAAATTAATTCAAAAGATTAAGATAACCACAATTTCAAATGTGTCACTGACCAAGTGTTGGATATGAATACACATTGCGTTCATGTGAAGCTGACTGGTTTCAGTACATTCCTTTTGTTTATTCATGCTGCTTCCACCATTTCCATTGGTGTGGAGCTGCATGTCAATTTTTACATTTTTTATCTGCAGGTTTTTTTTCATTACAGCAGGGGTCAGCAATGGTGGGTTGGGGTGGGTAGGGAGGCGATTTTTCTTCATTCTACACTTTAAAAAGACTATATATTGTAACCCTGCGCGAACCCCAACCCCCACAAAAAATTCAGTTATCTCTCATGAGATGTTTGGAATGCTAGCAGCAGTGTGCCTGTTAGCACAAAAGCCCCAAACCTCCAGGAGCTATGTGCTATCTATCCAACACCCTGAATGGTCAAAATTCCAACAAAAAAACCCTGCTGTGCTTACAGTAAAATATACAGGGTGCGGCAATTTAGACCTACGCACTAGATTTCGAATAACTTATTACTGGGTGGTCGGATTAACATCAAATTTTAGGTCAACATTAATAACTGAATAGGAAAGGATCCTTGAAAATATAGCTGCGATAGCTCCCCTCGTTCTCAAGTTATTCATGCAAAAGCGTAATTGTCACTTTACCACCACCCCGTGATAGGTTTCAAACGGGATCAACTTTTCGGGACCCGGATCGGGATTGGGATCGTTTTTTTCAGTTTTGTTCTCTTTATTTTCGCAGCAATGCCAAAATGCGTGTGCGCGCGCCACTAATCCGCCTTACCGATAAGGAAATCGGCAGACGCTTGCGTAATTGGTTGTAAAGCAAGGTGGTAAAGCGACAATTATTGGTATTTGCATGAATAACTTGAGATCGAGTGGAGCTATCGCAGCCATATTTTCAGGCCTCCTTTTCTATATAGTTGTTAATGTTGACCTAAAATTTGACATCAATCCGACCACCCAGTGACAAGTTATTCGAAATCTAGAGCGTAGGTCAAATTTCCGCACCCTGTATAAATACTTGCACTCTACATGGACAAGAGCCATTCATTTTATGCAGTGCATCTAAACCAGAGTTGTACAAATACTGGTATTTTTGGAAAACGTAAACGTAAACGTAAATACCTTTTGCAAATTAAAAGTATAAATACTAAAACGTAAGGTATTTTTAAAATACCTGGGAAAATGTAAAATAAAACGTAAATGTAAAAAAAATTTCAAGTGCTTCCACTGTGAGAGGACATAAAAAGCCATGTTTTTACAACATTACGGTTGTTCCTATGATCTCCACCCACATTATCTGCTTTTATTTTATCTAGAGGGCCAGTGATGCTGTGATTATCACCACCTGGTTTTGGGATGTCACGGTGATGACATGTAGTTTTGTTGCATTGTGCATTTACTGTCATCATCACCAGACTCATTCATTGACAGTTCAGTATGCAATTTATTCTGAAGACATTTGATTGATGGGTAAAACCAGCGTGCACCAAATTAGCATTCACAAAACGATCACACAGACCGCGCAATGAACACCCACCTCAATTCAGTTCTAATATTTTCAATACCTAAATGGTATTTTTTGTGTACATATTTATTTACATAGGTGAGTGTTGCGGAGTGCGAACAGAAAGCATTCTGTCTAATGTCTATTCCGTTGGGACTTTTTACACATTGTTTGAAAGTGCATTTCTGAGAATAAGCTATCAAATGTTTTCTCAAATAACGTTTTTTACGTTTTATCTGGTACCCGGGTATTTTGGCCAGGAAAACGTAACAAAACGTAATGGTATTTTTTGAAAACGTAAACGTAAATGTATGTATAAATACCCGAATAACCGGGTATTTCGGGTAAACGTAAATACGTTTTTCCAACTCTGATCTAAACATTAAAGATAAAAGAGCCAACCTTACCCAGAATAATTGTGCAATAAACCGCGGCACTGGATAACCCATTTTGTCCAGTGACTGCACATACAAAAGACATGTTGCAATAATTGTTGAAATTGCACAAAGATAGATTTGCCAGCACATGTACATCCCTATGTTTACAACAGATATTGTTTTTTTATAAATTAGATGTATTTTGCAATGTAAACACCTTACCGGACAAGTTCACCACCCATTTTTTATTTCACTTCAGATGCAATATTTCTGGCTATGGAAGTGGTATAAAGCCAATATTTGGTGGGTACATAGTCCTAACACCCCGGTACTCCGTATCAATGGGGGAAGGCAGGGACGTATCCAGGATTTTTGAGCGGGGGGGGGGGCTGTTTGTTTACGGAGCCCCGTGAACGGGGGGGGGGGCTAAGCCCCCCCCCAGGGAGGTAATGGCGCCATGGCGCTGGCGCCATCCGTAGGCGTCACGCCATGGCAACATTGGCGCTGGCGCTAGCGCCAGAAAGCACTGTATATGTATGGAAATACACTACATATAGAGCGACGGGCACATGATTGAGTGAAATTTCATGGATTTGAGTGTATGGGGACCGATCTGCTCATATTTATGTGTGCGCGACGAATGCACGCTTGCGCGCAATAATTTTTACGCGACACCTTGAGATTTGGTACCGAAAATTGCATTTTCCCGGTATTTTTCCGGTCTCGCCCGGGAAGGGGGGGGGTTGCAGCCCCCTCCCGCCCCCCCCCCCCTGGATACGTCCTTGGGGGAAGGTGCGGCGACTCACTACAGAGTGGGTCCCCCTATATGCAAACATTTTTTGTGGCTTTTTCAGTGTCCCAAACAAGTCCACCACCCACTTGATTGGCTACACTGCGAGGGCCATATCTCCAGCTGTGAGGGTTGTAGAAAGCTGAAATTTGGGGGATGTCTTGCAAACAACCCTCTCTCACCGCCAACGACACACTATAGGATGGATTGCCACATAAAATTTTGTTCGTTTTTTTAAAACAACCCAAGTCTCCCAAACAAGTTTGCAAACCGACTGCACTATAAAAAATGTTGCTAGAACATACCTGATATAAAATTGAATAAGATTTGAACCCTAGTTCTGCTCATTAATAACTTTCAGTACGGCACCCAACCCGTCCCATAAACAGCAGACTAAAATTTTTACTTTTAACCAAATTTTTTGTTTCACACTTTAAAAGTTGGTTTACAAAGGTTGGTAGGGGAGGGTCTAAGATTCAAAGTTATGTAAACAACATAACCTCTAAAATGCCTGCATAAGTAAATTTATTTGGGGTGAATGAAAAAATGGAAATTTTGTCAAATTTTCTTCCTGTGATGATGTGATTATGACAGCATAATATTCACCCCAAATAAATTTCCCTATGGAGGCATTTTAGAGGTCATGTTGTTCACGTATCTTTGAACCTTGGACCCTTCCCTAGTGAACGTGTAAACCAACTTTTTAAGTGTGAAACAAAAAATTGGTTTAAAGTGAAATTTTTGGTCTGATGTTTATGGGACGGGGTGGGTGCCCTACTGAAAAAAATTTAATAAGCAGAAGTACGGTTCAAATCTGACTAAATTTTATATCAGGTATGTTCTCACAACATTTTTTATAATGCAGTTGGGTGGCAAACTTGTTTGGGACACTTGGGTTGTTAAAAAAAAATAAAAAACTGTGAATGAAGCAACACATACTGTAGTGGGTCGCTGGCAGGCAGCCCCACTGGTGTATTATAAGGGGGTTGTTAGCAAAACACCCCCCAAATTTAAGCTTTATACCAGCCTCACAGCTGGAGATACGACCCTCGAAGTGTAGCTAACCAAGTGGGTGGTGAACTTGGTTGGGGCACCAAAAAAGCCAAAAAGATTGTTTTGTATAGGGCAACCCACCCTGCAGCGAGTCGCCCCATCTCCCCCCATTGAAGCTTAGTAGGGGGGTGTTACAAGTTTATATACTCAAAGTTTCAGCTTTATAACACCCCCATAGATGGGGATATTACATCCGAAGTGAAATAAAAAATTGGGTGGTGAACTTGTCTGGGAAGGTGTTTACATGGCTCCAAAAATAGATAAATGTCACATTTAACCTAAGTGTGGTACTGCTGTTCCATTTTTGGGCATGGATGATATAACTGTAATCAGCAAAAGTCCATGGGCCATCATCCCTGTCAGACCTATATTTACCTGCAAATACTCTGAACAAATACCGATTGATCTTTAAAATTGATTCGGTTGCTGGAATTAGGGTTGGTTTTTTGATTTGATTGAAAACACTTTATTTTTTTAAACTGATTTTTTATCTGATTTTTTAAAAATCACAGTGTGGAAACTAATTTTAGTTTTAAAAACTTAAAATATAAAATTTCTGGTAGACTTACGCTAGGTATTTTGATAATTTTTGGCACGCAAGCACGCAATGAAACATACACGTTACCACTGGAGGTGATATCATGGGTTTTTAGGCATTTTTAGTGTTAAAGCTTCCATTTTTTCATGCTATCGTGTAATAATAAGCCGTGATATGCTAGTGTAGTATAAACTGGTGGCACATATAAATGAGAAACCAGGTACCTCGTTTTTCACAACAACCTCACAGGGAAACGTGCAGCCCAATATGGCTGCCATTTTTTCTGGGGGTGCCCACAACATTTGTCTACATATATGCCAAGTGGCACCCCATGGCACCCCCTTGTTCTTCTGCTACAGATTGATGAAGTTTTTTTGCCAATTTTTTCCCGGAAAATATAAATGAGAATTTTCAAAAAACCAAACAAAATATAGCTGCGGTAAAGTGAGCAGCAATTTTTTGGTGTGCTGACAACACAAGGGATGATTACACTTGTGTTGGTGCTTTTTCAAAAAATAAAAATTCCTTGTGGCTTGCCAAAAGCCATATTTTGACCTGCTGGTCATTTGTGGGTATATTTTGACCCCCATTCCACTATCCCCAATTAAATATGGCCCCAATATGCAGACATGTGCTATGAAGCCATCTCAACAACTATTTTGAACTTTGTCCTAATCCAAATTGTGATTGTAATTGAAAAACCATGATTTTCAACTTTCTGGACATGACATAGTTTTTTGTCTGGCCCATTAAAACTAGATACATAGCACATCGCCCATTGGCCCCAATAGATTTTTTACAGATAATTAGTGCCCACATTGAATGGGCACAATTATTTTGTGATTTGTGCTGTGACATTGCAGGCGTCAGACACGCTGTCATGCAAGTGCCCTCTTTACACAGGGCTATTTTTATCATTTGCTATAAAAAATATTTGAGTGCAAAAACGGGGCCCAGGAGCAGCCATACGTTGCCCCTGACACTGAACAAGCCAATTCTGGCCCCCATGTGCTCCATGAATAGCTTGGGATAGTGGATTGTCCACTTTCTAAAACCTATGTTTTTCTCAAAAAAAAAGTTTCAGTTTGATCAACAACACCATCATTGTGTGGGGGTTCTGGGGACTCTGAGGGGGTAAAAAAGTTGTACATACTTTGAATCTACCAATGTTAAAAAAACTTTTTGGTCTCAAATGTCCAGCAAAAAAATTATTGAAAATTTAAATTTCATCGGGAACAAAAATTTGTATGGAATTCTCATTTATATTTTCCAGAAAAAAACGTGAAATTTTTTTTCCTGCACCATAGGTGGCCTGAGGGAGGTGCCCCCTAGGGTATATATAGTAAATACTTGGGGGCACCCTCACACAAGATGAAAGCCTAACAGCTTGCACGTGGGATCTGTAAAATACAATTAAGTGATTTTCTCATTTATATTTTCCACCAGTTTATAATATTCAGCCAATATGCTCCGACATACTTCTACAGTGTGTAAGATCACTGTCAATGTATTAGCTTTCTCTTACAACATTATTTAAACTTCACTTGAAGTCACAAACATTTCACAAAATGTGATATAGATAAAAGTCAAGATAAAAATGGATATTTTGGAAAGAAATCACTGCATATAATGCTGTCCTTTGACTCCACAGTCATAATATGACCACAATAGACATCACAATCCATTTTCTGACACTTCAAATACACATTTTTCTCTATAACCCCATTTGGATGATTTAAAAAATCTGATTTTAATTTTTTTAAGCAATTAAACTAAATTCATTGAATTAGTTCAAGGCATTTAAAAAAATGTATTTTCCCAACCCTAACTGGAATTGTTACCTTTTGAACTCTTAGGAGACTGCTTTCATCTGGTGTAAATAAGCCAGGTATGAGTTTTCTAAAATTCATAGGTCTGGCGTCCACTTTTTCCAGTTTTGTAAATGAAATGAGAGCATCATTTATATCAAATAAGGAATAAAATCAATGAAAATTCAAAGGAATTCAAATTCAAATTAAGATACTGTTCAAATGGTTGGATTTCAAAGTTATCTAGCAAGGTTACTATACAATTTTCCCCAAATGTAATAATTGAAAATTATATGGAATGGCAAATTTGCACAGGTATCTTGAAGTATGAATATCACTTGCAATATCCCTTGAATATCACAGCTTGCATCTATGTAACAGAAATTCCGTGAATTTTCGTTTTGAATGCATTTGAAATTTCAAAATCCAGGTTTCGATAAAGTGGTGCAAATGTGAGTTCCAGTGGATGTGTGAATAACCGAGTGGTCCGCCACAATAATAATATTTATAATTTTTGACAGGCCAGATTTGATCACTTATTTGTATAAAGCGATAGAAGATAGATACAGATGAATCATCCAGGATCAGTATCCTGTTTGAACCCTAATCAACTGTGAAATTGGTCCCATTCACATTTGAACCTTTGTTGATGTAATTTCCAATATCCACATGGAATTTACAACTGCCATTCACTTATACTGTACGTATTTAGCTGACCTATTCCACAATTATTGCCTGACATTGAATTATTGGCAGCATCAGGATCAACCACAAACCCAAAATATTTCATACTGATTAAATTTACCAAATACTATGAGCATGGTAATGAGCATATCTGGTATCATGATTATTGTCTTATAGTAGTGAGATTTTCTTCTGATTGTGAATGACATTACAGCATTCTGCCATGTTCCTAGGGAGCCAAATGACAACTGCACTATCCTAGAACTTGTTTCTCCCAGAATCCATTCTAAAGGAAGAAAAAATATTTTTTTAGTAATCAGATAGAGTGTAGGCATTGTTGGGATTCGTGATGTTTGTTCTATGCAACTACTTCCCATTTGATTCAATATAGCTGTGTGATAGCAGCCACCGAGGAGAACACTATGAAGTACTAACCAACCAAAACCACTAAACCCTCAAATCCAACAGCATAATTCACACCTTGATTAGAATCAGCTCCCTCTGACTTCTCAAATGTGGCATTTACTATCTTTATTAGTGTTTCATCAAGTGTCCAGCTAAAAAATGTGATTGTGCAGGTGTGCTGGTCATATGGGAACATTTCCATCTGACATTTAAATGAATTTGGTCCATTTTGATATATTCAGTGCATCACAATAAAAAACTTCTTTAACTACAGACCAGAGTTGTTAAAATACCAGTATTTTTGGAAAGCGTAAATACACTTTCCAAATTTTGAGTATGGATACTGAAAGTGTAAGGTATTTTTAAAATACCTATGAAAGCGTAAAAAAAAGCGTAAGCGTAAAAATCTTTTAGAGGCTTTTTGCTCAGTGCATTCTTTCCAAATCAAGGTCTCGGTGACATTTTTCAGATGTCCATTTACCATAGTCTGCCCTCATATTTTGTTTGGTTATTGATCGGCAGCAACACTTAAGTCATCCTCATCTTTGAACGTGGAGTTGGTGCTGTCAAGGGCGATAAAATTGTCGTCGGGATCCATTTTCAGGAACAAAATTTTCTCACCTGAAGCCACAATTTTGCTCGATGACATATACATACACAAGTCATTCATATTGTGACACAATTTGTACATGTGCCACTATTGCCGGTGCATTACTGTATACCCGCAGTCATTTTTTGGTACGCAGCCTCATTCACTCTTTTTTTGTGTTTTTATGCTTTTTCAAAAGCGCAAACTAAACTGAGTGAAAAGCTTTTTTACGCTTTTAGTACCCATGTATTTTGGCCGGGAAAGCGTAAAAAAGCGTACGGGTATTTTATGAAAGCGTAAGCGTAAGTATAAATACCCATTTACCCGGGTATTTCGGATAAGCGTAAATATGCTTTCGCAACTCTGCTACAGACTTCTCCACCTTACCTCCAATGTGCACAGAAGCTTTTCCCTTCCTTTAGTGCCTTCCAATACCCATCCATCATAGCTGATTTTGGCGAGCATTACATTTCCATCAATCATTTTATTTGAGTTTATCCTATGGTTTGAAATTTTTATAAAAAAACAGCCACTTGATTAAGACAGCCAACAATATGCCTTCGTAAACTCTATACCTTTCATGTGTCACATTTGAAAATTGACATGAATCTGTCAATAAATTATAAGTTCCCATCAATTGTTGACACGTCACTCCGCTTTTCCGGAGTCAAGCATCATTCATTGGCTCTTAACTATTAAAAGAATTTTTTTTATTCATAGACGAAAGATTACTGTATAGCAGGGATCTCGAATGGGGAGTTGGGGTTAACCCCCCCCCCCCCAAACCGCCCAGCTATCTATCTATCCCGGAGGCAAAATTTTGGGCTACTACCGCCTAACCCCGCCCCCCCCCCCCCCCTAATCGCCCAGCTATCTACCTATCCAGAGCGATTTTTGAGAAATTGTACCCAAATTGTTGCTCAAAATCGCAACTTTTCATGCCTTTTTTATAGATTTTCACCTCCAAAATCTCTAGTTCATGTTCATTATTGCATATTTTGGCTATAAATGTGCTTACCGTATTTCCTCGAAATACCCCCCGGCGGGTGATTGTTTCATAGTGGTCCCGAGAGGGGGGGGGGGGGGGTAAACGAGGGGGGGGGGGGTATTTCGAGGGGGGGTTATTATTTCACACGAAATTTTTTGAAAACCAAGTACGAAAATGTGGTCTGAAACGTACGCAGACGTCGAAAAATGCAACAAAAACCGCAATTTATAAGGTTCTGTAGACTAATATTAGTATGTAGATGGTATGTACACTGTTCTAACGTGACACCGACATTGTTTGAACGTGTGTTCTGCAGTACACAGAACACAAACTACAGTTATTGTCATGTACGTTCCCTTTACACTCAATTTGGGGGGGGGGGTATTTTGAGGGGGGGGGTGATTGTTTCATAGTGGTCTCGAGAGGGGGGGGGGATTTTGAGGGGGGGGGGTATTTCAAGGAAATACGGTATATACCTATTTTTATCCATTTTTCACCTACTTTTAGTGATTCTTCTCCCTTTTCTTCCTTCTACACCCCGAAAAAGCCTATATGAAGGGAGTTTTTTTTAAAGTACTGATCTACAAAAAATCGATTTTGAGATAATTGCAATTGAAAGTTTGGTGTGCTTTTGTGCTCTGAAAAGTGCCGATCTGACATCGGTACTTTTAGAAGCACAAAAAATAATGTGCAGATTGGTACCTTTAAAAGTACAATTTTGGAAAAAACTGTGTAGATCAGTACTTTTAAAGGTACAAAAGCTGAAAAAGCTTGTAGGTCGGTACTTTTCAAATTACAGGATCTGTGTTGTGTTATGTTTTTCATTTTTTTACCCCCTGATCAGGGTTGGTTTTATAAAAATCATTTGTATACAAATTGTATAAAAATTGTATAAAAATGTATTTTATTTTTATTTTATTCTTGTTTCATTTTATTTTATTTTATTTTTTTCCAAAATAATAATAAAATGATAAAATGGACCATTTTACAAAAATTTTACAGAAATTTTACAAAAAATCAGAATCTTGCATGCAAGGTCAGAAAAAAGTGATGATTAGACCTAAACATGAAAAACGTGTGACAAATTTTTCCATTACTTTGCAAAAGTTGCATGCAGTAGATATTGTTAGTTAGTTGCAAGTGTTAAGTTACAATTATCGATAAGAATGGTTTGCATTTTCAGTAGAAGGATTACTGGAGTGTGCTGGGCGCATTTGTAAAACATCATGCAAAGTATCAATTGTCATGACAAATGTAGTAAAGAGTCAATTGGCATCTCAAATGTCAAGCAAAGTATAATTGTCATGACAAATGTCATGCATAGTGTAAATTGTGTATCTGAATATTATGTTTTGGTATCCAAACCTTATATTTTGGTATCCAAATGTTATGTTTTTGTATCCAAATGCTCACATAACATTTGGTTACAAAAACAACAAGATTTGGATACAAAAGATAAGATTTGGATACAATTTGCTTTAACAGTTTCCACTTTAATTTATATTTGTCATGACAATTGACACTTTACTTAACATTTTCATGAAAATTGACACTTTCCATTCCATTTCATATAACATTTTGACACTTTACATGGCTTGGGACTGCCCCAGCTCCGTGAATGAACGGGTTGAACTATAAACAACAGAAAAAAATTTTTTTCAAAAAATATGAATTTTTATACAATTTTTACAAAAATCTGAATTTGTATACAATTTTACAAAAATTTTACAAAAATTCGAATTTTTATACAATTTTTATTTTTATTTTGAAATTTTCCATTTTATTTTATTTTATTTTATTCTTCAATTTTCCATTTTATTTTTATTTTATTTTTATTATTTTCTGACATTTTGCCAACCCTGCCCCTGATATATCAAAATTGAATTTCACACCCCCCACATATTATATATTTTTTGAAGCGCGTTTTTATGGGGATGCCAAAAATGGTTCTAACTGAAATTTGAAAAATTTGTAGATTGGTACTTTTAGAAGCACACCCTTCATATATTGAACCCCCGCAAACCCCCCACCCAACCCCCCCCAGAAAATTTTCCAGCTATCTATCCTTCCGGAGGAGCAATTTGCTATCTATCCAACCACACGAAGGGTCGAAATTCAAGATACCCTGCTGTCTAGGGATGTATAAAAAAGATTTTTTCAACGACCAGGTTTAAAAAACGTTGTTTTTAAAAAAGGTTGATTTTGACCCTTTTTCAAAATCTCACAGTTCACAGATGAGTACATGTACATGAATATAAGACACGTGGCAGTACTTTGTGATGATATCTATATACCGTATTACCTCGAAATACCCCCATGGGGGTTTATTATTTCGCCAGCAAAATTTGAGGGGGGTTAATTCGAGGGGGGGGGGGTTATTCGAGGGGGGGTTTTATTATTTCGTCAGCAATTTTTGTAAGGATCGTAGTAAATAGTAGGCATTTGCATACCCAAAACAGGTAATAAATGTGTCCAAACAGGATATATTTGGACATAAAAACGTAGATAGCTACACAAACTAGTCTACCTATGTGTAGCAGAGTTGCGAAAGCGTATTTACGCTTACCCGAAATACCCGGGTAAATGGGTATTTATACTTACGCTTACGCTTACGCTTTCATAAAATACCCGTACGCTTTTTTTACGCTTTCCCAGCCAAAATACCCGGGTACTAAAAGCGTAAAAAAGCTTTTCACATGGTTCAGTTTTACAGTTTTGAAAAAGCATAAAACCACAAAAAAGAGTGAACGAAACTGCGTACCAAATAGTGGCACATTTACAAATTGTGTCGCAGTATACTTTGTCTTGTCTTGTAAATTGTCTTGCTAATACTATGTCATCGAGCAAAATCGTGGCTTCAGATAAGAAATTTTGGGCTGAAAATGGATTCCGAGACGGACTATGTTGTCGCCGTCGACAGCACTAACTCCAAGTTGGAAGATAAAAGCATGACTTTACCATGTTTCGTCTAATAGAACGGCAGCCTCCAATAGAACGGCACCTCCCATAGAATGGCAGGCAAAAAAAGTAGAAGAAGAAATACGGTAAGTGTCGCTGCCGATGAATTTCCAAACAACATATGACTGCAGACTACTAAGTGGACATACGAAAAATGTCGCTGAGAGCTTGATTTTGGAAGAATTCACTGAGAAAACGTCTCTTATAATTTTTTACGCTTACACTTTTTTTTACGCTTTCCCAGGTATTTTAAAAATACCTTACGCTTTAAGTATCCATACTGAAAATATGAAAGTGTATTTACGCTTACGCTTACGCTTTCCAAAAATACCGGTATTTTAACAACTCTGATGTGTAGCTGCAATGCAAATTAACAGTAATATACATCATGTACATTGCATACATGACGTATTTACTATGTACATGACGTACATCATTCCGAAGGGGGGGGGGGTATTTCGAGGGGGGGGTTTATAATTTCCCCAGCCCATTTTGAGGGGGGGTTAATTCGAGGGGGGTTAATTCAAGGGGGGGGGGATAATTCGAGGTAATACGGTAGCTAAAGAATGGCTGTCTAGCCACGGGATAGTATTACAAGTGGTGTTTTCTGTCAAAAATGTCCATTTTTATGTCGAGGAAGGAGTTTTTTTATACAGGATGTACAATGTAAATAAACAGTTCAGTTTAGTTGAATATAACTAACGATTCATCAATGACCACATCAGCTTGCCAAATGTTGTCTTGAAAAGGGACATTCAACTCAGTGATGCCATTGTAATCAGCTGGGTCCCATCTTAAACCATAATCGGTCCAATTCTGGAATCGTACTGGCTGTGTAAATGTTATAAACTGCTTAGTGTGTTCCAGAGTTGCGAAAGCGTATTTACGCTTACCCGAAATACCCGGGTAAATGGGTATTTATACTTACGCTTACGCTTACGCTTTCATAAAATACCCGTATGCTTTATTACGCTTTCCCGGCTGAAATACCCGGGTACTAAAAGCGTAAAAAGTTTTTCACATAGTCCGGTTTCATGCTTTTGTAAAAAGTGTAAAACTACGAAAAAGTGAACAAAACTGTATACAAAAAAAGACTGCGTGTGTGCAGTAATGCACTGGAAATAACGGCACATGTACAAAGTGTGTTGCAATATGAATGTCTCTTTTATACTGTGTCGTCGGGCAAAATATTTAAATGATTTAGATGGCAATGGCTTCAGAATAGAAATTTTGTGGCTGAAATAGCACGACGTCTGAGTTCGAAAATGAAGATGACATAAGTGTATCTTACGTTTACGCTATTAGAATAAATGCGGTAAGTATTTATGAGAATTAGGTATAAATACATCGCAAAAATGTACAGCATAAAGTCTGAAAGCGGAAATGAAGATTAATAAATAGTCGCTGTCGATTAAGTGCTATCAACATCTAAGGGCAAACTACCAAGTAGACATCTGAAAAATGTTGCTGAAAGCTTGATTTTGAACGAATCCACTGAGAAAAAACTCCTTGAAATTTTTTTACGCTTACGCTTTATTTTACGCTTTCCTGGGTATTTTAAAAATACCTTACGCTTTTAGTATCCACACTCAAAATTTGGAAAGTGTATTTACGCTTACGCTTTCGCTTTCCAAAAATACCGGTATTTTAACAACTCTGGTGTGTTCACATTTGAAAATGCTCACCAAATACACCCACAGTATCACATCGATAGTTTCTTCTGCATCATTCTGCAAAAAGTTTGAAAAATAGGTTAAATATGAAATTAAAATTTAAAGTAAATATGAACACAAGTGGTGTTACTGCCAGACCCTGTAAATGTTCATGTGTCAAAAGTCATTTAAATGTTATGAAAATGTCATTTCTTATATTTTTCTGGTCGTTTAACATTTTTCATGTCTTTTAAGATTGCATGGCATTTGACATTTCACAGTGTCCCGGAGTGGTCCCTCGGAAGGAAGACATTGTGCATAACTCTAAGGTTTCAAAGTAAATTTGATGAATATTAACTTAATACAGACCACGTTGAGCAGTTTTCCCAGCACGACTAAAATTTTCAATTTCATAGGATCTTTTGCCGATGTGGGTGCTACGTTCCTGGTATAATTTGCCATCAAATCATTGAATAATAAATTCCTGAAATAATCATCATTCATTTCATCCTGAGCTTGGGTTCCGCATGTAAATGTGAGTGCCTGTAAATGTGAAAAATTGCGGGATTTTTCACTTTTAGGTAAGTTTGATTTTTCACTTTTAGTTAAGTTAGCTGAATTCATGGAACGAGGGTTGTGTAATGTTTCGAACTTTAGCTGACGCCCCTCAGGTAAACTGCTGACGCCTCAGGTTCGGCACCGATTTTTTATTGTCTTACCAGTGCAATATCTCCAGCTGTGCTCGAGATATGGAGCTGATACTTAAGGGATATATAGGCGTAACACCCCCTACTATACACCAACAAGGGGGGCTTTGTCGACTCACTACAGGGGGGGTCGCTGAACTGAATTGTCAGCACTGAATTTTGTTGTCCCATGGACACCAAGTTCAGCACCTGGGGCCAGATTTAATACTCCCTACAGATTTGTAGGGTAGGGCGTACGCCCGATAGATTTTGTAAAGTTCAGCCGCATCGACGCACATGCACTGAGAGCAAGGCGGTTCGTAAAACACACGAAACTATCCCTTAAGGTCACCGATATTGCAATATGACGTATATCGCTTCGATTTTGGCCTGGAAATCACAATTTCGTCATTTCTTGGCCGTCTGCCAATTCGTTTTTTATTTTATTTTGTCGGGCGGGTTACTCGCATAAGTCGCGCTTTTGTACGCTCGTGCATGCATTTCTTTCTTGTCGCTGCCCTCATGGTTTCGGTTGCAGACAGTGAACACTAAAAAAGTGACCACCTGACTACACAAAAGCGCGACTTAAGCGAGTAACCCGCCCGACATAATAGAATAAAAAAACGAATTGGCAGACAGCAAAGAAATGACGAAATCGTGATTTCCGGGCCAAAATTGAAGTGATATACGTCATATTGCAATATCGGCAACCTTAACGGATGGTTTCGTATATTTTACAAACCGCGAAAAAAAACCGGAAAAAGAAAAAACGTCGAAAAGACAAACTCCCATCAGAGGGGTAAGTTTGGCGTTCGCAGTTGAGAATAGGGAGGCAGGGTATACCAGACCAGTCTTTTAATGACCGCTGGTGACTCGGGCCGGTTTTTTCAAGCTTCTGGACATATATGGTCTGCTTCCAAGGTGTAAAAACACCGCTCAAAGAGAGCTGGAGCAGTGCCAAGAAAATGTCTGCCATTTTTTGGCAAGGTATACTTCAACTATGCACGTACGCAATTATTACCATAATTCTGGCAGATACGTACGAGTGTGGGACATACCTTGGAAGTTACAATGTATCTGAAAGTGATACATTGAGTTTATCACGTAATGTGAAAAGGTCGATTGCTACCTCAGGTAACATTGACTTAGACACTGTAAAAGAGATATTCTATGAAAATCAGTGTTTACGAAGTGTCGCAATGCGGCACTTTAATTACAAGCAGAGGTTTTCGATCGGAATTTTGTATCGCATTTCAACTTCTGGCGTATATATTCCAGATCGTCGTAGTAAAGGAATTAAACGTCAAGTGCTCTGGTTGAAAGTCGAGGAAATTTCGGCGGTTCATCACGTTCGAACTGGTGAGTCCGATGGGAACCGTCGGTTGGGATGCTTTCTATACCTCCGAAAAGCCGCTTCACATACCTCGGGTCATATATTGCAGTACCCAGAAGGAAACGTGAACGGGATTAAAGCATACGTATGTAAATATTTACACAGCTTGATTTTACTGGATGCAAAAATATTGGCGTGTGACAATAAAATTGTGGAACCAAAAAATTTCGATGATTCATGTGATGTATTTATATCACAATATCGAAAATTTCGGAATCTTTTCTTTTGTATACTGAATCGAGATGGCCGAATTCTGACATATTACGGTTTTTATTTATATAGGAATACATGGCGCTCGTTGAAGAGGTGGAAAACGAAAACGACGGTTTCGTTGACACCTCTCAAGATTCCCAAGACCCTGAGGGCACAAAATCGCAGCCGCTACGTCGTTCGGGGCGTAAATCGGGCAGTTTTCGTGTCCTGGCGAGTAAAGGGTGCACGGTGCAGGGCGGAGGGCCGAAAAAGCGCACCGCGACAACGGTTAGTGGGGCCGTGGGATTATTATCTGGCATCTGGTGAGGGGCATTATATTGTCAGTTCCAGTTGTCAGATAATGTTGGGTTCGGGTTTTAATTATGAGAGTGGTTTCATTGGTGAATTTGATATTGTGGTTTGTCTAATTCGCAATGGTGCAATCCACGCTCAGAAGTGCGTTTTTAAAAACACAAAAATCCCAACTCAAGGTAAATTTCCGTTGAAATTGACAGCTACGTTTTTGGTGCAAATTAAAGCGTTAGAGATCTCGCTAGTAGTTCGCATGTGGTTTAACTTATTGCAGCATTGCGAAGTTACTGTTGAGCCAAGCCGGCCTGTAGATAGGGAGCCATATTACCAAATCGCAAAAATGCAGGCTTTGTCGCACAAAACGAAGCGCGAAAAAAGCTTCATCGCAAATCGTTCCGACATGGACACGGAGTTGGAGGGCTTGACCACATCACCGGCCATGACGGCGGCGGATACGGTGGTGATGAAGACAAAGTTTGGCACCATGACGCCACGTGAGCGCGTCACGTTCGTCAACACTCTGGTCGAGTCTCGGTCCGGGAAATATGCTGAGCTCACTGAGCAAATGCGCTTGATGGATGATTTGCTGGCCAAAGGTTTGATCAATGTAAGTGGCATGGGGAAAATGTCTTTTACTCTTCCTTTGGTGCCACCTTTACACTGGGCATGCTGGCTCTCAAAGAAGAAGCCATACGGTACAACATATCGTATATTGAATATGATCCGATGGCCCCCAGTGTTATGGCCAAGTGCTGGGCGGAGTGGCGCAACGAGCAGTGGAAATTGTATTACGATAATACCGACGACAATCAAGCCGTCACATGGTACAATAAGACAATTTCCGACGATTCTGCTCGGATGCGCAGTACACCTGCCTACCGCTCCCTCGTGTCAGTTTTGCAAATGTGCGTCAAGGGGAACAAAGCCTTCGCCATGTATTTGAAACTCACGGGGACGCGGCAGATACACAATGCGGCGCGCGCGCATCGCTATCTCGGCAACGGCTATAATAAAACTTCGTGGGATGGCGTGACGAAGTCGAGCGATGGCCAGAACATGAATATGTACGGTCTGGCTCTCGAGGAAGTGCGCGCCTCCCCGGAGATGGCCTCGCTGACATTTACGTCAGAAGAAGAACAGGCCTATAATGCCGAGTTTGTGGTGTTCGAGTCGGACCAGATGTGGACCGTGGGCACAAGGCTAGAGGCGCACAAAGAGAGGGCGAAGGCCATGCACCAAGGTAGGCTGGGCGGCTTGCACAGTTCCCGAGGGAACAATGCAAAATGGGGGAAAATGATACGTAATATTCAAAAATATATTGAATTTGGTATCAAAGAATCTGAGATAGAAGATGGGGAAATAGTAGAGTATGTGGTCAAGGAGAGCGTTATTAAACGCTATACAATATGCCCTGAACCACTTCGCCATTCCCGATCATCACTATCCATGATATCTCAACACGTACCCTCCATTACAGTCAACCAGTGGAACCAGACGATCAACAAGCGCAACAAGGGGAAGTCTTCCTCCAGTTCCGCCGGCGCGGCGGCTGCCGTGGTAGAGCCCGTGGAAGGTGCGGGTGAGGCCGCAGATGACGGCGTGGTGGACATGGAGAACAAGGTGATTCAGCGTTTTCATCTTGACTACGAGGACAACCCTTTACGGTTGTGGGCGGGCAAGTTTGCGGAAAAGAGCGGCAATTTGACCCCTAAAACGGTAGACATACACTCGCCGGCAGCCATCAGTGCTGCCAAAATGGCGGTCACTACCGACGCCATGGGCGGGACAGTAAACTGGGAGGATAAAGTATTTGTCTCTGGTTGTGGATGGTTTACCATTAGGGATCTATTGCGCTCATTTGACCACAACCCGTGCGAATGGCAGCCATACCTGCAATGGGATGTGAAGCGTCCGGTGACCTGGCAATCGCCTGTATGGTCTTTAACGCCGCTACCCACAAACTTCTTTTCTGATAAGTTCTCGCGAGATGACAAGTATGGCCAGGACCATACGGGACCGCGGGATGGGTGGCTAGGCGTGTCGGTCGATTTCATACCGTTGCGCGTGTGGTTGCTAGGCGACAGCACTGCTAAATCAGTGAGAGTGCCACTCCTGGACTGTTTACGTAAAAGTGTCGTCCACACGGAGGCGGCGCACTTGCCCAATACGGTGTCTGTGTCAACCATAGCGACCTGCTACACAGGGTGTAGAATGGCGACTATGAAAGGTGCGTGTGCCCTGGCAGATTTTAGCGAGGTGAAAATTGTGGTCTGGAAATCAATACTGGACTACATTGACACCGCGTTTTGCGTAGCTAAATCGGGGGAATCGGAAGGCATTTGCCAATTCGTGCGGAATGTGTACGTGGCGCTGTTACAACTACGTTTCATTCTGTTTGACCAAGGCTTGCCGCACATTTCGATTGTGTGCTGCGTAACCCAGCCGTTTTTTCCGGCGCAAGAGGGTGTCGCACACAACGCGTACGCAGAGGCTGTGCTTTGGAGGCTGGGTAGAGACATTGAATCAGCACTGTCACGGGTTTGCGCCAATATACCTGGTGTAACCATCACCCAGCCTCTGAACTACATGCTGCGCAACAAAAAATCTGCAATTATTCCGCACCTAGTGGGTGTGGACACAATGCGCCTATATGAAGGGATTGTAGGCACGGACGGCATCCATCTGAGCAAGTACGGGGAGACGTTTTTGGGTCACCTATTGGCCCGGGATTGCGTACTGGCGCTGGAAGGTTACAGCACTCCAACGCTAGCCAGGTGGGCGAAACAGGGTATAGCGCTCATTGACGCTAGTGGTAGATGTTGCAGGTCATACATGTTTTTTTGATCGCATCAACATTACCATCCTCACTTCAGGTGGCACCAGATGTGCGGGTCGACCGATCCCGACCTCTGCAAAGAGGGGCAAAGGCTGCTGGCGGACCTGTTCAACAGGGCGAAGGAGGTCTGTCATTTTAATGACGTGTAACGGTAGCATAGAATCTGGTGATGTGTCCACACAAGAATATGTACTTTTACAGGAAGTTCGAAAAAACATGGACGCGGTGCTCGTGGACTCCCGTACGGGCGCAGAGCTGGCGGTGCGGCGCAAATTTGTGGCGCCGGCGGCAGCCAAAATAGCTCGGTTGGAAGTGGATCCGAGCGCCGAGGAAGCCTGCAGCAGAATAACCGGTCCAGGTGGGCACGGTTTTGCGGGGTTGACTGTGTTTTGCACATTTAGTTGTATATTTTGTGTGCTGGTTTCACAATCAATCCAGCACCTACAAAAAATAGCATCCCTACAATCACAGCTCCGACCGGGGTGCCGCGGCAGCCAATGCCGGTCAAAATCGCGGAGCGCACGGCGGCCGTGGTCGCGGCGGCCGAGGTGGGGGCCCACCAGGAGGTCCGCCGGGCGGCAGCAGCAAAGGCTGGTACTTCTACCGCGAATAAAAAGGGGGCCAGCAGTGCGGCCATTAGGTGATCTGTTGCTTAGGGCGGGTAGGCAGGTGCACCTCTGTTTCAGAAGGTGCGAACTGCTACACCTACTTTGTTCCGGCTGCGGTGTGGTAATTGTTTTTTGTTTAATTTCCTCCAAATTTAATTATGGCGTGACATCACACGGGAAACTGGCGAACTGCTTTGATCCTACATTACGAACGGGCATTACGGTAATCACATATAATATATTAATTAATGCCTACCTGTGTGAGGTCTTGCCATACAGTGCCTTACGTCTGTGTTTGAAGTATTTGGCACTGTATGTTTGGTTAATGCGATTGCACTGGCGTCTAGTGAGAAGAACCGAACTGAAAGGGGAAATGGCTTTAATATATAGATTAAATTACATTGCCAGATCTTTCAGACATTTTCGGTGCTTTTTAGTTTACTTTCGATTCGGTAGAATATATCGATTCATATTTTTAGGACACAGGTTTCGTATGTTTTGCCATACATTCAGCTCGATTCGAAAACTCCTGCCTTTAAGCGTGTTTTATGACGCGTGTTATCTTGCGTGTGTGGCCGCTCAAGGTCGATTTTTGGCGTTCTTTGAATACAAGTATTATACAAAGAGGCCAGTATATAATGAACACACGGACAAGGTTGGGGGTAAGACAAAATTGGGTGGAGATGGCATCTCACAGCGCAATTATGTGTCACATGTCGATACTCTACAAACCGATACGACACAAAATGGTAACCATTTAATGGGTATTCCATTAAATGTCCGGCCCTCTAGGGACTCTAATATAAGGTCGGGTACTGAATTTACAGTATTTTATCAAAATGTAAACTCAATCAGGCACAAACATGCACAGCTCCAAAATATAGGTTCAAAGGGGTATGATTGCATCGCCTTGTGTGAGACAAATGCAGTACATAAGGTGCACTTGCCTGATATTCCTGGGTATACACTAAATGCCATCATGAAGCCGGTTAATGGCAATGGTGGAATAGCGGTATACACAAAAAGTACCATTGAATGCTCTGTCTTGGGAGGTGACTATTGGGAAATTTGTGAAAATGTTTTGTGGCTGACCTTACGATGTCACAAATCATCCACATTCGTAATGCTTGCTATAGTTTATCTATTTGATGCTGGGAAAGTAGCACGGAATAGGGACTATATGCAGCAAAACGAAACTATCCTTTCCAATCTCTCAAAACAAGTATCCGACAATACTGCGAATGGTAACCCATCCCTATTAATAGGTGATTTTAACGGTCATATAGGGAATTACCACCCGGGACTTGATTGGAATAGTCACGTAATAAATGACACAGGTAGGCTAGTGAACTCATTTATAAGAGTAAACGACCTAAACGTCGGTACCTCTGTCACTGACATATGGTGGTCATACGAAGCCGGTTTAACACGCTCATTGTTAGATCTAGCTCTGTTTGACACCACCGCTGAATGGACTAGTGAAATTTCCCACTTTAGTCCGACCAGTGATATGTTAATCGGTTCTGACCACTGCTCTCTACACTTAAAGGTAGTAGCCAATAATATACAACTCGTTGCACCCGCGGATGATAAGTATAGGCACCGATGGGTGGTGAAGGGAGAAGATGTCATTGAACTGTTTTCAAAATGGCTAGAGGAATCGTTAACTACACTTGTCGATGGTGAATGCACATATGAAAACATTCTAGATCATCTTCAATGTGTGGCCTCTAGGCGGTATCCTATAAAGGTAATGAAAAGTCAGACAACGTGCGTGACTTTACGCATACGTCGTCTGAAAGCTGAGATACAAAAACTACGGCGAAAACTACACTTGAATGTAATTCTGTACTCAGAGTACAAAGCTCTTGTCGCGGCTCTACGTAACAAAATACGTGCGTGTGAGCATGACTATGAGCTGGACATCAAGCGCAAACGACTTGATATTGAGTTGCAATCAAGTAGCACAAAAACTGATCTCTATAGTATGGCCCGCCGGTATAAAGAGAGTGGCATACTGTATCCAATGATAAGATCAGAGTCTGGCTTGGCGGATACAAAAGATAAGATATCGAAAGTGCTAGAAGGATTCTGGAATAAAGTTCAAATGTCAAATCCTATGAGCCTAGGTTCAGATTCCTGTAAAACAAGTCTGTCAGGTGTTATATCCGGCACACTTAGGTGTAGCCTTGAGGAGAGGATAACCTCAGCCGAAATAAAATTAGCTATTAAGAGGTTAAAACTGGGTAAATCGCCGGGTACCACTGGTGTGTATCATGAAATGCTACGCGGCAGTGGTAGTCAGTTAATTAGGGTTCTTACATTGCTGTTTAATACGTGGTTTGATGGAAATCCAATTCCTCATACAGCAAAAACATGTAAGTTATCCCTTTTGCATAAAAAGGGGTCTAAATCGTGCGTCGATAATTATCGATCAATAGGTTTACAATGCAACATTCTAAAACTATACTGCTCTGTATTGAATCATAGGCTGTTATCAGCCTTTGAGAGTGTGGACGGTTTTGGAAGTATGCAGGGTGGCTTTCGGAAAAAGCGTCGCACTACAGATACAGTGCGGGCGAAACAGGGTATAGCGCTCATTGACGCTAGTGGTAGATGTTGCAGGTCATACATGTTTTTTTGATCGCATCAACATTACCATCCTCACTTCAGGTGGCACCAGATGTGCGGGTCGACCGATCCCGACCTCTGCAAAGAGGGGCAAAGGCTGCTGGCGGACCTGTTCAACAGGGCGAAGGAGGTCTGTCATTTTAATGACGTGTAACGGTAGCATAGAATCTGGTGATGTGTCCACACAAGAATATGTACTTTTACAGGAAGTTCGAAAAAACATGGACGCGGTGCTCGTGGACTCCCGTACGGGCGCAGAGCTGGCGGTGCGGCGCAAATTTGTGGCGCCGGCGGCAGCCAAAATAGCTCGGTTGGAAGTGGATCCGAGCGCCGAGGAAGCCTGCAGCAGAATAACCGGTCCAGGTGGGCACGGTTTTGCGGGGTTGACTGTGTTTTGCACATTTAGTTGTATATTTTGTGTGCTGGTTTCACAATCAATCCAGCACCTACAAAAAATAGCATCCCTACAATCACAGCTCCGACCGGGGTGCCGCGGCAGCCAATGCCGGTCAAAATCGCGGAGCGCACGGCGGCCGTGGTCGCGGCGGCCGAGGTGGGGGCCCACCAGGAGGTCCGCCGGGCGGCAGCAGCAAAGGCTGGTACTTCTACCGCGAATAAAAAGGGGGCCAGCAGTGCGGCCATTAGGTGATCTGTTGCTTAGGGCGGGTAGGCAGGTGCACCTCTGTTTCAGAAGGTGCGAACTGCTACACCTACTTTGTTCCGGCTGCGGTGTGGTAATTGTTTTTTGTTTAATTTCCTCCAAATTTAATTATGGCGTGACATCACACGGGAAACTGGCGAACTGCTTTGATCCTACATTACGAACGGGCATTACGGTAATCACATATAATATATTAATTAATGCCTACCTGTGTGAGGTCTTGCCATACAGTGCCTTACGTCTGTGTTTGAAGTATTTGGCACTGTATGTTTGGTTAATGCGATTGCACTGGCGTCTAGTGAGAAGAACCGAACTGAAAGGGGAAGTGGCTTTAATATATAGATTAAATTACATTGCCAGATCTTTCAGACATTTTCGGTGCTTTTTAGTTTACTTTTGATTCGGTAGAATATATCGATTCATATTTTTAGGACACAGGTTTCGTATGTTTTGCCATACATTCAGCTCGATTCGAAAACTCCTGCCTTTAAGCGTGTTTTATGACGCGTGTTATCTTGCGTGTGTGGCCGCTCAAGGTCGATTTTTGGCGTTCTTTGAATACAAGTATTATACAAAGAGGCCAGTATATAATGAACACACGGACAAGGTTGGGGGTAAGACAAAATTGGGTGGAGATGGCATCTCACAGCGCAATTATGTGTCACATGTCGATACTCTACAAACCGATACGACACAAAATGGTAACCATTTAATGGGTATTCCATTAAATGTCCGGCCCTCTAGGGACTCTAATATAAGGTCGGGTACTGAATTTACAGTATTTTATCAAAATGTAAACTCAATCAGGCACAAACATGCACAGCTCCAAAATATAGGTTCAAAGGGGTATGATTGCATCGCCTTGTGTGAGACAAATGCAGTACATAAGGTGCACTTGCCTGATATTCCTGGGTATACACTAAATGCCATCATGAAGCCGGTTAATGGCAATGGTGGAATAGCGGTATACACAAAAAGTACCATTGAATGCTCTGTCTTGGGAGGTGACTATTGGGAAATTTGTGAAAATGTTTTGTGGCTGACCTTACGATGTCACAAATCATCCACATTCGTAATGCTTGCTATAGTTTATCTATTTGATGCTGGGAAAGTAGCACGGAATAGGGACTATATGCAGCAAAACGAAACTATCCTTTCCAATCTCTCAAAACAAGTATCCGACAATACTGCGAATGGTAACCCATCCCTATTAATAGGTGATTTTAACGGTCATATAGGGAATTACCACCCGGGACTTGATTGGAATAGTCACGTAATAAATGACACAGGTAGGCTAGTGAACTCATTTATAAGAGTAAACGACCTAAACGTCGGTACCTCTGTCACTGACATATGGTGGTCATACGAAGCCGGTTTAACACGCTCATTGTTAGATCTAGCTCTGTTTGACACCACTGCTGAATGGACTAGTGAAATTTCCCACTTTAGTCCGACCAGTGATATGTTAATCGGTTCTGACCACTGCTCTCTACACTTAAAGGTAGTAGCCAATAATATACAACTCGTTGCACCCGCGGATGATAAGTATAGGCACCGATGGGTGGTGAAGGGAGAAGATGTCATTGAACTGTTTTCAAAATGGCTAGAGGAATCGTTAACTACACTTGTCGATGGTGAATGCACATATGAAAACATTCTAGATCATCTTCAATGTGTGGCCTCTAGGCGGTATCCTATAAAGGTAATGAAAAGTCAGACAACGTGCGTGACTTTACGCATACGTCGTCTGAAAGCTGAGATACAAAAACTACGGCGAAAACTACACTTGAATGTAATTCTGTACTCAGAGTACAAAGCTCTTGTCGCGGCTCTACGTAACAAAATACGTGCGTGTGAGCATGACTATGAGCTGGACATCAAGCGCAAACGACTTGATATTGAGTTGCAATCAAGTAGCACAAAAACTGATCTCTATAGTATGGCCCGCCGGTATAAAGAGGGTGGCATACTGTATCCAATGATAAGATCAGAGTCTGGCTTGGCGGATACAAAAGATAAGATATCGAAAGTGCTAGAAGGATTCTGGAATAAAGTTCAAATGTCAAATCCTATGAGCCTAGGTTCAGATTCCTGTAAAACAAGTCTGTCAGGTGTTATATCCGGCACACTTAGGTGTAGCCTTGAGGAGAGGATAACCTCAGCCGAAATAAAATTAGCTATTAAGAGGTTTAAACTGGGTAAATCGCCGGGTACCACTGGTGTGTATCATGAAATGCTACGCGGCAGTGGTAGTCAGTTAATTAGGGTTCTTACATTGCTGTTTAATACGTGGTTTGATGGAAATCCAATTCCTCATACAGCAAAAACATGTAAGTTATCCCTTTTGCATAAAAAGGGGTCTAAATCGTGCGTCGATAATTATCGATCAATAGGTTTACAATGCAACATTCTAAAACTATACTGCTCTGTATTGAATCATAGGCTGTTATCAGCCTTTGAGAGTGTGGACGGTTTTGGAAGTATGCAGGGTGGCTTTCGGAAAAAGCGTCGCACTACAGATAACCATGTTATCATACAAGGCTGTCTGAGCAGAAACAAGTGTGTTTCAGCGTGTTTTGTGGATGCTGTTAAGGCCTTCGATAGGGTTCCCCGTGAGAAATTGTGGCATAAGCTGCTAGATTACGGGTACCCATCGAAATTCGCCAGCTCAATATCCACTACGTATGACGATCTGCGCTGTGTAATACAGTACGGCTCGACATACAGTGACAAGTTCACGTATACGCTAGGTGTACGACAGGGGTGTTGTCTGTCACCAAGTCTGTACGTTTTATACTTAGCGGACTTGCGTACTGATCTGGAGAGCTTGAAGATAGGGGCACAACTTGGTTCATCCAAAGTGCCAGCAGTGTTTTTTGTTGATGATATTGCCTTATTAGCTAATACATCACATGACCTCCAGGCCATAATGGATAAATTTACAGAGTGGTCCTGGAGGTGGGGGGTTGCAATACACCCTGATAAAAGTAAAATATTGCATTTCCGTTGTAAATCCAACCCAACACGTATTTGGACATTGGGCAGGGACAAACATGGGAAATTACAGTACATTTCGGAAGTTGATGAGATAAAATATTTAGGTTTAACACTTACGTCAGCTAACGATATGTTTGGTAAGCAACGCCAGCTACTTCTCCAGCGAGCACAAACTGCTGCTCTTATGGTTGGAGAATTAGCGTCAATGTCATTGCGTCCGTTTTGGGCAGTCAACAGACTGTGGACGCTTTATGCTATGACAAAAGTTTTTTATGGCGTGGAAATTTTTGGCCTACCAAAGCAAACCCTAGCAAAGCTAGTTGGCATACAAATGTCTGTATATAGAAATGTATGCCGCACGCCTCAGCATCTATCAAGCAGATGTCTTGCTATAGATGGAGATGTGACTACAATGAAAGCTTGGTATACACAAATCATTGTAGGCCATTGCCGGTACTTGCAAAGCAATCATGTTAGCACGACGATTAAACAGGCGTTCGATTTTTGGGGTAGGACAAAATTAAACCTGCCACAACGCCAAAGTCCTTTAGGGAGGTTGGCAGCGCTATTGCGTGATGCTAGTATTGACCCATCATTGGGTTTAAAGAGTATCAAACAAATTGCTAAGCAAAATGCGTGGGGTGATAGTTCACTAGGTAAAGTGTATCTGTCACGTACTCGTATGGAACGTTACCGGGAATCCAACCTAGAACCCCTAAATACATATAAAATTTACTCAGAAGAAATGCCATGGGTATTTGCACGACATGGACTATTTCAGAAGACAATACAATTTGCGCTGAGCAGTAGGGGGAAAAAATGGTCTAGGTGTAAGCCATGCGTAAAGTACGGTCATGACTTCTGGCCTACATTATCGCATTACTTGTACGGTTGTCAGGATGTGGCCATAATATATTGGCGCAATAAATTCCTTAGGGAGTTAAACACTGACTGCTGTGAAGAAAAGTGCTGTAATATGTTGAGTATAGGGGAACCTATTGATAGGCTGGCACAGATTATAAAATGTAGTTGCGGCAAGTCAAGAAGGTTGATATCCATACATATTACAGCTCTTGACACCTATCTAAACGGCCTCGAATAATACTGTATTGTGTAGTTGTTTTATCATGCTGTCACTTAGTAGAACTATTACAACTAGAGTGCACATATCTACAGTATTTTAGTCTACCCTCCATTTATGGTTAAGCATTCTGAGTTACAGGGTGTCATATAAGTGCAACGACAGACTTAAAGTCGCAATACATGACATATGAATCATTGCGTTATGACATAACATGGGATTTTAACTTCCACATGTAAATAGTCAGCAATGTCATGTGTATTGAGTATGCACAAGAACACACCCGATTCTCATATAAAACTACGAGTATCTTAGGTAAATCCAGGGCCCTGGTACAAATTGTGCTTTATTTTACTATAATATGTATGCATATTACAATGTATCTCAAGTTCGCGACCGGTACTTTATTGGTTCAAACGGTTCAAACTTTTTTGCATCTCAGCTACATCTACATCTACCTACTGTATCGCCATTTTAGACAGTTCACTTTACTTAATTGCCTCACCTGTGAAACATTTAGGTCCAGTTTTATATACCGTTATTTTTGTCCTGTTCCACATAATGTTTATGAAGTACTTGCTTATCTTATTACTGTGTAACCGGTAAAACCTATTTGTAATCTCAACTGTCGACATTGTCATGCTGTAACTTCGCAACTGTTTTTTCATTTTGTTATTATAATGCCCGTGACTTATAGAGCCAGCCGTGGTACGTGTGTTAAATAAATAAATAAATAAACCGCCTTGCTCTCAGTGCATGTGCGTCGATGCGGCTGAACTTAAAAAAATCTGTCGGGCGTACGCCCTACCCTACAAATCTGTAGGGAGTATAAAATCTGGCCCCAGGTGCTGAACTTGGTCTCGATGGGACAACAAAATTCAGTGCTGAACTTGACGCGGACAAAATTTTTTTTCGATGTTCAGCGACCCACACTGTAGTAAGTCGCCAAAGCCCCCCTTGTTGGTGTGTAGTATAGTATAGTGTTACGCCTATATACCCCTTAAGTATCAGCTGCATATCTCAAACACAGCTGGAGATATTGCACTGGTAAGAAGATAAAAAATCGGTGCCGAACCTAAGGCGACAGCAGTTTATATTCAAACAAACTGTTTTTAATTTACTCACTGCCTGTAACTGGAACAGTGAAGTAAAAATGTTTTACCTCACAATATTAAGAAGTTTCACATGAAACTGTAATCATTTGTCATTTGACAGAGCATTTAACCAGTCATACCAACTTCCAAGTTAAACTAAAAAATTCAGATCAGTTAAACAAACCAAAAAAGCCGTCAACATTTTGACCATTTTGACTTTTGAACATATATTCTCCCAGATTGTAAGTAAAAACCTTCCCGGACAAGTTCACCACCCATTTTGTAATTTCACTTCGGTTGTAATATCTCCATCTATGGGGGGTGTTATAAAGCTGAAACTTTGAATAAAAAAAGTTGTAACACCCCCCTACTCTGCTTCAATGGTGGGAGGTGGGGCGACTCGCTGCAGGGTGGGTTGCCCTATATGCAACAATTTTTTTGGCTTTTTTGGTGTCCCAAACAAGTTCACCACCCACTTGATTAGCTACACTTTGAGGGTCATATCTCCAGCTGTGAGGCTGGTATAATACTGAAATTTGGGGGATGTCTTGCCAACAACCCCCCCTTACAGTACACCAGTGGGGTACCTGCCAGCGAGCGACCCACTATGATACGCGTTGCTGCATTTACAGTTGTTAATTTTTTCAAAACAACCCAAGTGTCCCAAACAAGTTTGCCACACAGCTGCATTATAAAAAATGTTGTGAGAACATACCTAATATAAAATTCAGTCAGATTTGAACCCTAGTTCTGCTCATAAAAAATTTTTTCAGTAGGGCACCCACCCCGTCCCAAAAACAGCAGACCGAAAATTTCACTTTGAACCAATTTTTTGTTTCACACATCAAAAGTTGGTTTACAAAGTTCACTAGGGAAGGGTCCAAGGTTCAAGGTTACGTAAACTACATGACCTCTAAAATGCATCCATAAGGAAATTTATTTGGTGTGAATATTATGATGTCATAATCACAACATTACAGGAACAAAATTTGACAAAATTTTCACTTTTTCATTCACCCCAAATAAATTTATTTATGCAGGCATTTGAGAGGTTATGTTGTTTACATAACTTTGGACTTTAGACCCTCCCCTAGAGAACTTTGTAAACCAACTTCTTATGTATGAAACAAAAAATTGGTTTAAAGTGAAATTTTCAGTATGCTGTTTATGGGACAGGGTGGGTGCCCTACTGGAAACTTTTTGATGAGTAGAACTAAGGTTCAAATCTGATTAAATTTTATATCAGGTTTGTTCTCACAACACTTTTTTATAATGCAGTTGGGAGATGAACTTGTTTGGGAGACTTGAAAACGAAAAAATGTAAAAAATGAACAACTTTATGAGCGGCGACCCATGATGTAGTGGGGGCAGGCCTGATACGCACACGTGCCCGATACGCACATATGCCCGTTTTTTTCACTTGACACTTTTTCAAGTGATTTTCAGATATGAGTAAAGTGAAAAAAAGTTGCGCAATGACATTAGTGAACTTTTTTCACTTCACTCATATCTGAAAATCACTTGAAAATGTGTCAAGTGAAAAAAAACAGTGAAAAATAGCCATTTTTCACTGTTTTTCATTTGAATCATTTTCAAGTGATTTTCAGATATGAGTGAAGTGAAAAAGTTTACTAATGTCATTGCGCAACTTTTTTTCATATTACTGATATCTGAAAATCACTTGAAAAAGTGTCAAGTGAAAAAAAACGGGCATATGTGCGTATCGGGCACGTGTGCGTATCAGTGCACGCCCGTAGTGGGTCGTTGGCGGCCACCCACTGGTGTATTGTGAAAGGGGGTTGTTTGCAAAGCAACCCCCAAATTACAGCTTTCTATCACCCTCACAACTGGAGATATGGCCCTCGTAGTGTAGATAATCAAGTGGGTGGTGAACTTGTTTGGGATACCAAAAAAGCCGCAAAAAATGTTTGCATGTAGGACGACCCACCCTGTAGTGAGTCGCCGCACCTTCCCCCATTGATACGGAGTAGCGGGGTGTTAGGACAATATATCCACCAAATATTAGCTTTAAGTGAAATAAAAAAATGGGTGGTGATCTTGTCCGGGAAGGTGTTTAGTTTGAAAAATCCCAGTATTCATGAAATTTGCCTATTGATATTCAAATTTATTTAGAATGTTTATCAGTACGTTTCAGTAAACACAATAGCCTATGGAATCATGGCAGTAGCCTGTGGCGTGGCACCATCAACGAAAACACCTGCGATGGGAACAAAAATGTGCTCATAGTTACTTGACACTTTGCAATGAGACGTACCAATTTTTACCGCTTGCATAAAGGAGAGTTTTTTCATCTCATTATTTGTAATGAATTATTTACATTGCAATGCAGCAGAGTTGCGAAAGTGTATTTACACTTACCCGAAATACCCGGGTAAATGGGTATTTATATTTACACTTACACTTACACTTTCATAAAATACCCATACACTTTTTTTACACTTTCCTGGGCAAAATACCCTTGTACAGAAAGTGTATTTTTTCTTTCAGATGGCCCTGTTTTATGCTTTTGAGAAAGCATAAAATAGGGTCATGTACAAAAAATGCATTGAATGTAGAAAATATGGCGAATGTACAAACTAGCCTTTGATCTACAACCTTTGATCAGTACTCATGGTATTCTACAGTTTCATCATACTTTTGTAAAAAGGACAAGATCAATGGAAATTCACCAGCTGGACACAATGTCAACTTTTGCATTGACATTTGCTGCATGGCCATTCTTGCATTTTAACAGTGTGTATCACATTGCTTAATCAGTATGATATCAACACTGAAAAAGTGCCATTATTAGTCAACTTCATACCACTACAGTATTTGTTACAGTCTGAAATGTTTCATAAAAGGCTGTAAAATGTGAAATAATGCATGAAAATGATAAATAAATGATCTAAATGTGAGAACAGCGGTGTTTTCTGATGCTCAACAGTGAGAGCTCTTTCTAAAAAAAATTTACACTTACACTTTCCTAGGTATTTTTAAAATACCTTACACTTTTGGTATCCATACTCAAAATTTGGAAAGTGTATTTACACTTACACTTACACTTTCCAAAAATACCGGTATTTTAACAACTCTGCAATGCAGTCGAATGTTATTTACATTGCAATGCAGTCGAATGTTATTTACATTGCAATGCACCCTGGTTATCCATATATTTTATCAGATTGACAGCACAAGAAAATAAAATATCTGTTGAATAAAGCAACGAATTTTCGTCTTGCGCTCAGGTTTCTCATTAAACTTTGTTCTTAGTTTACGTTTTTTTGTAGTTTTTTTGTGTATGCCTGCTGTGGTATTTCAATAAATGAATCAAAAATTCAAATGAAAAATAAACGTTTACAAACAAAGATTTCGGTCAATTTTTACAATTTTCAAGTAAAAGCTGATGTGGATGATTGATGTATTAAAATTGTACTTCGATATACCGTATTACCTCGAAATACCCCCATGGGGGTTTATTATTTCGCCAGCAAAATTTGAGGGGGGGTTAATTCGAGGGGGGGTTTATTCGAGGGTTTTTTTATTATTTCGTCAGAAATTTTCGTGAAATTCATAGTAAGGAATACGCTTTTTCATACACAAAAACGGTGATAAACGTGAGAAAGTAGGTCATATTTGGGCTATAGGTGTACATCTGTACACAAATGAGCGTAAAAGTGTCACTGCAATCCAAATTAGTAGTAATAAATACATCATATTGCATACACTATGTCCATCACTCAGGAGGGGGGGGGGTATTTCGAGGGGGGGGTTTATTATTTCCACAGCCCATTTTGAGGGGGGGTTAATTCGAGGGGGTGTTAATTCAAGGGGGGGATAATTCGAGGTAATACGGTATTATGACAGATTTTTTCAGTGACACAATACAATAGCACAAAACACAGAATTAGTGTATGAAACCCTCACCCTCCCCTGAGTGATGTCCGGTGCCAGTAGTACAGGACCGATCACTCACATCCGGCCATGAGCGATTTTTGAGAAAATAGTTCGCTACCCCTCCCTGAGTTCGCTACAGTGTCTGATACTGAACTATGTGACCTTGGAGTCAGTGATTACTTTCAGGTCATAAAGCTTTAGTGGTTACTGTCATGTTAAATGTCAAGTGAAATATCAAGTCAAATGTCAAGTTGTATGTCAAGTGATGATGTTCATGTGATAATTGTCAAGTAGTTAATACCAAATCATCAGTGTCAAGTCAAGTGGTTAATGGTAAGTGATAAATGTCAAGTAGTCAATTTCAAGTCATCAATGTCAAGTGATAATCTTCAGGTTGTCAAGTGAAAAATCAGGTTGAATGTCAAGTTGTATGTCAGGTGATAATGTTCAGGTGCTAATTATCAAGTGGTTAATGCTAATCATCAATGTGAAGTGTTTAATGGTGAGTGATGAATGACAAGTGGTTATATAAAGTTGTAAATGTCAATTGACAACTATCAGGTGATAAATGTCAAGTGGTTTATGTCTAGTCATGAATGTCAAGTGATAATCTTCAGGTCAAAAATGTCAAGTGGTTTATGTCAAGTCATCAATGTCAAATGATAATGTTCAGGTGATAAATGTCATGTGGTTTATGTCAAGTCATCAATGTCAAGTGATAATGTTCAGGTGATAAATGTCATGTGGTTTATGTCAGATCATAAATGTGAATTTACAACTATCAGGTGATGAATGTCATGTGGTTTATGTCAGGTCAAAAATGTCAAGTGATAATGTCCAGGTGATAAATGTCATGTGGTTATTGTCAAGTGATTGATGTCAAGTGATAATGTCCAGGTGATAAATGCCATGTGGCCAATATCAAATCATCAGTGTCAACTGGTCAATGGTTAGTGATAAATGTCAAGTAGTTTATGTCAAGTCATAAATGTCAAGTGATAATCTTCAGGTTTTCAAGTGCAAAATCAAGTTGAATGTCAATTTGTATGTAAAGTGATAATGTTCAGGTGATAATTATCAAGTGGTTAATTCCAAATCATAAATATCAAGTGGTTAATGGTAAGTAATGAGTGATAAGTAGTTATATAAAGTAATTAATTTCAACTGACAACTATCAAGTGATAAAAAAGTTGTCACAAGGTGATATTTTGGCTAATGTGAATTTCACAAGCGTAAATTGGGACCTTGCGCCGCCTATGGTCAATATATTCTATGAATGGAGTGAAATTAGTTCCATCAGCTGCAAAATAACACATGCTTCGAAAGGACACATACCGTATTAATACTCCCATACATAGGAAATACTCCCCTCAAAATGGACGCTATGAATTTATAACCCACCTCGTTTACCCCCTCAAAATTCTCACTCTGAAAAAATAAACCCCCTGGGTGTATTTCGAGGAAATACGGTACATAACAACATGGACGACATTCCCACCCACCAAAGAGGGCGGTATTTTTCGAGGGGGGGTCGTTTTTCCTCAGTCATCTTACAGGGGGGTCTATCCGAAGGGGGGGTTGCCAGGGGGACTTATTCGAGCACATACAGTAAATCCAAACATACCAATTTGTAACCGCAGGTGGGGCTTCCCGCAAAATCTGGCGTCAGTGGCGGGGTGGTGCTCGTCGTTCCCAACGTGTGTGGATTTTGCTTTTACTCGCCCCCCTTGGATGCTCAAGGGAACTCGGCTAGAGCGGTGCGATTTTGCGAGGTGGGCCATTTTTGGGGAACTTTTTTTTTGGGGGGGGGGGGTGGGGGGGTTAACCCCCCCCCCCCCCCTGGCGCCGAAATTCGTTTGTTCCGTTGAAATTTTTTTCCATAAAATTGGCTACCATATTTCGTCTAATAGAAGGGTGCCGTACTATTTTTGTCAAAATTTTCACATGTCACTCTATTTAACGTTTTGCTGGGGGCAACCTTTCAACTTTTTTCACCAATGCTTTCGAACATTTTTATTCAAATGTACCTACCGTATTCACTCGAAATACACATGGGGGTTGATTGTTTCAGAGTGTAGATTTAGAGGGGGGGTTAAACGAGAGCAGTATTTCGAGGGGGTATTAACTAATCGTGGCTATTTAGAGGGGGTATTTCAAGGGGTATTTCAGTGAAATACAGTAGTTTTATTTTTTAATGAACAATATTTCAAATTTGATGTTCTAGTCAGCCATTTTTTTATTTTTGTGTTTTTTTCGCACTATTCCAACATAATTTCTACCTGCCTAATTCATATGGTCAACATTTGCAATTTAAAACGACTATGTCCACTTTCAGGAACTAGTTGAAATCTACAATTTCCACAATTACGACTCTTTAATTTGCAATGAACAATCGAAATTCGATCCCAGACGGCGGCCAGTAGATAGTGCTGAAGAAAAAGTCATGCATGCATTGTTTGCCGCAAAAGCTGGAGATTTAAGCGCCATGAAAAGGTGAAGTTTTGACCATTTTTAAGTAAAATGTTTATTCTCAAAGTTATACTCGGCGGACCGCAAAGTATGCGGTCAAAATTATTTATGTATTGGTCGATAATGCGTGAGCGGATACTTATGTATTCACTGTCACAAAAAAAAACATTTCAAAAAAAGGCAGAGTCAGGTACAAGTGTCAAATGTTTTTTCCTGAAACTTTTTTTTTGTCGAAGCTTGAACAATTTCAATTTTTTAAACGATGACGTCATGATGGAGTGTTTCCTTCATAAAAATGCATAGCGTGCGGTCCGCCGAGCACAGTTGTTAAAATGTACGTATATTTACTCGAAAAATACGCGTGCGCGAGTGCACGATGAATACATTTACAAATACTTTAAAAAAAGTAATGTAATCACTTTCACGCGTACATTTTAAAAGTACACGCATACAACGAAAATGTATCTTTGTTTCTAAAATCACAATTTCCTGTCGCTAAAATAAGAAAATTTTGAAGAAATCATATCATTTTTCAAAAAATACTAAATAATCACAAAAAAAACGAGATCTATTATGTCTTCCACTGTAAAACTCACTCTCATGGTAGTAGCTTTTGTGTTTTTCGGGGGAAAAGTACTCGCTTTTACGTTTTATTTACTTGATAATTTACAAATTTGTCAAACATTATAAGGATATTTATCGAGTTGCAGAAATGGTAACACATAACCTGTAAAATGCCCTGTAAAATGTCAAATGCCATGCAAACTGCAAAGAGTCAAAAGTCATGTAAAATACCCTGTAACAAATGAAGTTTGGCATTTTGCAGATCTGGGAGTAGCACCTGTGCCCAGAATAACATTCCGGCATCCTAACATCCAGAATCAAATTTTCATCTTGTCCCAAAACTCAAAAGTCATCTCAAAAAAGTGTCAATTCCAAACATTTTGCACAGTTACACATTACACAGAATTTGCAGGATGATCCTGATGGGGTGTGATTTGAATCAAGCGGATTATGACGGGCGCACGGCTCTGCATGTAGCTGCTAGTGAAGGACATTCGCATTTGGTCACTTTTCTTGTCAGAAGGTTGGTTGAAAATACTGAAAATGCCGTATTTCCATTATTGAACAGGTTACATAACACAATACTCACATATACAGCAACCAAACAAACTTATTTTTCCAAAAACATCCAAAAACCATTTCAGATGTAAAGTGCATTTAACCCCAATGGACAGATGGGGCCACACCCCACTTGATGATGCGAAACATTTCGGAAAAGCTCGCTGCGCTGAGATTTTGGAAGCGGCCATGCTGAGAGTGCAAAAAGGTGAACATTGATCAATTGGGTTTACTGGTTGATTGACTATTTTGGTTGATTCAGTGATTTTGTGGGTGAATTCAGTGTGGAAGCTTGACTGAAACAATCAGTCTGATTTGGTGATTTGTAGGGTGTCAAATTTCCGTTTTCCGTTTCCGTTTTCCGCAGGCAAATTTTTTCCATTTTCCATTCCGTTTTCCGGCTGCTGAAATTTTTTTCCGTTTTCCGTTCCGTTTTCCGGCAACTTTTTTTCCGTTTCCATTTTTTCGGCTTATTTTCCGTTTTCTGGCTCAATTTTCAGTTTTTCCGCCTTTTTTCCGTTTTCAGCCTCAATTTCCAGTTTTTCCGCTTTTTTTTCCATTTTCCGCCTCAATTTTCCATTTGTCCACCTCATTTTACATTTTTCTGGCTCAACTTTCTGTTTTCTGATCAGCCAACCTGGTAAAAATTCATGCAGATTGTCAATGATGTAAAAATTTTTCTGTTTCCAGCTAAATTACTGCATATTTTTTCCACTTCCAGCAAAATTTCAGCAAATTTTATCCGTTTTCTGGCCAAATTTCAGCAAGTTTTTCCATTTCCGTGCAAATTAGATTTTTCCGTTTCCGTTTTTCCGGCCTCTTTTTCCGTTTTCCGGCCGCTGAAATTTTTTTTCCGTTTCCGTTTTCCGCCAAGTGCAAATTTTTTTCCGTTTTCCGTTCCGTTTTCCGGTCACTGAAAAAATTTTTCCGTTTCCGTTTCCGTAAAAAAAATTTTTTGACACCCTAGTGATTTGTTTAGTTATGGTGTCGTTGGGCCTTGTGCAAGTCAAGTCTGCTGTTAGTATGGCTCAAGTCAACACAATGTTCATGTTAGATTCAATGGAGGCCCACACACTAGTTGATACATCTGTGTCAACTGGTCCATGTCAACTCAGATATCAGCTTCACAATGCTACAGAGTTATGTCCCAATAATGCACTTGCCATAATATTTATTTTTGAACTTGTCCATGTGCATTTGGAGATTGCCTTTGACACATCAAGTTGAAATCTGAGTTGACACAGATCAGTTGACACTAACGATGGCAAAAAAAGATTCGAAAATTCAAAAATATTTTCGAATTTTTATTTCACCACTGGAAAAAACACTTAAAAATCGATTTATTTTTAAAAAAATTCGAAAATTCAAAAATTTGAAAATTCGAAAATAGTTTTCGAATTTTTCAGGGAATTCAAGGCGACAAAACGCAGTCTTTAGTTCAGCGTGCTAAATAAAGCGACAATTGATAAGCGGTGGGTCTGAAAAAGTCTATGTAATGGAAAAAACAACATTGAAATGGCATCCGCGGCACAGCGGCGGACCCCATCACATCCCTTTAGGAATGCATGGAGCCGCCCAAACAATAAGAACCGCGGCGCTCTACTTCCGCGGATACAGACGCCGGTCAATCAAAAAATCTCTCACGGGTCTTCCGAGGGGCAGTCACACAAACGTTTTTTGGAAAGCATTCAGCCCCAGCGAAAATAGTGCCAACTGATCCACATAAGTGTTTCTACCATTTGGGCTGCTCAAGTGAAGTGAAATTGTCATGTCATGCTTCAATTACAGTGAAATAAAGGTTAAAAGGGGCTCCAAACATGAAAACAGTCCAAATACTGCGTTTTAAGCTTCAAATTCCATATTTTTCATAAAAAAATTCGAAAATTGCCAAAAAAGATTCGAAAATTCGCAAATTCAAAAATTAAATTCGAAATTCGAAAATTAATTTGGGAAAAAATTCGAAAATTCGAAAATTCAATTTAGAAAAAACACTTAAAAATTTAAATATTTTTTTCTGGGAGGTTTGCCATCGTTAGTTGACACACATGTGTCAACTAATGTGCATGCCTCCAATATACACAAAGCAGTGTGTGAATGTTCAATGATAAATATGTGATTTAGACTGTTACAAGAATGAAAATATTATATAGAATCAAGGAGTCAAGGTGGTATAAATGTATTGCATTGCAGTTCTCCTCATAACCTTCATCTAATCTCACACAGGTCAAATGATGCATTCTGTTCAGTGGGCTGAAGTGCACAGAGAACATTTCCCTGCTTTGAAGGAATGAGCTGAAGTTATGATCAGTTGATTGTTTTTTTTCTCTGATGTGTGGAACTGGTTTCAAAAAGTTTATTTGCACATTTATATTGTCTCTATATGTAATATGGTTATTTCTAAATGCTTGTATATGTGAGTATTGTGTTATGTAACCTGTTCAATATTCCAGCCTTCAGTTATTTGCATCTGTATTTTTAATCAGGCAAAATTATAGTATACAAAGTGCAATTCTGATGTTGCCTTTATAATATTCACATAAAATTTTACCATGTGTTTTGGCATTTTTTTACACACTTGGCTATTTGAGATGGTTATTCAAATTATGATAAATATTTATTTAGTTGAGCCATTGCATCTATATGATGTTTGTGTGTATATATTTTTGCATTGGCACCAAATTGTTATTCCCAGTGTAAATATTGTTGTAGTTTTCACAAAATTTTTTTATTTATTTTATGCACAAAGTGGCCTGAAGTTTTACTGTGGCCTTAACTTTTATCATTTTGTGTGCAAAATTTCTATAGAAATGCTTAAATAAACACGAGATTTGATCTGTTTTGTACATTTGAACGAGTATACTACATAACTATCCGTGCACTTATGACATCATAGAAAGTTGCTATTTATGTCTCAAGATTAGCGAAACGCGGTTTTGGCTCGCGGCCAATTGTGATTGGCAAAAATTATACGCATGAAACAAGATTAAAAAATTCTATTGGCAAATATGTTTACGTATAACATTATAACAGCATGGTTCTTCAAATTTTTATGTAAATCGAATGTGTTAAATCAGGGTTGGTTTTATAAAAATTCATTTTAGTAAAATTGTATAAAAATTGTATAAAAATTTTATTTTATTTTTATTTTATTCTTGTTTCATTTTATTTTATTTTATTTTATTCCCAAAAGTCATTAATAAAATAAAATGACTCATTTTACAAAAATTTTACAAAAATTGTACAAAAATTTTACAAAAAATCAGAAACATGCATGCAAGGCCAGAAAAATGTTATAATTAGACCTTACATGAAAAACCTGTGACAAATTTTTCCCTTACTTTTCAAAAGTTGCATGCAATATGTATTGTAAGCTAGCTGCAAGTGTAAAGTTACAATTATTGATAAGAATGGTTTGCATTTTCAGTAGAAGGACTACTGGAGTGTGCTGGGCACATTTGTAAAATGTCATGCAAAGTGTCAATTGTCATGACAAATGTAAAGTAAAGTATCAATTGTCATGCAAAATGTCAAGTGTCATGTAAAATTTCAAGCAAAGTGGCAATTGTCATGACAAATTTCATGCAAAGTGTAAATTGTGTATCCAAATCTTGTGTTTTTGTATCCATAGTATGTTTTATATCCAAATCTTATGTTTTTGTATCCAAATGTTCACATAATATTTTGGAGTCAACAACAACAAAATTTGGATACAAAACAAAAGATTTCGAAATAAAACATGAGATTTGAACACAATTTGCTTGACAATTGATACTTTACATTTTACATGTCATGTAAAATAATACGGAACTTGTTGAAGTGACTTGTGAACTTGCTCCTATTCCTAACCAAGGAAGAGGACAAATGTGAACGTATGAAAGTTGACGTGAAGCGTCGTCTCTTAGTTGACGTTCCGTTATTTTATCAAAATGTGATTAGTTGAGTTGACGTGAATTGATGTGAGTTAGTGTGAAGCAATTTTAGATTACAAAAGGTTTGACGAACGTTTTTATTTAGACAATTAAATACAAAGAAATAAGTGTAAATAAAATATATATAAAATTATACGTAAACAAAGGAATTAATTTACAACTAAATTAATTACTTAAATAAAACGTAAAAGAAGCTCTAATTACCATAGAAATAAGGCAATTTAAAGAAGGCACTTAATTACGACAAAAGGCGACAATTAAGTGGCGCAGTTGTGAATAAAGCACCTCAAACAGCGCGAGTGTGAATAAAGCACTGAGGTGACTTAAAGCACCAAGAGTTAAACTTAGCACCAAAAACAAGCGACTAAATAAAGTGACAAACGGCGCTTATTTAGATCCTAGGAAGAGATTCGTGTGAAGTTGACGAGGTTGCAAACACTGCCGATTCTAGCTGTGAAATCGGCTTTTAAGGGCCAGACCGATGGCGATTGGTTTGGCGCCAATCGGTCGGCTCTAATCTCCGATTTTTACCCAACATTTCCAATTGTGAAAGTTCAATCCTTGCCCGCTTGCTTCTCCGATGAAAAGCGAGCTAAACTGACAAGATAGTGAAAATGTGAGACAAGCCAGACAGCATTTGAAATGGCGCGCGGGCCCGGCCCCGCGCTTGGGGCGAGCCCGCCGCTTAACATAAACATGACGGCGTATTTGCGTGCTGCTTGTCAAGGAAATGTGGCGGAATGTGAGCAATGACTAAGATCTAAATATGTGAGCGATGTAAAGCGCACGTTGTAAACAACGTCGCTTGAGATATTAATTGACGAATGCGAAGATGTTAAAATTGGAATGTGAATAAAAATGAAATCTTAATAAATTGAATTAATTAAATATAAAAGCGAACATGAGAACGTCAACTTAAATATTAAAGGTTTTACATTTTACGATAATGTTACACATGTCATAACAATTGACACTTTGCATGACATTTGACATGACATTTGACACTTTACAATGCTTGGGACTGCCCCCAGATCCATGAATAAACAGGAAGAGACTCGAGCAATGAGACAAAATTTTACAAAAAATATGAATTTTTATACAATTTTACAAAAATTCGAATTTTTATACAATTTTTATTTTTATTCTTAAATTTTCCATTTTATTTTATTTTATTTTATTCTTCAATATTCCATTTTATTTTTATTTTATTTTTATTTTTTTCTGAGATTTTGCCAACCCTGTGTTAAATATCATTTAACAATGGCAAAAAAGATTCGAAAATTCGAAAACATTTTCGAATTTTCGAATTTTTTCGGAATTTTCGAATTTTTATTTCGCCCCTAGAAAAAACACTTAAAAATCGATTTATTTTTCAAAAAATTCGAAAATTCAAAAATTCGAAAATAGTTTTCGAATTTTTCAGTCAATTCAAGGCAACAAAACACACTCTTTAAGTTCAACGTGCTATATAAATCGACAATTGATACACAGCGCGTATGAAAAAGCGAAACGTGACAAAAAAAAGTTGAAATGTCATCTGCGGTGGAAGAGGCGGACATTGACACATCCGTTTTTTATACCGTATTTCCTCGAAATATCCCCCCTCGAAATACCCCCCTCAAAATTTACACTATGAATTTATAAACCCCACTCGAAATACCCCACCCCCTCCCCAATTTGGTGTATAGAGGACGGAATGTGGTTTGTGATCTTGGAAACACAGAACACATGCCAAAACACTGACTGTGTTACATCAGGTGTGTGTGTTAGTCTATAGAGTCCTATAAATAGCAGTTTTTGTTGACATCTGTGTTACTTACAAACAACAATTTAGTACTGGGATTTTGAAAAATTTCTGGCAAAATAATAACCCCCCTCGAAATACCCACCCTCGTTTAACCCCCCCCCCCCAAGTTTCCACTCAGATCAAAAATAAACCCGGGGGGGGGGGGGCAGCCAGCAGGGGGGTTAATTCAAGGAATTACGGTATTTGATACCAATTTTTTTATGCCGATATTTTATTTGATGCCAATTTTTCAATTGTTCTTTTTATTGCTTTCGCTGTGTTGGTGAATAAACTGTGCCAATGTGTGAATTAAATGAAGAAGCAGCACACTGGTTTGCATAACTCCTTCCACCATTTTTAATGCTAAATTATGGTAAAAATATGGTTATAAAAACTGAGCAGAACATGAAGACAGTCCAAATTTTGTGCTTTAAGCTTAAGATTAAATATTTTACCAAAAAGATTCGAAAATTATTTGAAAAAATTCGAAAACTAGCCAAAAAAATTCGAAAATTGCCAAAAAAGATTCAAAAATTTGAAATTCGAAAATTAAATTCGAAATTCGAAAATTATTTTGATGAAAAATTCGAAAATTCGAAAATTCATTTCAGAAAAAACACTTAAAAATTTAAATACTTTTTTTCGACTGTTTGCCATCGTTAATATCATTTGCATGCTTCCAGTATCTCATGCTCACTGTGATTCCGCATCATGTTCACAATCGTCTGCCGTCGGTTGACAGACAAATATCGAGCCGGCATGGTTCTTATTTTTGAATTAATGAACAAAACGAAATATTGGCACCGTGCCAGCTCATGGCTGCGCGTATTTATTGATACCTATATAAAAAGGCAACAAAAAATCGCGGAAGGCGCTCCCGTTCAAGGTTCACAAAATAATGAGTATATACGCAGGATGGATGCCACATTTCTACTGTGGGGGTTGACATAATGACCCTCCCTGTGTATGAGTTGCACCCTGTGTATGAGTGGCGCCATTAAAGGGCGCGAGCGCGATGGCGCCATTCCATCACTACTTTGGAGTACTCCCATACATAAGAAAGAGAAGTACATTGAGTGATTGTGCAATGACCAGGAAAATGATGTCCAGTTTGAAGCAGACCATGGTCCATTTCTGAATGTCTTCATGCATGCCCATTTCAATGTCATTCACAATATCCCTTATGCATGCTAGTTGATGTGCTATTTTGTGAAGTGCATCAGTCTGTGAAGGTAAATCAGGTTTGTGACATGTGTTCAGGGTTGGTTTTATAAAAATTCATTTTAGTAAAATTGTATAAAAATTTTATTTTATTTTTATTTTATTCTTATTTCATTTTATTTTATTTTATCCCCAAAACTCATTAATAAAATAAAATGACACATTTTACAAATATTTTACAAAAATTGTACAGAAATTTTACAAAAAAAATCAGAAACATGCATGCAAGGCCAGAAAAATGTTATAATTAGACCTATACATGAAAACCTGTGACAAATTTTTCCCTTACTTTTCAAAAGTTGCATGCAGTATGTATTGTTAGCTAGCTGCAAGTGTAAAGTTACAATTATCGATAAGAATGGTTTGCATTTTCAGTAAAAGGATTACTGGAGTGTACACATAAGATTTGGAGTCAACAACAACATAATTTGGATACAAAACATAAGATTTTGAAATAAAACATGAGATTTGAACAATTTGCTTGACAATTTATACTTTAATTTTTACATGTCATGACAATTTACACTTTACTTTACATTTTACATGACATTTGACACTTTACAATGCTTGGGACTGCCCCCAGATCCACGAAAAAACAGGTAGAGACTCAAGCAATGAGACAAAATTTTACAAAAAATATGAATTTTTATACAATTTTACAAAAAATTTACAAAAATTCAAATTTTTATACAATTTTTATTTTTATTCTTAAATTTTCCATTTTATTTTATTTTATTCTTGAATATTCCATTTTTTTATTATTTCATTTTTATTTTTTTCTGAGATTTTGCCAACCCTGCATGTCGTTGATACTTTATTGACATTTGAGTTAGAAATAAAAGCCTCTGATTGTGAGCAGGGTTGGCAAAATCTCAGGAAAAAAAAAATAAATAAAAATAAAATGGAAAATTTGAGAATAAAATTTACAAAAATAAAATGGAATATTTCAAAATAAAAATAAAAATTGTATCAAAATTCAAATTTTTGTAAAATTATATACAAATTCATATTTTTGTAAAAATTGAATAAAAATTCAAAATTTTTGTAAAAAAATTTTTTTATTGCTTATGGTTCAACATGTTTATCCATGGAACTGGATCAGTCCCAAGCCCTGTAAAGTGTCAAATGTCATATGAAATGTCATGCAAAGCATCAATTGTCATGACAATTGTTAAGTAAAGTGTCAATTATCATGACAAATAACAAATTAAGTGGCAACTGTCAAGCAAATTGTATTCAAATCTTGTTTTGTATCCAAATCTTGTTGTTGGTTTTGTATCCAAATGTTATGTCAACATTTGGATACAAAAAAATAAGATCTGGATACAAAAACATAAGATTTGGATACAAAAACACAAGATTCAGATACACAATTGACACTGCATGACATTCATCATGACAATTGACACTTTGCATGACATTTTACAAATGTCCCCGCACACTCCAGTACTCCTTCAACTGAAAATGCAAACCATTATTATCAGTAATTGTTACTTTACACTTGCTACCTATTGCATGCAACTACCTACTGCATGTAAGTTCTGCAAAGTAATGGAAAGATTTGTCACCCGGTTTTCATGTGTAGGTCTAATTATAAAGTTTTTCTGGCCTTGCATGCAAGATTCTGATTTTTTGTAAAATTTCTGTACATTTTTGTAAAATTTTTGTAAAATGGTTCCATTTTATTATTTTATTATGATTTTGGAATAAAATAAAATAAAATAAAATGAAACAAGAATAAAATACAAATAAAATACATTTTTATACAATTTTTTTACAATTTGTATACAAATGATTTTTATAAAACCAACCCTGATTGTGAGGTAGTCACTGTCCATGTTTGAGTGTGTTTGTGTAAATTTTGCATAGATGTCAAAGTGTGTTGATTCTTTTTAGTAATTATTGTTTGGATATTTTCACACGCTAGTTTCGACCCATTTTGCTAGACTAGCGATTTAGCTGAGCTGGGTCTCCTCAGTAGCAACTCAGACCAATCTTAACACTGACAAAACTTAAACCCAAAGCTTAATAAACTTAGATAGCTAGTATGGCCAGCCCATACACTACACGCCACTCAGCTGTGGCCAAAATTCAAAGTCCACAACCCACCAACCTGCGTATTAACCCTTTTGGCATCCCCTTGATTTTGATCTGGCGAATTGTAGCGCCTTTTGCCAAAGTGCGCGCCACCTCGCTGCCAGGCGCCAGGCTGCGTGCCGCCGCGCTGGGCGCCACCGCCACGCTGTGCAGGTCCGCCACGCTGTGCCACGCCGCCACGTTGCACGCCTCCGCGCTGTGTGCCGCCACGCTGTGCACCCCGATGTCCCTTATTTTCAGGGCTCCTTACCTATTTAGTTGTTAATGTTGACCTAAAATTTGACATTAATCCGACCACCCAGTGACAAGTTATTCGAAATCTAGAGCGTAGGTCAAATTTCCGCACCCTGTATACTTGCACTCTACATGGACAAGAGCCATTCCTTTTATGCAGTGCATCTAAACATTAAAGATAAAAGAGCCAACCTTACCCAGAATAATTGTGCAATAAACCGCGGCACTGGATAACCCATTTTGTCCAGTGACTGCACATACAAAAGACATGTTGCAATAATTGTTGAAATTGCACAGAGATAGATTTGCCAGCACATGTACATCCCTATGTTTACAACAGATATTGTTTTTTATAAATTAGATGTATTTTGCAATGTAAACACCTTCCCGGACAAGTTCACTACCCATTTTTTTTATTTCACCTCAGATGCAATATTTCTGGCTATGGAAGTGGTATAAGGCTAATATTTGGTGGGTACATAGTCCTAACACCCCGCTACTCTGTATCAATGGGGGAAGGCAGGGACGCATCCAGGATTTTTGAGCGGGGGGGGCTGTTTGTTTACGGAGCCCCGCGAACGGGGGGGGGGCTCAGCCCCCCCCCCCCTAAAATTTTGCCTACAAAGGGAGGTAATGGCGCCATCTGTAGGCGTCACGCCATGGCGACATTGGCGCTGGCGCTAGCGCCAGAAAGCACTGTATATGTATGAAAATACACTTCATATAGAGCGACGGGCACACGATTGAGTGAAATTTCATGGATTTGAGTGTATGGGGACCGATCTGCTGATATTTCTGTGTGCGCGACGAATGCACGCTTGCGCGCAAAAATTTTTACCCGGCACCTTGAGATTTGGTACCGAAAATTGCATTTTCCCGGTATTTTTCCGGTCTCGCCCGGGAAGGGGGGGGGGGCTGCAGCCCCCCCCCCCCCCGCCCCCCCCTGGATACGTCCTTGGGGGAAGGTGCGGCGACTCACTACAGAGTGGGTCCCCCTATATGCAAACATTTTTTGTGGCTTTTTCAGTGTCCGAAACAAGTCCACCACCCACTTGATTGGCTACACTGCGAGGGCCATATCTCCAGCTGTGAGGGTTGTAGAAAGCAGAAATTTGGGGGATGTCTTGCAAACAACCCTCTCTCACCGCCAACAACACACTATAGGATGGATTGCCACATAAAATTTTGTTCGTTTTTTTAAAACAACCCAAGTCTCCCAAACAAGTTCGCAAACCGACTGCACTATAAAAAATGTTGCTAGAACATACCTGATATAAAATTGAATAAGATTTGAACCCTAGTTCTGCTCATTAATAACTTTCAGTACGGCACCCAACCCGTCCCATAAACAGCAGACTAAAATTATTACTTATAACCAATTTTTTTGTTTCACACTTTAAAAGTTGGTTTACAAAGGTTGGTAGGGGAGGGTCTAAGATTCAAAGTTATGTAAACAACATAACCTCTAAAATGCCTGCATAAGTAAATTTATTTGGGGTGAATGAAAAAATGGAAATTTTGTCAAATTTTCTTCATGTGATGATGTGATTATGACAGCATAATATTCACCCCAAATAAATTTCCCTATGGAGGCATTTTAGAGGTCATGTAGTTTACGTAACCTTGAACCTTGGACCTTCCCTAGTGAACGTTGTAAACCAACTTTTTAAGTGTGAAACAAAAAATTGGTTTAAAGTGAAATTTTCGGTCTGCTGTTTATGGGAAGGGGTGGGTGCCCTACTGAAAAAAATTTTATAAGCAGAAGTAGGGTTCAAATCTGACTAAATTTTATATCAGGTATGTTCTCACAACATTTTTTATAATGCAGTTGGGTGGCAAACTTGTTTGGGACACTTGGGTTGTTTAAAAAAAATGAAAAACTGTGAATGAAGCAACACATACTGTAGTGGGTCGCTGGCAGGCAGCCCCACTGGTGTATTATAAGGGGGTTGTTAGCAAAACACCCCCAAAATTTAAGCTTTAAACCAGCCTCACAGCTGGAGATACGACCCTCGAAGTGTAGCTAACCAAGTGCGTGGTGAACTTGTTTGGGACACCAAAAAAGCCAAAAAAATTGTTTTGAATAGGGCAACCCACCCTGCAGCGAGTCGCCCCATCTCCCCCCATTGAAGCTTAGTAGGGGGGTGTTACAACTTTATATATTCAAAGTTTCAGCTTTATAACACCCCCATAGATGGAGATATTACATCCGAAGTGAAATAAAAAATTGGGTGGTGAACTTGTCTGGGAAGGTGTTTACATGGCTCCAAAAATAGATAAATGTCACATTTAACCTAAGTGTGGTACTGCTGTTCCATTTTTGGGCATGGATGATATAACTGTTATCAGCAAAAGTCCATGGGCCATCATCCCTGTCAGACCTATATTTACCTGCAAATACTCTTAACAAATACCGATTGATCTTTAAAATTGATTCGGTTGCTGGAATTAGGGTTGGTTTTTTTATTTAATTGAAAACACTTTTTTTTAAACTGATTTTTTATCAGATTTTTTTAAAAATCACAGTGTGGAAACTAATTTTAGTTTTAAAAAACTTAAAAGATAGGTAGACTTACGAAATTTCTGGTAGTCTTACGCTAGGTATTTTGATAATTTTTGGCACGCAAGCACGCAATGTAACACACACGTTACCATTGGAGGTGATATCATGGGTTTTTAGGCATTTTTAGTGTTAAAGCTTCCGTTAAGTTAAAGTTAAAGTTAAAGCTTTTAGGCATTTTTTCATGCTATCGTGTAATAATAAGCCATGATATGCTAGTGTAGTATGTAATATCCAGCCAATGTGCTCCCACTTCTACAGTGTGTAAGATCACTGTCAATGTATTAGCTTTCTCTTACAACATTATTAAAACTTCACTTGAAGTCACAAACATTTGACAAAATGTGATATAAATAAAAGTCAAGATAAAAATGGATATTTTGGAAAGAAATCACTGCTTATAATGCTGTCCTTTGACTCCACAGTCATAATATGACCACAATAGACATAACAATTCATTTTCTGACACTTAACATACACATTTTTCTCTATAACCCCATTTGGATGATTTTAAAAAATCTGATTTTAATTTTTTTTTAATCAATTAAACTAAATTCATATTAGTTCAAGGCATTAAAAAAATGTATTTTCCCAACCCTAACTGGAATTGTTACCTTCTGAACTCTTAGGAGACTGCTTTCATCTGGTGTAAATAAGCCAGGTATGAGTTTTCTAAAATTCATAGGTCTGGCGTTCACTTTTTTCAGTTTTGTAAATGAAATGAGAGCATCATTTATATCAAATAAGGAATAAAATCAATGAAAATTCAAAGGAATTCAAATTCAAATTAAGATACTGTTCAAATGGTTGGATTTCAAAGTTATCTAGCAAGGTTACTATACAATTTTCCCCAAATGTAATAATTGAAAATTATATGGAATGGCAAATTTGCACAGGTATCTTGAAGTATGAATATCACTTGCAATATCCCTTGAATATCACAGCTTGCATCTATGTAACAGAAATTCCGTGAATTTTCGTTTTGAATGCATTTGAAATTTCAAAATCCAGGTTTCGATAAAGTGGTGCAAATGTGAGTTCCAGTGGATGTGTGAATAACCGAGTGGTCCGCCACAATAATAATATTTATAATTTTTGACAGGCCAGATTTGATCACTTATTTGTATAAAGCGATAGAAGATAGATACAGATGAATCATCCAGGATCAGTATCCTGTTTGAACCCTAATCAACTGTGAAATTGGTCCCATTCACATTTGAACCTTTGTTGATGTAATTTCCAATATCCACATGGAATTTACAACTGCCATTCACTTATACTGTACGTATTTAGCTGACCTATTTCACAATTATTGTATGACATTGAATTATTGGCAGCATCAGGATCAACCACAAACCCAAAATATTTCATACTGATTAAATTTACCAAATACAATGAGCATGGTAATGAGCATATCTGGTATCATGATTATTGTCTTATAGTAGTGAGATTTTCTTCTGATTGTGAATGACATTTCAGCAAAGTGCCATGTTCCTAGGGAGCCAAATGAAGACTGCACTATCCTAGAACTTGTTTCTCCCAGAATCCATTCTAAAGGAAGAAAAAATATTTTTTTAGTAATCAGATAGAGTGTAGGCATAATTCACACCTTGATTAGAATCAGCTCCCCCTGACTTCTCAAATGTGGCATTTACTATCTTTATTAGTGTTTCATCAAGTGTCCAGCTAAGAAATGTGATTGTGCAGGTGTGCTGGTCATATGGGAACATATCCATCTGACATTTAAATGAATTTGGTCCATTTTGATAGATTCAGTGCATCACAATAAAAAACTTCTTTAACTACAGACTTCTCCACCTTACCTGGAGTGTGCACAGAAGCTGTTCCCTTCCTTTAGTGCTTTCCAATATCCATCCATCATAGCTGATTTTGGCGAGCATTACATCTTCATGAATCATTTTATTTGAGTTTATCCTATGGTTTGAAATGTGTTAAAAAAAACAGCCACTTGATTAAGACAGTCAACAATATGCCTTCGTAAACTCTATGCCTTTCATGTGTCACATTTGAAAATTGACATGAATCTGTCAATAAATTTTTAAGTTCCCATCAATGGTTGACTCGTCACTCCGCTTTTCCGGAGTCAAGCATTATTCATTGGCTCTTAACTATTGAAAGAATTTTTTGATTCATAGAAGAAAGATTACTGTATAGCAGGGATCTCGAATGGGGGGTTGGGGTTACCCACCCCCCCCCCCCAAAACCGCCCAGCTATCTATCTATCCCGGAGGCAAAATTTTGGGCTACTACCGCCTAACCCCGCCCCCCCCCTAATCGCCCAGCTATCTACCTATCCGGAGCAATTTTTGAGAAATTGTATCCAAATTGTTGCTCAAAATCGCAACTTTTCATGCCTTGTTTATAGATTTTCACCTCCAAAATCTCTAGTTCATGTTCATTATTGCCTATTTTGCAGAGTTGTTAGAATTACTGAACTTTTTTTAAAGTATATGTAAACGTAAAGTATTTATTTTTTACTCACCACAAAGTATCGAAAACGTAAAATACTTATTTTTTACTCGTACGCACGCGTAAATGCGAGTACAAACTTTTTCCCCATTAAAATGCAAAAGCGAGCACTTTTTTTCATAGAATATGTAGAACTGGGTACGTTTTTGAAATATAACCCTCAAAATCGCCCTACGAATTAAATAATTGACCCCTTGTCGAAAGCCCCCCCCCCCCAAATTGAACATAAATGGAACGTAAATATTAAAACCTTCAGTTTGTGTTCTGTGAAATGCAGAACACATGTTTAAACAATGACCAAGTCACGTTAGAACAGAGTATATATCATCTATATTTACATACAGGGGTGGGCATCTTCAGTTACCGCTGGAAAAACGCGATAGCTTGAGCTACAGTTGAGCTATCACAATGAAATTTTAACACAATAGAGTAGACTCCATAGGACACCTATGCTGAAGTTTGCAACCCAAACGGCCACAGTTTGGAGGAGTTGTGGAACACACAGTTTTTAGTGTAATTTTGTGACTTCACCCCCCTTATCTCGGGACTGGGGGACTATTCGAGTAAAAAAAGAATTTGGTAGTAGCCCCGACCACAACATACTCAAAGGGCATCAAAATCGGCCGATGTACGACAGAATGGGACGACACCAACGACCGATGACCCCCCCCCCCTCAAATGCCACCCTCGATTTATCCTATGGGTGACGCCAAGTCACAAAATTACACTAAAAACCGTGTGTTCCACAATTCACCCAAAATGTGGCCGTTTGGGTTGCAAACTTCAGAATAGGTGTCCTATGGAGTCTACTCCATTGTGTTAAAATTTCATTCTGATAGCTCAACCGTAGCTCAATCTATCGCATTTTCCCAGCGGTAACTGAAGATGCCCACCCCTGTACATACCTATATATGTAAGTCAATAAAAATACTCTAATACATGGAGCTTGTTGTTGCAGTTTTCTACCTCAGCGTATGTTACAAAGAACGAATTAGTGCTGAGAGTTCTGAAAAATTCTGGCGAAATGTAAAAACTCTCGAAATACCCGCCCTTGTAAAACTCCCCTCAAAATTGTCACTATAAAACAATCACTCCCAGGGGTATTTCGAGGAAATATAGTAAGTTGCAGCGTAGTCACCTTATAAATATGTGCCAAATTGAATTCACAGAAATACATTTTCTTTACGCGTATGTCTCAAAAATGTACGCGTACATGTGAGTATGTTACTTTTTTAAAAAGTATATGTAAACGTATTTACCGCGTACTCGCGTACGCGTATTTTTCGAGTAAACGTACGTACCTTTTAACAACTCTGCTATTTTGGCTATAAATGTGCTTACCGTATTTCCTCGAAATACCCCCCCCCCCCTCGAAATACCCCCCCCCCTCGTTTGACCCCCCCCCCTCTCGAGACCACTATGAAACAATCACCCCCCCCCCTCGAAATACCCCCCCAAATTGAGTGTAAAGAGAACGTACATCACAAATATGGCAGTTTGTGTTCTGCGTAGTGCAGAACACACGTTAAAAACAATGTCGGAATCACGTTAGAACAGTGTACATACCATCTAAACTGGTGGAAAATATAAATGGGAAAATCACTTAATTGTATTTTACAAATCCCACATGCAAGCTGTTATGCTTTCATCTTGTGTGAGGGTGCGCCCAAGTATTTACTATATATACCCTAGGGGACACCCCCCCTCAGGCCACCCTTAATGCAGAAAAAAATTTTTCATGTTTTTTTTCTGGCAAATATAAATGGGACTTCCATACAAAATTTTGTTCCTGATGAAACAAAAAATTTTGATAAATTTTTTTCTGGACATTTGAGACCAAAAAGTTTTTTTTGACATTGGTAGATTGTAATTAAGTGCAACTTTTCTACCCAGTCAGAACCCCGGAAGCCCCACACAATGGTGGTGTGGTTGATCAAACATGAAATTTTTTTGGAGAAAAACGTAGGTTTGAAAAAGTGAACAATCCACTATCCCAAGCTATTCATGGAGCACATGGGGGCCAGAATTGGCTTGTTTGGTGTCAGGGGCAACATATGGTTGCTCCTGGACTCCATTTTTGCATTCAAGTATTTTTTATAGCCAATGATAAAAATGGCCCTGCGTAGAGGGGGCACTCGCCTGACAGCGTGTCTGGCGCCTGCAGTGTCTTGAAGCAAATGACAAAATACTTGTGCCCATCCCATGTGGACACTAATTATTTGATAAAAACCTATAGGGGCCAATGGGCAATGTGCCCTGTATCTAGTGTGACTGGGATAAACAAATGAAGAGGTCATGCCCAGAAAATAGAAAATCACAGTTTTTCAATCACAACTACAATTTTGATAATCACAAAGTTTAAAATCATTGTTGTCATGTTTTTGTGGTCCATGCCTGCTTGCTGGGGGCAAGTTTTGTGGGTGTGAGTGGACCAGGGGCCAAATTATACTCCCAACTTACCAGCAGACAAAATATGGCTGTGGGAAAGCCATAAGTAATTTTTATTTTATTTGAAAAGGACCCAACACAAGTGCATTCATTGCTTGTGTTGGCAGCACACAAAAAAATCGGCTGTGCACTTTACTGCAGCTGTATTTTGTGTGTGTTTTGAAAATTCCCATTTATATTTGCCGGGAAAAAAATTGGAAAAAAACATTTATCAATCTGTAGCAACAGAACAGGGGGGTGCCAGGGGCTGCCACTTGGCATTTATGTAGGCAAATGTTGTGGGCAGCCCCACATCAAATGGCAGCCATATTGGGCTGCACGTTTCCCTGTGAGATAGTTATGAAAAATGAGGTACCTGATTTCCCATTTATATTTGCCACCAGTTTACATACTAATATTAGTCTACAGAACCTTATAAATGGCGGTTTTTGTTGCATTTTTCGACGTCTGCGTACGTTTCAGACGACAATTTCGTACTTGGTTTTCAAAAATTTTCCTGTGAAATAATAACCCTCCCCCTCGAAATACCCCCCCCCCCCTCGTTTGACCCCCCCCCTCTCGGGACCACTATGAAACAATCACCCCCCGGGGGGTATTTCGAGGAAATACGGTATATACCTATTTTTATCCATTTTTCACCTACTTTTAGTGATTCTTCTCCCTTTTCTTCCTTCTACACCCCGAAAAAGCCTATTTGAAGGGTGTGCTTCTAAAAGTACTGATCTACAAAAAATCGATTTTGAGATAATCGCAATTGAAAGTTTGATGTGCTTTTGTGCTCTGAAAAGTGCCGATCTGACATCGGTACTTTTAGAAGCACAAAAAATTATGTGCAGATCGGTACCTTTAAAAGTACAATTTTGGAAAAAACTGTGTAGATCAGTACTTTTAAAGGTACAAAAACTGAAAAAGCTTGTAGGTCGGTACTTTTCAAATTACAGGATCTGTGTTTTGTTATGTTTTTCATTTTTTTACTCCCTGATATATCAAAATTGAATTTCGCACCCCCCACATATTAGGTATATATTTATTTGAAGCGCGTTTTTATGGGGATGCCAAAAATGGTTCTAACTGAAATTTGAAAAATTTGTAGATTGGTACTTTTAGAAGCACACCCTTCATGTATTGAACCCCCGCGAACCCCCCACCCAACCCCCCCCCCAAAAAAAAATTTTCCAGCTATCTATCCTTCCGGAGGAACGATTTGCTTTCTATCCAACCACACGAAGGGTCGAAATTCAAGATACCCCTGGGGCCAGATTTAATCCTCCCTACAGATTTGTAGGGTAGGGCGTACGCCCGATAGATTTTTTTAAGTTCAGCCGCATCGACGCACATGCACCAAGAGCAAGGCGGTTTGTAAAATATACGAAAGCATCCCTTAAGGTCGCCGATATTGCAATATGACGTATATCACTTCGAATTTGGCACGGAAATCATGATTTCGTCATTTCTTGGCCGTCGGCCAATTCGTTTTTTTTATTTCATTTTGTCGGGCGGGTTACTCGCACAAGTCGCGCTTTTGTGTAGTCAGGTGGTCACTTTTTTAGTGTTCACTGTCTGCAACCGAAACCATGAGGGCAGCGACAAGAAAGAAATGCATGCACGAGCGTACAAAAGCGCGACTTATGCGAGTAACCCGCCCGACAAAATAAAATAAAAAGCGAATTGGCAGACGGCCAAGAAATGACGAAATAGTGATTTCCGGGCCAAAATCGAAGCGATATACGTCATATTGCAATATCGGCAACCTTAAGGGATGGTTTCGTATATTTTACAAAACCGCCTTGCTCTCGGTGCATGTGCGTCGATGCAGCTGAACTTTAAAAAATCTATCGGGCGTACGCCCTACCCCACAAATCTGTAGGGAAAAATAAATCTGGGCCCCTGCTGTCTAGGGATGTATTAAAAAGGATTTTTCAATGACCAGGTTTAAAAAAACGTTGTTTTTAAAAAAAGGTTGATTTTGACCCTTTTTCAAAATCTCACAGTTCACAGATGAGTCTACATGTACAAGAATAAAAGATACGTGGCAGTACTTTGTGATGACATCTATATAGCTATAGAATGGCTGTCTAGCCACGGGATAGTATTACAAGTGGTGTTTTCTGTCAAAAATGTCCATTTTTTATGTCGAGAAGGAGTTTTTTTATTCAGGATGTACAATGTAAATAAACAGTTCAGTTGAGTTGAATATAACTAACGATTCATCAATGACCCACATCGATTCGCCAAATGTTGTCTTGGAAAGGGACATTCAACTCAGTGATGCCATTGTACTCAGCTGGGTCCCACTTTAAACGATAATCGGTCCAATGCTGCAACATACTGGCTGTGGAAACGTTATTTCACTGCTTATTGTGTCTACAATTGAAAATGCTCACCAAATATACCCACAGTATTACATCCACAGTTTCTTCTGCATCATTCTGCAAAAAGTTTGAAAAATAGGTTAAATATGAAATTAAAATCTTAAAGTATAATAAATATGAACACAAGTGGTGTTACTGCCAGACCCTGTAAATGTTCATGTGTCAAAAGTCATTTAGATGTTATGAAATGTCATTTCTTATATTTTACTGGTCGTTTAACATTTTCCCATATCTTTTAAGGTTGCATGGCATTTGACATTTCACAGTGTCCCGGAGTGTTCCCTCGGAAGGAAGACATTGTGCCTAACTCTAAGGTTTCAAAGTAAATTTGATGAATATTAACTTAATACAGACCACGTTGAGCAGTTTTCCCAGCACGACTAAAATTTTCAATTTCATAGGATCTTTTGCCGATGTGGGTGCTACGTTCCTGGTATAATTTGCCATCAAATCATTGAATAATAAATTCCTGAAATAATCATCATTCATTTCATCCTGAGCTTGGGTTCCGCATGTAAATGTGAGTGCCTGTAAATGTGAAAAATTGCGGGATTTTTCACTTTTAGGTAAGTTTGATTTTTCACTTTTAGTCAAGTTGCTGAATTCATGGAACGAGGGTTGTGTAATGTTTCGAACTTTAGCTGACGCCCTCAGGTAAACTGCTGACGTCTCAGGTTCGGCACCGATTTTTTATTGTCTTACCAGTGCAATATCTCCAGCTGTGCTCGAGATATGGAGCTGATACTTAAGGGATATATAGGCGTAGCACCCCCTACTATACACCAACAAGGGGGGCTTTGTCAACTCACTACAGGGGGGTCGCTGAACATGCCAAAAAAGTTTGCGAAATTTTCGCTGTCCGCGACAAGTTCGGCACCCACTGGTATGCCCACTGCGGATGCCATAACTCCAGCTGTGGGGGGCGTAGAATACTAAACCGTGGAGGTGTAGCCAACACTTTCCCCTACTATACAACATCGGGGTGGGCAACAGCGACTCACTACAGTGTGGGTCGCTGAACATCAAAAAAACTTTTTGTCCGCGTCAAGTTCAGCACTGAATTTTGTTGTCCATGGACACCAAGTTCAGCACCTGGGGCCAGATTTAATACTCCTACAGATTTGTAGGGTAGGGCGTACGCCCGATAGATTTTTTAAAGTTCAGCCTCATCGACACACATGCACCGAGAGCAAGGCGTTCGTAAAATACACGAAACTATCCCTTAAGGTCGCCGATATTGCAATATGACGTATATCGCTTTGATTTTGGCCCGGTAATCACGATTTCGTCATTTCTTGGCCGTCTGCCAATTCGTTTTTTATTTATTTTTGTCGGGCGGGTTACTCGCATAAGTCGC
>OZ038453.1:6224552-6240872 GCA_964036195.1 Sphaerolaimus hirsutus | reverse complement strand
GTGCAGTAGAAAGGTGCTAAGTGGAGTTAAGTGACAAGTCAAGTGGCATGCAGATAGTTCACAGATAGATATGTGAATAAGAACACTTGTCTAGTCCTAGTGACGTAAAAAGGCCATGGCGCTTTAGGCGCTTTGTTTGCTGTGGCGCCATTGGCGCTTGGCGCTGTGCGACTTGGAGAAATCCTGGCGCTGATAACACCACTACTGACTTGTCACTTATGATGTTGAAATGCGGCCGACCTTTCGGGATCGGGTCTCGGAATCGGGATTTTGGACAATGTTTTGGTATTCAGGGTTTTTCTGTAATTTTTCAAAAAAAGTTTTAAAAACACACATCGATGCCAGTGAAGTGGCATAAAAAGCACATAGAGCATAAAACGCATCCCATACAGAATTCTCGGTGCAAAAAGACACTCTGCAATTTCGGCAAATTGTTCCGGACTCGGAATTGGGGAAATCATTACGCGGATTGAGTTTGAAAAATTTCCGGATCGGAAAAGCCGAATAACGGAAATTATCATGACTAAGGATCTCGATCCCAATTAAACCCTTCTCACTCACTTCACACGCAACTTAACCCATCACTTAACACTTTCCACAACCAGCGCACTTGTGAACTCGGCACCTGAGCTATCAAGTCGCGTAAATGGGCGGAGTTTCGGGACAAATCTGCAGCGTTGCTGGCACTTTCCAACTGAGGCAGCCACGTGCTGATCTGAGGAAATTTGGATGCGGGTTAATGAAACTACAAAATGGAGTGAAATCTATGTGAGGGCCCCCCCCCCCTGAAAAAAGTCTAATTTTTGAAACTTCTGGAGGTGCGATTTTCAGCTATTCGAATCGAACGAGGGCCAAAAAATTACAGATCCCAAGTTGTTCAAGGAAGCGAAATTTCAAAAGTTTATAAATCTATTGCAAAGGTGGTCTAAACACATATACTGTCATTCTCCTAATAGAACGGCTTACCTCCAATAGAACGGCAGGTCTTGGTACTTCTTACTACCCACCAACAAAATAGAACGGCAGCCACCAATAGAACGGCACCTCAACCAGAACGGCAGGTACAAATAACGTTGGGAGGGTGCCAAAACAGAAATGAGTGATCAGAACAGCAAAGGTGTTGAGAACTAAACATGCCTCAAGAATTGTTTTGACAATTGGTTTTGTTTGAATTGATGCTCTGGTATCAAAATGTTCCTCATGTTTCATAAAAAATACCATATTCAAATGCATTGTGTGAAAAATATTGGTGAAAAAATATAACAGCAGCCTTCATCAATAGAAGAGTGCCTCCAATAGAACGGCGAGTCAAAAAGTTGACAAAAAATAGAACGACACTCTTCTATTAAAAGAAACACTGTAAATATTCCAAACAAACATACATCGTTGATTAGTGCGGCCGTTGAAGCATAGCTCACTTCCCCCTCAGCCATAATCAATATTGCTAATTATTGTCATAAAACAATCTGTATCGAAATTTGAAAGAAATAGAATTAATGTAGCATATTGTTTCGGAGTAATTACTAATAATCCACGTGCCAATGGATTGAAAAAATTTATCAATAGTCAAAATTGATGGGACCAATTAAAGACCTACATTTATATTTGCATATAAAATGAGTAAACGTATTTTGAAAACACTGTTCATTCAATTAGAAACGAAAACATTAAAACTCAAGTATCACAGAACAATCAAATTTCATCAATATCACCAAAATCATACTGTCCACTTGAACTTTGCTCTAAATTGTCATATTTTATCGTGCTCAAAACCAGCTGCAACAATTTAAACGGCAGTATTGAGGAGTCCATTGTTGGAAGTTGTGAAGTTAAAAATTGTCTTTGCAACTGCAGTATTTTATCTAATTTAAACAAAATATTTAGCAAAGCCTTTTTATTCAAAATATGACTTTGTCAAAACATTTTTACACATACTCGGCGGACCCAGGGACGTATCCAGGATTTTTGAGCGGGGGGGGGCTGCTCGTTTACGGGGGCCGGCGAGCGGGGGGGGGGAGGCTCAGCCCCCCGCTAAATTTTTCCCTATATAGGGACGGAAAGGTGTTTCGGCGCTAGCGCCATACCAAGGCGCCACGCCATGGCGCTATTGGCGTTGGCGCCAGCGCCAGGAACCGCTTTATATAGGTGTAAATATGCATACATAAGCAGCGAAAATCGCAAAAATGTGTTCATTTTCAAGGATATTTGTTTAGGGGGGCCGATCCGCTAAAAATACAATGTATGGGGAAGAAATTGCGCGCTTGCGCGCAAAAATTTTAAGAAACCTCGAAAAATGTATAGGAAAAATAGCATTTTCCGGGACTTTTTAGGTCTCACCCCGGGAGGGGCCCGTTGGCACGCTTCCAGCTGGAACCACGCGTGCAGGGTGTAAAGTAACTGGAGTATACAAGTGTGAGATCCGCAAGTAAACACAAAACGCAGGGGTATCCAAAAGTGATGGTACAAATTTCCAAAATGATCCGAAAGTAGGCGCATAAGCTCCACAAAAACGGTGCAAATATAAAAAGCACCAACCCCCCCCCCCCCCTTCAAACCCACCCCCTCCCCAGACATCCTCGCAAACACAGTAGTTTTCCTAACACTGAGTGCGAGTCTGCAAGTGGCTGCCACCTGGGGGCACTCCCAGACCCTGTAAAAAGCCCTGTAAAATGTCAAATGTCATGCAAAGTGTCAAATGTCATGCAAAGTGTCAAAAGTCATGGAAAATGCCCTGCAACATGGCAAACGTACGTTTGCCATGTTGCAGGGCATTTTCCATGACCTTTGACACTTTGCATGACCGTTGACATTTTACAGGGCTTTTTACAGGGTCTGGGATTGGCACCTGGGGGTCCCCGGGGGTGCCGCTCGCACAGACGACCATCTTGCTCGAGTGGTACTGGCTGGGGTCGCCTGTTAGCAATGAGGCATTTAGACATTCTACGCAATAATATGGGTGTCAACTTTCCGTTTTCCGTTTCCGTCTATTTGCCGCAGGAGATTTTTTATCTTGCCTTCCGTTTTCAGGCAGCTGAAATTTTCCGTTCACCTTTCCGTCTACCGTAAAAAATCTTTTTTGATACACTTACACAGCCACAAAAAACGCACATATTTGCTTGTCGATTTACTGTGCACAAATTTTTATCAACTCATGGGTCAATTACGGCATGGCGCTGGCATAATTGCCTCTCAGAACCTATCTTAGCTTGCAACAACAATTAAAAAAATTTTTTAAACAGAGCCCAAAAAAGTCCCAAAAAAACAAACCAGGATAAAGTACAAAATCAGCGCCAAACTGTAGCCCACATGTAATAAAGTAACCGCAATGCCAAAAATAGTCAAAAGCTGCCTGCCTGAGTCTATCATAATCGGTTTCCCTTGTGGGCGGAGTTTCTGAACCCAGGGACATTCGAGTGTAATCGATGGTGCGTTCCGAGCCTGTGTGTTTGCTACAAATTTTGAGTGCTTTTTCTCAAATTTTCACGCAAAATCGCTGAACCGTTTAGCCAATTTTCCCCTTTAAAAGCACTATTTCGGCTATATACATGGTTATGGTTATACATGGTTATATACCTATTTTGGCTTTTTTTACGATTTTACCCGTTTCTGACTTCTATACCTTGATAGAGCCTATATTGAGGGGCCGGAAGACCGCCCCCCCCCTCCATCAACCCCGAAACAAATTTTCAGCTATCTACCCCCGGGAATTAACGATTTGCGAAACGCCCATCTACAATTTTACACCGATTGCACCTAGGCGCTGGCGCCCAAAAATGGCGCAAGCGCCATAACTCCATTATGTTTTCATTGGGGTTTCAATCAGGGGTCTCGAATGGGGGGGTTGGGAGGGGGGGTTACCCCCCCCCAAACCGCCCAGCTATCTATCTATCCCGGAGGCTGCTCAGCTATCTATCTATCCCGGAGGCAAAATTTTGGGCTACTACCCCCTAACCCACCCCCCCAAATCGCCCAGCTATCTACCTATCTGGAGCGATTTTTCAGAAACTATACCCTAATTTTCGCTCAAAATCGCTATTTTTCATACCTATATATAGATTTTCACCTCCAAAATCACTAGTTCATGCGTCTAACTGCCTATTTTCAGCTATTTTAAGTACTATATGCTCTTGTATACTCATTTTGAGCTATTTTACACCTACTTTAGCGATTTTTCTCCCTTTTCCTCATTCTATTCCCCGAAAAAGCCTATATATCGAACCACCACAACCCCCCCCCCCCCAAACCCCCCCAGAAAATTTTCCAGCTATCTATCCCTCCGGAGGAGCGATTTGCTATCTATCGAACCACTCGGAGGGTCAAAATTCAAGATACCCCTGGTTTCAATAAAGAACCAAACAGACCAATTTGAAATGGTAAAGTGAGACTGTATTTATCAGCTTTGGGAACGTTCTCCGCTCTTCTGAACTCTTCTAGAACACACTCGATTTCCTCTTCTGTTACTGAAATGTCCTCCAAATCTGATGGATGTATTTTGCGCTTTTTGGCACTCGCTTTTGCAGTGACGCGTTCCAATTTCTGGCGTTTTGCCAAGCGACCTGCGCGAACACTTTTGGACAGTTCTGAGAGTGAAATGCAAAAACATAAAAATGTCCCGAGTTTTTCTGGCACCCAGGTTGATTGTATCATATTTTGGAACTTATGTATGATAAAATTTCGAATAAGACCCCAGGGGAGTTTTTTTTGTCAGACTTTTTAGAGTGCAGAATTATTCTAGTGGAGGGGTAATACTTCGATTAGAATTTTACATAAAATGTGCGCTCAATTTGCTGTGCAAATGGGGTTAAACCAGTTTCATCAACCATAAGTTGGAATACAAATTCCATTTTTTCCTGACTAGGCTTACACAAAACCCACAAAAATTGAAAAACTCAAAAATGTCAACCAACCTTTCGCAATACTTTCCGCCAATGCACTTTTCTCTTTGATCCATTGCGACAAACGTTTTTCATTGGTCGCACAAATGGCTTTTTCAACCATCGATTCGTAACTTTCAGTGTCACATTTCGATGGCAATTTGTGTCGTAAACGCCGTATGCGGATAATTCCTGAATGAAAGGGGGGATAAAGTCGCATGATTAGTATTTTACTTGACTATATAGCAAAATAGGTGACTAAAAATAGAAAATACCTAGATTAATAATAATAATAAAAGGTGGAGATAGGAAACAAGCACAAATTCGCAAAAAAAAATTTATCCCGGTTTATTATCACATGAGCTGACCTCGGATACCCTGTTTTTAAATACGTTTTTATGAAAATTTGAAAAAAGACGGTAATCCCTGCAAGGCCGTATCCAGGGGGGGCGGGGGGGCTGCACTCCCCCCCCCCCCGTTCGCTAGGCTCCGTAAACAAGCAGCCCACCCCCCGCTCAAAAATCCTGGATACGTCCCCGCGTGATGGCACTTAATTTTTATCGTTTCTGTTAAGTATGATGCTTTTTAAATGTCAAGTGTTACTTAGTTGACATCCAGTTGTCACGAATTTGATATGTCAACTATTGAGTAGTGTGTGTGGACCATATCCAACCGAACTGAAAAAGAAAAACGCATGAATATACCTTTATTTTGCAATAATTTCGCCTGTTCAACGAGCAGCGCGCCTGGCACCCTGCCAAATTCTTTTTTATTCGCACTTCCAGGGTCCGAATTTAATTAGCCCCATGTTTTCCGAAGCAACAACTTTTTTTTGAATTGATTATCTCCCATTGGTGAAAAACGTTGAGGTCTGAATTTAGAATTGATTTAGAAACCAGAAATTTTGAAAAAGGAGGCAGAAATGTGGAGAAAATCGGTAAAAAAAGAGCTAAAAACAAGGATATGACCAAATATTTAGCCCAAAATGTGATTTCCATGATGAAAACAGGATAATGGAACAAAAATTAGCGTTTTTAGTGAAAATTTGAGGGAAAACCACTCAAAATTTGCGCCACAAAAATTGATGGGCTATTTGGGGAGGGGCTGCCCCCCCCCCTACCCTTGGAGACCCCTGATCAGGGTAGCTTATTATCTTCAGTTAAATACAAACAAGCTTTCGGGCTGCAGAGAAAAACTTGCGGGGCTAATTAAATCAGACACCAGTGGCCGCGTCCCGGCAGCCCCACATGGCGCAAACTATTCGATGTCGATTTCGCAGGGTTGATATTCCTGTAGATTTACTTTATTATTTTTTGCATTTATATTTAGAATTATAAATTTTTTGCGGCTTTAATCTTACAGACATGGGTTTACTTTCATGTGAAAAAAACTCGTGCTGATTGATTACATTTTGTGCAACACCGGTTTATTAAAACTAATTTTTCGAATACTGCGTCAAATTCCACAACTCGCAAACTAGAGTACTCACAAATGTCCGCATTTCGGAAAAAACATTTGAGCACTTTACTTCTTAAGTCGATAAGTCCAAAAAGTTGATGCAGAGAAAAATAAAAGAGGTTTCATTTTCAATTATCTGCCAGCAATGCATGCAGAAATAAAAATTGGCACCGTTCCAGATAGATTCCAAAACGACTTTACCTTCAGGCGACCAGACCAAATGCTGCCCAGCGACATAATCAACTATAATCGGTCCCGAAATATCCTTTGAATTGTCCAATTCCATTGAACTACTGCTCGCAACTATATTTTCAGCCATTCGAACTCTTTCTTCACTTTTTCTTTTTTCTACACAGTTTCAATGTTTTGGATACCCGCCAACGGTATCGTTTCAATTATGAGAACTTGGCTTGCTGCCAGATTTCGGTTTCGCGTGTCGCAGAGTGATGTTCCAATACACATGCCGTAATAGTTACTTTTCAACGTTGCCGCATGTGCATTAGGAGCATCTGTGACACGTGAAGCCGAAATCTGAGTTGACATAGACCTTGTGTCAACTAGTGTGCGGGTCGCCAATGAATGGACAATATATTTTGGTCGCATGTTCATCATGTTTTATCGTCTTTCGTAGAGCACGCCATCATCGGCGACGGTGTATTTCTATTTATTTCAATTTATTTACGTGTATCCAAATCTGTTGGCACCTAGCCAAGTTCCCATACCGATAAGAGTCCTTAACCGAATGGGCACTTTGCCAAACGTAGCTGCACAATTATTTCGCAATATGAGGGAAGACGAAATAGGTAAATGAAATCTGCCCGATAGACCTAAAAATTGAAAAACAATTGATATATCTTACGTTAATAATGTTTGAAGAGTTCATGTTTCGTTAAAACGAGAGTGATTTCGCTCGTTTCACAATTATTAGTTTTTCGTTTACACAACTACAGGGGTGGGCATCTTCAGTTACCGCTGGAAAAACGCGATAGCTTGAGCTACGGTTGAGCTATCACAGTGAAATTGTAACACAATAGAGTAGACTCCATAGGACACCTATTCTGAAGTTTGCAACCCAAACGGCCACATTTTGGGTGAGTAGTGGAACACACCGTTTTTAGTGTAATTTTGTGACTAGGCGTCACCCATAGGATAAATCGAGGGTGGCATTTGAGGGGGGGGGGTCACCGGTCTTTGGTGTTGTCCCATTCTGTCGTACATTGGCCGATTTGGATGCCCTTTGAGTATGTTGGGGTTTGGGGTCGGGGCTACAACCAAATTCTTTGTTTTTCTCGAATAGTCCCCCAGTCCTGAGATAACGGGGGTCAAGTCACAAAATTACACTAAAAACTGTGTGTTCCACAACTCACCCAAAATGTGGCCGTTTGGGTTGCAAACTTCAGAATAGGTGTCCTATGGAGTCTACTCTATTGTGCTAAAATTTCACTGCGATAGCTCAACCGTAGCTCAAGCTATCGCGTTTTTCCAGCGGTAACTGAAAATGCCCATCCCTGTATATCTGTACATCTCTATCTGCTTGTGGGTTAGGATACATACATGTTATTTTGGCACTTTTCAGCGTATGTATCTAACATCCCGGTTCGATTTGAAACTTTGTTGTTGAGCCGAAAATGCAAAAACGTTTTGTTCTCACATCACATGGTCGCACAAAAGTAATACTGACCATAAACTAAGCGAAAATACCCATCCAAACTTGAACGTGAGACATAAGTATTAGGAATTAAGTCCAACAACATTGTAGAATATCATGTTTGTCGAGTTTAAAGATTGTGCTTTTAGGTACCAAAAACCAGTAATAAATTTGTCCAAATATTTGGACATATTTATCAACATAAATACATCGCTACACAAACTATTTAGTATTTATATGTGTAGCTGTGATGCAAACAGGCAGCAATAAATACATGATAAACATCATTCCCGACGGGGGTATTTCGATGGAGGTTATTTTTCCTTTAGCTCGAAAAAACCTGGGGGTATTTCGAGGGGGGTAATTCAAGGGGTTATTTTGAGGAAACACTGTATACCGCAAATCCTCGAATAAGACCCCCTCGAATAGTTACCCTTTGAATAACTCCCCCCCCCCGGTTGAGGTGAGGGTAAAATAACCCCCCCCCCTCTGTATGAAAAGAATACCATACAAAAATACATAAGAATATTAGCCTACAGCAGCGACAGCAGATACATGATGTGTATGCAGTGTATACACCTTTTTGTTGTTGTTGGACAATTAAATACCTGAATTAGTACGTGAGTTGACAGACTGCAACAATACAATGAATTACGTCCAAGGTGTTGAAGAAAATACGCCCCCCCCCCCTTGAATAAGCCCCCCTCCAAAACTTCTGGCGAAATAGTAACTCCCCTGGGGTCTTATTCGGGGATTTATGGTATATATGTATAGTATACCTATTCACATTGTAGATATAATGTTTATAATTTATTATGCTTTCTAGTCTGTTTGCATTGTTGAAACATGATCCCTTTTCTCCACTTTATATTTGAGGAATATCTCACATATCATTTGCAAAAAATAAAAGTGCCTTTGTTAAGATATTGCCTTTTGGTGCAGTTTCCTATTTAAATTATGCATAATTTCACATGAATCTTTAAATATGCGTATTTTAAAATTCCTGTGAAGTGGTGTGTGTGCTACCGTATTTGTTCTAATAGAAGGGTCACCCTTCTATTTATTTCATCAACTTTTATCTACCGTATTTCCTCGAAATACACAGAGATGGAATTTTGAGGGGGTATTTCGAGGGGGGGCTTACCGTATTTCCTCGAAATACCCCCCCCCCTCGAAAAACCCCCACTCAAAATGGGCACTATGAATTTGTGGTCCGGGAAATGCATAATAGACGTTCAAAACACTTACTGTGTTACGTTAGAACATTGTTTATACCATCTACATCCTTATATAAGGCTGTAAAAACTTATAAATGGTGGTTATTGTTGCATTTTTCACGTTTTTCTCTCAAAATTTTCACTCTGAAAAAATAACCCCCCGGGTAATTCGAGGAAATACGGTATTATTTCGCCAGAAATTTTTTGAAATTCCAGTACGTACTAAATTGTCGTCTGTAATGTACGCAGACGACGAAAAATGCAACAATAACCGCTATATATAAGAGTCTATTGACTTATGAAGTGTGTAAAACTGTTGTTACGTAACAATTCATTGTTTTTAACGTGTGTTTTGCATTGCCCGAATCACAAACCGCAGTTTTGTCATGTACGTTCTCTGTACACTCAATAGGGGGGGGGGGTATTTCGAGGGGGGGGGGCTAATAATTTTATAGTGGCCATTTTGAGGGGGTATTTCGAGGAAATACGGTATTTCATTTCATTTCGTCAGCCCTTCTACTTTGTTCACGATTTTTTCAGACAAATTTTGCTAGTTATACTTTTAGGTAGTCTTCTTAAAATGTTACGTCTTTGACGATTGATATTCATTCAGCATTAGATCGTATTAAAAATACCTAGCACCAACTAAATCAATTGACCAAAGCCTTTCAATAACAGCGTCCGCTGTCATTTTTGTGCATTTGGCACAATTCCAGCAGTTTTTGACAGTTTTACCCTCCCTGGCCGCCCTTGGCGCCTGGCGCCCGTTTCCAAATGGCGCCATGGCGCCATTGGCTCTTTACGCCTTTTTTATGGCGCTTTTCCATCACTAATGGCGCCACACAAGCTAGTTTTCAACCAAAATTTTGAAAACTTGTAGATCTGCATTGAATGCATTTGAGTTTTCTAGAATGAGGTGCCCGTCATCTACAGTTGACGGAGAGTAAAAACGACTCATTCTAGAAAACTCGATGCGTTCAATGCTGATTTACGAGTTTTCAAAAAGGAACATTGAAAACTACCTTGTGTGGCCACAATGGAGTGTACCGTATTTCCTCGAAATACTCCCAGGGGGTTTATTTTTTCAGAGTGGAAATTTTGAGGGGGGGTATTTCGAGGGGGGGCTTATTCGAGGGGGGGGTATTATTTCGCCAGAAATTTTCACGAAATTCATAGTAAAGAGTACACTTTTATATACCCAAAACAGGTAATCAACGTGTTCGAGTGGGGGGTTTATTTTTTCTCCAGCTAAAAAACAACTGGGGGTATTTCGAGGGGGGGTGGGTTAATTCAAGGGGGGGGGGGGGGTAAATCGAGGAAATACGGTATTCTACTACAAAATGCATAACATTCGGTCCGCGGAATATAATTTAGAAAAACTAATTAAGAACGAAGGTTGGTCAATTTTTAAAATAAATTACCTAGATAGGTAATGCGTTTTCTGTGTAAAATGCAGTATTTTATGTATTTCTCGCATGTTTGAATGGGCACTTTTTCACCCTATGTGTGTTCACTTTCTCTAAAAAATACGGATACCTATTTTGTTATTTCTGCATTGCAATCTCTATTCTCTACTAGGCTTTACTGCGCAAAAACAAATTTTGTAGTATTATACGAAATGTTACAGTGCCTGTCATTATTTGAATTGTAGGTAATTAAATCAATCATATTAATTGCTTCTTGTTGCATTTGTTGCATTTTGATAGCTCCTATTTGCTGAAGCGTTTAAAAATTAAAAATTAGGTATACTATTTTACAATTCGAGTTGCCACCTAAATACACAGTATACATTTTATCAAAGTACTATTGAAAGACTGACTATTCACTAAAAAAGTCACCCAGAAAGGGATATTCAGGAATTTTTTAATTACCTATTTTCTCTCATAGATTTTCTCTCATTTTTAATATTATTAAATCTCCGAAAAGTTTTAAGTAGTAAATAGTAAATAGTTCCGATAAGTAGTGCGCTATTGTTTTTTTTTGCATGCAAATTCATTTTTTATAGAATAAAGCTCACCAGGTGATAATGATTACCGTATTACTTCCAATAAAAGGGCACCTCCAATAGAACGGTTATAAACTGCTGGAATTGTGCCTAATGCATAAAATTTAAAAAATGTTAAAGGGAGCAGTTTTTTAGTCATTTTGGACAGTTGATTTGTAGTAATTTCGAGATCAAATGTTGAATGTAAAATGGCACTATTTTTGAGTTGGTAGTACCACTAAAAAAAAAATCCCGCCATTTTGGAAATAATAGAAAAAACTCCATAATGGCGGCCCGCACACTAGTTGACATGTGTGTCAACTGGTTTGTGTCAACTCAGTTTTCAGCTTCACTTGTCGCAGAGCGATCTTCCAGTGCACTTGCTGTAATATTTATTTGTTTTTCAACATTACCGCACGTGCATTTGAAGGGTGTGCTTCTAAAAGTACCAATCTACAAAAAATCAATTTTGAGATAATCGCAATTGAAAGTTTGGAGTATGCAATACCCATGTGTATTGGGTATGGGAATTTTGGGTATGGGTATTTCGGCCATATTGTTGGGTATCCACATGCATGGGTATAATCATTGATTATACACATAACACTAGCTATATAAAATTTAGTGAATTATATTTTTGTAGTACAGTACATTTTAAAGGAACAAATTGGTAATAGCATGTAGATCAGTATTTTTTAAAGCACAAAATCAGACAGCTGTAGATCGGTACTTTTACCCATAATAAAAAAGCACAAAATGAGTTTTTGCTGAATCGGACGCCGATCTGACATCGGTACTTTTAGAAGCACAAAAAATAATGTGCAGATCGGTACATTTAAAAGAACAATTTTGAAAAAAGTGTGTAGATGGGTACTTTTACGCAGGAATTAGAGCTCAGCGTCGATTCGACGTGAAATGATGACGTGAAATGTCGTCGTGAAATTAATTACACGAGTGTGGATCATGCTACGGGTCTACAATTTTCTAAGGATAATATATGAATCAATACCTTAATCGTGTCCAATACTGAGTCTTATCAGCCACAACTAGAGCGAATTGAAAAATTCAATTTTTATCATTTCACGTCATCATCATTTCACGTCACAGTGTCAGGGAACAACTTGACATTTCACGTCAGACTGCTGCTTGCAATAGTCTGACGTGAAATGTCAAGTTGTTCCCTGACACTGTGACGTGAAATGATGATGACGTGAAATGATAAAAATTGAATTTTTCAATTCGCTCTAGTTGTGGCTGATCACACTCAGTATTGGACACGATTAAGGTATTGATTCATATATTATCCTTAGAAAATTGTAGACCCGTAGCATGATCCACACTCGTGTAATTAATTTCACGACGTCATTTCACGTCATCATTTCACGTCGAATCGACGCTGAGCTCTAATTCCGGCCTTAAAGACACAAAAGCTGAAAAAGCTTGTAGATCAGTACTTTTAAAATTTCAAAAACTGTATTTTGCGATTTTTTTTGCTTTTTTCGACCCCCCAAATCTCAAAATTGAATTTTGAACCCCCCACATATTATATATTTTTTTGAAGCGCATGTTTATGGGGACCCCAAAAATGGTCCTAACTCAATTTTGAAAAATTTGTAGATCGGTACTTTTAGAAGCACACCCTTCATTTGGACCATCTCTGTGCGACACATGTAGCCAAAATCTCAGTTGACACAGACCAGTTGACACACATGTCAACTAGTGCGTGGGTCGCCAATATACCACCATTAATTATTGTCATCACCATCAAAGGTCACAGTCTATGGACTATGGATATATAAAACATATGAAACATCACTATTTTCTATACGGACCAGTTACTACAGACAAAAGCAATAAAAACCACCACAGGAAGGCATGTGCAGATAAAATTTAAAATTATTACCCAGCTTGCACCTGCCCCGGAGCCACTCCCAGACCCTGTAAAATGTCATGCAAACAAAAGCCATGTAAAATGCCGTGTAAAATATAAAATGTCATGCAAAGTGTCAAAAGCCATGTAAAATGCCATGTAAAATATAAAATGTCATGCAAAGCGTCAAAAGTGATGGAAAATGCACAATAAAATGTAAAATGCAATGCAAAGCGTCTAAAGTCATGTAAAATACAATGTAACATGTTAAATGTCATCCAAACTGCCTAAACTCATGTCAACTACACCGTAATATGTCAAATGTCATGCAAAGTGTCTAAAGTCATGTAAAATGTAAAATATCATACAAAGTGTCTAAACTTATGTAAAATGCCCTGTAAAATGTCAGGCAAACTGTCTAAAGTCATGTAAAATGCCAATGTATGTACAAAGGCGTAATGTCTGATCTGGGAGTGTCCCCTGGCACAATTCTGCCATTCTATGTGTGGAAGTAGAAATATTTAATTTCAAATGACAAAGTTCATTCACATACGCCACATATTGGCCAGGATTTGTGGTGCTTGGCGCCGCGCCATTGCCTTTTTTGGTAACCAGAGAATTTGGCGCCAGCTTCAAAATTGTAATTTTAGAGATATGAGAGATCTTACGATTACTGCTTGACATGAAATTCAACATGGATTGGATCTTTTGATTTCTGCCAAGAGAATTCAACCATCTCTTAACCGTGTCCGAAATTCGGCATGGATGGTAAACTTGCAATGTGAATTTTTTGCAATGATTTTGCGTCGAACTTTTATTTTACGTCGTCTTAAATTTCGATCTAAAATCATTGAACAATCCGTGTCTCCAGACTCCAGGTAAGTTCACGCCGAGTTTTCGACACAAATTATCGATGGATTATTACTTGGTCCATGACAAGTTGCAGCCCTGTATTATTATCCACTTTTTATGTACCTAATCAATTTCGCGTGAAATTTTGCGTTTCAATTTTGCGTCCAGCTGTAATGGCAGCTTTAGCATCAGAAAACGGCCCGTGGCGTGAGAGCGTCACTATTTTTCAAACGGCAATAAAACTGTGCGGTACTAATTGTTCATTATACGATCAACCGGTCAGCGTGAGCCGGGAACAACGGTGACAAGAACGAACGTTTATTAAACACAAAATCATTTTTATTTTTTGTGCGTATCAAAAAAAACAAAAAAAGTTTATGAGGACAATAGAATGGTTCTCTTCTATTAGGAGAAATACGGCAGTCAACTGAATATTTTAGTGTACCGTATTTCCAGAGTGTAAATTTCGAGGGGGGTATTTCGAGGGGGGTATTTCGAGGGGGGGGGGCTTATTCGAGGTCCTTTTTTATTATTTCCCCAGAAATTTTCGAGACTGATCGTAGTAAACCTGGTACCCTGGGCTTTTACATACCCAAAACTGGTAATAAACGTGATAAAACAGAATAAATTTAGACATCAACGTCATGTACATTGCATACATGAACCACATTCCAGACGGGGGTATTTCGAGGGTGTATTTTTTCTCAGCTCGACAAGACCTGGTGGTATCTCCAGGGGGGGTAATTCTAGGGGGTAATTTGAGGAAATATGGAATATGCGTGACAAATTTTTTTATATCGCGATTCAGCTATGGTTCCTTTTATTACTATTGAAAACACTGTTTTTGCACACAAAAAAAACAGTATCTTTGTGTGGAGTACTCATGTTGTCACAGAAAAACACAGAAATAAAACTGCATTACCTTTTTCAAAAAACACAGAAACATAGGTTACTCATTCGAACACAGTACAGTATACAGAAAAAATTTCAGTGAAAATTTAACATCATTTTTCACGGGAACAAGTAGGTTCATGCGCACATCCATTTTGAAGAAAACATTGTTCGTTTCAGTGAGCACGGGTATTAAATTTATTTTTGCATGTAATCAATTATTTCATTTAAGTTCAACTACGAAGGCGGATATGAGCAGGTATAAGAAAATATTAATACCTATTTTCTAGTGTGGTTATTTGTGAAGTGTGTGCAAGTGAAGCGGCCTTTGTGAAGACACTTCCACACAGTTCACGAGATTTGAGGTGAAGTGTCTTCACGCTTCACCTATCACAGCGACGGGAAAAATTCGTGAGGTGCGCTTCACGAAACCATTGCAGCATACCCCCAGGGGGTTTATTTTTTCAGAGTTGTAATTTTGAGGGGGCGGGGGGGGGGGGGTAGCTCATTCGAGGGGGGTCTATTATCAGAGTTATTAGAATTACTGAACTTTTTAAAAAAGTACAGGTAAATGTAAGTATTTATTTTTTACACACCAAAAAGTATAGAAAATGTAAAATACTTTTTTATTACTTGTACTCATGCGTAAATGTGAGTAAAATACTTTTTTCCCAGGAAAATGTAAAAGCAAGTACTTTTCCCCTGGAAGACGTAAAAAAGCCACTACTTTTTACATGTGAGAGTGAGTTTTATCAGCCACGTATCAACGTGTATCACTACACGAACCAGTTTATGTGTACCAGCGATGCAAATTGGTCCCAATTTATACATCATGTATATCGTATACATGATGTACCTTCTTCCAGACGGGGGTATTTCGAGGGAGGGGGGGGGGTATTACGGTATTTACTTTGCACGATTTTTGAAGCGGTTAATAAAACTTCACCGCGCATAGCATTGAAAAAAATGGCCAATTTTGAGAAAATATAATTAAATATTATCTCAGAAAATCTCTCAAGAAAAAAATATAATTAAATCTCTTGGGTCATTTTAGAAAATATAATTAAATCTCTGAGAAAATCTCTTTCAGTTACAAAAAAATCTCAGAAAATCTCTCAACTTGAATTGTGTTTTAATTGGTATTTCAAGTATAAGCTTATTTTTTAAACTTTAGTTGCAAAAGCTTTAGTTTTGTTTAAGTTTTTCATCAACAATTTGATCAACACATTATCTACTGACAGCACGCTTTGTACTACTGTTAAGGGCATTGTCAGCGTCGCAGCTTGTCAGCCCAAAAAGTTATCTAGACCCCAGCCGCCACAGTAGTCCGGCGGTTAGGGCGCTCGTGTTCTTTACGAGAGGCACAGGTTCAATTCCGGCCTACCGTATTTCTCCGATCAAAGCACCCCTGGTGCTTTACAAAATTGGAGCACTTTTCAAACTACTTTTCAAGTGCCATTTATAACACCCTGGTGCAATGCAAATCACGGGGTGCTATACTATGTTTTGTTTGACAGCAATAGGTA
>OZ038453.1:6188409-6224352 GCA_964036195.1 Sphaerolaimus hirsutus | reverse complement strand
ACATGGCGCTGACGCCAACGCCAATGGCGCCATGGCGTGGCGCCTACTAATGGCGCCAGCGCCATGGCGCCATTCCATCACTATGTAGCTAAAATTTTAGGGGGGGGGCTGAGCCCCCCCCCCTCGCCGGCCTCCGTAAACAAGCAGCCCCCCCCGCTCAAAAATCCTGGATACGTCCCTGTACCTACCTATGTGGAAACGATTTTTTGATACGATACCCCAATTTTCACCATTTTTCATACATTTTATAGATTTTCACCCTCCAAAATCACTAGTTCTTGTTGCGTTTTACTTCTTTTCAGCTATTTTTAGTACTATATGCTCTTGTATACCCATTTTGAGCTATTTTTCACCTGCTTTTAGCGATTTTTCTACCTTTTCTTCCTTCTAAATCTTGAAAAAGCCCGTATATTGAACCCCTGAGCAGGGTTCTCCTAGGGGGGGGGGGGGGCTGCCCCCCCCAAATCGGCCAGCTATCTATCTATCCCGGAGGCCGCTCAGCTATCTATCTATCCCGAGGCAAAATTTTTGGCTACTACCCCCAAAGACCCCCCCCCAAATCGCTCAGCTATCTATCTATCTGGAGTGGTTTTTGAGAAATTTTGCCCCAATTTTCGCTCAAAATCACAAATTTTCGCACCTTTTTATAGTTTTTCACCTTCAAAAATCGTGCTTTCCAGTTATATTCATGGTTATATACCTATTTTGAGCCATTTTATACCTACTTTTGGCTACTTTTAACTGATTATTAGCGATTTTTTCGCCTTTCTGCCTTCTTAACCTTCAAAAGTACTATATATTGTGCCCCCGCCAGCCCCCCCCCAAGCCCCCCCCCACCCCCCCCCCCAGAAAATTTTTTCCAGCTATCTATCCCTCCGGAGGAGCGATTTGCTATCTATCCAGCCCCCGCGAGGGCCAAAATCCTGGAGACCCCTGCCCCTGAGACCCCCCTCCAAAACATCAAATATACAGATGATAAGTTTTGGAATGGCGCCTTTTGAGGGCGCCAAAGTGAGCCGCACCATGGCGCTCTTCTACTACTTTTGCTACTTGTGAACCGGGTGTACTTGTGCACCGACACCCCCCCCCCCCCCCCGTTGCGGGGTTGGGGTTGCGTTGTGTGATTGTGTCTATTGGGTTGTTTAAAAGGGTGTTTGAGGGGTTGGGTGATGTGTGCATGGTGCCACTTTAGCAAGTGGAGAAGTGTAAATTCATTTTGGAAGTGAGTAGTGAAATGAGCAGTGAGAAGGGAAATGAGCAGTGAGAAGTCTAAAAGGTGAAGTAAAGTGGAGACCGCACTTCTAAATATATTTATTTCGTAGCCCAAATCGAGTCAAAAAGTGTACCTTCTATTTGGAGACGCCCTTCTATTTCACACCGTTACAACATATCCAGCAGTTACATACCCCCATTTCCATCGCAGACGGTCTCCGTTCGCAGCACATCTCCCTGAAAGGGGCCAGACGCAAAGTTCTGGACATCGCTAATCAATTGGGGTTGAGCGGCACTGTGCTCAGGTTGATTGAGACAAGGACTACTCAGGTTTGCATGGGTTCAAATTTGTGCTTTTTCGGCTTTTTTAGAAGCTACTAGGGTTGGGGTTTTTTTTCAACGGTTTTTAAAACGCAACCATAGAAACGGTATAATTTTATGGTCATTTCTGTCGATTTGACCATTTTTTTGCTTTTTCAACTTTTCTTTAAAAAATCAATTCTTACAGGATAGATACGTCCTGTTCGCTGGCATGGCTGTCACATCACTGCTTATGGTGCTTTTCTATTTGTGGTGGACTCGTTTTTAAAACTTAAAAAAAGGTTTTTTTTAGTAAACTTTTTCAAAATGATGTCGATCGATTGAGATCGAAATGCATATTGAGGCTGTTGTGATATTTTTCTTTGTGTTTTTCATTGATGTTGTATTTATATAGGCCTATCCTCGAATATAATTTTTTATATATTTTTTGTTGTAAATTGAACATACTTTTTATACTTACATGAATCTGCAGCTATTGGTATTGGTGGGCGAGCTGCATGTGCGAAATAAATGGGAAAAATCATTATTGCACTAGAGAATTTCAAATTGCAAATCATTGCACAATGCCATGTACTTTGCTAATGCAGATCATACTTGCGACCTTTGCTTGTAGTCAACAAAACTGCTACTCATATTTATGGTGATACCCACTACTTTAATGACCTGCTACTCATCTATTGCTACCCACTACTCATCTATTGCACCGCTACTCACTTATTCTCCCTCCACTTTAGGGGAGAATAGATGAGTAGTGGGTAGCGCTAGATGAGTGGCGGGGCTAATTGAGTAGAGGGTTTATATGAGTAGGGTACACTACGCGAAATCCGCAGTTTTTTTGCAATATTTCGTGTATATTCATTTACTGATACATATATAAAATAGACATAATGGCTGCATAATGAGATTGTTGAACTGGGCGAAAGGTGGCGGTTGTTCCACATTTTCAATGAAAATTTACCTCCAGACATTAAAAGACCCCTTGGCCTGGTGCCAAATTCATTTGTTCTCCTACACCCGAGGCCATTCTTTAGCGTGGCGCTTTTCCCATCACTAACCCACTACAGGTGCCAATCCCAGACCCTGTTAAAAGCCCTGTAAAATGTCAAATGTCATGCAAACTGTCAAAAGTCATGGAACCGAGTTGCCATTTTGCAGGGCATTTTCCCTGACTTTTGACACTTTGCATGACCTTTACAGGGTCTGGTAGTGCCCCCAGGCCCCACAAACACCATGCACCCAGCGCAAACACTTTCATGAGCGTGCAATGACCGGCGACCAATCAGCATTGTCCGAGAGCGCAAAATCATTGGTGCACCAATATTTGGGCGGAGTCGTGCGCGCTGTGTTGTTGGATGGACGCACTGTGACTGGCTGCTTGACTTGCGTTGACCATTGTGACAATTTGGGTGGGTTGGGGGGGGGTTGTTGGAGGGTATTTTGGGTGGTGGTTGAACTTGGAGCTTTTGAATGTGCTGAATGGCTTTTTTTGCACTGAGAGGTTGATGGAAACTTTCCGTGTGCATTTTATGTCACTTCTCTGGCATCCAAGTGTTTTTTTGTAGAAAAAATAGAGAAACCGTGAATACAAAACAGTTTCGTTTCGTACAAAACAGAAAAAGTACCGATCCCGTGACCCCAATCCCGACCCCGAAAAGTCGATCCCGTTTGAACCCTACGTTATTTGGTTCACTGGTCCATCACACTCGTGTCTTAATACAGTTAACATCCGTGTTATTATACCTTTTTCTCTAAAAAAAAATTTACATTTAGATTCTGTCAAAAGCAATTTTTCACAAGCTTTTTTAAAATCTCCCGAAAATTTCATTTACAAGTACAAAGCTCCGCCCACTTTGCAGTTCTCTCAAACGCGCGCGAATTTTGGCTCGATTCCAAAAGTGGAAAATTGGAAAACGGAGATCAATCGAGAGCGTTGGGCTTGGTTATGGTGCACATGAGCAATGTGAAAAGTGTGGCTGTACAAAAAGGCAACGATTTGCCAGCAAAATTGAGTGAAGAAAAGACTGTTTGAGCTGGCACAGTGCCAACTGGTGCATTTGGGAATGGCTTCTCGTTGTGCCCTTTTTATTGGCTCTAAACACCAGTTGACAAGGATACTCAATGTCAACTGGTTCCCACCCCAATTCAAAGCTCGCTCACTAGTAACCTTATTTAATTACCGTATTACCTCGAATTATCCCCCCCTTGAATTAACCCCCCCCCCATCGAATTAACCCCCCCTCAAAATGGGCTGGGGAAATAATAACCCCCCCCTCGAAATACCCCCCTCCGGAATGATGTACATCATGTGTGCAATCTACATGATGTATTTATTACTACTTATTTGCATCGCAGCTACTTTTATACGCTCATTTGTGTACAGATGTACATCTATAGCCCCAATATAATTTATATTCTCACATTTATTACCGTTTTTGTGTAAGAAATAGCGTATTCTTTACTATGAATTCCACGAAATTTTCTGGCGAAAAAATAAAACCCCCTCGAATAAACCCCCCCTCGAATTAACCTCTCAAATTTTGCTGGCGAACTAATAAACCCCCATGGGGATATTTCGAGGTAATACGGTATACACATGTAATTCTTGCCGGCTTTGCACACTACACAATAAACTACAGTTTCATTCACAACACGATTCAACATTTTTGCATTTGAACGTAGTTTGTGGGATCGTGAGCAAGCTTTGAATTGGGATGGGAACCAGTTGACATTTGGTCTCCTTGTCAACTTGTGTGTGTGTGGGAGGAGTTTGTTTTTGTGTAGGAAGCTAGGATTTCGACCAGTTATTCAGCAGGGGACCCCATTTCTCAGCTAGTATAGTCTGTATGTGCAAAACCATTTGCGGAATCCTATCTTCGCATGAAATGTAAATAATCATCGCAATTTTGTGCTTTCAACGTTGCTGTATGACAGTGCCATCAGAAAAACTTTCATAGGTACCCCGTAGCGGCAAAAATTTGATTTTGCAAACACTTTTGCATTTGCTGTCACCCAGTCATTTTTAACAACTAAATTTTAAATATTTGAAACCAAAATTTCAGTGTCTGGCATTTTTCAACAATGTGTCATTGCGGGAAAATTGCGGCCATGTGCGCTCGTTTGGCGAGGACAAAATCGACAACTAATCCATTTTCCGTATTGATGCCACTCAAAGTGGATACAAAAACACCTGTGATTGTCGAATTTAGGTGGGTGATCAATTTTTTATAGATTTTTTTATCTAACGATGACAAAACCTTTGTAAATTTGTGAGTGTTTTTCGAATGTTACGTCTCAAGTTTGGAATTTGTTCCAAAAATAGTTTTTGAATTTTTGCAGTACTTTGCAAATTCTCGATTTTAAAATAAATAATCCCCCAAAAAATATAACAAAGACAACGGAAAATATTTTCAGTTCCCCAAACATCGCGAAGCCGTTCCACGTGGGCCACTTCCGATCCACAATTTTGGGCCGCAGTATTGCTAATTTATTTGAATTTGCTGGTCACCCTGTAAAGCGAATTAATTGGCTGGTTGCCAAATTTAATTGGTATCCCGTGTTTTCTGGCAGGCAGATTTTTATTTCATTTGGCATTGTTTGTTTTATTGTATTCAATGTCGGCTACAAGTTTAGTACACACTTCATAAAATCTACCATGAGATCTGAATAAAAAGTCACAAAAAATTTCTGTTTCACGGTGCACATTTTTCGCGTAAATTTTATTCGTCAAGATACGGTAACATTCTTTGCATAGCATTCAAATCAGTATACTCCTAGAGATGTTGTTATCAGAAATATGTCAAAATTTCCGTGACAAAAAAGATTCTGTATTGGATACCATATACCTCAATATATTTTGGTGTTCATCTTTCGGTGTACCAAAACATTCTACATTGACATTCACGATCAAACATTCACCACTCAATTCCAAATAGGTACAATAAAATCGGGTCGCCCAAAAACCTGGAAGGGTGCCAATTAAATTTGTTCCCCGGGTGACTGGGGCACTCAGTTCGGTTTGCTGTGCGCAAAGATCAAAGAGATTGGTTACAGTGTGGAGCAGTTTGAAACGATTGAATTGAAACAGTGGTATCAGGTGCGTGTGGGAGGGGGTTGTTCTGGACCGTTCTGGACGTGCCAGTCCCGGACCCTGTAAAATGTCAAATGTCATGAACAGTGTTAAAAGTCATGGAAAATACCCTGCAAAATTGCCAACGAACGTTAAATAAATAAATATTTTAAAAATGGTTGGTGATATATCAAGTTATAAGTAAACTTGTGAATGTAAATTTGTGGATACCGTATTGGGGCTACGCACACTGAAACCGAATATTTCGGCATACACACGTTTACATCTGCCGAATCCGAACTAAAAAAATGCTGTTCGGACGGTTTTAGAACAGCATTTTTGGGTCCAGACATTCAGCAACAGTACGAATTCGGATAAATTCGGACGGATTTAGATGATTTTCCAGCATTTTTGGTCATATGCTGAATTTAACATTTCAGCATCTTGTGAAAAAATTGTATCCGGACACTTTCATTTCAGCAAACCAGTTCAGCAATTTGCAGAAAATCTACTGCTGTGAAATGATCCAGATCTCATCTAGTTTTTCATACATCTTCATGAAACATTTTTTATGAACATGTATGAACATGATCTTCAAAAATGAAGACCATAAATTTTTTTTAAAAACTGCTCATTCTTGAGATATTGTAGTTCAGCACAGTTCAAGAGTGTGTAAACAGAAAAAACGTACGAACCATTTTGGGAATTTGGGCAATGTGTGTACATGAGTAGGGTTCAAACGGGATTGACTTTTCGGGATCGGGATCGGGATCGGGATTCACTTTTTGAGATTTCGGGATCGGGATCAGGATTGGGGTTTCAGGATCGGGATTGGTAATTTGAGATTTCGGGATCGGGATTGGCCGGGATTGGGGTCACGGGATCGGGATCGGGATTGGGATAGGCATTTTTCCGGGATCGGGATTGGGTTCTAGGGATAGAAATTTTGGTCATTTTTCTGGCATTCACAGTTGTTCATAAAGGTATCAAAACACTGTTGGATGCCAGAAAAGTGGCATAAAATTGACGCTGGGGGTTTGCATCCACTTTTTTGCATGCAAAAACGTCATTATTTCACTTTTTATAATTTCCACTAATTTTTCCGGGATCGGGATCCCGGACTTGGGAGTTTCTCGGGATCGGGATCGGGATTTGAAAACTTTCAGGATCGGGATCGGGATTGGTATTTTTGAGATTTCGGGATCGGGATCGGGATTGGGGTTTCAGGATCGGGATCAGGATCGGGACTGGTAAATCCCGGAATTTCACGGGATCCGGGATCGGGATCCCGTTTGAACCCTATACATGAGCGAATAGTAATGATAAACATTGGAACAGCGCGTGCCTAGGGTGTCAAAAAAATTTTGTTATGGAAAATGGAAACGGAAATTTTTTTGCACTTGCCAGAAAACGGAAATAAAATTTCAGCAACAAGGAAAACAAGGCCGGAAAACTGGAAATGGAAAAATGAAATTTTGCCAGAAAACAAAAAAAATTGTGGAAATTTCCTGGAAATGCTAAAAATTGCTGAAATTTTGATGGAAAATGGAAAAAGTCACATAATTGAAAACCTGCATGCATGTTTACCAGTTTGGCTGAAACAGAAAACAGACAATTGAGCCAGAAAAGGGGAATATGAGGCTGAAAAACTGAAAATTGAGCCTGAAAACGGAAAAAAAGGCGGAAAAACTGAAAATTCAGCCGGAAAAACTGAAAATTCAGCCGGAAAAAAAGCAGAAAAACTGAAATGTTAGCCAGAAAAGGGATAATTAGCCAGAAAAACAGGAACGGAAATGGAAAAAAATTTTGTAGTCGGAAAACGGAACGGAAAACGGAAAAATTAATTCAATTACCGGAAAACGGAATGGAAAATGGAAAAAATTTGCCTGCAGAAAACGGAAACGGAAATTTGTCACCCTAAGCATGCCTGCAAACCAGATTGTTGAAAGTAATCAATGTTTTCAAAGTTAATGTAAAATATTCATTTTTAGTCACTCCTGAGTGCAGAAAACGTATAGTAGAATTTTTTACTTTTATTTCCATGGGAAAATGTAAAAGTAAGTATTTTTGAAAACGATGACCATAATTTTCACTAGAAGTCACCCTTAACCCCAATTTTCATCCTTTTTGCCACTGCACACATGAAGTTGTGCATACACTGTAGCATCTGCCAAGCAGGGTTGGTTTTAGTAAAATTATTTTTACTGAAACTGCAGTAAAATTGTATATAAATTATATTTTATTTTTATTTTTTCTTCAATTTTCCATTTTATTTTTATTTTTTTCTTCTTCAATTTTCCATTTTATTATTATTTTATTTTTATTTTTTATTCTTTGTGACCAGGATTAGTTTTTGTGAAATTCTTTTTACTAAAATTGTAGTAAAATTGTATAAAAATTGTATTTGATTTTTTTTCTGAGATTTTGCCAACCCTGCTGCCAAGTAAAACCAATAATTATCCAAAATTTAGTTGACACAATTTTTGATGTCAACTAGTGTCAGGGGTATTCTAGTTTTCGGCCCTCCTGGGTGTTGGATAGATAGCAAATCACTCCTCCGGAGGGATAGATAGCTGAAAATTTTTCTGGGGGGGGGGGTTTGCGGGGGCTCAATATATAGGCATAGAAGGAAGGAAAAGGAGAAAAATTGCTGAAAGTAGGTGAAAAATGGCTAAAAATGGGTATATAAGGACATATAGTACTAAAAATAGCTCAAAATAGGCAGTTAGATGCACAAACTAGTGATTTTGGAGGTGAAAATCTATATATAGGTATGAAAAATAGCGATTTTGAGCGAAAATTAGGGTATAGTTTCCCAAAAATCGCTCCAGATAGGTAGATAGCTGGCCGATTGGGGGGAGGGGTTTAGGGGATAGTAGCCCAAAATTTTGCCTCCGGGATAGATAGATAGCTGAGCGGCCTCTGGAATAGATAGATAGCTGGGCGATTTGGGGGGGGAACCCCCCCTTTCCTACCCCTGACTAGTGTGTGTGACAAGATATAATTGATGACAATTTTTGATGTCAACTTTATGACAAGATATAATTAGTTACATTCTCTGTACAGCATCAACTTCGGTCAATAGACAATAGTGATTATGTATATTGGATAGGGTTGGCACTAGGGTCGAAACGGAATCCCGATCCCGATCCCAAAACATTTCGGGATTTGGTGGTCCCGATCCCGATCCTGAAACCTCAATCCTGATCCCGATCCCGAAATCTCAAAAGCCAATCCCGATCCCGATCCAGAAACTTTCAAAATCACAATCCCGATCCCGAAAAAATTTATACAATCCCGATCCCGATCCCAGAAAATTTGGTCAACCTCATTAAATGCCCTTTTTGCATTAATAAATTTTAACCAATGTCCACTTTATGCCGCTTTTCTGGCATCCAGACGTGGTTTTGAGCCTGTTTTGTGAAAACATTGGCAAAAAAACGTGTATATTAGAATGTTTTCAAAAATGCCATTACCGATCCCGAAAAATGCCAATCCCGATCCCGAAAGGTCAATCCCGATCCCGAAATCTCAATCCCGATCCCGAAATCTCAAAAACCAATCCCGATCCCGATCCCAAAAGGTCAATCCCGATCCCGATCCCGAGATCTCAAAAACCAATCCTCGTTTATCTTTGCATTTCAGCATTTGAGATGTTATCCTATTGCTGAATGTTTCCGCATGAAAAAAATGTACGGATGTTTCCGCATGATGAATTGACAAACTGCCTAATTTTCAAGCGTCCGGACGATTTTTGGTTCGGCAACTTTTTTTCTATTCAGCATTGAGTTCTGCATTTGTCAAAAACGTGCGTATGCCGAAATATTCGGTTTCAGTGTGCGTGACCCCAATACCTGTAATATGAGGTATACGTTATATTAATTTGGCAGTTTTTTTCGCGGTGTTTTGGTATACCTTATATTAGAGGGTACCTTATCTTAGAGGTATACCTTATATTGGAGGTAATACGGTAAATTTGTAAACTTGCTGAATCGGCCCACTTCATAATTGGGTTCGGGTGGTCTGACTTTTTGATATTGATGTTTTTCAACTTTTTTATATATTTTTTGCTTTTATTTTTTTAAATTTGAAAATTAAATTGAAGCTATACGTGGAGGCAAACAAATTGGCAGAAACTGATAGAGATTTTGCTGACGCTGGCCGACAGCAATTTTCTATGCTCGAATCCGGCGACCCGGCAACGCTCGCAATTTGGGACAGTGCCAAAAATTCATCGATTGACTATTTTCGTCGATTATACGAGTTGGTTTTTCCGTAAACCTAAGGTCAATTCCGCCAGGGGAAAAGTGAAAAAAAAAACATTTAGAAAGTGAAAAGTAAAATCAGGAGTGAGAATTGAAATAGCAAGTAACTGTGAAAAGTGAAGTAAAATAAGACGTGAAATGAAAAGTAAAAAGTGAACTTTTTTTAACTTCTTGCGTGTCATTCAACTTCTCACTTTTCAAATAATTCTTTACTTCTCCACTTCCAGAATTGGTAGTGTGGCACCGGGTAAAAATTCCGCAACTAAAAGTATATGACAAGTCAATGGACACATAATTAACAATGACTAGTAAACTTTTTACCGCAAATACTTGTCGACTTACAAGTCGCTTGTGACTCGACTTTGCGCCAATAACTTGACTTGTCACTTACAAATGGGGTTCAAACGGGATCCCGATCCCGATCCCGGATCCCGTAAAATTCCGGGATTTAGCAATTCCGATCCCAAAAATTTTCAAATCCCGATCCCGATCTCGAAAAACTCCCAAGTCCGGGATCCCGATCCCGGAAAAATTAGTGGAAATAATAAAAAGTGAAAAAATGACATTTTTGCATGCAAAAAATGTGAACACAAACCCCCAGCGTCCATTTTATGCCAATTTTCTGGCATCCAACAGTGTTTTGAGACCTTTATGAACAACTGTGGATGCCAAAACATTGGCCAAAATCTCTATCCCAAGACCCCAATCCCGATCCCGAAAAAACGCCAATCCCGACCCCGTGACCCCAATCCCGGACAATCCCGATCCCGATCCCGAAATCTCAAAAAACCAATCCCGATCCCGATCCCGAAAAGTCAATCCCGTTTGAACCCTACTTACAAACCTACAGAATTGGCCCAAATCTTTATTTTTCACAGTGTGATGGGTGTGCATTTCGACCAGTGGTACAGCGAGTCGATGTATGCCAAAAGTGCAGCTGATACCATGAAAAGTGCCTTGGAAAGTGGTTCGTTTTGGCGTTTAATTATTGTTTTGATTGAAACGCGGCACGTTTAATCGGTGGATGGTTTTTGACCACGCCTTTTTTACCCATTTCCTGGGCTTATTGGGGTATCCTAGATTTTGACCCTGTAGTGGTTTGTATAGATAGAAAAAAGCTGGAAAAATAATTTTTGGGGGGGGGGGCGGATGCAACGTGTGTTCGATATATAGGCTTTTTCAAGGTGAAGAACGAAGAAAAGGAGAAAAATCGTCTGCGACGCAAATTGTCAGCAATTAATACATCATGTATGCAAATACATTGCATATGTACATGATGTACCTTATTCGTTTGGAGAGTTATGTTTCCTCAGGTCTCTTAGACCTGGGGGTATTCCGAAGGAGGTTAATTCAAGGTTTTTTTCTCTCGAAGAAATACAGTATTCAATTTTCAATTTCCCATCTCAGGTCTCCTCACCCAAACCCCCTCCGGAGTGGCGGGTGTCTTTTCGTCACAGGACCGTTTCGTCCCAGTGTGCAGAGCCGATGGGTCCACTCTCTATGTGGCCAGGGATGTGGCCGCTGCGAGGCATCGATTCGAGAGGTTGGGTTTTGGGTTGATGAATTCTGGGGGGGGGGGGGGTTCAGGGTTTAGAGCCCTGGAAAGTGTTAAGTTGAGTGTAAAATGTTGATTGTAAAATGTCATTCAAATGTCAATCAAAACAAAAAAAATGTTTTGCTACTCGAATTTAGACATTTGCATTGTATGACAATGAACCAATTTTGTATGGCAATTGATTAGGTATTTTGAATGACATTTGGCACCTGACATTACCATTTACTAGACTAGGGATGGCCAGCGCTTTTTTCAAGCGCTTTTTTTTTAAAACGCCGCTTTTTAAAAAAAAAGCGCAAGGGTCCCAGCGCTTTTTTTAAAAAAAGAGCGCTGGCAAATTTTTTTAGTACTTATGCACTACGCATTTTGCAATTTTTTTCACATGCACATGCGCAATTTCACATGCACATTAGCACTGGTGTTTGTTTTCATCGGTTTTGTGGCATTTTTAGCTTCATTGCTTCTATTCCTGTGTGCTATCATGTAATAATAAGTTGTGATATGTTATTGTAGCATAGAATATTCAGCCAATGTCCTCCCACATACTTCTACAGTGGGAAACATTACTCTCAACATATTAGCCTTCTCTTATAACCTTATTTAAGCACTATTTTATGCCTAACATTACTTGAGGTCATGAAACATTCACAAACAGCGAATATACATCATGTGTCAACATTAAAAGAAATTTTTTGGAAGAAATCACCACTTATCATGGTATCCCATGACTACACAGCCATTCTATGGCTGTATATCATCACAAGTACTGCCACTTGTCTGATATACCTGTATATATTGATACAGAACTCTATTTGGGAGCTTTTTTAGGGAACGTCCCGACATTTTTTGAAAAAAAGCGAAAAAAGCGCGTTTTTTTAAAAAAAGCGCTTTTTTTTTTAAAAAAAGCGCTTTTTTAAAAAAAGAAGCGGGGCCGTTAAAAAAAAGCGCTTTTTTCCTTCCCTATGCGGGACTGCCACCTGGGCTATTACATGTATGCACATTCTCTGATATTGATATCGATGTCGATCGTTTATTAAATATCTATTATCGATATCAAGTGTCCGTATCGCATCGATATTTAATATCGAGTTTCAGAAAAAAATATCCATGTCAAAAAGTCATGTCATACCAACCATACACATGCAGATGAGTAGTGGGTAGATCTAGATGAGTGCTGAGTCTAGATGAGTAGCGGGTTTAGATGAGTAGTGAGCCTACGTCGATGCCATCGCTTCATCCAATCCCACTCCCCTCACCCAGCACCCCCACCCCTCCCCACCTAATCTACGTGGTGGACATAGAACAGAGGGACCACTTCCTAGCAGTGCAAACTGTCCTGGAAGCGCTGCAAATGGACAAAGTGGCAGAGAGTGTGCAGCATGTCCCCTTTGGGAGGGTCACTGGGATGCGCTCTAGGAGGGGGAGTGTGGGTTGGGGGGGGGGGTGGTTAGGGTTCAAACGGGACCGCGGTCCCGGTACATGGTTCGGCAAAAAGTCGGGACTGGGGCGGTCCCGGTCCCGGTCCCGGTCCCGACACCCCAGTCCCGGTCCCGGTCCCGGTCCCGGCAATTAAAAAAAGCCAGTCCCGGTCCCGGTCCCGGTCCGGACCACCCAGTCCCGGTCCCGGTCCCGGTCTGGACCACCCAGTCCCGGTCCCGGTCCCGGAATTTTATAGCGGTCCCGAAAAGGGATGGAAAAAACGTATTTTTCAAAAAAATTTGCCAGAAATGGCATTTTTAAACCGATATTGTAGGAACATCTAAAAAAATTTTGCGCGCAAGCGCGCAAATACCCAGCCACTGGTTACTATGTATTTTGCCATAATGTGACTGTGTTAGAAAGGTCCCCAACATGATTCTAGTACAAAATATAGGTATATAAAGATACCTATATTGTAGACGTTGGCGCCAAAGCCAGCGCCAATACTGGCATGGCGTTGGCACCTACAACTGGCACCGCCCCCCCCCCTCCCAAAAAAATCCTGCGTACATTGCGTTTCATCATATATTCACAACTTCAAGTGAAGATGGCAATGGAATACTGCTTGAATAATGTTATAAGAAAAGGCTAATACATTGAGAGTGGTCCTTCACACAGTGGAGGTGTGTGGAACAACATTGGCTGGATATTACATACCAATAAGGTTCAAACAATACCTCGGTGCCGGTACCTGGTTCGGCAAATCCCAGTCCCGGTCCCCACCCCCCAGTCCCGGTCCCGGTCCCGGTCCCGACAATTGAAAAAAGCCAGTCCCGGTCCCGGTCCCGGTCCCGACCCCCCAGTCCCGGTCCCGGTCCCGGTCCCGACATACGAAAATTTCTGGTCCCGGTCCCGGTCCCGGTCCGAAAAACTGGTCCCGTTTGAACCCTAGGGGTGGTTGGGTGTTTGTTGGATTTAGGGTTCTGGCGCGGATCTGTCCCAGTGCGCATGTAAACCCGGTGCGCATGTAGGCCAGATTTACCGCATTTTTCCATCGCACTGATATTTCGCCCTGGCAAATATCGTGTCTAGGATTTTTCAACTGATATTCCGTTTCAGTATTTTTTATTTGATCACTTGAACTTTTGAATCTGTACTTCAACTTGATGGATTTATGGAAGAACATTTTACCCCACCCGTACAACAGCCTTATCAAACCAAGTGATAATGCATTTTGGTGGAAGTTCTGACGGAAAAAATGTCTTCCCTCGCATGACACCTTTCTAAATTCTCCCTGTCGAAAAAGTCTGACAAAACTGACTTCTTGAGGATATATTCGAGGATTTACCGTATTTTTTATTCACCCAATCTACAATCTTTCAAACGCCGCAACGACTTCTCTCTCCCCTTTTAGAAACCGCACAAAATTTTCATGTACTAATTTTTCAGGCGATTTTCATCGAAGACGTAATTGCTCGGGGCACGAGATCATGCGCATCGAAATTGAAATCGGCTGCAAAAAGAGATCCGAATTTGCAAATAGCGCCATTGGCGCAAAATTTGGCACTTAGTGCGTTGGTTTTTGCAGAGTTGAAAGAGCGCAGATTACACCACGTAAAGTTGGTTTGCACTTTGCACTTACTTTAAAACAGTTTTTGTGTGGGTTGTGGTTTGTTAAAAACTCTCAAAAACGTTTCATTCACTTTTTTATGATAACCTTGTTTAGAGGGTTTTGAACCTTTTGAGGGGTTTGAGGTATAAGTATCATATTTTTTGGATATTATTTTATTGGCGGGTATTATTCAAGTGGTAGGACTATTTGTTTTGCATCAAAACTTTCAACCACGGTAAGGGATGGTTGGAGCTTTTTTCTTCAACGTTTGAAAAATAACGTTTTTTTAACAAACGAAAGCAACGAAACTGTGTTTCTAAACGCCACCAGAATTTTTTACTTACTATGTATTTTTCAAATTCATAAAAAACTTCTTTTTTTAAACGGTCGTTGATAAATGACGTTTTTTTCCATTCCTGACGACAATTTATTGTAGAAAGACAAAACCAATTTTGATGGATAAAAACTGCAAAAACGTGGAAGTGAAAAAACTGTCAAAAATGGGAGAAACAACATGTTTAGAAGTGTATGTTACAAACACATAAATACATATTGGCCCTACACACACTAGTTTTCACCGTGACTGATGTGAAAACTGAAATGGCGACATCCAGCCTACTCTTATTGTATGCTATACGTGTTTTAGTTTTCAAATTTTCAAAGTTTAATTTTCATTTATTTATATTCAAATTTAAATTTTATCAAATAATTCAACCGTGTTCATTAATTTGCACTTTAATTTTTTTCAGTTTTCACACGAAGTCACGGTGAAAACTAGTGTGTGTAGGTAGGGTTCAAACGGGATTGACTTTTCGGGATCGGGATCGGGATCGGGATTGGTTTTTTGAGATTTCGGGATCGGGATCGGGATCGGGATTGGCCGGGATTGGGGTCACGGGATCGGGATCGGGATTGGCATTTTTTCGGGATCGGGATTGGGGCCTTGGGATAGAGATTTTGGCCAATGTTTTGGCATCCACAGTTGTTCATAAAGGTCTAAAAACACTGTTGGGTGCCAGAAACGTGGCATAAAATGAACGCTGGGGGTTTGCGTTCACATTTTTGCATGCAAAAACGTCGTTTTTTCACGTTTGATAATTTCCACTAATTTTTCCGGGATCGGGATCCCGGACTTTGGAGTTTCTCGGGATCGGGATCGGGATTTGAAAAGTTTCGGGATCGGGATCGGGACTGCTAAATCCCGGAATTTAACGGGATCCGGGATCGGGATCGGGATCCCGTTTGAACCCTATGTGTAGGCACATTTTAGGACCTGAATTCAGATTCAACATGAGTCGAGCGACGGGTGCCAAAGGGGACACGGGTGTTTTTGTGCAGAGAACTTTGGCAAGATTGTGTCAACTCGTGTCGCAGTTTGACACTGCGTTAATTAATGATGTCACATCTATTGGTTTGTGTTTCATTTTTTCTCTCCTAATTTTCGTTAGGGATTTTTTGGCGGTAAGATATTTTCTTCCGGGTGCCAGTTCCGCAAATTGAGAAGTGAAAGTAAAATGGCAAAAGTAAAGTAAAATGACAAAAGTGAAGTGAAATGACAAGTAAATTGGCAAAAGCGAAGTAAAAATAAAAAGTACTTCTCTTCGCTTTTGCTATTTTACTTTTCACTTCTCACTTTGCGGAACTGGCCCCAGGCTTTTGCCAAGGCAAAATGTAGAAGTTATAGGAATATAGCTAAGTGAAAAAGTCAGCTCACAGTCGATAATAAGTCAAGTTACAAGTAAACTCAATCGTGACAAGTGTTTTCATTCACAAATTTTACATCGCTGATAAGTTTACTGGTCACTCGATCGGTTTGCTTATGACTACTTAGCACTTAACTCTTGCACTTTTGTCACTTAGCACTTTTGTCACTTGTTCCCCTGTAGAATAAGCAGTTATTCACATCATATCATAAATTTCATCAAATTACAATTCCAAAGAATTCAAGGTGTTTTTTCTCTCAAAGATTTGCAAAAAATTTAGGAAAATATTGCACTGTAGTCAAAAAATTTTTATTTCCAGACAACCAGTTGGCCCGATTGGCGGAATTATCATCTACTTTTGTTGAAAACGGCACTTTTCTTGATCAGGATGAAAAATGCTCTCGTCTAATGCAAGAAATTCTAGAATATCCCGATGTGACAGCCAAAGCTTATGTCGAATTGGAACCGTGCCAAATCGTTCAAGTTAGTCACGTTTCTTGAGAAGTTGTAATTTTTTTTAAATATTGTTTCTGTCGCCTGCGGAATTATTCGTCTAAACCATTTTAAAGTGTCAAAAATATTCACATTACAAAAATACCCTGCACTCAGGGGTTTTGTAGATTTGGACCCCCGCGGGGGTTCATATAGATAGCAAATCGCTCCTCCGGAGGGATAGATAGCTGAAAAATTTTGGGGCGGGGGGGTTCAATATATAGGCACGGACGTAGCCAGGATTTTTGAACGGGGGGGCGGATTGTATACAGAGCCCGGCGAACGGGGGGGGGGGCGGCGCCCCCCCCCCTAAAATTTTACCCCTGTGGTAAAGGAATGGCGCCTTGGCGCCAGCGCCATTCGTAGGCGCCACGCCATGGCGCTATTGGCGTTGGCGTTAACGCCAAATACTGCTGTACGTGTATGTATTTTACATACATATACAGCGATGGCGACCCATTTTGAGCCGTTTTTTGTCCTAAACTATAGGTATCAAGGAAAAATACTGACCGGCAACGAAATGCGCGCTTGCGCGCAAAATCTTTCCGAACTGCCGACAAAATCGCTTTACGGAAGTGCCATTTCTGGCATATTTTTTTATCCGACCCGGGAAGGGGGGGGGTGGCCGCCCCCCCGCCCCCCCCCCTGGCTACGTCCTTGTATATAGGCATAGAAGGGAGGAAAAGGAGAAAAATCGCTAAAAGTAGCTGAAAAATGGCTAAAAATGGGTATATAAGGACATATAGTACTAAAAATAGCTGAAAATAGGCAGTTAGACGCATGAACCAGTGATTTTGGAGGTGAAAATTTATATAAAGGTATGAAAAATAGCGATTTTGAGCGAAAATCAGGGTATAGTTTCTTAAAAATCGCTCGAGATAGGTAAATAGCTGGCCGATTTGGGGGGGGGGGGGGTTGGGGGATAGTAGCCGATAAATTTGCCTCCGGGATTGATAGTATTTCCTCGAAATACCTCCCCCTCGAAATACCCCCCCTCAAAATCGGCACTATGAAATTGTTGTCCGGGAAATGCACAACAGATGTTCAAAACACTTACTGTGTTACGTTAGAACATCGTTTATACCATCTGCATCCTTATATAAGGCTGTAAAAACTTATAAATGGTGGTTATTGTTGCATTTTTCACGTTTTTCTCTCAAAATTCTCACTCTGAAACGATCACCCCCGGGGGGTATTTCGAGGAAATACGGTAGATAGCTGAGCGGGCCTCTGGGATAGATAGATAGCTGGCGGATTTGAGGGGGTAACTCCCCCAACCCCCCCCCCTACTAAACCCCTGCCTGCACTTGAAAAAGAGACATTGGGGGAGGGAAGTTCAAGAGTCTGAAACACCCCCTCCAATGTATCAAATCAGCTTCCAACTTCCATCGCTGTCTCACACAAGCCCCGCCCACTTCTTAGCACTCGTTCCGCGTGTGCCGCGCAGCGAGCGCCGCACTGCGCACAACGCACCTGGCTTCCATGCAGACGGACGCGCGCAGACAGGCCGCCCTGTGTTTGTTCGCCTTGGCCGCGCAAATGATTAGAAGTCAGGTGGCAGTCCCGAGCCCTGTAAAATGCCCTGTGAAATGTCAAATGTCATGCAAAGTGTCAAAAGTCATGGAAAATGTCTTGCAAAATGGCAAATCGGTTGCCATTTTGCAGGGCATTTTCCATGAATTTTGACACTTTGCATGACATTTTAAATTATATAGGGCTTTTGAAAGGGTCTGGGAATGCCCCAAGGTTAAAGTTTTGGGACTGAAACCGATTTTCGATTGCCCTCATGTGGGGAAATAAGTTGTGTATTTCGTTGGATAATTTTGATTTTTTTTGGATGGATAGATTTTGTGGTAATTTCGCGCTGCTCGATTCTCATTTTTCTCGCTGTTTTCATGTTTTTTTTAAAAATATTTATTTAGTACATTCGTTTGTAAATATACACTAGAATATACGTGTCCAAAATTACTTATTTAGGTATACTCCAGCGACATTACATCCCGGGGTGCTATAAAGCTGTGTAACACCCCGAGTGTTGTGCACAGGGGGGGGGGGTGTAACCCCAAACTGAAAGGCTGGAACTTCACTGAAATTCTAAACCAAAATGAAGTCAAATGACTCGGAAAGTTGAATTTATCACCAGACAACAACCTAAGCTCACTCAGCTACCAAAATCACTTTTTCACAGTTTTTTTCCGCAAACAGTAAATCCATCACACCATATCATTTCATCATCACACATAACTTTTCGTCATCACGAAGTCACAGCAACTATTTAGATACCCCGAACATCATTGATTTTTCTCACACAGATTGGGTGATCACAGGTTTTAACCAGAGTTGTTCACGTAACATATTTCTCCATGTAAATACTTGGCGGACCGCATAGTATGCGTCTAAAATTACTCATGTAGTAGTAGATAACGCTTGAGCAGGATACTTATATTTACACACATTTTCACAAAAAATGATACTAATATATTTCATGACATTGCATTGCAATGGGTAAATCGGTGTACAATTTTTGACAAGTGTCAAAACAATTCATGCACAGTTTTTCGATTGTAAAATATTTGTCAATTTTTTCAACTTGTAATGTATGAGTTGTCAATTCTTTGCATATCTTTATCAATATGTCAACTCTGACTTTCACCGTTGGGTTGTGTTTTAGACACTGGCGACACTACCAGACCCTGTAAAAAGTCCTGTAAAATGTCAAATGTCATGGAAAATGCTCTGCAAAACGGCAACCGAGTTGCCATTTCGCAGGGCATTTTCCATGAAGTTTGACATTTTGCATGACATTTGACATTTTACAGGGCTTTTTACAGGGTCTGGGATTGGCACCTGGGCGCACACGTGAATGGTTCCCACCAAAAGGTTCATTTCACTTTTCAAATGCGGTATACTGTCGATTGTGAACACCAGTGACTCGGTGTTGCTGTACGACAGCAAGTACTGCGATGCGACAATTGAGTTTAAATAAGTTTAGGATACAATTCATCTCTGAGTGCCGTATTTCATCGAATACCCCCTCGAAATCGGCACTGAAAAAATAATCCCCCCTCGGTGATTGTTGCATTTTTCTACGTCTACGTTCGTTACAAACGACGAATGAGTACTGAAAGTGGAAGAACATTGTGGCGAAATAGTAACCCCCGTCCCTCGTTTAACCCCCTCAAAATTGACACTGAAAAAATAAACCCCCTATCCATTTTCCAAGGTTGGATAAAATATTTACCGTAGTGTCAAGGTCTGGTGTGGCAGATATTTGTTCGGCAGCATTGTGTAACACCCCTTCATTAGTATAAACACTGTCCGAGCCAGGTTCGGCGCCTAGTCCGAATCTGTGCCGGATGCCACATCTCCAAGCGTGGATAAATTTTGACATTTTTGAGGAATATACTAACATTTCTCGAGCACTTAGCACTCCCAGACCCTGTAAGACGTACGTTTGCCATTTTGCAGGGCATTTTCCATGACTTTTGACACTTCGCATGACGTTTGACATTTTACAGTATCTGGAACTGGCGCCTGGCGCTAGCGCCAAAACCAAAAATCATTTCACTCTGGCGCCATTGGCGCTTGGCGCTCAGAGGTTCGGAAAGGCGCCATTGGCGCTTGGCGCCAAAGTCCTGGCGCTTTTAAATAACTAGTCCCATCTATCACGATGATGCGGGCTCACATAGCACGCGCAAATATATGCCACAGTCAGTACGTTTTCCCATGCCCACTGATATAATCGTGATGCCGCTCTGTCGCAGTTCACGCGCCTTGTCGAATGCCAGACTTTGTGGATTATCCAAGGGATAACCGTCGGTGATCAGGGGGCAGTCCCAGACCCTGTAAAATGTCAAATGTCATGACAAATGTCAAAAGTCATGGAAAATGCCCTGCAAAATAGCAACCGAGTTGCCATTTTGCAGCGCATTTTACATGACTTTTGACACCTGCATAACATTTGACATTTTACAGGGTCTGTGACTGGCACCAGCAGAATCATCTGCGTGCAGCGGTCGCAATTCAGAGAAAAATGGATCTTTTTCAGAAAATGTCATAATTAAATGTAAGCTCATAAAATCTCGCAAAATTTTTATTAAATTAAATTTCTATGGAAAAATGATGAGAAAACACAAAGGATATTTTTTGGTATATATTATTCTCATAAAAAATACAGTTTCACCTGCTGTATCACATACAACAAAAAGTTTTTGCTATAAATACAATGCCATGTTTTGACAGTGAAAACTCATTTATGTTTGCACATTTTTTTCATAGTTTTCCCCCAATGTGTTACAAAAGAGAAAACCAAAAAATTACAAATCAAGGAAGTAGCCAGGGGTAGGGTTCAAACGGGATTGACTTTTCGGGATCGGGATCGGGATCGGGACTCACTTTTTGAGATTTCGGGATCGGGATCGGGGTTTCGGGATCGGGATTGGTTTTTTGAGATTTCGGGATCGGGATCGGGATTGGCCGGGATTGGGGTCACGGGATCGGGATCGGGATTGGGATAGGCATTTTTCCGGGATCGGGATTGGGTTCTAGGGATAGAGACTTTGGCCATTTTACTGGCATTCACAATTGTTCATAAAGGTCTCAAAACACTGTTGGATGCCAGAAAAGTGGCATAAAATTGACGCTGCGGGTTTGCATCCACTTTTTTGCATGCAAAAACGTCATTATTTCACTTCTTATAATTTCCACTAATTTTTCCGGGATCGGGATCCCGGACTTGGGAGTTTCTCGGGATCGGGATCGGGATTTGAAAATTTTCGGGATCGGGATCGGGATTGGTATTTTTGAGATTTCGGGATCGGGATCGGGATTGGGGTTTCGGGATCGGGACTGGTAAATCCCGGAATTTCACGGGATCCGGGATCGGGATCGGGATCCCGTTTGAACCCTAGCCAGGGGGGCGGGGTGCGGCCGCCCCCCCCCCTTCCCGGGCCGGACCAAAAAATGTGCCAGAAATGGCACTTTCAGACGACGATTTCGTCGACAGTTTGAAACCATTTTGCGCGCAAGCGCGCATTCTCCCAGCGCCATGGCGCCATTCCCCTACAACAGGGGTAAAATTTTAGGGCCCCCCGCTCGCCGGGCTCCCTATACAATCCGCCCCCCGCTCAAAAATCCTGGCTACGTCCCTGTTACAAATGGTGACCTCTTTGCTCTCATTGCTGTCACAATGTGAAAACCAAATTGAGTTTTCACACAGAAGTCACGGTGAAAACTAGTGTATGTAGGCCCATTGGACATCCACACTAGGGTTCAAACAGGTTTTTGTTTTCAAAAAGTTTTTCAGGCTGGGACTGGGGCCAGAAATTTTTCTTATCAGGACAGGGAACTAGGTTTTCGTACCTGGGACTGGGACCGGCATTTTTTCAATTGGGACTGGGACCGTGGTGTCGGGACTGGGACAGGGACCAGTAGCGACATAGTCCCGGAATTTTGCCAAACCATCTACCATGACCGTGGTTCCATTTGAACCATAATCCACACCACTTTTTTGCTGTGCATTTAGGTATAATATTTGTGGTCCCACAGAGAAAAAGGGTGTGTGATGTGCAGTGAAGTGTCATGAAGTGTCTTCATGCAGATGTGTAGTCTTTTGAATTTCTCCATTTTCTCTCATCATATATTTGTGCACATTTTTTGTTGTCCAGTTTTTCTCCAGTTTTGTGGCAGATGAATTTGCAACTACCCCAAACTCCCACTTTCTGTGAAGTTTTTCTATTCATACCATGTGCACTAACCTTTTTTGTTTCTTGATCAAGTGGGGTAACATCAAATAGTTCTTTGCATGTCTGAAAAAAGTGAGAAAACCTCAATGTGTCACTATTTGAGTGAATGTGATTCATTATGATAATAGGTAGGTGATGGAAATCATTTGTTGCAAAACATGTACCGTATTCTGAAAACCTCTCTCTGAAAAAATAAACCCCGTGGGGGTATTTCAAGGGAATACGGTATTTACTTTAGTATACTTGATTACCAGAGTTGTTAAAATACTGGTATTTTTGGAAAGTGTAAGTGTACGCATAAATACACTTTCCAAATTTTGAGTATGGATACTGTAAGTGTAAGGTATTTTTAAAATACCTAGGAAAGTGTAAAAAAAGTGTAGGCGTAAAAATTTTTAAGAGAGCTCTTGCTGTTGAGCATCAGATGACACCCTTCCTTTCACTTTTAGATGAAATTACTGATCATTCCATTCATTTTTCACTATCTCATCAAACACAATCATCAAAACATTGTCGTCGGAATCCATCATCTGACCCAAAATTCCCAATCTGATGCCACGATAATATCCGAGAGACAATTTTTTACAACACACTTATATTTTGACACAATTTATATTTCTATTGCTATTTTCAGTGAGCTATTGCACACGTTCTTCTTCAATTTCTTTTTTGTAGTGTTACACTTTTTCAAAACCGTAAAACTGGCCCATGTGAATTTTTTTTATCAATTTTATTACCCGGGTAATTTGGCTGGGAAAGCATAAAAAGTGTACGGGTATTTTATAAAAGTGTAAGCGTAAGTCTAAATATAAATACCCATTTACCCAGGTATTTTGGGTAACTGTAAATACGCTTTCGTAACTCTGTTGATTACTGAGGACAGTACAGGAGGCACTCCCAGACTAGGGTTGGCCGATTTTTTTTTAAACGTTTTTTTAATAAAAAAAAACGTTTTTTTTAAAAAACATCGACCGAAATTTTTTTTTTTTTTAAACATCAACCGAAATTTTTAGTACTAAGCACTAGGTATTTTGCAAAATTTTTGTGCGCAAGCGCGCAATTTCACACACAAATTGACATTGGTGGTTGTTTTCATTGGTTTTGTGGCATTTTTAGTATCAAAGTATCCATTTCTATGTGCTACCATGGGTTAATAAGCCGTCATGTGTTGCTGTAGTATATAATATTGAGGTAATTTGCTTCCATGTACCTCCACAGTGTATAACTTCACTCCGAAAGTAACAACATCCTTTTATAACCTTGTTTCATCACTATTCCGTGCCAAACTTTACCTGAAGTCACGAACATTCGCGTATAAGGCGATATACGAACGTATTGACAAAAATGGATATTTTTGACACAAATCACCACTTATAATGCTGTCCCATGGCTCCACAGCCATTATATGGTCATATATAACATCACAGAGTATTGCCTATGTCTGATATAACTATATATTTATGTTGACACAAGGTCATATCTGGGAGCTTTTAAAAAAACATTGAGTTAAAAACAACGTTTTTTTCCAACCCTATCCCAGACCCTGTAAAAAGCCCTGTAAAATGTGAAATGCCATGCATGCCCTGCAAAATGGCAATCGAGTTTTGAGCCCTGACAGAACCACTTTATCATATTGATTCATTGTATTGTTAATTGAATGATGACATACCTGGAAGCCTGGTACAAACAAAGTACTTGAACCTGGGAATGGTATACTCGTAATGGCTGCCTGTGAATGGATGCAATGATTGATTACAAGTGTGTCAATTTACAGGGGTGCTCATTTTTAGCGGGCATTGGAAAAATTGATTAACTCTGGTTCTATAATGCTGTGATTACAGCTCGGGCATAAAATTGACCTGGCGTAAAATTGATTTTGGGCATAAAATTAATTACAGGTGATAAGATAAAGATATGGTGTTGTAATTTCAGTCAAAGAAAGCGCACATGCAGATGTTGCTTGTGTCCAAAGCTCATCAGTTTATTTTAATTGTACTAGAAGTTATGAATTTTGGCGCAATTTTTGTTAATTTCATGCCCTAATTTTACGCAACTTACAGCGCATAATTGAAAAAATTGTGGTAAAACTCATAACTCCCCGTACGATTGAAATAAACTCATGAGCTTTGGACACAAGAAACGTCTGCATCTAAGCTTTCTTTGACTGAAATAACAATGTCGTATCTTTATCCATTCATCTGTAATTAATTTTACGCCAAAAATCAATTTTTTGCCCAGTCAATTTTACGCCCGAGCTGTAATCGCAGCATTAGAGCTACAATTACCATATTTTAACACAGTACAAACGAGAATATAGCTGACCTTATGAAAGTTCTGCTCTAATTTGACCTATTTCTCCATGCGATAAGTGTGCTTTAATTTTAAAGCGTGGTGAAGTATCACATTTTGTTGGGAACTGCACAAATAATGACTATCTACATTTTACAGAAAGAAAAGGTAATTTTACTTGCTTTTACAGTTTCCTGAAAGAAAAAATAAATACTTGCATTTACGCTTTCTGGAAAAAAAGCATTTTACTCTCATTTACTCGTGAGTAAAAGTAAAAAAAATTACTTTATGCTTTCTGTACTCGGGGGCGAGTAAAAACAAAATTACTTTAAGCATACGTATACTTTGAAAAAAGTTTGGTACTTTTAACAACTCTGCTCACCTGAACTTCTGCATTTGTTTTTCCACTGAACTGACTGAATGGTAGAATTCTGGGGGCACTCTCAAGCCCTGTAAAGTGTAAAGCAATGTGTCAAATGTAAAGTCAAATGCAAAGTAAAGTGTCAATCAAAACAAAAAAAGAAAAGATTTTATTACTGAACTTTGCATGACAATTGACAGTTTACTTTGCATTTGACTTTACATTTGACACTTTACTTAACACTTTACAGGGCTTGGGACTGCCACCTGGGAGTCGATGAACCGAACACGTCGACTGCGACTTGGAAGTATCCGAATGGCTGGTCACAGTTTATACGTCGACCAACTACTTCTGAGGCTATTCCCAGAACGTATGCTGCGCGGTGATTGGTTTAATTGGACGAAGCAAAAAATGAAGTCAGGAAAAGGCACTTGTGTGTGATTAGCATTCGAAAAAATCACTTATTTTTTGGAAAAAATACAAAAATATATTACTCCAAGTTTGGAAAAATATAAGCATATATAAATCACTCTAGGTCTTCAGAAAATATAATTAAATTACTGAAAAAATAACTCTAAGCTAAAAAATCTAAAAAAATCACTCCTACTTTATTTCAATTCCAGTTGATATTATGGGCTGTATTTACTATTTGCAAGCAGAAAAATGTACTCTAATATCCCCCAATCCATTAATTATCATTTCACAAGCACTATTCATCAAAACATATACAATTGTGAAAGAATTGCGTGCTAGGTATGCCTAATGTAAAAGATAGGACGCACAATCACAGGCCTCATTGTGCCCAATTCGTGTGTGTTTTTGCACACAATGCAGTCACTATTTATTAGTACAAATGCCCTTTACAAACACGATCCACAATCTTGACAAACAGGGTTAGTAGATGGCAAAGTTGCTTCCCAAGAATGCAATTGCACATGTATAGGGGGTTGACTTGAGTTTTTAGGGGCTGAGTTTACAATTCAGGGTTGAGTTGATGGGTGTTTATAAATTAGGGTTGAGTTGACAGAAGTTTAAAAATAAGGGGCTGTTGACACAAGTTCACAAATTAGAGGCTGAGTTTATGGGAGTTGAGTTGATGGGTGTTTGCCAAATTAGGGGCTGAGTTTATGGGAGTTAACAATAACATTACCATAATCCTTAAGTGAGGCCCCCGGGGCTAAAAAATATAAATTGTGATATAATGCATTTGTGGGTTACTGATTACAATGATTTGAAATATGCACTCCATTCTGACAGTACATTACAATAACCCTGAAATTGAACCCAAAATGGGGCCAAAACTTTCAAATTGTGAAATGATGCATTGTGGGTTTCTAATTGCACTGATTTGATATATAATGCACTCCATTTTGACACTACATTACCATAACCCTGAAAATGAACCACTGGGGCCAAAAACTTTCAATTTGTGAAATGATGCAATTTTGGGTTTCTGATTGCACTGATTTCAAATTTAGGTTTCTGATTGCACTGATTTGATATATGCACTCCATTGACACTACATTACCATAACCCGTTAATGAACCCATGGGGCCAAATACTTTCAATTTGAGAAATGATGCATTTTTGGGTTTCTGATTGCACTCATTTGAAATATGCACTTCATTTTGACACTACATTACCATAACCCTGAAAATGAACCACTGGGGCCAAAAACTTTCAATTTGTGAAATGATGCATTTTTGGGTTTCTGATTGCACTGATTTCAAATTTGGGTTTCTGATTGCACTGATTTGATACATGCACTCCATTTTGACACTACATTACCATAACCCTCAAAATGGACCCATGGGGTTAAATACTTTCAATTTGAGAAATGATGCATTTTCGGGTTTCTGGTTGCACTCATTTGAAATATGCACTTCATTTTGACACTACATAACCATAACCCTAAAATGAACCCCCTGGGCCAAAAACTTTCAAACCATAAAATGATGGATTTGTGGGTTTCTGAGTGTAGCGATTTCAAATATGCCCAGGGCTTAAAAATTAGAAATTGTGAAATGATTCAATGTGGGTTTCTAATTGCACTGATTTGAAATATGCACTCTGTTTTGACACTACATAACCCTGAATACTACATAACCATAACCCTGAAAATGAAGCTCTGGAGCCAAAAACTTTCAATTTGTGAAATCATTCATTTTTGGGTTTCTGATTGCACTGATTTCAAATTTGGGTCTCTGATTGCACCAATTTGATATATGCACTCCATTTTGACACTACATTACCATAACCCTAAAAATGAACCCATGGGGCCAAATACTTTCAATTTGAGAAATGATGCATTTTCGGGTTTCTGAAAGCACTCATTTGAAATATGCACTTCATTTTGACACTACATTACCATAACCCTAAAAATGAACCCCCTGGGCCAAAAACTTTCAAACCATAAAATGATGGATTTGTGGGTTTCTGAGTGTAGCAATTTCAAATATGCCCAGGGCTTAAAAAATTAGAAATTGTGAAATGATTTGATGTGGGTTTCTAATTGCACTGATTTGAAATATGCAATCCATTTTGACACTACAAAACCCTGAAAACTACATAACCATAACCCTGAAAATGAACCTCTGGAGCCAAAAACTTTCAATTTGTGAAATCATAAATTTTCAGGTTTCTGATTTCACTCATTTGAAATATGCACTTCATTTTCACACTACATTACCATAACCATAAAAATGAACCCCCTAAGCCAAAAACTTTCAAATCATAAAATGATGCATTTGTGGGTTTCTGATTGTAGCGATTTCAAATATGCACTCCATTTTGACACTACATTACTAAAACCCTGAAATTGAACCCCTAGACCCAAAAATTTCTTATTGTGAAATGATGCATTTTGCAGGTTTCTAATTGCACTGATTTGAAATGACTCAATTTCAACTCTACATTACTGTAAGCCTTTAATTGAACCCATGGGGCTAATAAATTAGAAATTGTGAAATGATGCATTTGTGGCTTTTTGATTGCCTTGATTTGAAATATGCACTTCATTTTGACACTACATTACCATAACCCTGAAAATGAACCCCCAGGGCCAAAATTTTCAAATCATAAAATGATGTGTTTGTGGGTTTCTGATTGTAGCGATTTCAAATATGCACTCCATTTTGACACCACATTACTAAAACCCTGATAATGAACCCCTGGGCACAAAAACTTTCAATTTGTGAAATGATGCATTTGTGGGTTTTTTATTGCACTGATTTGAGATGTGCACTCCATTTCTACTCTACATTACCATAACTTTTTAAGTCTAACCCCTGGGGCTAAAAAATTGAAAATTGTGATCTGATGCATTTGTGGATTGATGATAGTGATTTTTTGAAATATTCATACCATTTTCCAAATTAGGGGCTGAGTTTACAGGAGTTTCCAAACTAGGGGCTGTGTTTACAGGATTTAGAGGGGGTCCCCATGGGGTGCCATTTTTGGGGGGTCTCCAGGGGGTGCCATTTTCTGGAGGCACATATGGGGGTGTCATTTCAAGGGGGTCCACATGGGATGCCATTTTTTGGGTGGTCCCCAGGGGTGCCATTTTTTGGTGGTCCTCAGGGGGGTGCTATATTTTTTTTTGCGGGGGGGGGGGGTCCATATGGGGTGCCATTTTGAGGGGGGGGTCCCCAGGGGGGTGCCATTTTTGGAGAGTCCCCAGGGGGAGCCAACTTTGGGTGGGTCCCCAGGGGGTGCCATTTTTGTGGGGGTTCCTAGGGGGTGCCATGTTTGGGGGGTCCCCAGGGGGTGCTATTTTTGGGGGGTCCCAAGGGGGTGCCATTTTTAGGGGGTCCCTAAGGGGTGCCATTTTCTGGTGGTCCTCAGGGGGTGCCATATTTGTGGGGCCCTAGGGGGTCCCATTTTTGGGCGGTTCCCAGGGGGTGCCACTTTTGGGGGGTTCCCCAGGGGGTGCCATTTGGAGGGGGGTCCCCATTGGGGTGTCAGTTTTTGCAAGCCTCTGAGAAGTGGGTACCTAAAGCAGGATTCTTTCCAACCTTCAGTTGGGTTTTGTAGAGTCACCAGGGGGAGCCAACTTTGGGTGGGTCCCCAGGGGGTGCCATTTTTGTGGGGGTTCCTAGGGGGTGCCCTGTTTGGGGGGTCCCCATGGGTGCTATTTTTGGGGGGTCCCTAAGGGGTGCCATTTTTGGGGGGTCCCTAAGGGGTGCCATTTTTTGCTGGTCCTCAGGGGGTGCCATATTTGTGGGGCCCTAGGGGGTCCCATTTTTGGGCGGTTCCCAGGGGGTGCCACTTTTGGGAGGTTCCCCAGGGGGTGCCATTTGGAGGGGGGTCCCCATTGGGGTGTCAGTTTTTGCAAGCCTCTGAGTAGTGGGTACCTATAGCAGGATTCTCTCCAACCTTCAGTTGGGTTTTGTGGTTCTCTACAATTTATACCACAAGGATTTACAAACACAAAAAGAACAGCAAAGCACAAATGTAACCAATTGAAGATTACAACAAAGTTTGACACCTTGCAAAAACCACACTATCATATCACAAAACCTATACCACACAGAATGCACAGGGTCCCCAGGGGGGTGCCATTTTTGGAGAGTCCCCAGGGGGAGCCAACTTTGGGTGGGTCCCCAGGGGGTGCCATTTTTGTGGGGGTTCCTAGGGGGTGCCATGTTTGGGGGGTCCCCAGGGGGTGCTATTTTTATGGGGTCCCAAGGGGGTGCCATTTTTGGGGGGCCCTAAGGGGTGCCATTTTCTGGTGGTCCTCAGGGGGTGCCATATTTGTGGGGCCCTAGGGGGTCCCATTTTTGGGCGGTTCCCAGGGGGTGCCACTTTTGGGAGGTTCCCCAGGGGGTGCCATTTGGAGGGGGGTCCCCATTGGGGTGTCAGTTTTTGCAAGCCTCTGAGTAGTGGGTACCTATAGCAGGATTCTCTCCAACCTTCAGTTGGGTTTTGTGGTTCTCTACAATTTATACCACAAGGATTTACAAACACAAAAAGAACAGCAAAGCACAAATGTAACCAATTGAAGATTACAACAAAGTTTGACACCTTGCAAAAACCACACTATCATATCACAAAACCTATACCACACAGATTGCACACTGCACACCATCATACCAAATCGCAAACTGTCTACATTTTACTACCGAGTTTCATGCCCAACCATTTTACAGAAGTTTACAAAAATCCATTCCAAAACATTGCATCTTTGGTATTGGTCTTGTTATTGTTGGTAGATTACATACCGCATTTCAAAACACATGCCTAGCATGTGGGCAAACTTAACTAAAGTATCATATTTTCTCCAATGGTATTAATTGTAGAGAACCACAAAACCCGACCGAAGGTCGGAGAGAATCCTGCTAGTTCAATACAATAGGTACGCTGAGCAAGTTAAGTGCAAAATCACCCCTATTAGTTTTTTACTAACCCCCTGGGTACAGAAAATGTAAAGTAAATTTTTTTACTTTTACTCATGGGTAAACATCAGAAAAATACTTCTTCCCCAGAAAATGTAAAAATTTGTATTTATTTAGGAATTTTGCACTCATTTTCACTCAAAATAACTAATTTTCATTCCTTTCATACCATTTTAACCTTCAAAAACACTAGTTCATGAGTTATGTGCCTATTTTCAGCTATTTTCGGCAATTTTTTTCCTATTTCTCACTTTATTCTCCCTTTTCCCATCTATGCCTTGAAAAAGCCAATAACGCGGCCTATCTGAAATATGTTTTTTGTACTTGATTACTTTCAAAAAGTATATGTAAAGGCAAGTACAGGCACTTTTTTAAAGTATAGATAAATGTATTTTCTCAGTACTTGAGTATATGTACTTTTTGAGTAAACGTATATACATTTTAACAACTATTGTGTCAAGAAGGGCTCCGACTCAACTCGAATCGTGACTCGAGGGTAAAATTGGGTACCAACTCGACTCGGCTGACTCGACCGGAAAAATATAGCCCTGACTCGAGACCAGGGTTGGTTTTATAAAAATCATTTGTATACAAATTGTATAAAAATTGTATAAAAATGTATTTCATTTTTATTTTATTCTTGTTTCATTTTATTTTATTTTATTCCAAAATGATAATAAAATAATAAAATGGACCATTTTACAAAAAATTTACAAAAATTTTACAGAAATTTTACAAAAAATCAAAATCTTGCATGCAAGGTCAGCAAAATGTGATAATTAGGCCTGAACATGAAAAACGTGTGACAAATTTTTCCATTACTTTGCAAAAGTTGCATGCAGTAGGTATTGTTAGCTAGTTGCAAGTGTTAAGTTACAATTATCAATAAGAATGGTTTGCATTTTCAGTAGAAGGATTACTGGAGTATGCTGGGCGCATTTGTAAAACATCATGCAAAGTGTCAATTGTCATGACAAATGTAGTAAAGAGTCAATTGGCATCTCAAATGTCAAGCAAAGTATAATTGTCATGACAAACGTCATGCAGAGTGTAAATTGTGTATCTGAATCATATGTTTTGGTATACAAATCTTATGTTTTTGTATCCAAATGTTCACAAAAGATTTGGTTACAAAAACAACAAGATTTGGATACAAAAGATAAGATTTGGATACAATTTGCTTTACAGTTTCCACTTTGATTTATATTTGTCATGGCAATTGACACTTTACTTAAAATTTTCATGAAAATTGACACCTCCCATTCCATTTCATATGATATTTTGACACTTTACATGGCTTGGGACTGCCCCAGCTCCGCGAATGAACAGGTTGAACTATAAACAACAGAAAAAAAAATTACAAAAAATATGAATTTTTATACAATTTTTACAAAAATATGAATTTGTATACAATTTTACACAATTTTTACAAAAATTCGAATTTTTATACAATTTTTATTTTTATTTTGAAATTTTCCATTTTATTTTATTTTATTTTATTCTTCAATTTTCCATTTTATTTTTATTTTATTTTTATTCTTTTCTGAGATTTTGCCAACCCTGCTTGAGACTTGTATTTAGTTTTTGCCTGGCCGTGGCCAAAAAAAACCTTGGCCAAAATTTTCAGTACTAAGCACTAGGTATTTTGCGATTTTTTTGTGCGCAAGCACGCAATTTCACATACCCATAACCTTTGGTGGTTGTTTTCATTGGTTTTGAATCATTATTAGTGTGAAAGCTTCCATTTGTTCATGCTATTGTGTCATAATTAGCTGTGATATGTTAGTGTAGTGTAGAATACCCAGTCAAAGTGCCTCCATATACTTGTACAGTGTGAAAAATCACTGCTAATAGATCAGCCTTCTATTGTTACTTGATTTAAACACTATTCAATAGCCTACTTCACTTGAAGTCACGAATGTTCGACAAAAGCTGATATAATTACGTGATAAGTCAACATAAAACGGATATTTTTGACAGAAATCACTACTTAAAATGATATCCCATGGCTCCACAGCCATTCTATGGCTATATATAAAATCTCAAAGTACTGTCACCTGTCTGATTTACCTGTATATGTTGACTCTTGACCTGGGAGCTTTTGAAAAAAACGGTTTTATTTTAAAATAAAACCCTTTTTGAAAAAAACGTTGTTTTTTTAAAAAAAACCCTTGACGTTGAAAAAAAAACCTTTTTCGGCCATCCCTAATCTGGAGTGATTTTTGCAAAATTTTACACGAATCTTTGTCCAAAATCACTAATTTTCATACCCATTTATATATTTTCACTTTCAAAATCACTAGTTTGTGTGTTTTTGCTTATTTTCAGCTATTTTTTGTACTATGTGTGCTTACATACCTATTTTCTGTGTAGTCATAAAGCACAATATATCTAGTATGAGTGATTTTCTCAGTGATTTTATTTTCAAATTTCACAACTAATATAAATATATCACTCAAAATTTGAAAAAAATATAAATATATATAAATCACGGGTTACTATATTTATTGTAATTTTTGAAAATATAGATCACGGGTTATTTTTTGAATGCTAGGTGTAGGGTGTCAAATTTCCGTTTTCCGCAGGCAAATTTTTTTCCGTTTTCTGTTCCGTTTTCCGGCTGCTGAAATTTTTTTTCCGTTTTCTGGCAACTTTTTTCCGTTTCCGTGTTTCTGGCTCATTTTCCGTTTTCCGGCTAAATTTTCCATTTTTCCGCCTTTTTTTCGTTTTCCGCCTCAATTTCCAGTTTTTCTGCCTTTTTTCCATTTTCCGCCTCAATTTTCCATTTTTCCGCCTCATTTTATGTTTTTCTGGCTCAACTTTCTGTTTTCTGATCAGCCAAACTGGTAAAAATTCATGCAGATTGTCAATGATGTAGAAAAATTTCAGTTTCCAGCAAAATTACTGCAAATTTTTTCCACTTCCAGCAAAATTTCAGCAAATTTTATCCATTTTCCGTGCAAATTTGCTTTTTCCTTTTCCATTTTTCCGGCCGCTGAAATTTTTTTTCCGTTTCCGTTTCCGTTTTCCGCCAAGTGCAAATTTTTTTCCGTTCTCCGTTCTGTTTTCCAGCCGCTGTAATCATTTTTCCGTTTCCGTTTCCGTTTTCCGTAAAAAAAATTTTTTGACACCCTAGCTAGGTGTGATGCTCAGTGAAGCATCATGAAGAAATGACTTCACACAGATGCGCAGTGTCAGCGGGAAGTCACTTCACATGGCCTCAAAACTTCACGACACTTCACCCACCATTAATGATGGCACACCCTCTCGAAAAAAGTATTTAAATTATTACCGTATTTCCTCGAAATACCCCCCGGGGGGTGATTGTTTCATTGAAGGGGTGGGTAATTATTTCATAGTGACCATTTTCAGGGGGGTATTTCGAGACGGGGGTATTTCGAGGGGGGGCATTTCGAGGAAATACGGTACATGTGGTCGAAATTGGCCGCAATTAATACATCACATATTTATTTACATTGCATACATGATGTACAATATTCCAGACGGGGTATTTCGATCGAGGGGAGTCTATTTTTCCTCAGCTCGCTCAGACCGTGGGGTATTTCTAGTGGGGTTGATTCATGGGGGGGGGGGTAATTCGGTGTAACACGGTAGTCACTATTAAAGGGCCTACATTTCTCAATGAAAATGTCCTTAACTTTAAATCTTAGCACTTTTCCCGTCAATTGTTCACTCACATTGATGCTGCCACTCACTCTTAGAAAGTGGTCAACCTTAAAAGTGTATACCGTATTTCCTTGAAATAACCCCCCCCCCCTCGAAATACCCCCTCAAAATGGGCACTATGAGATAATAACCCCCCTCGAAAAATCCCCCCCCCCCAATTGAGTGTAAAGAGAACGGCAATGACAAAAGCTGCAGTTTATGACCCCGGCAATGCATAACACACGTGAAAAACAATGATTGAGTTAGGTAAATACGATAGAACATGGTTTATACCATCTACATACTTATATAAGGCTGTAGACTTTTATACATGATGGTTTTTGTTGAATTTTTCTACGTCTGCGTATGTTATTAGCACTTGGGGTTCTAATAATTTCTGGCGAAAAAATATCCTCTCCCCCTCGAAATACCCCCCTCAAAATTCTCACTCCCTCGAAAAAATAAACACCCGGGGGGTATTTCGAGGAAATACGGTAACCCCTCAACTTGCAGTTGTGCAAAATAACACGTTGTTTACAACCGAGTGGTGTTTATGATGCGGTCTGTAACAGGACTTGTGATGACATTGGAAATGATAATTTGTTGCAACAGGTTTGATTAGGATACTTTGGGTACTTTCTGTTAAATTGGTCTTCAGGGTTGTGCAAAAATTCACTTCGAACTATGTCTAAAAATAAAACTTGTCATAATTTCCCGTGGACTGGAGATATTCCATTGCAGGTTTTTTTGCTTTTATCCAGGTGCCAGTTCCGCAAATTGAGAAGTGAGAAGTAAAGTGGCAAAAGTGGAGTGGAAAGGCAAGTAAATTGGCAAAAGCGAAGTAAAAAAATAAAAATAAAAGAAATTTCACTGCACTTTTGCCATTTCACTTCGCATTTGCCGTTTTACTTCTCACTTTTCAATTTCTGGAACTGGCCCCAGGTGTTAATGTGATATTCATGTAAAGTGTACAGTTCATGTATTTACTTTACTTGTAAACTAGAGTTTTCTTCACAATAAATTTAAACAGTGGAACACTACATTTTAGAAGAACGCCAAAGAAAAGACTCTAAATTGACACACTAAATTGACAGGTAGTCTGCAAAAACTGGTGTAATACAAGTGGTGAGGTCGCTGGCGACTGTAAAGAGAAGTGCGTCACGTCCATCCAGAAAGGTGCGTTCTGTTGCGACTAGGGTGTCAACTTTCCATTTTCCGTTTTCCGTTTCTGCTTTCCGCGGGCAAATTTTTTTCCGTTTCCGTTTTCCGGCAAGTGCAAAAAATTTTTCCGTTACCGTTTTCCGCCAAAAAGTTCTTGTTGACACCCTTGTTGTGACATCAATTTGCACGTATACTCGGCTTACATGATACTCTGCCCTCGCACTGATTTATGTCTCGTGTTGGAAGCGTGCCAATAATTATTAAATCATGCCATTTCCGTAAAAATGAACAATAAATCATCGATGTGAATAGGTGAATGAATAACATTATAACAACAATCACTTTTGTCATCTTGAAACTCGCATGTGTTAACCAGCGTTGGCACACTTCCAGCGGGAACGACGCATGCAAGGAGTAAAGTAACCGGAGTATATGGGTGCAAATTTACGTAAAGTTCTGAAAAGTGTATAAAAAAGTGTAAAATATTGTGTTATGTCACTAACGATGGCAAAAAAAAGATTCGAAAATTCGAAAATATTTTCGAATTTTCGAATTTTTTCAGAATTTTCGAATTTTTATTCCACCACTGGAAAAAACACTTAAAAATCGATTTTTTTTTTTTGAAAAAATTCGAAAATTCATTTTGGAAAAAACACTTAAAAATTTCAATACTTTTTTTCGGAG
>OZ038453.1:5756797-6188209 GCA_964036195.1 Sphaerolaimus hirsutus | reverse complement strand
TTAACCATTCTTAGGAATGGTGGTAGACATGCACCGTTGCGTAGCTGAGATTGTGCTCTATCAAAATCTACAAACGTTTTGGTGTGTTTGCCATAGCCACTTTATACCTAAGAAACAAAAATGTGAATAAATGTCAATTCTGGACGATTGAGTCACGATTCATGCCTTAACCATTCTTAGGAATGGTGGTAGACATGCACCGTTGCGTAGCTGAGATTGTGCTCTATCAAAATTTACAAACGTTTTGGTGTGTTTGCCATAGCCACTTTATACCTAAGAAACAAAAACGTGAATAAATGTCAATTCTGGCCAATTGATTCACGATTAACGCCTTAACCATTCTTAGGAATGGTGGTAGACATGCACCGTTGCGTAGCTGAGATTGTGCTCTATCAAAATCTACAAACGTTTTGGTGTGTTTGCCATAGCCACTTTATACCTAAGAAACAAAAACGTGAATAAATGTCAATTCTGGACGATTGAGTCACGATTCACGCCTTAACCATTCTTAGGAATGGTGGTAGACATGCACCGTTGCGTAGCTGAGATTGTGCTCTATCAAAATCTACAAACGTTTTGGTGTGTTTGCCATAGCCACTTTATACCTAAGAAACAAAAACGTGAATAAATGTCAATTCTGGCCAATTGATTCACGATTAATGCCTTAACCATTCTTGGGAATGGTGGTAGACATGCACCGTTGCGTAGCTGAGATTGTGCTCTATAAAAATCTACAAACGTTTTGGTGTGTTTGCCATTGCCACTTTATACCTAAGAAACAAAAACGTGAATAAATGTCAATTCTGGACGATTGAGTCACAATACACGCCTTAACCATTCTTGGGAATGGTGGTAGACATGCACCGTTGCGTAGCTGAGATTGTGCTCTATCAAAATCTACAAACGTTTTGGTGTGTTTGCCGTAGCCACTTTATACCTAAGAAACAAAAACGTGAATAAATGTCAATTCTGGACGATTGAGTCACGATTCACGCCGTAACCATTTGTGGGAATGGTGGTAGACATGCACCGTTGCGTAGCTGAGATTGTGCTCTATCAAAATCTCCAAACGTTTTGGTGTGTTTGCCATAGCCACTTTATACCTAAGAAACAAAAACGTGAATAAATGTCAATTCTGGCCAATTGATTCACGATTAACGCCTTAACCATTCTTGGGAATGGTGGTAGACATGCACCGTTGTGTAGCTGAGATTGTGCTCTATAAAAATCTACAAACGTTTTGGTGTGTTTGCCATTGCCACTTTATACCTAAGAAACAAAAACGTGAATAAATGTCAATTCTGGACGATTGAGTCACGATACACGCCTTAACCATTCTTGGGAATGGTGGTAGACATGCACCGTTGCGTAGCTGAGATTATGCTCTATCAAAATCTACAAACGTTTTGGTGTGTTTGCCATAGCCACTTTATACCTAAGAAACAAAAACGTGAATAAATGTCAATTCTGGACGATTGAGTCACGATTCACGCCGTAACCATTCTTGGGAATGGTGGTAGACATGCACTGTTGCGTAGCTGAGATTGTGCTCTATCAAAATCTACAAACGTTTTGGTGTGTTTGCCATAGCCACTTTATACCTAAGAAACAAAAACGTGAATAAATGTCAATTCTGGACGATTGAGTCACGATACACGCCTTAACCATTCTTGGGAATGGTGGTAGACATGCACCGTTGCGTAGCTGAGATTGTGCTCTATAAAAATCTACAAACGTTTTGGTGTGTTTGCCATTGCCACTTTATACCTAAGAAACAAAAATGTGAATAAATGTCAATTCTGGACGATTGAGTCACGATACACGCCTTAACCATTCTTGGGAATGGTGGTAGACATGCACCGTTGCGTAGCTGAGATTGTGCTCTATCAAAATCTACAAACGTTTTGGTGTGTTTGCCATAGCCACTTTATACCTAAGAAACAAAAACGTGAATCAATGTCAATTCTGGACGATTGAGTCACGATTCACGCCGTAACCATTCTTGGGAAAGGTGGTAGACATGCACCGTTGCGTAGCTGAGATTGTGCTCTATCAAAATCTACAAACGTTTTGGTGTGTTTGCCATAGCCACTTTATACCTAAGAAACAAAAACGTGAATAAATGTCAATTCTGGCCAATTGATTCACGATTAACGCCTTAACCATTCTTGGGAATGGTGGTAGACATGCACCGTTGCGTAGCTGAGATTGTGCTCTATAAAAATCTACAAACGTTTTGGTGTGTTTGCCATAGCCACTTTATACCTAAGAAACAAAAACGTGAATAAATGTCAATTCTGGCCAATTGATTCACGATTAACGCCTTAACCATTCTTGGGAATGGTGGTAGACATGCACCGTTGCGTAGCTGAGATTGTGCTCTATAAAAATCTACAAACGTTTTGGTGTGTTTGCCATTGCCACTTTATACCTAAGAAACAAAAACGTGAATAAATGTCAATTCTGGACGATTGAGTCACGATACACGCCTTAACCATTCTTGGGAATGGTGGTAGACATGCACCGTTGCGTAGCTGAGATTGTGCTCTATCAAAATCTACAAACGTTTTGGTGTGTTTGCCATAGCCACTTTATACCTAAGAAACAAAAACGTGAATAAATGTCAATTCTGGACGATTGAGTCACGATTCACGCCGTAACCATTCTTGGGAATGGTGGTAGACATGCACCGTTGCGTAGCTGAAATTGTGCTCTATCAAAATCTCCAAACGTTTTGGTATGTTTGCCATAGCCACTTTATACCTAAGAAACAAAAACGTGAATAAATGTCAATTCTGGCTGATTGAATCACGATTCACGCCTTAACCATTCTTGGGAAAGGTGGTAGACATGCACCGTTGCGTAGCTGAGATTGTGCTCTATCAAAATCTACAAACGTTTTGGTGTGTTTGCCATAACCACTTTATACCTAAGAAACAAAAATGTGAATAAATGTCAATTCTGGCCGATTGAATCATTTTTACTGCCTACACCATTCTTGGGAAAGGTGGTAGACATGCACCGTTGCGTAGCTGAGTTTGTGCTATATCAAAATCTACAAACGTTGTGGTGTGTTTGCCATAGCCACTCTATACCTAAGAAACAAGAACGTGAATAAATGTCAATTCTGGCTGATTGAATCACAATTCACGCCTTAACCATTCTTGGGAAAGGTGGTAGACATGCACCGTTGCGAAGCTGAGATTGTGCTCTATAAAAATCTACAAACGTTTTGGTGTGTTTTCCATAGCCACTTTATACGTAAGAAACAAAAACGTGAATAAATGTCAATTCTGGACAATTGAGTCACGATTCACGCCTTCACCATTCTTGGGAAAGGTAGTAGACATGCACCGTTGCGTAGCTGAGATTGTGCTCTATCAAAATCTCCAAACGTTTTGGTATGTTTGCCATAGCCACTTTATACCTAAGTAACAAGAACGTGAATAAATGTCAATTCTGGCTGATTGAATCACGATTCACGCCTTAAAGATTCTTGGGAAAGGTGGTAGACATGCACCGTTGCGTAGCTGAGATTGTGCTCTATCAAAATCTCCAAACGTTTTGGTGTGTTTGCCATAGCCACTTTATACCTAAGAAACAAAAACGTGAATAAATGTCAATTCTGGCCAATTGATTCACGATTAACGCCTTAACCATTCTTGGGAATGGTGGTAGACATGCACCGTTGCGTAGCTGAGATTGTGCTCTATAAAAATCTACAAACGTTTTGGTGTGTTTGCCATTGCCACTTTATACCTAAGAAACAAAAACGTGAATAAATGTCAATTCTGGACGATTGAGTCACGATACACGCCTTAACCATTCTTGGGAATGGTGGTAGACATGCACCGTTGCGTAGCTGAGATTGTGCTCTATCAAAATCTACAAACGTTTTGGTGTGTTTGCCATAGCCACTTTATACCTAAGAAACAAAAACGTGAATAAATGTCAACTCTGGACGATTGAGTCACGATTCACGCCGTAACCATTTGTGGGAATGGTGGTAGACATGCACCGTTGCGTAGCTGAAATTGTGCTCTATCAAAATCTCCAAACGTTTTGGTATGTTTGCCATAGCCACTTTATACCTAAGAAACAAAAACGTGAATAAATGTCAATTCTGGCTGATTGAATCACGATTCACACCTTAACCATTCTTAGGAATGGTGGTAGACATGCACCGTTGCGTAGCTGAGATTGTGCTCTATCAAAATCTACAAACGTTTTGGTGTGTTTGCCATAGCCACTTTATACCTAAGAAACAAAAACGTGAATAAATGTCAATTCTGGACGATTGAGTCACAATACATGCCTTAACCATTCTTGGGAATGGTGGTAGACATGCACCGTTGCGTAGCTGAGATTGTGCTCTATCAAAATCTACAAACGTTTTGGTGTGTTTGCCATTGCCACGTTATACCTAAGAAACAAAAACGTGAATAAATGTCAATTCTGGACGATTGAGTCACAATACACGCCTTAACCATTCTTGGGAATGGTGGTAGACATGCACCGTTGCGTAGCTGAGATTGTGCTCTATCAAAATCTACAAACGTTTTGGTGTGTTTGCCGTAGCCACTTTATACCTAAGAAACAAAAACGTGAATAAATGTCAATTCTGGACGATTGAGTCACGATTCACGCCGTAACCATTCTTGGGAATGGTGGTAGACATGCACCGTTGCGTAGCTGAAATTGTGCTCTATCAAAATCTCCAAACGTTTTGGTATGTTTGCCATAGCCACTTTATACCTAAGAAACAAAAATGTGAATAAATGTCAATTCTGGCCGATTGAATCATTTTTACCGCCTACACCATTCTTGGGAAAGGTGGTAGACATGCACCGTTGCGTAGCTGAGTTTGTGCTATATCAAAATCTACAAACGTTGTGGTGTGTTTGCCATAGCCACTCTATACCTAAGAAACAAAAACGTGAATAAATGTCAATTCTGGCCAATTGATTCACGATTAACGCCTTAACCATTCTTGGGAATGGTGGTAGACATGCACCGTTGCGTAGCTGAGATTGTGCTCTATAAAAATCTACAAACGTTTTGGTGTGTTTGCCATAGCCACTTTATACCTAAGAAACAAAAATGTGAATAAATGTCAATTCTGGCCGATTGAATCATTTTTACCGCCTACACCATTCTTGGGAAAGGTGGTAGACATGCACCGTTGCGTAGCTGAGTTTGTGCTATATCAAAATCTACAAACGTTGTGGTGTGTTTGCCATAGCCACTTTATACCTAAGAAACAAGAACGTGAATAAATGTCAATTCTGGCTGATTGAATCACGATTCACGCCTTAAAGATTCTTGGGAAAGGTGGTAGACATGCACCGTTGCGTAGCTGAGATTGTGCTCTATCAAAATCTCCAAACGTTTTGGTGTGTTTGCCATAGCCACTTTATACCTAAGAAACAAAAACGTGAATAAATGTCAATTCTGGCCAATTGATTCACGATTAACGCCTTAACCATTCTTGGGAATGGTGGTAGACATGCACCGTTGCGTAGCTGAGATTGTGCTCTATAAAAATCTACAAACGTTTTGGTGTGTTTGCCATTGCCACTTTATACCTAAGAAACAAAAACGTGAATAAATGTCAATTCTGGACGATTGAGTCACGATACACGCCTTAACCATTCTTGGGAATGGTGGTAGACATGCACCGTTGCGTAGCTGAGATTATGCTCTATCAAAATCTACAAACGTTTTGGTGTGTTTGCCATAGCCACTTTATACCTAAGAAACAAAAATGTGAATAAATGTCAATTATGGACGATTGAGTCACGATTCACGCCGTAACCATTCTTGGGAATGGTGGTAGACATGCACTGTTGCGTAGCTGAGATTGTGCTCTATCAAAATCTACAAACGTTTTGGTGTGTTTGCCATAGCCACTTTATACCTAAGAAACAAAAACGTGAATAAATGTCAATTCTGGCCAATTGATTCACAATTAACGCCTTAACCATTCTTGGGAATGGTGGTAGACATGCACCGTTGCGTAGCTGAGATTGTGCTCTATCAAAATCTCCAAACGTTTTGGTATGTTTGCCATAGCCACTTTATACCTAAGAAACAAGAACGTGAATAAATGTCAATTCTGGCTGATTGAATCATGATTCACGCCTTAAAGATTCTTGGGAAAGGTGGTAGACATGCACCGTTGCGTAGCTGAGATTGTGCTCTATCAAAATCTCCAAACGTTTTGGTGTGTTTGCCATAGCCACTTTATACCTAAGAAACAAAAATGTGAATAAATGTCAATTCTGGCTGATTGAATCACGATTCACGCCTTAACCATTCTTGGGAAAGGTGGTAGACATGCACTGTTGCATAGCTGAGATTGTGCTCTATAAAAATCTACAAACGTTTTGGTGTGTTTGCCATTGCCACTTTATACCTAAGAAACAAAAACGTGAATAAATGTCAATTCTGGCCAATTGATTCACGATTATCGCCTTAACCATTCTTGGGAATGGTGGTAGACATGCACCGTTGCGTAGCTGAGATTGTGCTCTATCAAAATCTACAAACGTTTTGGTGTGTTTGCCATAGCCACTTTATACCTAAGAAACAAAAACGTGAATAAATGTCAATTCTGGACGATTGAGTCATGATTCACGCCTTAACCATTCTTGGGAATGGTGGTAGACATGCACCGTTGCGTAGCTGAAATTGTGCTCTATCAAAATCTCCAAATGTTTTGGTATGTTTGCCATAGCCACTTTATACCTAAGAAACAAAAACGTGAATAAATGTCAATTCTGGCTGATTGAATCACGATTCACGCCTTAACCATTCTTGGGAAAGGTGGTAGACATGCACCGTTGCGTAGCTGAGATTGTGCTCTATCAAAATCTACAAACGTTTTGGTGTGTTTGCCATAGCCACTTTATACCTAAGAAACAAAAATGTGAATAAATGTCAATTCTGGCCGATAGAATCATTTTTACCGCCTACACCATTCTTGGGAAAGGTGGTAGACATGCACCGTTGCGTAGCTGAGTTTGTGCTCTATCAAAATCTCCAAACGTTTTGGTATGTTTGCCATAGCCACTTTATACCTAAGAAACAAAAACGTGAATAAATGTCAATTCTGGCTGATTGAATCACGATTCACGCCTTAACCATTCTTGGGAAAGGTGGTAGACATGCACCGTTGCGTAGCTGAGATTGTGCTCTATCAAAATCTCCAAACGTTTTGGTATGTTTGCCATAGCCACTTTATACCTAAGAAACAAAAACGTGAATAAATGTCAATTCTGGCTGATTGAATCACGATTCACGCCTTAACCATTCTTGGGAAAGGTGGTAGACATGCACCGTTGCGTAGCTGAGTTTGTGCTCTATCAAAATCTCCAAACGTTTTGGTATGTTTGCCATAGCCACTTTATACCTAAGAAACAAAAACGTGAATAAATGTCAATTCTGGCTGATTGAATCACGATTCACGCCTTAACCATTCTTGGGAATGGTGATAGACATGCACCGTTGCGTAGCTGAAATTGTGCTCTATCAAAATCTCCAAACGTTTTGGTATGTTTGCCATAGCCACTTTATACCTAAGAAACAAAAACGTGAATAAATGTCAATTCTGGCTGATTGAATCACGATTCACGCCTTAACCATTCTTGGGAAAGGTGGTAGACATGCACCGTTGCGTAGCTGAGATTGTGCTCTATCAAAATCTACAAACGTTGTGGTGTGTTTGCCATAGCCACTCTATACCTAAGAAACAAGAACGTGAATAAATGTCAATTCTGGCTGATTGAATCACAATTCACGCCTTAACCATTCTTGGGAAAGGTGGTAGACATGCACCGTTGCGTAGCTGAGATTGTGCTCTATAAAAATCTACAAACGTTTTGGTGTGTTTTCCATAGCCACTTTATACGTAAGAAACAAAAACGTGAATAAATGTCAATTCTGGACAATTGAGTCACGATTCACGCCTTAACCATTCTTGGGAAAGGTTGTAGACATGCACCGTTGCGTAGCTGAGATTGTGCTCTATCAAAATCTCCAAACGTTTTGGTATGTTTGCCATAGCCACTTTATACCTAAGAAACAAGAACGTGAATAAATGTCAATTCTGGCTGATTGAATCACCATTCACGCCTTAAAGATTCTTGGGAAAGGTGGTAGACATGCACCGTTGCGTAGCTGAGATTGTGCTCTATCAAAATCTACAAACGTTTTGGTGTGTTTGCCATAGCCACTTTATACCTAAGAAACAAAAACGTGAATAAATGTCAATTCTGGACGATTGAGTCACGATTCACGCCTTAACCATTCTTGGGAATGGTGGTAGACATGCACCGTTGCGTAGCTGAGATTGTGCTCTATCAAAATCTACAAACGTTTTGGTGTGTTTGCCATAGCCACTTTATACCTAAGAAACAAAAATGTGAATAAATGTCAATTCTGGCCGATTGAATCACGATTAACGCCTTAACCATTCTTGGGAATGGTGGTAGACATCAGAGTTGCGAAAGCGTATTTACGCTTACCCGAAATACCCGGGTAAATGGGTATTTATACTTACGCTTACACTTACGCTTTCAGAAAATACCCGTACGCTTTTTTACGCTTTCCCGGCCAAAATACCCGGGTACTAAAAGAGTAAAAAAGCTTTTCACACTGTTCAGTTGTACACTTTTGAAAAAGCATAAAACCATAAAAAAAAGAGTGAACGAAACTGCGTACCAAAAAAATTACTGCGTGCGTGCAGTTATGTGCTGGAAATAGTGGCACATTTACAAATTGTGTCGCAGTATGAATGTCTTGCTAATACTGTGTCGTCGAGCAAAATCATGGCTTCAGATAAAAAATTTTGGGCTGAAAATGGATTCCGACGACGATGTTGTCGCCGTCGACAGCAGCAACTCCAAGTTGGACGATACAAAGATGACTTACCGTGTTTCTTCTAATAGAACGGCAGCCTCCAATAGAACGGCACCTCCCATAGAACGGCAGGCAAATAAAGTTGACAAAAAAATTGAACAGTGCTCTTCTATTAAAAGAAATACGGTGAGTGTTGCTGCCGATGAATTGCCAAACAGCATATGAGGGCAGACTACTAAGTGGACATCCGAAAAATGTCGCTGTGAGCTTGATTTGGAAAGAATTCACTGAGAAAACGTCTTTAAAAAAAATTTTACGCTTACGCTTTTATTTACGCTTTCCCAGGTATTTAAAAATACCTTACGCTTTCAGTATCCATACTGAAAATTTGGAAAGTGTATTTACGCTTACGCTTACGCTTTCCAAAAATACCGGTATTTTAACAACTCTGGTAGACATGCACCGTTGCGTAGCTGAGATTGTGCTCTATCAAAATCTACAAACGTTTTGGTGTGTTTGCCATGGCCACTTTATACCTAAGAAACAAAAACGTGAATAAATGTCAATTCTGGACGATTGAGTCACGATTCACGCCTTAACCATTCTTGGGAATGGTGGTAGACATGCACCGTTGCGTAGCTGAAATTGTGCTCTATCAAAATCTCCAAACGTTTTGGTATGTTTGCCATAGCCACTTTATACCTAAGAAACAAAAATGTGAATAAATGTCAATTCTGGCTGATTGAATCACGATTCATGCCTTAACCATTCTTGGGAAAGGTGGTAGACATGCACCGTTGCGTAGCTGAGATTGTGCTCTATCAAAATCTACAAATGTTCAGGTGTGTTTGCCATAGCCACTTTATACCTAAGAAACAAAAACGTGAATAAATGTCAATTCTGGCTGATTGAATCACAATTCACGCCTTAACCATTCTTGGGAATGGTGGTAGACATGCACCGTTGCGTAGCTGAGATTGTGCTCTATCAAAATCTACAAACGTTTTGGTGTGTTTGCCATAGCCACTTTATACCTAAGAAACAAAAACGTGAATAAATGTCAATTCTGGCCAATTGAATCACGATTAACGCCTTAACCATTCTTGGGAATGGTGGTAGACATGCACCGTTGCGTAGCTGAAATTGTGCTCTATCAAAATCTCCAAACGTTTTGGTATGTTTGCCATAGCCACTTTATACCTAAGAAACAAAAACGTGAATAAATGTCAATTCTGGCCAATTGAATCACAATTCACGCCTTAACCATTCTTGGGAATGGTGGTAGACATGCACCGTTGCGTAGCTGAAATTGTGCTCTATCAAAATCTCCAAACGTTTTGGTATGTTTGCCATAGCCACTTTATACCTAAGAAACAAAAACGTGAATAAATGTCAATTCTGGACGATTGAGTCACAATTCACGCCTTAACCATTCTTGGGAATGGTGGTAGACATGCACCGTTGCGTAGCTGAAATTGTGCTCTATCAAAATCTCCAAACGTTTTGGTATGTTTGCCATTGCCACTTTATACCTAAGAAACAAAAATGTGAATAAATGTCAATTCTGGCTGATTGAATCACGATTCATGCCTTAACCATTCTTGGGAAAGGTGGTAGACATGCACCGTTGCGTAGCTGAGATTGTGCTCTATCAAAATCTACAAATGTTCAGGTGTGTTTGCCATAGCCACTTTATACCTAAGAAACAAAAACGTGAATAAATGTCAATTCTGGCTGATTGAATCACAATTCACGCCTTAACCATTCTTGGGAATGGTGGTAGACATGCACCGTTGCGTAGCTGAGATTGTGCTCTATCAAAATCTACAAACGTTTTGGTGTGTTTGCCATAGCCACTTTATACCTAAGAAACAAAAACGTGAATAAATGTCAATTCTGGCCAATTGAATCACGATTAACGCCTTAACCATTCTTGGGAATGGTGGTAGACATGCACCGTTGCGTAGCTGAGATTGTGCTCTATCAAAATCTACAAACGTTTTGGTGTGTTTGCCATAGCCACTTTATACCTAAGAAACAAAAACGTGAATAAATGTCAATTCTGGACGATTGAGTCACGATTCACGCCTTAACCATTCTTGGGAATGGTGGTAGACATGCACCGTTGCGTAGCTGAAATTGTGCTCTATCAAAATCTCCAAACGTTTTGGTATGTTTGCCATAGCCACTTTATACCTAAGAAACAAAAACGTGAATAAATGTCAATTCTGGACGATTGAGTCACAATTCACGCCTTAACCATTCTTGGGAATGGTGGTAGACATGCACCGTTGCGTAGCTGAAATTGTGCTCTATCAAAATCTCCAAACGTTTTGGTATGTTTGCCATAGCCACTTTATACCTAAGAAACAAAAACGTGAATAAATGTCAATTCTGGCTGATTGAATCACAATTCACGCCTTCACCATTCTTGGGAAAGGTGGTAGACATGCACCGTTGCGTAGAATGGTGGAAGACATGCACCGTTGTGTAGCTGAGATTGTGCTCTATCAAAATCTACAAACGTTTTGGTGTGTTTGCCATAGGCACTTTATACCTAAGAAACAAAAACGTGAATAAATGTCAATTCTGGCCGATTGAATCACGATTAACGCCTTAACCATTCTTGGGAATGGTGGTAGACATGCACCGTTGCGTAGCTGAGATTGTGCTCTATCAAAATCTACAAACGTTTTGGTGTGTTTGCCATAGCCAATTCATACCTAAGAAACAAAAACGTGAATAAATGTCAATTCTGGACGATTGAGTCACGATTCATGCCTTAACCATTCTTGGGAATGGTGGTAGACATGCACCGTTGCGTAGCTGAAATTGTGCTCTATCAAAATTTCCAAACGTTTTGGTATGTTTGCCATAGCCACTTTATACCTAAGAAACAAAAACGTGAATAAATGTCAATTCTGGACGATTGAGTCACGATCACAGGGAAAACCACGTCGCTGCCAACTCACTGCCAGCTAGGAGACAACAAGCTGACAAGCATTTGTTTACACTTGGCAGCGAGTTGGCAGCGTGTGTCAGCGAGCTGGCAGCCAGTTGGCAGCGTGTGTCAGCGGGCTGGCAGCTAGCTGTAAAAGCCAGCAGTGTAGTTGGCTGTGCTGACCGTGGCAAAATGGATGGATAAAGAAATACGGAGATTTGATAATTAGGCTCATATTTGCACATTTACTTATTTGCACTATTTTACTTTTCATACACTATAATTATTTACCACGCAAAATATATTTCCTGCACTATATTATTTATCCATGGAGAATATTTTATTAGGAAAGTGTTTTATGAATAATCGATATGTTTATGTGAAATATTTAGGTTAAAAGGTCAAATAAGTTATTTTTAGGTGTATTAATATGAAATTAGGCTCATTCAACTCGCCATAATTTTCTGATCATTATTATATACACATTTACATGGTTTACTTGTAAGTTGATAAAGTCAAATCTTGTAAATATTTATGTTCTGCGTAATTATCTAGGCCAGCGTCCTAACAGAGAAATAGCACCCTGTGTGTAACTAGCATTTACTGTACGTATTTATGAAGCCCTTCGCGTAGGCATAATTATTATAACCCTGCTCATAAGTTATATTATATTTACTTTGACATTATGGTAAATACCCTGCTCAAATTATACCAAAGAATATATTACAAACCCTGCTCAATTATTATACCCATTTACTTGAATAAGTCCCAATTTGTCCAATATGAAATATACGTTTCCAGGAAGTGATTATTATTATTATATCGAATATACCCTACTCTCTTTACGTCATTAGGAACATTTGCACTACTATTTACAGTTTTCAAACCCTATTATATTAGTTCTAATGTGCGTCAATGTTTTCTGACAAATTGAAGCAAATTAGTAAATCGGCTGAGTTTGCCGACTTCGCGCCTCTCAAGATTAATAGTTTTTCTATTAGCCCAATTTGTACTTGGTATTTCTTTACCATAATTATTTGAATGTATGCACGCGCAGTATAAGGCAACTGTTTCGGCTACATGTGTTATTTGTTGCATTTATGACTTATTTGTGCATTTGAATTTAGGAGATTATTGTAGCTATGTTTTATACATCATTTTCCGTGTCTTAGCTACTTTGGAAGTTTTTACTTCAGTCTGCGGACCCCAAGCTACTGAACGAAAATAAGCTAGCGATAGAAACTTCGATTAGGAAGCTCGCTAGACTTTGCGCTTTTGTAACACGCTGTATCTGATCGAAATAAAGTACCTGAAACAATTCGAACCCCCTTTTCAACACACAACTACGAAATAAACTCAACTTGGCTGTCGACAAGTGGATGTTCGGCTACAACGGGAAATCAACCACTCTAAAGGCCGTTTCTCACTACGGTCTTGGAGTTGCCGGATTCGGTGGTAGAAGACGCTGACTTCGGTGGCAGCTTTCACATGGCGCAGCGAGCAGGGTGATTGCATGACATTGTGCTATCACCAAGCCGGAACGGACATTGTGCGGCAGTTGGCAGAACTTCAAAAGTCCTGCTGAACATCAATTGGCCTTGGCTGAGCGTTGGCTGTTGATTTGCAGACAGCATTGTGCCAAAGTCACGGCACTCCTGTCTACATCCTGGGAGCGGTTCTACGCTCACGCGTGGAGGACACTGAAGTTCTGACAGACCTGTAAGGATTTCAGGCAGCTTTCACCAGTGTTCTGGCAAGGTGCTAGACGCTGGGCGGCACCGGCATTTGACAAGGAGTCATTGTCGGACGGTGGTCAAACTTTCGCTGGACGCTCCTGGACATCCGGACGCCAGTGACCGCTCGCACGTCCTTCCTATGCCAAGGGAGGGTGACCTGACGGAGACAGGATCGCCACAGAGCCACGCTAGTCAAAGGGCTGTTTTTTGGGCATTCGCGGAGGTCCCTCGCTCCACTGGGTAAGAGTGGACTCATACCTCGGAAGTGCAAAAGTAGGGGTATCAGTGTACAAAGGGCTGTAGCTGACAGAGGGCTGTAGCTGACAGAGAGTGGATTTGAAAACCAAGTATTAGGATACTTGGTAGCGTGTAGGGGCTTTGCGGAGCTCCCATCAAATATACACGCTGTACCTGCTCGGTACCATCAGATCAGACAGCACAAAAGTGCCAGAAAACTGCATTGCACAGGCGCAATTGCAGAGCAGTGTAAAGAAACACTGCCCAGAATCAGAAAGTGCACCAGAGTGCACAGAAACGTGTCACGGGCGACACGGTAAGCGCAGCACTGCGCACAGCGGCACAGGAGCCGCTCAGGAAAGCAAGTGGCCGGCGTGGTCACAAGGCACACAGGCGTGCCAGAAAGAGCGCCAGAGCGCTCAGAAAGAGTGTGTACGGACCCTCTTTGGGCGCACACTGCTGGGCAAATAAATTGTTTATTGTCCAGGTGGATTTGACCGGTGTGTTGAAGTTAACACGTGTAAACAATCACGTCAGGGGCTTTAGGAACACACCTGGTGCCAGTGCAGTAAAGGTCAACGCGTGAGAACACGTCAGGGGCCTGTAGGACTGCATTGGTATTGTGCGTGGCACAACAAATCCGTGGTGCACAGAGCACTACACAGAAAGACGCAGAGAAGCGTCACAGGCGTCACAGGAGACGCACTATAAAGAGAATTAGTGAAGGAAAATTCATCAGCAAAAATGGTTTCACCAACGGGTCATATCAGAAAGACCCTGGGGCCAGCAAAGCACAGGGTGGACAGCAGATTGGCAAGAGAATTTGCCAAATATGTCCCAGAACTATTTGCGGAAGCATCAAAGGATGAGAAGAGAACAGAAATGAGAAGAGTGATTGCATCAATCAAACAGGAGGGTGCAAAATTGGAGAGTGCAATGACTGCTGTGAGAACTCAATTTGACGCATGGAGGGATGTCGTTAAAGACATTGACGAATCCGATCAGATGGAGCAAGAACAGAAGATCTACCAAGATGCATATGATGAGTATGCAAACATGTCAGACTTGGTGACACAGAAAGTTGCGGCCATGAATGTATACATCGAAGAGTTGCAAGACATGATCCAGCAACAGAGTGGAAATACCATGTATGAAGTCAATACAGCATTCATACAGCAGATGGCTGCCCAGATGGCTCTGACAGCTCAGGGAGCTGCTACGGGAGCCAGTTCAACCAATGCAACCACAGCAAAGAGCGTCAAATTACAGAAACTGGAAGTGGAACAGTTTACTGGGGAAATTGTCAAATTTCGATCATGGTGGCAAATGTTTGAATCCCACATCCACAATCGGACATATTTGGAGGACATTTCCAAGTTCTCATACTTGAGGAGCTTGCTGAAAGGCTCAGCATTTGGCATGATCAGTGGATTGAGTGTGACCGCAGAGAATTATGCACCCGCAATTGCAATGCTCAAGAAGAGATATGACCAGCCAGTTGTGGTCAGAAACACGCTGATGAGTAATATCATGAAGTTGCGACAGGCCAGGAATACCTGTCAGGATATGAGAATTTTGTTTGATGCAATTGAAAGGCTGCTCCAGCAGTTGGAGTCACTGGGTGAATCAGTGGAACATCCAATGCTGTTGAGCCAGCTGCAACAGAAAGTGCCACCCGAGGTTCTCAGAGAAATCCAGAAGGAACAGGGAACTGAGGAAGCCTTGACGGTGGAAATATTTAGAAAGCTGTTTGGCAAGCAGCTAGCGCTCAGTGAGGCTGTACAGCACGCACAGCAAACTGAGGCACCAGTTCAACAATCGCGCCAGGGGTTCGGGAATAATCTGCGCGCACAGCAATTCAATAATCGTTTCCAAGGCAATGGGTATCGATTCAGAGGGCCAGAGAACCCAAGAACCAGCACAGGGAGCATGTCTGTGATCCAGAATGGTCAGAGTGCACCACAGGCTAAATTTATGAATCCTGGAAGGCCGTGTGTGTTCTGCAATGACACACAGCAATTACACTTTAATGATAAGTGTCCAAAGTTCAAAACTGCCAGAGAAAGGAGAGTGATTTTGTCAAAGGCAGAGCGATGCCTGAGATGCCTGCAAAAAGGGCATTACATGAATCAGTGTCAATTTACGAGAAATTGCTTCTATTGCAAGTCCAATAGGCACCACACTGCAGTGTGCCCAGAGAAATTTAGTGACAATGGCAATGGAAACGCTGGACGGCAAATTCCAGCATTCAGAGCGAATGGTCAACAGAATGGCCAGCAATCAGCAAACAATGGCAAAAAGTCTGTGCCGACGGCCGGTCAACCAGCACAGAACCAACAGAGAAAGGCCACAGTGAATTGTGTCACTGTGGAAGAAGCTGGACCAGAAATGGTGGAGACAGAAACCATATCCAGCACAGTGGTTACAGAACCAAATACAAAGCAACAAAATATGTCAGTGAACCTGTCAGTAAACAGGAATATGTCAATGTTGATGACAGCCAGAACCGTGATTGAGGCTTCAGAAATGGATACAGAGATGGAGCCTGAACAGCCACCACTACAGATTCAAGCGTTCCTGGACACAGGATCCCAGGGAACGTACATGTCAGAGAAAGTGGCCAAGAAACTCAACTTGAAGAGTACAGGTGAACACCACATCCAGGTGTACACATTCGGAAATGAAAAGCCGCACTATAAAGTAGTACAGCAAGTGGAATTCAGAATGTGGCTCAGAAATGGCCAGAAAGTTGATATGGTGGCTGATGTGGTCCCGACGTTGACCACAGAACAAGTCAAGGTGCCTGTGTCAGAACAGGACGAAAAGTACCTGCAGAAATACTTCCCAGATGAGAGTTACTTTGCAGACAGAATTCCCAAGGAAAAAGAGACAGAGTGCAAGTTCAAGCCAGACATTATAGTGGGCTTGAATTATTTCTGGGACTTGATGTCCAGAAACACCAGCACCACCAGACTTCCGTCAGGATTGTATGTCATTCCATCAGAATTGGGATTGCTGATGGGAGGTGGGCAGCTGACGAGCAACAGAAATCAATGGACCACGGATAGCGCATATCCGGTGGTGGTCAATACAATTGTGCATCAGATTCAGAGAGAAAAGTGGTACGAGGAAGCACCGTTGTCAATTGCTCCTGTACCAAATGTCAAAGACATGGATAGATTGGATACCATTGGCATAATGGACCAGCCAGACCTCGTCGAGGATGATGAGGCCATAAAGCAATTCAATGAGAGTGTACAGAGAAACCCAGATGGACGGTACTCTGTAAAGTTCATGTACAAACCGAATTTGCATGAACTCCCAGATAACAAAGCAATGGCGTTCAAAAGGTTCAGATACCTCACCAACAGGCTCAAGAGAGACCCAGAATTACTGGAGAAAATTCAGGCAATCATGAAAGCGCAAGAGGAGCAAGGAGTGATTGAGAAAGTCCAAGAGGATATTATGGATGGCAGAAAATTCCATATTTTGCCTCATCAACCAGTGATAACGCCAGAGAAAACTACCACAAAGGTCAGAGAGGTATATGATGCCTCAGCAAAACCGCCAGGCATGCCAAGCTTGAATGAGTGCATGTACCGCGGTCCAGTGATACTACCACAGCTGGTAGGGATGCTGATGCGATTCCGGTTGCATGGAATCGCCCTGGTCGCAGACATAGAGAAAGCGTTTCTGCAGATTAGTCTGCAGGACAGTGACAAGGATGTGACAAGATTTCTGTGGTACAAGGATCCCACGAAACCATCCATGGAGGACAACATTCAGATTTACAGATTTGCCAGAGTGCCATTTGGTATAATCTGCAGCCCAGCGCTGCTGGCACTGACAGTCAGATACCATTTGAATCAAGCTGGCACAGAGAATGCAAAATTGATCGATGAAAATCTGTATGTGGATAATTTGATCCTCAGTGTGGACACAGATCAGAAAGCAATCGAATTGTACCAGGAATCCAAAGTGCTGTTCACAGAGGCACAGATGAATCTGAGAGAGTGGAACAGCAACAACAAGAACTTTACTTGGCAATTGGCAGAGTCAGATGTGGCCAAGGAAATTGTCACAACAGTCCTAGGAATGAAATGGGACACAGAGAGCAACCAGATGTGGCTGAAAACGCCAAAGACAGTTCAGTTGTCACAATTATCAGAAACTGACCAAAAAATCAAACTTCCCACGAAAAGGACAGTTGCAAAAGTGACTGCGGGATGTTTTGATCCAATGGGACTCGTCAGTCCTGTCCTACTGCCAGCGAAGAGATTTTTACAAACGTTATGGCATTCAGGACCAAGTGCTAAAGAGTGGGATACTCCCCTGTCTAAGGAACAGACAGCAATTTGGCAGCAATTAGAGACAGAATTGCTCAAGGTTGGACAGATCAAGTTCAACAGAAATCTGAATTATCAGAGTAGTGCAAATGCACAACTGCACATCTTCGTTGATGCCTCAGCAATGGCATACAGCGCAGCGGCATACATATGCCAGAAAACGGAAAATGACAGCGGCACATCAAGCCTACTGTACTCCAGATTGAGACTAGCTCCAAAGAAACCAGAAGTGACAATTCCACGGCTGGAATTGTTAGCAATGTTGATTGGCAGCAGAATGTCAAAGTTTATTCACAAAGAGCTCAAAGACGTCAAATTCAGTCAGACAGTTGTGTCAGATATTTTACGTTTTTACTAATTTTACTATTTTCCGTTTTTACCACAAAAATACGCCACTCGTCGAATTTTGCCGCGGCAGAGAATTGCAAATTCCGGTCCCTTTGCGCTTCCACTTGCGTGCTTAATTAAATAAATAATTGGTTTTATGGTACGGGGATGTTTACACGCAAATCAGGAACGGCGCCAGTACCCCTTGGGGTCCTGACAGTTCCTGAGGACGGACACGGCAACTTACCAATCCCTTTCGTAACTGCTGCCGGCGGTTTACTTCGATAAATTGTTAAAAAGCCGTAATTAATGAAAAGCCGAAATTAATAAAATTCAAATTAAAATTCAAGCAGTTAGTATGCTTCAGGGGGACCAAGTTGGTTTCACGGGAACTTTATTTAGCGATGTAGTCAGAGTCAATTTCACAATAGCTCAAGTGAGTCGTATAGCCTCTAGTGGGTGAAAAAATGTAAAATCAGCGCGTTTTATAATCACCAAAATCTACCATAATCGAACTGAATACTAAATCAAAGACAAAACAATTAACCATAATAAGCGAATTAATAAGGCGTAATCAATGATCACTGGAAAACTGTAAACATAACGTACAAGGCACAAGTAAATTAATTAAATGCGGGAAAATTATCTAATTAAATAAAGCGGGTAAAATATGGGTCAAACCAAGCGTAAAGTAACTGTAATTACCAATGACGTAATTAAAATACAATTTATCTCGTAGGTGAGTGTCGGGAACTGGGTTTCTATTCAGAGGTTACGGTACAGTCGAGAGCAGGTGGTGTGACACGTGTTATCAACCTGCGCCCCTTTAGGTGGAAAATATTTTTATAGCGCGCCCGACCAAGGCCACAGAAAGAACGCTCATTTGCGGGGGTTGTTCAAGGTTATTGCATTGCCGGGTAAGGGTTGGAAACTTCGGGCCTGAACACACGCCACAAGACACTAGCACTTATGAGTTCACCAATCACCCTGGGTGATGGGAATAATTAATTGGCACTGCTGTGCTCTTCACTGTAAACTGTGCTCTGCATGTGTCTTGCAGTCGCATGCCGACAATAATTGCCGTTCGCCACTTTTCCACCCATTACCTAGTCCTAAATAAAAATGCACTTGGTCGGGGAATTTTCTGAATGTTATCTATCGGGGCGTCTAAGCATTTAACAGAGTTAACACCTGTTAGCTTAACTAGAAACATAAAAACCTTTCTAAATCATTCCCAGACACTGCACCCTTTTAACTAAAATGTAAACTTGATAAAAACCTAATAATTATGACGTTTGACAGTACATATTGGGAAAATGCAAAAAGAAAAACGAGAGTAATCACTTAATTAACTCAAAATGCGGGTAACCTAATTAGCTTAATTAATGAATCACTAAAATAAAAATTAAAAATTAGCGTCACACGGGAAGTAATTAAATAATTAACGGAAAAGAAACAATTAATAAATTCATGGCCGCAGTAGTGTCCATTCGGGCGTACCGTCCTGGGGCTGCGGCTTCGTTGGCGGATTTGCAGTGCACAGCGAACCGCACGTTCACTGTGACTTCCCTGTGCACCGCGGGTCGTCATTCGGTCGCACATGGTCGTTCTCGAGTCGTCGGAGTGTCTGCGCAAAATTGTCGTTACGTTTTTACGCATGATTAGTTAGCCATGTTTCTACCTACAATCGTATGGTCAGATTCAACCTGTTGTCTGAAGTGGCTAACAACAGCGAAGCCACTGGCATGTTTTGTCAAGAACAGATTGGATGAAATCAGGAAAATTCAGAGTGAGACAGAGAACATGCACATCAGACACATCGCAGGACTGGAAAACCCAGCTGACATGGCCACAAGAGGCATGAATATGTCAGAGTTGGAAGGCAGTAACCTGTGGTGGAAGGGGCCAGAATGGCTAATGACTGGAGAGTGGCCAGAGCCGAAAGTGGAGCCAGTCACGCCAGAAGTAATGGCAGAAATCAAGAGAGAAGAGCTCAAGTTCCCAAAAGCCAGTCCAATTTACCTGGGCGCCACACAGCAAGTGGTCAGTGACCCAGATGCCAGCAATGAGCATGCTGATGAAAGCAAACAAAGCAATCTATTGAGAATTGAGATTCAGAGATTCTCATCACTGACAAAATTACTGGATGCAACAGTATACGTGATGAGATTTGTGCGACAAATGCACAAAAAGCGCAGCAGAAATGGCAGTCAGAGTGGACTGTCAGAAATCATGGAAAGTATCTGTGGTACAATGAAACCACAGGGAATTATCAGCATTGAAGAGAGAGAGATTGCGTTGAAATATTGGGTCAAAGTGATGCAACAGGATCATTACAAAGGAGTGACAGAGATTCTGGCAACAGGCCACAGCAAAGGCAGCCAGGATGGCAAGAAAGCAGCTGCAGACCAGCAGTTGATCAAATGGCTCAATGTGCAAATGCATCAGGATGGAATCCTGAAGTGCCACGGCCGAATGGAGCATACTGACCCACAGGAGGTCACAGTGCCACTCATACTGTTGCCAGCAACGGCTACAGTGACTCAGCTGATCGTCAGAGACCAGCATGAGAAGTTGATGCACGCAGGAGTGCAACACACATTGGCAGCGATCAGACAAAAGTACTGGATTACACAGGGCAGACGGGTGATCTACAATGTGACCAGAACCTGCCCAACCTGTAAGAAATTGGGAGCGAAGCCGTACCAGCTTCCACCAATGCCAGATTTACCAGAGACCAGAGTTCAGAGAGCCAGACCGTTCCAGTACACGGGCTTGGATTATTTGGGACCAGTTTGGTACAAAGTGGACAAAGATCACAGGAAAATGTGGATCTGTTTGTTCACATGTATGGTGACACGTGCAGTTCACCTAGAAAGTGTGCTGGACATGACAGCACAGGAATTCCTGAACGCAGTCAGGAGATTCATCGCCAGGCGTGGAAAGCCTGAGGCAGTGATTTCAGACAATGCGACGCAATTCAAATTGACAGAGAAAGTGCTCAGCACAAGCACTGACAAGGCCATCAATACTGGAAAGGAATGGTCAGAAATGGTCAAAAGTGGAGCAGTACAGACTTACTGTTCACAGCAACAAATCCAGTGGAACATGACGACTCCTATGGCACCATGGCAAGGAGGAGTCTATGAGAGAATGGTGGGCATCACCAAGAAACATTTCAAGGCAGCTGTGGGGCACAGAATGTTAACCCTGCAAGAATTGTTGACACTTCTGCCAGAAGTCGAGGCAGTGATCAACAGCAGGCCAATCTCTTACATCTATGGTGATGTAAAGAGCCTCAGAGTGCTGACGCCAAAAGACTTCCTGACAGGGGAGGGTCAGATTGGAGCACCACAGTTTGACGCAGACAAAGATGGAGAATTTGTGCCCAGAATGGATAACGCAGCAAAACTGCAGAAATATTGGGAGACAACCCAGCAAACTTTGGATAAGTTCTGGGACTTGTGGCATCAAGAGTATATCCCGAGCTTGAGGGAAAGAACTCAGGTGACGCACAAACATGGCAGATTGACAGCGACTCAAGAACCCAAAGTGAATGAAGTTGTGCTGATTTATGAAGAAAACATGCCCAGAGGTGCATGGAGGATGGGTCGCATCGAGCAGTTAGAGCCTAGCAAAGATGGACAAATTCGCTCAGCAAAAGTCAGAACTGCCAACAGAAATGTGGTCAGCAGACCACTTAATCAATTGTATCCACTGGAACTCAATTCAAAGACAATGGATATCCCAGAGACAGCAGTGACAGTAAAAGTGGATTTACTGGACCCAGCAATTGTACAGAAACACGTCAGAAATCAGAATTCAGACAGAAATCCATTACCGGACCCTGCTCAGAGGAACTCAGCTTCAGATAGAGTCCTAAGAAGTGCAACAGGGAAAACCACGGCAACCACCAGCAGTCTGGTGATTGGAATGTTGTGCATGGTGTTGATGCTGACAGGCATGTCAGAGTCAGCAACGCTGAGAGAAGCCAGCAAGGCTTACAGCGAAGTATTTTCCAGAACATACGTTCTAGAAACCTCGACAGTAAGGCCACCATCATTGGCAGCACATCATGGATTGCCGCCTTTGCCTTCAGAATGGCCACCAAAATCTGTCAGAGAAATGCAGACTTATGAGAGATTCAAGGATGCAATCAAAGATCATCCTGTGGAACAGGTGATCAGTTCACAAAGCCAGAAGTACCAAATTTGTACCAGTGGGAGGCATGGACATGCGCTTACAGTTCCTGAAGAAGTGCAGTGCCATATCCCACCAAGGAATTTTGTCAAGGCAGTGAAAGTTACACTTTACGCACAGAGACAGATTCCACAGAAAGAAAAAGCATATAGATGCTACATCAGAATCAAAGAGATCATCACACACACCAGTTTCTGGGGAACGAAAGGCATTACAGGCAATTTTGAGAAATACCAGCAAGTTGGCGTGGTAGCCTGTAACTATGCAAGAATTCACAAAATGTTCAGAGGAACACCTTTAGTGGAAATGGAGCCCAGAGTGTGGACAACCAATCAAACCTTGAATGTGGAATATTCATGGTGTTGCCATGACAAAGAGAATGTCGTCAGTAACTTCTACATGGAAGAAGGAACCGTGGCTTCACTTGATGGAAAGACTGTAATCAGCGAGATGCAAGATTTCAGCCAGTGCAGAGCCATGATGGGACATTGCAGAGACCACAATTATGGAATCACAGTGTGGGATACAGAGAACTTCAAGCATCAATGTGCATATGAGAGAATTGGCAGATTCAAATCAGAGATATCTGGCCAGACAATTATTGTGTCAAAATTGCAAGCAGCATACTCCCACAGCAACAAGACAAAGAGGCCAATTGGTTCGGAATGTGTTCCGGGAGACACATACTACACCGATCAAGGAGGTGTATTCATCCAGTTTGACAGAAGAGAAGATGTGCCTGTGGAATGGGCGATGCCAGGAAAGATAGTGGAGGCAAGAGAGTCGACAATCAGTGGAACACTGTATGCCAGATTGGATGACAGAAACTCCAAGTTTCAGTTCCTGCAACATGTGGTCAGAGAGATGACTCAGGCACAATTTGCGGTTGTGAATAAAGCACCTCAAAACAGCGCAGGTGTGAAATAAAGCACTGAGGTGAATTAAAGCACCAAGCGTTAAACTTAGCACCAAAAACAAGCGACTTAATAAAGTGACTACGGCGCTTATTTAGATCCTAGGAAGAGATTCGTGTGAAGTTGACGAGGTTGCAAACACTGCCGATTTTAGCTGTGAAATCGGCTTTTAAGGGCCAGACCGATGGCGATTGGGTTGGCGCCAATCGGTCGGCTCTAATCTCCGATTTTTACCCAACATTTCCAATTGTGAAAGTTCAATCCTTGCCCGCTCGCTTCTCCGATGAAAAGCGAGCTAAACTGGCAAGATAGTGAAAATGTGAGCCAAGCCAGACAGCATTTGAAATGGCGCGCGGGCCCAGCCCCCCACTCGGGGCGGGCCCGCCGCTTAACATAAACATGACGGCGTATATGCGTGCTGCTTGTCAAGGAAATGTGGCGGAATGTGAGCAATGACTAAGATCTAAATATGTGAGCGTTGTGAAGCGCACGTTGTAAACAACATCGCTTGAGATATTAAATGGCGAATGTGAAGATGTTAAGAAAAGGAATGTGAATAAAAATGGAATCGTAATAAGTTGAATTAATTAAATATAAAAGCGAACTTAAGAACGTTAACTTAAATATTATAGGTTTTTACATTTTACGATAATGTTACACACTCCCGAAACTAGAATAAAAATTAAATTTAATTTAATTTTATCTCAGCCAATCTCGGCAAATTGATGTGAAACAAAATCAAAATCAAACGCCTGTGATACTCTCATCACTCCTGTGGTAGCAGATCGTCGGCGTCTTCGACGCCGGCATTTTCCCGGCCCTCCTCATGATGCTCGTCCATGGGTTCGACGGCATCCTCCTCAGGCTGGCTGCCTTCCCCGTGTCCGGGCGCCTGGTCTTCTGGGGCCGCCCCCGCTGGTCTTCCCGGCCAGTTGGGGAGCTTCTCAGATTCCTCGGCGAGCCTCTCGAAGGCTTGTCGGAGCGCGTCGGTCTCGTCGACGATCGTCTTCGACGGCTCGGTGGGCTGCCATTGCTCCGATGCTGCAAGCGGTTGGCTTGATAGCAAGGGGACATGGGAGGTTGTGAATGAGGTCGTACACTGTGAAGTGATTGAGTTGAATTGGTCAAATGGTACGGTGGGGGATCTAGTTCTTGATCGTGACTTTCTTCCATCTCTCCGAGCTCTATGTCGGACTGTGAAGGTGTTTGTTTGAGGAAGGTCACTGATCTTTTTAGATCGTTTAACTTTTGATTTGACCAGTTTTTGATTGATGTTATTGAATTTGTGAAAAGATTGGGGTATAAAGGAAAATGTTTGGTGTGACGATTTCTGCTCACCTGGGAGCCCTGCGACTCCAGCGAATCTCTTGAGTCGCTTTTGCAAGGGCTCGCGGTCAGGGATCGCGTCTTCCATTGTGACTTCCGTTGTGACAGGCTCGGTGACTGTGAGTCTGGCGTTTGGTGACGAGCTCTGCGGTTGTGACTCGCAGGAGGGTGCAGGTTTTGTGACCCGGCGCGCCCCCGTCTCCATTTCGATTTCTTCGGCGCGTTCGGTACTATAACCGACCGGGGGATCCGATCTAGGCTGTACCGAGTGTCCTGAAAGCCGTTTGAATGGAGAAACTCGTTTGAGGGGTGTGACAAACTTTGAAGGTAACTGTGACGAACTTGACGATTGTGACGATTGTGTGACGGTTTGATTTGACAAAGCGGGTTTGTTGAAGCCGCTTGTCGGCTTCTTCTGGCGGTTACGTCGCCGTCGCTTACCGATTTTTCCTTGTTGAACGGGCGGGGCTCCCATTTGTTTGGGTTTCTGTCCTTTCTGCCCTTTCTTCGGAAAAAGCCCTTGATGTCTGGCAGCATACCCCTGCCGGTTACGAGCCGCCACTGCATGTAAACATAACCAATATACCCAATACAAGCAATTGTGATAATAATGAGTATGATGTTCACAGCTGTTTGAAGTGGCCCAGTAAGTAACGTATCTAATGCCGACGCACCACCTGTGACACTACCGTGAATGATGTGACCCAATTCTTTTCCCACACCTTCAAAATATGCACCAACCCCTTGGCCAATGCCAGCAATATATGCTTGCACCGCTTTAGGATCATTGGATTTTGTTGCAATATAATCGACTGAACGTGTGACTTGTTGTTCGAGTCGTTGCAAATTTTGAAAGTGATGATGTGCAGCCATGATACTGAATGCAATGTCAGTCATGCTTACACCTGGTGACCCGGAAACATTTAGTGTGAATGGTTTCCACGAGCCAGCCCAAATTAATTCGATTGGGAGTTTTGTGACGTGCAAATTCGTTGGTCCATTTTCGTTGGCCCATGAATTATCATTTAATTGATAATATTTGTGATCTTTCATGAGACAATGATCTATTGGTGAGTGTGTGATCAGATCATTGGTGCCAGGAGCAACGAACATAATATGTGGGTGATTTGTGACTTTGACTGGCAGAAATTTATAACACGTATTGTTATATTCGTGTTGAAAATAAATAATTTCTGCTGTGACTGGTTTACAATCCCAGAACATTAATATATCTCCATGCCATTCGGCATAGAGATTTTGACGTCCTAGCAATGCTCGCAAGCCAAGTGTTGGATTGAATGTGACAATTGCATGAATTATATCTAGTTGGGTCTGACGGATGTGACATAATTGTTGCCAGATAGATCCAAATTGTTTTTGTTCTAGATGTGCAATTTTGTCAACTTCGTATTGTTGATGGGCTGTGAGCAAGTGAAACACACCAACATCAAGATTTGGTGCGAGTTTGAAATGAAGAGGAGCTTTTTCGGTTGGAGGCTTTTTCAATTTCTTAAGTTGATATCGAAGAAATTGAATGAATGCCGAACCCTGGTCAATATATTTTGCGTCTTTTGGCACGCATTCTGCATTATTTGGGAATTGTTGTGATCTCCATGTGACAGAAAATGCAGCTTGCAATTTTTCCACTATGTAATGATTTTGTGAATATTGCGCATCAAATTGACCAATCTCTTGGAATGCACACTGCTTGTTAAAGGCGGTAGCATTCCATAAAGAGACGCCATTGTCGCTGTCATAACAATAGCCGGCTTGTGGGTTGCAATGTGACAAATCTTGAATTTCGGAAACTATTTTCTTTCCGTCAAGACTTGCGACCACACCTTCCTCTATGTGAAAGTTCATTACTGTGTTACTCAGATTGTGACAAAAGTAACAAAAATCGATGTGAAGTGATTTGTTAGTGCTCCACAATGCATGACCGATTTTTATTAAAGGTTCGCCTTTCCAAGTTTTATTTTGGTAGGCGATCATGCAATCGTATGTTGTGACTCTGTGGTTTTTAATGATTTCTGGTGGCAGCATAGCTTTTCCGCCCACCAGGCTCATATACGTGACTATAGTGTGCTCTTGTTGAAAGCATCTATAAATTGGTGTTGTTTGCGGCTGAACACGCAACGTCCATATGGATACCACAATATCCTCTATGGCTGTGACTTGAGGAAAATGACATGTTACTTTTTCCGGAAGTTGAATTGCGTGCCCAGTGCGTGTTTTATGGCACAGATTAAAAGTTTTGTGATATTGATCTGTCCATGTGAGCGCGTTGGCTAATTTTGATTGTATTAGCAACGTGAGCGCCACTAAATGCGACACGTTTCCCCAGAACGAATATGTGCCAGTGTAGCGACATGTTCGACGTGGGTTTGCGCGTCTTGCATCTTGCTGTGAAGATTGTGATTGTTGATGTGATTGATCTGTTTGTGAATCATCCCCCTTATCAGGTGAAGGTTGTGAATTATCATCATCTTTTACCTCAGTGTCGATTTGATATTCAACACCGTCCTCTGTGTCGATTTCAAGAGGCACTAGGTTAGATGGAGATCTACGTGTGCGACGACCGTTACTTGACAATACTGTGACTGCACGTATTTTGCCATCGCTTGACACGTGTATTTCGTGAACGCGGCCCATTTGCCACATGCCGCGTGGCTGTTTATCATCTGTGATTAACACCACTTGGCCACGTTTGGGAGCTTCATTGATTGTGCCTTTTTTCAAGCGTTGATTTTTAGCTCGATCTTTGAGTAGGTCAATGTATTGACGTGACCACTCATACCAAAGCACTTCACGATTGTGACGAATTTGGTCCCAAAGTAATGTGATGTCATCTCTGTCCTTTTCAGGCACAGAATTGAGTGCAATTTCGTCGATGCAGTTGACGTCATTGACACGTGGGGGTGTGAGTGTGTAGGTTTTTTCGATTTGTGAGGGTGTGAGGTTGAAAGATCCATCCGTCATTCTTTCCCATTCCTCTTTTGGAATTTTTCGCATGGGTTCAATCGTGGTGGAATCGAGTTCCAACTCACGTTTTTCATCCATGTAACATGGTGGTGGGGTGCCCCAAAGAAAATGTATTGGGCGCAGTATCGCTGCACCAATGTCTGTGTTTGACAAGTATGACAATGGTCGCGTATTGACGGAGAATTCGACGTCAAGCATGACTGTGAGAAATTCATGCCATGTGAGACAACGTCGTCCGCATGCTTTTTTGAGCAAGCGTTTGACTAAGCCTACCATGCGTTCGTACACGCCGCCTTGCCAAGGACTATTGGCTGTGATAAAATGCCATTTTACGTCCGGTAGCATTTTTACACAATTTTTGAATGCTGGGGCATTGTCGGACCAAATTGTGTCCGGCATGCCTCTACGTGAAATAAAACGATTTAGAGCCATAATTGTGTCGGCTGTCGAGACACTATTGGTTGACTCTAAATGAATGGCGCGTGTACTGAAGCATGTTAGCAACAAAATGTGTTGACTGTGACGGGTTCCGTTCTGTGAATAAACTAACGGTCCCATATAATCAATGCCAATATGTTGAAATGGCTTGATTTGTGATTGAGTTCGAGTGACAGGTAATGTGTGAAAATCAGGTAATGTGAATGGACCTCCTTCCGCTTTGCGGCATGTGACACATTTACGCAAAATTTTTGCAACTACCTGCTTGGCACTTGACAACCAGCAGTGTTCGCGTAAATCTGCTAAAGTGTGAAGCATGCCACTGTGACCAGCAAGCTCATGAAAATGAGTAACCACTAGCGTTGTTAACCACCCGGTCTTTGGCAGGTAGTAAAACAACGAAGGGTTTCGGTGTTCTTTGTGAGACAAACGCGTGACACAAAATAATAAATTATTCCACGCGTCCCATTTGAGCATGTGGTGTTTGCCAAGTTGCGCTTGTGAAATGCAACTGGCACATTCCTCTGCCTGTGAAATGCGCAATACATGTCTAAATGCTTCGTTTAAATCAGCTTGTGTGATGGGTTTTGATAAATATTCGCTTTCGCGCTTTGCAGCTTTATGCATGGAGCGATTTAGCCAATATGTTTTGACACGAAGCAGATATACGACAGTACGCAATAATTTTGACAGTGTTGAAAATCGTCGAATGTCGATTTCGAATGGATTTGAAGGGATGTGACGTTGTCGACTTTCGACAAACGGATTTTGAGGAGTGACATTTTGTGACAAATTGGGGTCCAAATTGACAGGTACTTGCTGTGCAAGAGCATTAGCTGGTTGTGAATCAGGCTGTGAAACAGGCTGTGATGTTACTGCTCCAGCATATAAAGGTCGACTGATGTGAATGTCGCCTTTCGCAAGTTCTTCAGTGACAGGTTGCGCTTGATATTGCGAAATGTCAAGCATGGTTGATGTGAGAGGTTCAGCTAAAAATGTGGGTCCGGTGAACCACATTGTTTCGATCATTAGTTGATCAAAAGTACAACCCCGTGACGCAATGTCGGCTGGGTTGTCTTTTGTAGCAACCTTGCAAATTTGAATGCAATGTTTTGACATTAGTGAGTGGATTTTTGTGACCCGATTGTTGACAAAAGTAGCTAGCGGCTTTGCTGTATACAGCCAGCCGATGACAACTGTACTATCGGTCCAGAGGAAATTACTGTGAATTTTCCATCCACCCAGCTCAACGAGTTCATGATGTAAATAATCGATGAGCTGTGCACCAATTGTGACACCTAGCAATTCCAAGCGTGTGATTGTGAGGGGTTGACCTTGTTTTGACGGAAGTGGGGCTAGTTTTGTGCGAGCTGTGAGAAAACCACTAAAATATCGGTCATCTTCATAACCGTATTCGTCAGGTGAAATCGCTTTTTGACGCAAATAAGCGCAAACAGCATATCCATCTTTTGAGGCATCACAAAACATATGTAATTCTAATGGCCGTGTGACGGCTTTGACGTCGATGCCAAAAGAATGAAATGAGCGCGGAAATTTGATTTGACTTATGGACGAGAGATGGCGTTTCAAATCGTCCAGTAAGTCATCCGCCTCTGGGTCTTCAATGAGTTCATCCCAGGTTGTGATATTGCACCTTTGAATTATTTGTGACACGCGAAATTTCAACCGAAATAACGCGGGTGCTGTGACGCCAATAGGATCGTATGTTGAAGCCAGCAATTTGTTTAAATTGCGGCGTGTGGCTGTGACAATGAGCGTGAAATCTTTCTTGGGAGCTGGCACCGCAATGGTGTCTTCAATGTGATCGTAAACGAGACCCATTACTTTGATATATTGTGACTTTTTCGGGTTGAGGTCATCGGGTTTGATTTTCTCCGAGACCATAGGCGAATTTGTCATCCATTCGCGCATGTTGAAATTTGCTCTGGCAAAAACAGCTTTAATTAAACGATAGAGCTGTATTGCATATTTGTCATCATCTACGCTGATAACTAAATTATCAACGTAAATGCTGTTGAGCAACAGCTCCAGTTTCATTCGTTCATTGGTTTCAGCGGGATGCATGTGAGCTAATTCCGCTTCTAGGTGATATTTGATAACAGTTGACAAGATGGATGGACTGCATGTGAGACCAAACAGCACCCTTGTGAATTGCATCATTTGAATATTGTCTTCATGAGATGGAATGGTGTCATCACGCAGCCAGTAAAATTTTGTGAAAGCGCGTGATTTTGGGTGAAGAGCAATTTGTAAAAATGCTTTCTCAATATCTGCTAATAACACCACTTTTCCAGCTCTGAAGCGAAGCATTAATCCGAGCGCCAGTGGTGTGAGAACTGGGCCTCGAAATAAGCAATTGTTGAGACTTGGCTTGCCTGCAGAACCATCATACACTATTCGACATGTTGTCGATCTGCCAGGTGTGATGACAGGTTGGTGAGGTAAGATGTGTTCTTGCAAACCATCTTGTGAACCATAGACGGGTTCTATGACACCCTTGTGAAGTTGATCTGAGATGACTTTCGCGTATGTAGCGAATAAATCGGGATCTTTTCGAAACCGTTTTAACAGTGACAGAAAGCGGCGAAATGCTTCTGCATTGTTGGTTGGCAATTCTTGAATTGTTGATTTGAATGGCCAATCTACGCTATAGCGACCAGTTTCCGGATCGAGTGTAATTGATTCCAGAATTAACTGTTCAGCTTTGTCATCATCATGTGATAATGGATCATCTGTGATACCTATTGACTCGAGACTGTGAAATTGAAATAATGTCTCTTGGCCAACAGCAACAGCTGATGAAGCATGTGAACTGCATGAAACCATGAATTGATGTGGTGAAATGTCGGGTGTTGTGACAAATGACTGTGATGACGCATTTCCGCCAAGCATCAATCCAAGTATTGATTCGACTATGATCAATCCAGATGGGAGTTCGATTTCTGTTGGTCGAATGTCGAACTTCCAATAATAGTCTTGACCAATGACTACATCTGGTTGACATAGTTTGTGACAAAACTCATCAGTCATTTCGGTCAATTCAAGCGGTTCCGCGAATTGTTCTTGTGCATGTTCACCATACACAATATAAATGACTGTTTTGTCATCTTGTGACAAAGGAGGTGGGCATGCATATGTTGCCAAATTATCCACTGCACGTAAAGTGAGCGGAATTTGTAACATATTGCCCTTATTGTCGACGTGTTTGTAAATAGGCATGACCGCCTCGACCAAAAACGTATTGACTGTGACAGGCGTTTTTGTCGCAAACACGTTCATTTGAAGAACAACATCTCCTTTGTTTTCAAAGTTATACTCATTTGCCACGGATGCTTTAATGTATGAATATTCGCATCCAGTGTCAAAGAATATTAACAAAGGGTCTGTGACTCGATTTAATTCAGCGTCTTTATTAATTAATGAAGCCTGGGCCACTTGCAAACGAACAATAGGTGCAAAATCGAACTCACATTCTTGTTCGGCCTGCTGCCTGGTAGCGGGGTTGGGGTTACCGTAACCCGCCTGTGCGCTCAGCACCTCCACCGTGGGCCTGTGACTAGGTTGAAGTGGCACCGACGATGACATTTGATTCGGGTTGAGGTGTGGATACACCTCGTACCGTTTCTGCTGGAAGCCGCGGATTTTAGCTTCGACAGTCTCCATATCTGTGCCTTCCTGGATGAGGTTGGCACGGAGCGTCGTCCACAGCTCGTTTTCGCTGTGATATTTGCGGGCTTCCTCTTGAGCTCTCGCCTGTTGCGCGTTAGCGGGCCTCGGCCATTCGCCCATGTCGAGCGGGCCGTCCATGTCCAGCTGGTACAGCGTATTCTGTCTCCACCGGAAATCGTTTTCGTCCGGTGGGATGACACACACGCTCATCGGTTCCGTGTGTGAAGGCGGATACGATGGCGGTGCATGTGACGACGCTGCGCCCGTTGTGATTACCTGAGCGTTGACAAAATTAGCGCTCGTTGCTTTGACAAAGGCTTTATTTTGTGAATTGTTTACCTGACGCCTGGCGGGTGCCTGTCTGGTAGGACAGAACGCCCCGTGATGCTGACCAATCTGGCGACAGTAGTAGCAACTCAGTTGTTGAGTGCACTGTGCCGCTTGAAGGCCTCTGCGCGTGCAGCGTGTGCACACATCGCCCAAAGCTCGCAACCGTTCAGTGCGCTCTCTCGGTGTGACGTATTGAGGGCAGTCGGTTGTGTAGTGCTCTTTGATGCCGCAGAACAAGCATTCGAATTTCGGTTTGCAAAAGTCAGCAGCAGGTTGTGAGGACTGCTTTTGACTCATCGCTCCGATCGCCGGAGTTCTGGGAGGTTGAGTGGAATTTTTATTTTTTCCTTGTGATTTACCAACATTAGCGTTGGTACCAGCAAAAGCAACCGTATTGTGAATAGGTTTTTGTTTTGAAAAGGTATTTTGTGATTTATTTCCTTTTTTCTTTTGCTGTTGCCAACTACCTCCATTTTGTGGCTTTTTTACCGATGAATTTTGTGATTTCTGAACAACAGTTGAAGATTGTGAACTTTGTTGTTCAGTTTTCATTGCATCTAACCGAGCGCGAGCGATGGTAGTTAATGCATCAACAAACCTGACGACTGTGAGTTCGGTGTCGCCGGTTACAGCGGTGCGCATCGAATTCCGGTGTTCTTCTGTGACGGCAAGAACAATATTATCGGGAAGATAACCACTAATTATTCTTAACACTGCACCAGAATCGACACTTTCACCCCTTTCTTTAAGTTGATTGAGAGTTGACAAAAGGGTTCGTGTGAAATTTGTGAGAGAGTCTCCTCTTGACGAAGGTTTTTCAAGTGAATACAATTTATCCCAAAGGGCTGCTTGTACCCGATGCGTTTCACCAAAGTTTGATTGTAACATGGTGACCGCTGTGATGTAATCTCGACCATCACCTTTTAATCCGGCTAGCAGTTCTGCTGCTGGACCGGTAAGGCTGAGCTTGAGGTATGTATATTTCATACCCATTGACAAATTAGCTCGGTCGTGAATTTGAGCTCGAAAAATCTCCCACCAAGCTGCCCATTCTAACGGATCACCGTTATATTTAGCAAGCTCGATCTTAGGTAACTTTAACAAAGTTTCCGGTTGTGACGGTTGAGAACTACTTCCCATATTGACATTGTTGTATGGGGGTTGTGAAAGGGGTTGAGTAGTTAAATCAACAGTGGACTGACCTTTCAAGGAAAGTATCAACCTTTCCGCGGATTTGGTGTGCGCTTGGGCGGACGCAATCCTCGATTCCAGCTCATCCATGAGCATCATCACGTTGTTCGAGCCCGAGTAGAGCGCGCGCTCCAATTTTGCGTTGGCGCTCTTTATCTCCTCGGCCACTCCGTCTTCGTCTCTGTCTAGGCTTGTGATGTAATCTTGGACAGTAGTTGTGAATTTGTCCATAGCCGTAGACAGGTCCGAGCGTTTCATCTCGGCTTGGTAACCGTAGGCCTGAAGTAATTCTAATACTTCCTCCGCCGCGCGTATGTTGACGGCGGCGGGTTGTGACTCGTCTTTGATGATTTTAGGAATCGGTTTGGATGTGAAACGCAGCACTCCGTTGCGCACTCCAGTCAACGCCCGGCTATGTTGAGTCAACGGATGAGCTGTGTCGAACTCATCAACGTTGCTCGCAGGCATAGCTGCGGCGGCGGCGGCGGCGCCTTGCTGAGCGCGTATGCGTTCGTCGGCCATAGCAAAGTGGTAGCTAGCTGTGAACGAAATAAAATAATAAAAATAAATATTTCGTTACTTGTGACTTGTACTTGTAAAATCGTAAGTATTTATGCACGCGCTACTAACGATTTTGCGTCCAAAACCGTATTACCGTAACCTCGTGCGTGTGACTCAAGCTGTGAAAAACAATTTCCAATGAAATTTCGCGCGAGACGACTTAATTAGAGTGACCAATTAGTTTAATTAGTCACCCTGCTCGCTGCGCCATGTAAAATAATACGGAACTTGTTGAAGTGACTTGTGAACCAGTTCCTATTCCTAACCGAGGAAGAGGACAAATGTGAACAAGTGAAAGTTGACGTGAAGCGTCGTCTCTAATTGACGTTCCGTTATTTTATCAAATGTGATTAGTTGAGTTGAAGTGAATTGACGTGAGTTAGTGTGAAGCAAATTTAGATTGTTTACCAAAGGTTTTGACGAACGTTTTTATTTAGACAATTAAATACAAAGAAATAAATGTAAATAAAATATATATAAAAATATACGTAAACAAAGGAATTAATTTACAACTAAATTAATTACTTAAATAAAACGTAAAAGAAGCTCTAATTACCGGAGAAATAAGGCAATTTAAAGAAGGCACTTAATTACGACAAAAGGCGACAATTAAGTGGCGCGGTTGTGAATAAAGCACCTCAAAACAGCGCAGGTGTGAAATAAAGCACTGAGGTGACTTAAAGCACCAAGCGTTAAACTTAGCACCAAAAACAAGCGACTTAATAAAGTGACTACGGCGCTTATTTAGATCCTAGGAAGAGATTCGTGTGAAGTTGACGAGGTTGCAAACACTGCCGATTTTAGCTGTGAAATCGGCTTTTAAGGGCCAGACCGATGGCGATTGGGTTGGCGCCAATCGGTCGGCTCTAATCTCCGATTTTTACCCAACATTTCCAATTGTGAAAGTTCAATCCTTGCCCGCTCGCTTCTCCGATGAAAAGCGAGCTAAACTGGCAAGATAGTGAAAATGTGAGCCAAGCCAGACAGCATTTAAAATGGCGCGCGGGCCCAGCCCCCCACTCGGGGCGGGCCCGCCGCTTAACATAAACATGACGGCGTATATGCGTGCTGCTTGTCAAGGAAATGTGGCGGAATGTGAGCAATGACTAAGATCTAAATATGTGAGCGTTGTGAAGCGCACGTTGTAAACAACATCGCTTGAGATATTAAATGGCGAATGTGAAGATGTTAAGAAAAGGAATGTGAATAAAAATGGAATCGTAATAAGTTGAATTAATTAAATATAAAAGCGAACTTAAGAACGTTAACTTAAATATTATAGGTTTTTACATTTTACGATAATGTTACACAAAAGACGGGCCCTTGTGGTTCAAGAGCCCAGGCAGCAGAGACTTGGTGGAGAAATCACTAGAAGAGGACTGCAGCCACACATCACCACACCTGTACAGAAATGAGCATGGACAGTGGAAGTCTGCACATGGAATGGTGCATGTCACAGAGACGCCAATTGAAATGACATGGAAAGGACAGTGGCAGGCCTTCACGTTTGACGCGCCTCACCTGTTCACTAACATTGTCAACAGAGCGACCAATTTCATGGATGTCAGAGGCCAGATTCAGAGACTACAGAATTTGGAGCATGTGCAGAACCAGTATATCGATTACACAGCAGATATGTCATTGGATCCCAGAGTGATCAGAAATTCAATAGAAGGCATAGGAGCTGGAATTGGACAGACGGCAGCAGGAATCGGCAAAGCATATGGTCACTATATATCTGGAGTGTCAAAAGGGTACACCAACTTTATGGGAGGAATGCTAAAAGGACCCTTTCAAGTGATCATCAACACAATTGCAATGCTGCTGGGGATCACAATCCTGATAGCCGGAATCGTAGCTGCAGGATACCTGTGGTACAATTGGAGGATTGCCACAGGGAAACCAGTGATTCCACCATGTGTATACACATGCATATGGAAATGCATAGTGTGTCCGTTCAAATGCATATGGCTATGCTTCAGAGCCATCAGATATACTATCAAGAAATCAACTCAGAAAGAGACCAATTATCCGCAAAGAAAAGTACGCAAGACAGAGTTGAGACCAGCAATCAAGAGGAGAGCCAGATCCAACTCAACACAGTCCGTCAGATTTGCCAGGAGAGCAGAAACAGAGGACAGAATGGCAAAGTCACTATCAGCATACGTTCAACCAGATGAAAGTTCAGCTGATGAAGGACAAGTCAGAGCCAGGAACAGAGACAGTGTTCACATGCCTGGTATCCGCAAATTCACCGCACGCAAACGCGCAGGAAGCGATACGGGCAACTACCTGCTTCATCATCAGGCTAGGTCGGTGTTGGCATCACCAGCAACCGGACCTGTGACTTCACGCACGCCCACGACTTCGCGCATGACCACGTTCACCACCGAGGCGACTGTGGAAACGCCACTCATCACTTTGGCGCCCACCACCACCAGCATGTGACGTTGCTGCAACAACGGGGTGCAGCAACTCTTCCGCCCGGAGTGTGCTGACCGTGGCAAAATGGATGGATAAAGAAATACGGAGATTTGATAATTAGGCTCATATTTGCACATTTACTTATTTGCACTATTTTACTTTTCATACACTATAATTATTTACCACGCAAAATATATTTCCTGCACTATATTATTTATCCATGGAGAATATTTTATTAGGAAAGTGTTTTATGAATAATCAATATGTTTATGTGAAATATTTAGGTTAAAAGGTCAAATAAGTTATTTTTAGGTGTATTAATATGAAATTAGGCTCATTCAACTCGCCATAATTTTCTGATCATTATTATATATACATTTACATGGTTTACTTGTAAGTCAAATAAAGTCAAATCTTGTAAATATTTATGTTCTGCGTAATTATCTAGGCCAGCGTCCTAACAGAGAAATAGCGCCCTGTGTGTAACTAGCATTTACTGTACGTATTTATGAAGCCCTTCGCGTAGGCATAATTATTATAACCCTGCTCATAAGTTATATTATATTTACTTTGACATTATGGTAAATACCCTGCTCAAATTATACCAAATAATATATTACAAACCCTGCTCAATTATTATACCCATTTACTTGAATAAGTCCCAATTTGTCCAATATGAAATATACGTTTCCAGGAAGTGATTATTATTATTATATCGAATATACCCTACTCTCTTTACGTCATTAGGAACATTTGCAAACCCTATTATATTAGTTCTAATGTGCGTCAATGTTTTCTGACAAATTGAAGCAAATTAGTAAATCGGCCGAGTTTGCCGACTTCGCGCCTCTCAAGATTAATAGTTTTTCTATTAGCCCAATTTGTACTTGGTATTTCTTTACCATAATTATTTGAATGTATGCACGCGCAGTATAAGGCAACTGTTTTGGCTACATGTGTTATTTGTTGCATTTATGACTTATTTGTGCATTTGAATTTAGGAGATTATTGTAGCTATGTTTTATACATCATTTTCCGTGTCTTAGCTACTTTGGAAGTTTTTACTTCAGTCTGCGGACCCCAAGCTACTGAACAAAAATAAGCTAGCGATAGAAACTTCGATTAGGAAGCTCGCTAGACTTTGCGCTTTTGTAACACGCTGTATCTGATCGAAATAAAGTACCTGAAACAATTCGAACCCCCTTTTCAACACACAACTACGAAATAAACTCAACTTGGCTGTCAACAAGTGGATGTTCCGCTACAACGGGAAATCAACCACTCTAAAGGCCGTTTCTCACTACGGTCTTGGAGTTGCCGGATTCGGTGGTAGAAGACGCTGACTTCAGTGGCAGCTTTCACATTGGCAGCGAGCTGGCAGCGAATAGAAGGCTGCAGTACATTTAGGAATGCACAATTATTATGTTTAGCTATGCACAATTCATTTTGACCCAAAGAATGTGGTTATGTAGAGACCATCAGTTTGATTGGTATTGCACTGCTGTGAGAAGCCCACATTCTCTTCAATGAGTAGGATCAATTTTGATGAGTAGGCTTTTTTGATTGATTTATCACATTGATAACCACCCATTATAATGCTTGTGCATTGCATTTACTGCATAATTTTTGTTTTCTGCAACACTCAACATTTCATTTCATACATTTCATATATAGGTAGGTACATTGTTTGGGTCAAATGAAACTAAACATTATAACTTTTACCAGTAAAATTGTCAGCGAGCTGGCAGCCAGCTAAGTCATGTGGAAGGTAATTTGTCAGCGAGCTGGCAGCTAAGTGCATAAAAGTTGTCAGCGAGCTGCACCTAATTTTTGCTGTTTGGCAAGCAAGCTGGCAGCAAGTTGGCAGCGAGGTGGTTTTCCCTGTGGATTCATGCCTTAACCATTCTTGGGAAAGGTGGTAGACATGCACTGTTGCATAGCTGAGATTGTGCTCTATCAAAATCTACAAACGTTTTGGTGTGTTTGCCATAGCCACTTTATACCTAAGAAACAAAAACATGAATAAATGTCAATTCTGGCCGATTGAATCATGATTAACGCCTTAACCATTCTTGGGAATGGTGGTAGACATGCACCGTTGCGTAGCTGAGATTGTGCTCTATCAAAATCTACAAACGTTTTGGTGTGTTTGCCATAGCCACTTTATACCTAAGAAACAAAAACGTGGATAAATGTCAATTCTGGCTAATTGAATCACGATTCACGCCTTAACCCTTCTTGGGAAAATTGGTAGACATGCACCGTTGCGTAGCTGAGATTGTGCTCTATCAAAATCTACAAACGTTTTGGTGTGTTTGCCATAGCCACTTTATACCTAAGAAACAAAAACGTGAATAAATGTCAATTCTGGCTGATTGAATCACGATTCACGCCTTAACCATTCTTGGGAAAGGTGGTAGACATGCACCGTTGCATAGCTGAGATTGTGCTCTATCAAAATCTACAAACGTTTTGGTGTGTTTGCCATAGCCACTTTATACCTAATAAACAAAAACGTGAATAAATGTCAATTCTGGCCAATTGAATCACGATTAACGCCTTAACCATTCTTGGGAATGGTGGTAGACATGCACTGTTGTGTAGCTGAGATTGTGCTCTATCAAAATCTACAGACGTTTCGGTGTGTTTGCCATAGCCACTTTATACCTAAGAAACAAAAACGTGAATAAATGTCAATTCTGGCTGATTGAATCATGGTTCACGCCTTAACCATTCTTGGTAAAGGTGGTAGACGTGCACCGTTGCGTAGCTGAGATTGTGATCTATCAAAATCTACAAACGTTTTGGTGTGAACCATAGCCACTTTATACCTAAGAAACAAAAATGTGAATAAATGTCAATTCTGGCCAATTGAGTCACGATTCACGCCTTAACCATTCTTGGGAATGGTGGTAGACATGCACCGTTGCGTAGCTGAGATTGTGCTCTATCAAAATCTACAAACGTTTTGGTGTGTTTGCCATAGCCACTTTATACCTAAGAAACAAAAATGTGAATAAATGTCAATTCTGGCTGATTGAATCACGATTCACGCCTTAACCCTTCTTGGGAAAATTGGTAGACATGCACCGTTGTGTAGCTGAGATTGTGCTCTATCAAAATCTACAGACGTTTTGGTGTGTTTGCCATAGCCATTTATACCTAAGAAACAAAAACATGAATAAATGTCAATTCTGGCTGATTGAATCACGGTTCATGCCTTAACCATTCTTGGTAAAGGTGATAGACATGCACCGTTGCGTAGCTGAGATTGTGATCTATCAAAACTTACAAATGTTTTGGTGTGTTTGCCATAGCCACTTTATACCTAAGAAACAAAAACGTGAATAAATGTCAATTCTGGCCGATTGAGTCACGATTCACGCCTTAACCATTCTTGGAAATGGTGGTAGACATGCATCGTTGCGTAGCTGAGATTGTGTTCTATCAAAATCTACAAACGTTTTGGTGTGTTTGCCATAGCCACTTTATACCTAAGAAACAAAAACGTGAATAAATGTCAATTCTGGCCGATTGAATCACAATTCACGCCTAAACCATTTTTGGGAATGGTGGTAGACATGCACCGTTGCGTAGCTGAAATTGTGCTCTATCAAAATCTACAAACGTTTTGGTGTGTTTGCCATAGCCACTTTATACCTAAGAAACAAAAACGTGAATAAATGTCAATTCTGGCCAATTGAATCACGATTAACGCCTTAACCATTCTTGGGAATGGTGGTAGACATGCACCGTTGCATAGCTGAGATTGTGCTCTATCAAAATCTACAAACGTTTTGGTGTGTTTGCCATAGCCACTTTATACCTAAGAAACAAAAACGTGAATAAATGTCAACTCTGGACGATTGAGTCACGATTCACGCCTTAACCATTCTTGGGAATGGTGGTAGACATGCACCGTTGCGTAGCTGAAATTGTGCTCTATCAAAATCTCCAAACGTTTTGGTATGTTTGCCATAGCCACTTTATACCTAAGAAACAAAAACGTGAATAAATGTCAATTCTGGCTGATTGAATCACGATTCACGCCTTCACCATTCTTGGGAAAGGTGGTAGACATGCACCGTTGCGTAGAATGGTGGTAGACATGCACCGTTGCGTAGCTGAGATTGTGCTCTATCAAAATCTACAAACGTTTTGGTGTGTTTGCCATAGGCACTTTATACCTAAGAAACAAAAACGTGAATAAATGTCAATTCTGGCCGATTGAATCACGATTAACGCCTTAACCATTCTTGGGAATGGTGGTAGACATGCACCGTTGCGTAGCTGAGATTGTGCTCTATCATAATCTACAAACGTTTTGGTGTGTTTGCCATAGCCAATTTATACCTAAGAAACAAAAACGTGAATAAATGTCAATTCTGGACGATTGAGTCACAATTCATGCCTTAACCATTCTTGGGAATGGTGGTAGACATGCACCGTTGCGTAGCTGAAATTGTGCTCTATCAAAATCTCCAAACGTTTTGGTATGTTTGCCATAGCCACTTTATACCTAAGAAACAAAAACGTGAATAAATGTCAATTCTGGACAATTGAGTCACGATTCATGCCTTAACCATTCTTGGGAATGGTGGTAGACATGCACCGTTGTGTAGCTGAGATTGTGCTCTATCAAAATCTACAGACATTTCGGTGTGTTTGCCATAGCCACTTTATACCTAAGAAACAAAAACGTGAATAAATGTCAATTCTGGCTGATTGAATCACGGTTCACGCCTTAACCATTCTTGGTAAAGGTGGTAGACGTGCACCGTTGCGTAGCTGAGATTGTGATCTATCAAAATCTACAAACGTTTTGGTGTGAACCATAGCCACTTTATACCTAAGAAACAAAAATGTGAATAAATGTCAATTCTGGCCAATTGAGTCACGATTCACGCCTTAACCATTCTTGGGAATGGTGGTAGACATGCACCGTTGCGTAGCTGAGATTGTGCTCTATCAAAATCTACAAACGTTTTGGTGTGTTTGCCATAGCCACTTTATACCTAAGAAACAAAAATGTGAATAAATGTCAATTCTGGCTGATTGAATCACGATTCACGCCTTAACCCTTCTTGGGAAAATTGGTAGACATGCACCGTTGTGTAGCTGAGATTGTGCTCTATCAAAATCTACAGACGTTTTGGTGTGTTTGCCATAGCCATTTATACCTAAGAAACAAAAACATGAATAAATGTCAATTCTGGCTGATTGAATCACGGTTCACGCCTTAACCATTCTTGGTAAAGGTGATAGACATGCACCGTTGCATAGCTGAGATTGTGATCTATCAAAATCTACAAATGTTTTGGTGTGTTTGCCATAGCCACTTTATACCTTAGAAACAAAAATGTGAATAAATGTCAATTCTGACCGATTGAGTCACGATTCACGCCTTAACCATTCTTGGGAATGGTGGTAGACATGCATCGTTGCGTAGCTGAGATTGTGTTCTATCAAAATCTACAAACGTTTTGGTGTGTTTGCCATAGCCACTTTATACCTAAGAAACAAAAACGTGAATAAATGTCAATTCTGGCCAATTGAATCACGATTCACGCCTAAACCATTTTTGGGAATGGTGGTAGACATGCACCGTTGCGTAGCTGAGATTGTGCTCTATCAAAATCTACAAACGTTTTGGTGTGTTTGCCATAGCCACTTTATACCTAAGAAACAAAAACGTGAATAAATGTCAATTCTGGCCAATTGAATCACGATTAACGCCTTAACCATTCTTGGGAATGGTGGTAGACATGCACTGTTGCATAGCTGAGATTGTGCTCTATCAAAATCTACAAACGTTTTGGTGTGTTTGCCATAGCCACTTTATACCTAAGAAACAAAAACGTGAATAAATGTCAATTCTGGACGATTGAGTCACGATTCACGCCTTAACCATTCTTGGGAATGGTGGTAGACATGCACCGTTGCGTAGCTGAAATTGTGCTCTATCAAAATCTCCAAACGTTTTGGTATGTTTGCCATAGCCACTTTATACCTAAGAAACAAAAACGTGAATAAATGTCAATTCTGGCTGATTGAATCATGATTCATGCCTTCACCATTCTTGGGAAAGGTGGTAGACATGCACCGTTGCGTAGAATGGTGGTAGACATGCACCGTTGCGTAGCTGAGATTGTGCTCTATCAAAATCTACAAACGTTTTGGTGTGTTTGCCATAGGCACTTTATACCTAAGAAACAAAAACATGAATAAATGTCAATTCTGGCCGATTGAATCACGATTAACGCCTTAACCATTCTTGGGAATGGTGGTAGACATGCACCGTTGCGTAGCTGAGATTGTGCTCTATCAAAATCTACAAACGTTTTGGTGTGTTTGCCGTAGCCAATTTATACCTAAGAAACAAAAACGTGAATAAATGTCAATTCTGGACGATTGAGTCACGATCACAGGGAAAACCACGTCGCTGCCAACTCACTGCCAGATGGAGACAACAAGCTGACAAGCATTTGTTTACACTTGGCAGCGAGTTGGCAGCGTGTGTCAGCGAGCTGGCAGCCAGTTGGCAGCGTGTGTCAGCGGGCTGGCAGCTAGCTGTAAAAGCCAGCAGTGTAGTTGTCAGCAAGCTGGCAGCGAATAGAAGGCTGCAGTACATTTAGGAATGCACAATTATTATTTTTAGCCATGCACAATTCATTTTGACCCAAAGAATGTGGTTATGTAGAGACCATCAGTTTGATTGGTATTGCACTGCTGTGAGAAGCCCACATTCTCTTCAATGAGTAGGATCAATTTTGATGAGTAGGCTTTTTTGATTGATTTATCACATTGATAACCACCCATTATAATGCTTGTGCATTGCATTTACTGCATAATTTTTGTTTTCTGCAACACTCAACATTTCATTTCATACATTTCATATATAGGTAGGTACATTGTTTGGGTCAAATGAATTTAAACATTATAACTTTTACCAGTAAAATTGTCAGCGAGCTGGCAGCCAGCTAAGTCATGTGGAAGGTAATTTGTCAGCGAGCTGGCAGCTAAGTGCATAAAAGTTGTCAGCGAGCTGCACCTAATTTTTGCTGTTTGGCAAGCAAGCTGGCAGCAAGTTGGCAGCGAGGTGGTTTTCCCTGTGGATTCATGCCTTAACCATTCTTGGGAAAGGTGGTAGACATGCACTGTTGCGTAGCTGAGATTGTGCTCTATCAAAATCTACAAACGTTTTGGTGTGTTTGCCATAGCCACTTTATACCTAAGAAACAAAAACATGAATAAATGTCAATTCTGGCCGATTGAATCACGATTAACGCCTTAACCATTCTTGGGAATGGTGGTAGACATGCACCGTTGCGTAGCTGAGATTGTGCTCTATCAAAATCTACAAACGTTTTGGTGTGTTTGCCGTAGCCAATTTATACCTAAGAAACAAAAACGTGAATAAATGTCAATTCTGGACGATTGAGTCACGATCACAGGGAAAACCACGTCGCTGCCAACTCACTGCCAGCTAGGAGACAACAAGCTGACAAGCATTTGTTTACACTTGGCAGCGAGTTGGCAGCGTGTGTCAGCAAGCTGGCAGCCAGTTGGCAGCGTGTGTCAGCGGGCTGGCAGCTAGCTGTAAAAGCCAGCAGTGTAGTTGGCAGCGAGCTGGCAGCGAATAGAAGGCTGCAGTACATTTAGGAATGCACAATTATTATTTTTAGCCATGCACAATTCATTTTGACCCAAAGAATGTGGTTATGTAGAGACCATCAGTTTGATTGGTATTGCACTGCTGTGAGAAGCCCACATTCTCCTCAATGAGTAGGATCAATTTTGATGAGTAGGCTTTTTGATTGATTTATCACATTGATAACCACCCATTATAATGCTTGTGCATTGCATTTACTGCATAATTTTTGTTTTCTGCAACACTCAACATTTCATTTCATACATTTCATATATAGGTAGGTACATTGTTTGGGTCAAATGAAACTAAACATTATAACTTTTACCAGTAAAATTGTCAGCGAGCTGGCAGCCAGCTAAGTCATGTGGAAGGTAATTTGTCAGCGAGCTGGCAGCTAAGTGCATAAAAGTTGTCAGCAAGATGCACCTAATTTTTGCTGTTTGGCAAGCAAGCTGGCAGCAAGTTGGCAGCGAGGTGGTTTTCCCTGTGGATTCATGCCTTAACCATTCTTGGGAAAGGTGGTAGACATGCACTGTTGCGTAGCTGAGATTGTGCTCTATCAAAATCTACAAACGTTGTGGCGTGTTTGCCATAGCCACTTTATACCTAAGAAACAAAAACGTGAATAAATGTCAATTCTGGCCGATTGAATCACAATTAACGCCTTAACCATTCTTGGGAATGGTGGTAGACATGCACCGTTGCGTAGCTGAGATTGTGCTTTATAAAAATCTCCAAACGTTTTGGTGTGTTTGCCATAGCCACTTCACACCTAAGAAACAAAAACGTGAATAAATGTCAATTATGGCTGATTGAATCACAATTAACGCCTTCACCATTCTTGGGAAAGGTGGTAGACATGCACCGTTGCATAGCTGAGATTGTGCTCTATAAAAATCTACAAACGTTTTGGTGTGTTTCCATAGCCACTTTATACCTAAGAAACAAAAACGTGAATAAATGTCAATTCTGGCCGATTGAATCACGATTAACGCCTTAACCATTCTTGGGAATGGTGGTAGACATGCACCGTTGCGTAGCTGAGATTGTGCTCTATCAAAATCTACAAACGTTTTGGTGTGTTTGCCATAGCCACTTTATACCTAAGAAACAAAAACGTGAATAAATGTCAATTCTGGACGATTGAAGCACAATTAACGCCTTAACCATTCTTGGGAATGGTGGTAGACATGCACCGTTGCGTAGCTGAGATTGTGCTCTATCAAAATCTACAAACGTTTTGGTGTGTTTGCCATAGCCACATTATACCTAAGAAACAAAAACGGGAATAAATGTCAATTCTGGCCGACTGAATCACGATTAACGCCTTAACCATTCTTGGGAAAGGTGGTAGACATGCACCGTTGCGTAGCTGAGATTGTGCTCTATAAAAATCTACAAACATTTTGGTGTGTTTGCCATAGCCACATTATACCTAAGAAACAAAAACGTGAATAAATGTCAATTCTGGCCAATTGAATCACGATTAACGCCTTAACCATTCTTGGGAATGGTGGTAGACATGCACCGTTGCGTAGCTGAGATTGTGCTCTATCAAAATCTACAAACGTTTTGGTGTGTTTGCCATAGCCACATTATACCTAAGAAACAAAAACGTGAATAAATGTCAATTCTGGTTAATTGAATCACGATTAACGCCTTAACCATTCTTGGGAATGGTGGTAGACATGCACTGTTGCGTAGCTGAAATTGTGCTCTATCAAAATCTACAAACGTTTTGGTGTGTTTGCCATAGCCACTTTATACCTAAGAAACAAAAACGTGAATAAATGTCAATTCTGGTCAATTGAATCATGATTCACGCCTTAACCATTTTTGGGAAAGGTGGTAGACATGCACCGTTGCGTAGCTGAGATTGTGCTCTATCAAAATCTACAAACGTTTTGGTGTGTTTGCCATAGCCACTTTATACCTAAGAAACAAAAACGTGAATAAATGTCAATTCTGGCCGATTGAATCACGATTAACGCCTTAACCATTCTTGGGAATGGTGGTAGACATGCACCGTTGCGTAGCTGAGATTGTGCTCTATCAAAATCTACAAACGTTTTGGTGTGTTTGTCATAGCCACTTCATACCTAAGAAACAAAAACGTGAATAAATGTCAATTCTGGTTGACTGAATCACGATTAACGCCTTAACCATTCTTGGGAAAGGTGGTAGACATGCACCGTTGCGTAGCTGAGATTGTGCTCTATCAAAATCTACAAACGTTTTGGTGTGTTTGCCATAGCCACATTATACCTAAGAAACAAAAACGTGAATAAATGTCAATTCTGGCTGATTGAGTCACGATTCACGCCTTAACCATTCTTGGGAAAGGTGGTAGACATGCACCGTTGCGTAGCTGAGATTGTGCTCTATCAAAATCTACAAACGTTTTGGTGTGTTTGCCACAGCCACTTTATACTTATGAAACAAAAACGTGAATAAATGTCAATTCTGGCTGATTGAATCACGATTCACGCCTTAACCATTCTTGGGAAAGGTGGTAGACATGCACCGTTGCGTAGCTGAGATTGTGCTCTATCAAAATCTACAAACGTTTTGGTGTGTTTGCCATAGCCACATTATACCTAAGAAACAAAAACGTGAGTAAATGTCAATTCTGGCCAATTGAATCACGATTAACACCTTAACCATTTTTGGGAATGGTGGTAGACATGCACCGTTGCGTAGCTGAGATTGTGCTCTATCAAAATCTACAAACGTTTTGGTGTGTTTGCCATAGCCACTTTATACCTAAGAAACAAAAACGTGAATAAATGTCGATTCTGGACGATTGAGTCACGATTCACGCCTTAACCATTCTAGGGAATGGTGGTAGACATGCACCGTTGCGTAGCTGAGATCAGGCTCTATCAAAATCTACAAACGTTTTGGTGTGTTTGCCATAGCCACTTTATACCTAAGAAACAAAAACGTGAATAAATGTCAATTCTGGTCAATTGAATCATGATTCACGCCTTAACCATTTTTGGGAAAGGTGGTAGACATGCACCGTTGCGTAGCTGAGATTGTGCTCTATCAAAATCTACAAACGTTTTGGTGTGTTTGCCATAGCCACTTTATACCTAAGAAACAAAAACGTGAATAAATGTCAATTCTGGCCAATTGAATCACGATTAACGCCTTAACCATTCTTGGGAATGGTGGTAGACATGCACCGTTGCGTAGCTGAGATTGTGCTCTATCAAAATCTACAAACGTTTTGGTGTGTTTGTCATAGCCACTTCATACCTAAGAAACAAAAACGTGAATAAATGTCAATTCTGGTTGACTGAATCACGATTAACGCCTTAACCATTCTTGGGAAAGGTGGTAGACATGCACCGTTGCGTAGCTGAGATTGTGCTCTATCAAAATCTACAAACGTTTTGGTGTGTTTGCCATAGCCACATTATACCTAAGAAACAAAAATGGGAATAAATGTCAATTCTGGCTGATGTAATCACGATTAACGCCTTGTGTGATGAAGCCACCGAAGTCAGCGTCTTCTACCACCGAATCCGGCTGCTTCAAGACCGTAGTGAGAAACGGCCTTTAGAGTGGTTGATTTCCCGTTGTTGCCGAACGTCCACTTGTCGACAGCCAAGTTGAGTTTATTTCGTAGTTGTGTGTTGAAAAGGGGGTTCGAATTGTTTCAGGTACTTTATTTCGATCAGATACAGCGTGTTACAAAAGCGCAAAGCCTAGCGAGCTTCCTAGTCGAAGTTTCTATCGCTAGCTTATTTTGTTCACTTGGGGTGGGTCCGCAGACTGCAAACTGAAGTAAAAACTTTCAAAGTAGCTAAGACACGGAAATCACGTATAGAAAAACAGCTACAGTAATTTCCTAATACAAATGCACAAATAAGACACAAATGCAACAAATAAACACATTTAGCCGAAACAGTTGCCTTATACTGCGCGTGCATACATTCAAATAATTATGGTAAAGAAATACCAAGTACAAATTGGGCTAATAGAAAAACTATTAATCTTGAGAGGCGCGAAGTCGGCAAACTCGGCCGATTTACTAATTTGCTTCAATTTGTCAGAAAACATTGACGCACATTGGAACTAATAAAATAGGGTTTGAAAACTGTAAATAGTAGTGTAAATGTTCCTAATGACGTAAATAGAATAAGGTATATTCAACATGATAATAATAATCACTTCCTGGAAACGCATGTTGAATAATCTAGCAAATTGGGACTTATTTGAGGTAAATGGGTATTGTAATTGAGCAGAGTTTATAATTATATTCGTATTAGTTTATAATTATAGGCAGAGTCGATTGAGCAAGGTATTATAATTATTAAGTAAATATAAATAGTTGTGAACAGAGTTATGACAATTATACCTATGCGAAGGGCTTTGTAAAGTAAATGCTAGTTGCACGCAGGGCACCATTTCTCTATTAGGACGCTGGCCTAGATAATTACGCAGCACGTAAATATTTACAAGATTTGACTTTTGTAAACTGCAAGTAAACTATGCAAATGTATGTATAATCATGATCAGAAAATTACGGCGAGTTGAATGAGCCTAATTTTATATTAATACACCTAATAATAACATATTTGACCTTTTAACCTAAACATTCCACATAAACCTATCAATAATTTATAAAATACTTTCCTAATCGAATATTCTCCATGGATACGTAATAAGTATAGGAAATACAATTTGATATTTTGCGTGGTAAATAAATATAGTGCATGAAAAGGTAAAACAGTGTAAATAAGTAAATGTGCGAATATGAGCCTAATTATCAATTCTCTGTATTTCTTTATCCATCCATTTTGCCACGGTCAGCACACTCCGGGCGGAAGAGTTGCTGCACCCCGTTGTTGCAGCAACGTCACATGCTGGTGGTGGTGGGCGCCAAAGTGATGAGTGGCGTTTCCACAGTCGCCTCGGTGGTGAACGTGGTTGTGCGCGAAGTCGTGGGTGTGCGTGAAGTTGCAGGTCCGGTTGTTGGTGATGCCAACGCCGACCTAGCCTGATGATGAAGCAGGTAGTTGCCCGTGTCGCTTCCTGCGCGTTCGCGTGAGGTGAATTTGCGGATATCGGGCATGTGAACACTGTCTCTGTTCCTGGCTCTGATTTGTCCCTCATCAGCTGAACTTTCATCTGGCTGAACGTATGCTGATAGTGACTTTGCCATTCTGTCCTCTGTTTCTGCTCTCCTGGCAAATCTGACGGACTGTGTTGAATTGGATCTGGCTCTCCTTTTGATTGCTGGTCTCAACTCTGTCTTGCGCACTTTTCTTTGTGGATAATTGGTCTCTTTCTGAGTTGATTTCTTGATAGTGTATCTGATGGCTCTGAAGCATAGCCATATGCATTTGAATGGACACACTATGCATTTCCATATGCATGTGTATACACACGGTGGAATCACTGGTTTCCCTGTGGCAATCCTCCAATTGTACCACAGGTATCCTGCAGCTACAATTCCGGCTATCAGGATTGTGATCCCCAGCAGCATTGCGATTGTGTTGATGATCACTTGAAAGGGTCCTTTCAGCATTCCTCCCATAAAGTTGGTGTACCCTTTTGACACTCCAGATATATAGTGACCATATGCTTTGCCGATTCCTGCTGCTGTCTGTCCAATTCCAGCTCCAATGCCTTCTATTGAATTTCTGATCACTCTGGGATCCAATGACATATCTGCTGTGTAATCGATCAATTGGTTCTGCACATGCTCTAAATTCTGTAGTCTCTGAATCTGGCCTCTGACATCCATGAAATTGGTCGCTCTGTTGACAATGTTGGTGAACAGGTGAGGCGCGTCAAACGTGAAAGCCTGCCACTGTCCCTTCCATGTCATTTCAATTGGCGACATGCACCATTCCATGTGCGGACTTCCACTGTCCATGTTCATTTCTGTACAGGTGCGGTGTGGTGTGGCTGCAGTCCTCTTCTGGTGATTTCTCTACCAAGTCTCTGCTGCCTGGGCTCTTGAACCACAAGGGCCCATCTTTGTCCAATCTCATTGGTGTGTATTTGTAGCATGTTTCTCCCACTTTTCCTGTTTGATAAATTATGTATGGCTGCACTTCCTTGCATTCCCAAAACATAATTGCTTCTCCAGCCCATTCTGCATGAACATCCTGTCTTCCCAGCATGGCTCGAATCCCCAGTGTTGGATCGATGCGGAAAAGCTGAGTCAACATGTCCAGCTGGTTCTTGCGAAGTTGACATAGCTGATGCCATACAATCGCAAATTGTGCCTGAGTCATCTCTCTGACCACATGTTGCAGGAACTGAAACTTGGAGTTTCTGTCGTCCAATCTGGCATACAATGTTCCACTGATTGTCGACTCTCTTGCCTCCACTATCTTTCCCGGCATTGCCCATTCCACAGGCACATCTTCTCTTCTGTCAAACTGGATGAATACACCTCCTTGATCAGTGTAGTATGTGTCTCCCGGAACACATTCTGAACCAATTGGCCTCTTTGTCTTGTTGCTGTGGGAGTATGCTGCTTGCAATTTTGATACAATAATTGTCTGGCCAGATATTTCTGATTTGAATCTGCCAATTCTCTCATATGCACATTGATGCTTGAAATTCTCCGTATCCCACACTGTGATTCCATAATTGTGGTCTCTGCAATGTCCCATCATGGCTCTGCACTGGCTGAAATCTTGCAAGTCGCTGATTACAGTCTTTCCATCAAGTGAAGCCACGGTTCCTTCTTCCATGTAAAAGTTACTGACGACATTTTCTTTGCCATGACAACACCATGAATATTCCACATTCAAGGTTTGATTAGTTGTCCACACTCTGGGCTCCATTTCCACCAAAGGTGTTCCTCTGAACATCTTGTGAATTCTTGCATAGTTACAGGCTACCACGCCAACTTGCTGGTATTTCTCAAAATTGCCTGTAATGCCTTTCGCTCCCCAGAAACTGGTGTGTGTGATGATCTCTTTGATTCTGATGTAGCATCTGTATGCTTTCTCTTTCTGTGGAATCTGTCTCTGTGCGTAAAGTGTAACTTTCATTGCCTTGACAAAATTCCTTGGTGGGATATGGCACTGCACTTCTTCAGGAACTGTAAGCGCATGTCCATGCCTTCCACTGGTGCAAATCTGATACTTCTGGCTTTGTGAATTGATCACCTGTTCCACAGGATGATCTTTGATTGCATCCTTGAATCTCTCATAAGTCTGCATTTCTCTGACAGATTTTGGTGGCCATTCTGAAGGCAAAGGCAGCAATCCATGATGCGCTGCCAATGATGGTGGCCTTACTGTCGAGGTTTCTAGAACGTATGTTCTGGAAAATACTTCGCTGTAAGCTTTGCAGGCTTCTCTCAGCGTTGCTGACTCTGACATGCCTGTCAGCACTAACATCATGCACAGCATTCCAATCACCAGACTGCTGGTGGTTGCTGTGGCTTTCCCTGTCGCACTCCTCAGGACTCTATCTGATGCTGAGTTCCTCTGAGCAGGGTTTTGAACAGAGTCTCTGTTCGAGCTCTGATTTCTGACATGTTTCTGTACAATTGCTGGGTCCAGTAAATCCACTTTGACTGTCACTGCTGTCTCTGGGATATCCATTGTCTTTGAATTGATTTCCAGCGGATACAATTGATTGAGTGGTCTGCTGACCACATTTCTGTTGGCAGTTCTGACTTTTGCTGAGCGAATCTGTCCATCTTTGCTGGGCTCTAACTGCTCGATGCGACCCATCCTCCATGCACCTCTGGGCATGTTCTCTTCATAAATCAGCACAACTTCATTCACTTTGGGTTCTTGAGTCGCTGTCAATCTGCCATGTTTGTGCGTCACCTGAGTTCTTTCCCTCAAGCTCGGAATGTACTCTTGATGCCATAAGTCCCAGAACTTATCCAAAGTTTGCTGGGTTGTCTCCCAATATTTCTGCAGTTTCGCTGCGTTATCCATTCTGGGCACAAATTCTCCATCTTTGTCTGCATCAAACTGTGGTGCTCCAATCTGACCTTCCCCTGTCAGGAAGTCTTTTGGCGTCAGCACTCTGAGGCTCTTTACATCACCATAGATGTAAGAGATTGGCCTGCTGTTGATCACTGCCTCGACTTCTGGCAGAAGTGTCAACAATTCTTGCAGGGTTAACATTCTGTGCCCCACTGCTGCTTTGAAATGTTTCTTGGTGATGCCCACCATTCTTTCATAGACTCCTCCCTGCCACGGTGCCATAGGAGTAGTCATGTTCCATTGGATTTGTTGCTGTGAGCAGTAAGTCTGTACTGCTCCACTTTTGACCATTTCTGACCATTCTTTCCCAGTATTAATGGCCTTGTCAGTGCTTGAGCTGAGCACTTTCTCTGTCAATTTGAATTGCGTCGCATTGTCTGAAATTACTGCCTCAGGCTTTCCACGCCTGGCAATGAATCTCCTGACTGCGTTCAGGAATTCCTGCGCTGTCATGTCCAGCACACTTTCCAGGTGAACTGCACGTGTCACCATACATGTGAACAAACAGATCCACATTTTCTTGTGATCTTTGTCCACTTTGTACCAAACTGGTCCTAAATAATCCAAGCCCGTGTACTGGAACGGTCTGGCTCTCTGAACTCTGGTTTCTGGCAAATCTGGCATTGGTGGAAGCTGGTACGGCTTCGCTCCCAATTTCTTACAGGTTGGGCAGGTTCTGGTTACATTGTAGATCACCCGTCTGCCCTGTGTAATCCAGTACTTTTGTCTGATCGCTGCCAATGTATGTTGCACTCCTGAGTGCATCAACTTCTCATGCTGGTCCCTGACGATCAGCTGAGTCACTGTAGCCGTTGCTGGCAACAGTATGAGTGGCACTGTGACCTCCTGCGGGTCTGTATGATCCATTCTGCCGTGGCACTTCAGGATTCCATCCTGATGCATTTGCACATTGAGCCATTTGATCAACTGCTGGTCTGCAGCTGCTTTCTTGCCATCCTGGCTGCCTTTGCTGTGGCCTGTTGCCAGAATCTCTGCCACTCCTTTGTAATGATTCTGTTGCGTCGCTTTAACCCAATATTTCAACGCAATCTCTCTCTCTTCAATGCTGATAATTCCCTGTGGTTTCATTGTACCACAGATACTTTCCATGATTTCTGACAATCCATTCTGACTGTCATTTTTGCTGCGCTTTTTGTGCATCTGTCGCACAAATCTCATCACGTATACTGTTGCATCCAGTAACTTTGTCAGTGATGAGAATCTCTGAATCTCAATTCCCAATGGGTTGCTTTGCTTGCTTTCATCAGCTTGCACATTGCTGGCATCTGGGTCACTGACCACTTGCTGTGTGGCGCCCAGGTAAATTGGACTGGCTTTTGGGAATTTGAGCTCTTCTTTCTTGATTTCTGCCATTACTTCTGGCGTGACTGGCTCCACTTTTGGCTCTGGCCACTCTCCAGTCATTAGCCATTCTGGCCCCTTCCACCACAGGTTACTGCCTTCCAACTCTGACATATTCATGCCTCTTGTGGTCATGTCAGCTGGGTTCTCCAGTCCTGCGATGTGTCTGATATGCATGTTCTCTGTCTCACTCTGAATTTTCCTGATTTCATCCAATCTGTTCTTGACAAAACATGCCAGTGGCTTCGCTGTTGTCAGCCACTTCAGACAACAGGTTGAATCTGACCATACAACTGTTTGACTGAATTTTACGTCCTTGAGCTCTTTGTGAATAAACTTTGACATTCTGCTGCCAATCAACATTGCTAACAATTCCAGTCGTGGAATTGTCACTTCTGGTTTCTTTGGAGCGAGTCTCAATCTGGAGTACAGCAGGCTTGACGTGCCGCTGTCATTTTCTGTTTTCTGGCATATGTATGCCGCTGCACTGTATGCCATTGCTGAGGCATCAACGAAAATGTGCAGTTGTGCATCTGCACCACTCTGATAATTCAGATTTCTGTTGAACTTGATCTGTCCAACTTTGAGCAATTCTGTCTCCAATTGCTGCCAAATTGCTGTCTGTTCCTCAGACAGGGGAGTATCCCATTCTTTGGCACTTGGTCCTGAATGCCATAACGTTTGCAAAAATCTCTTTGCTGGCAGTAGGACAGGACTGACGAGTCCCATTGGATCAAAACATCCCGCAGTCACCTTTGCAACTGTCCTTTTCGTGGGAAGTTTGATTTTCTGGTCAGTTTCTGATAATTGTGATTGCTGAACTGTTTTTGGCGTTTTCAGCCACATCTGGTCGCTTTCTGTGTCCCATTTCATTCCTAGGACTGTTGTGACAATTTCCTTGGCCACATCTGACTCTGCCAATTGCCAAGTAAAGCTCTTATTGTTGCTGTTCCATTCTCTCAGATTCATCTGTGCCTCTGTGAACAGCACTTTGGATTCCTGGTACAATTCGATTGCTTTCTGCTCTGTATCTACACTGAGGATCAAATTATCCACATACAGATTTTCATCGATCAACTTTGCATTTTCTGTGCCAGCTTGATTCAGGTGGTATCTGACTGTCAGCGCCAGCAGCGCTGGACTGCAGATTATACCAAATGGCACTCTGGCAAATCTGTAAATCTGAATGTTGTCCTCCATGGATGGTTTCGTGGGATCCTTGTACCACAGAAATCTTGTCACATCTCTGTCACTGTCCTGCAGACTAATCTGCAGAAACGCTTTCTCTATGTCTGCGACTAGGGCGATTCCATGCAACCGGAATCGCATCAGCATCCCTACCAGCTGTGGTAGTATCACTGGACCGCGGTACATGCACTCATTCAAGCTTGGCATGCCTGGCGGTTTTGCTGAGGCATCATATACCTCTCTAACCTTTGTGGTAGTTTTCTCTGGCGTTATTACTGGTTGATGAGGCAATATATGGAACTTTCTGCCATCCATAATACCCTCTTGAACTTTCTCAATTACTCCTTGCTCCTCTTGTGCTTTCATGATTGTCTGAATTTTCTCCAGTAATTCTGGGTCTCTCTTGAGCCTGTTGGTGAGGTACCTGAACCTCTTGAACGCCATTGCTTTGTTATCTGGGAGTTCATGCAAATTTGGCTTGTACATGAACTTAACAGAGTACCGTCCATCTGGGTTTCTCTGTACACTCTCATTGAATTGCTTGATGGCCTCGTCGTCCTCGACGAGGTCTGGCTGGTCCATTATGCCAATGGTATCCAGTCTGTCCATATCTTTGACATTTGGTACAGGAGCAATTGACAACGGTGCTTCCTCGTACCACTTTTCTCTCTGAATTTGATGCACAATTGTGTTGACCACCACCGGATATGCACCATCCGTGGTCCATTGATTTCTGTTGCTTGTCAGCTGTCCACCTCCCATCAGCAATCCCAATTCTGATGGAATGACATACAATCCTGACGGAAGTCTGGTGGTGCTGGTGTTTCTAGACATCAAGTCCCAGAAATAATTCAAGCCCACTATAATGTCTGGCTTGAACTTGCACTCTGTCCCTTTTTCCTTGGGAATTCTGTCTGCAAAGTAACTCTCATCCGGGAAGTACTTCTGCAGGTACTTTTCGTCCTGTTCTGACACAGGCACTTTGACTTGTTCTGTGGTCAACGTCGGGACCACATCTGCCACCATTTCCACTTTCTGGCCATTTCTGAGCCGCATTCTGAATTCCACTTGCTGTACTACTTTATAGTGCGGCTTTTCATTTCCGAATGTGTACACCTGGATGTGGTGTTCACCTGTACTCTTCAAATTGAGTTTCCTGGCCACTTTCTCTGACATGTACGTTCCCTGGGACCCTGTGTCCAGGAACGCTTGAATCTGTAGTGGTGGCTGTTCAGGCTCCATCTCTGTATCCATTTCTGAAGCCTCAATCACGGTTCTGGCTGTCATCAACATTGACATATTTCTGTTTACTGACAGGTTCACTGACGTATTCTGTTGCTTTGTATTTGGTTCTGTAACCACTGTGCTGGATATGGTCTCTGTCTCTACCATTTCTGGTTCAGCTTCTTCCACAGTGACACAATTCACTGTGGCCTTTCTCTGTTGGCTCTGTGCTGGTCGACCGGCCGTCGGCACAGACTTTCTGCCATTGTTTGCTGATTGCTGGCTATTCTGTTGACCATTCGCTCTGAACGCTGGAATTTGCCGTCCAGCGTTTCCATTGCCATTGTCACCAAATTTCTCTGGGCACACCGCAGTGTGGTGCCTATTGGACTTGCAATAGAAGCAACTTCTCGTAAATTGACATTGATTCATGTAATGCCCTTTCTGCAGGCATCTCAGGCATCGCTCTGCCTTTGACAAAACCACTCTCCTTTCTCTGGCAGTTTTGAACTTTGGACACTTATCATTAAAGTGTAATTGCTGTGTGTCATTGCAGAACACACACGGCCTCCCAGGATTCATAAATCCAGCCTGTGGTGCACTCTGACCATTCTGGATCACAGACATGCTCCCTGTGCTGGTCCTTGGGTTCTCTGGCCCTCTGAATCGATTCCCATTGCCTTGGAATTGATTATTGAATTGCTGTGCGCGAGGATTATTCCCGAATCCTTGGCGCGATTGCTGAACTGGTGCCTCAGTTTGCTGTGCGTGCTGTACAGCCTCACTGAGCGCTAGCTGCTTGCCAAACAGCTTTCTGAATATTTCCACCGTCAAGGCTTCCTCAGTTCCCTGTTCCTTCTGGATTTCTCTGAGAACCTCGGGTGGCACTTTCTGTTGTAGCTGGCTCAACAGCATTGGATGCTCCACTGATTCACCCAGTGACTCCAACTGCTGGAGCAGCCTTTCAATTGCATCAAACAAAATTCTCATATCCTGACAGGTATTCCTGGCCTGTCGCAACTTCATGATATTACTCATCAGCGTGTTTCTGACCACAACTGGCTGGTCATATCTCTTTTTGAGCATTGCAATTGCGGGTGCATAATTTTCTGCAGTCACACTCAATCCACTGATCATGCCAAATGCTGAGCCTTTCAGCAAGCTCCTCAAGTATGAAAACTTGGAAATGTCCTCCAAATCTGTCCGATTGTGGATGTGGGATTCGAACATTTGCCACCATGATCGAAATTTGACAATTTCCCCAGTAAACTGTTCCACTTCCAGTTTCTGCAATTTGACACTCTTTGCTGTGGTTGCATTAGTTGAACTGGCCCCCGGAGCAGCTCCCTGAGCTGTCAGAGCCATCTGGGCAGCCATCTGCTGTATGAATGCTGTATTGACTTCATACATGGTATTTCCGCTCTGTTGCTGGATCATGTCTTGCAACTCTTCGATGTACACATTCATGGCTACTACTTTCTGTGTCACCAAGTCTGACATATTTGCATATTCCTCATATGAGTCTTGGTATATCTTCTGTTCTTGTTCCATCTGGTCGGGTTTGTCAATGTCCTTGACGATATCCCTCCATGCGTCAAATTGAGTTTTCACTGCATTCATTGCACTTTCCAATTTTGCACCCTCCTGTTTGACAGATGCAATCACTCTTCTCATCTCTGTTCTCTTATCTTCCTTTGATGCTTCCGCAAATAGTTCCAGGTCATATTTGGCAAATTCTCTTGCCAATCTGCTTTCCACCCTGTGCTTTGCTGGCCCCAGGGTCTTTCTGATGTGACCTGTTGGCGAAACCATTTTTGCTGATGAATTTTTTCCTTCACTGTTTCTCTTTATAGTGCGTCGCCTGTGACGCTTGTGACGCTTCTCTGCGTCTTTCTGTGTAGTGCTCTGTACACTACGGATTTGTTGTGCCACGCACAATACCAATGCAGTCCTACAGGCCCCTGACGTGTTCTCACGCGTTGACCTTTACTCAGATACAGCGTGTTACAATAGCGCAAAGCCTAGCGAGCTTCCTAGTCGAAGTTTCTATCGCTAGCTTATTTTGTTCACTTGGGGTGGGTCCGCAGACTGCAAACTGAAGTAAAAACTTTCAAAGTAGCTAAGACACGGAAATCACGTATAGAAAAACAGCTACAGTAATTTCCTAATACAAATGCACAAATAAGACACAAATGCAACAAATAAACACATTTAGCCGAAACAGTTGCCTTATACTGCGCGTGCATACATTCAAATAATTATGGTAAAGAAATACCAAGTACAAATTGGGCTAATAGAAAAACTATTAATCTTGAGAGGCGCGAAGTCGGCAAACTCGGCTGATTTACTAATTTGCTTCAATTTGTCAGAAAACATTGACGCACATTGGAACTAATAAAATAGGGTTTGAAAACTGTAAATAGTAGTGTAAATGTTCCTAATGACGTAAATAGAATAAGGTATATTCAACATGATAATAATAATCACTTCCTGGAAACGCATGTTGAATAATCTAGCAAATTGGGACTTATTTGAGGTAAATGGGTATTGTAATTGAGCAGAGTTTATAATATATTCGATTGAGCAAGGTATTATAATTATTAAGTAAATATAAATAGTTGTGAACAGAGTTATGACAATTATACCTATGCGAAGGGCTTTGTAAAGTAAATGCTAGTTGCACGCAGGGCACCATTTCTCTATTAGGACGCTGGCCTAGATAATTACGCAGCACGTAAATATTTACAAGATTTGACTTTTGTAAACTGCAAGTAAACTATGCAAATGTATGTATAATCATGATCAGAAAATTACGGCGAGTTGAATGAGCCTAATTTTATATTAATACACCTAATAATAACATATTTGACCTTTTAACCTAAACATTCCACATAAACCTATCAATAATTTATAAAATACTTTCCTAATCGAATATTCTCCATGGATACGTAATAAGTATAGGAAATACAATTTGATATTTTGCGTGGTAAATAAATATAGTGCATGAAAAGGTAAAACAGTGTAAATAAGTAAATGTGCGAATATGAGCCTAATTATCAATTCTCTGTATTTCTTTATCCATCCATTTTGCCACGGTCAGCACACCTTGACCATTCTTGGGAAAGGTGGTAGACATGCACCGTTGCGTAGCTGAGATTGTGCTCTATCAAAATCTACAAACGTTTTGGTGTGTTTGCCATAGCCACATTATACCTAAGAAACAAAAACGGGAATAAATGTCAATTCTGGCTGATTCAATCACGATTCACGCCTTAACCATTCTTGGGAAAGGTGGTAGACATGCACCGTTGCATAGCTGAGATAGTGCTCTATAAAAATCTACAAATGTTTTGGTGTGTTTGCGATAGCCACTTTATACCTAAGAAACAAAAACGTGAATAAATGTCAATTCTGGCTGATTGAGTCACGATTCACGCCTTAACCATTCTTGGGAAAGGTGGTAGACATGCACCGTTGCGTAGCTGAGATTGTGCTCTATCAAAATCTACAAACGTTTTGGTGTGTTTCCCACAGCCACTTTATACCTATGAAACAAAAACGTGAATAAATGTCAATTCTGTCTGATTGAATCACGATTCACGCCTTAACCATTCTTGGGAAAGGTGGTAGACATGCACCGTTGCGTAGCTGAGATTGTGCTCTATCAAAATCTACAAACGTTTTGGTGTGTTTGCCATAGCCACATTATACCTAAGAAACAAAAACGTGAGTAAATGTCAATTCTGGCCAATTGAATCACGATTAACGCCTTAACCATTCTTGGGAATGGTGGTAGACATGCACCGTTGCGTAGCTGAGATTGTGCTCTATCAAAATCTACAAACGTTTTGGTGTGTTTGCCATAGCCACTTTATACCTAAGAAACAAAAACGTGAATAAATGTCGATTCTGGACGATTGAGTCACGATTCACGCCTTAACCATTCTAGGGAATGGTGGTAGACATGCACCGTTGCGTAGCTGAGATCGTGCTCTATCAAAATCTACAAACGTTTTGGTGTGTTTGCCATAGCCACTTTATACCTAAGAAACAAAAACGTGAATAAATGTCAATTCTGGTCAATTGAATCATGATTCACGCCTTAACCATTTTTGGGAAAGGTGGTAGACATGCACCGTTGCGTAGCTGAGATTGTGCTCTATCAAAATCTACAAACGTTTTGGTGTGTTTGCCATAGCCACTTTATACCTAAGAAACAAAAACGTTAATAAATGTCAATTCTGGCCAATTGAATCACGATTAACGCCTTAACCATTCTTGGGAATGGTGGTAGACATGCACCGTTGCGTAGCTGAGATTGTGCTCTATCAAAATCTACAAACGTTTTGGTGTGTTTGTCATAGCCACTTCATACCTAAGAAACAAAAACGTGAATAAATGTCAATTCTGGTTGACTGAATCACGATTAACGCCTTAACCATTCTTGGGAAAGGTGGTAGACATGCACCGTTGCGTAGCTGAGATTGTGCTCTATCAAAATCTACAAACGTTTTGGTGTGTTTGCCATAGCCACATTATACCTAAGAAACAAAAACGGGAATAAATGTCAATTCTGGCTGATTGAATCACGATTAACGCCTTGACCATTCTTGGGAAAGGTGGTAGACATGCACCGTTGCGTAGCTGAGATTGTGCTCTATCAAAATCTACAAACGTTTTGGTGTGTTTGCCATAGCCACATTATACCTAAGAAACAAAAACGGGAATAAATGTCAATTCTGGCTGATTCAATCACGATTCACGCCTTAACCATTCTTGGGAAAGGTGGTAGACATGCACCGTTGCATAGCTGAGATAGTGCTCTATAAAAATCTACAAATGTTTTGGTGTGTTTGCGATAGCCACTTTATACCTAAGAAACAAAAACGTGAATAAATGTCAATTCTGGCTGATTGAGTCACGATTCACGCCTTAACCATTCTTGGGAAAGGTGGTAGACATGCACCGTTGCGTAGCTGAGATTGTGCTCTATCAAAATCTACAAACGTTTTGGTGTGTTTGCCACAGCCACTTTATACCTATGAAACAAAAACGTGAATAAATGTCAATTCTGGCTGATTGAATCACGATTCACGCCTTAACCATTCTTGGGAAAGGTGGTAGACATGCACCATTGCGTAGCTGAGATTGTGCTCTATCAAAATCTACAAACGTTTTGGTGTGTTTGCCATAGCCACATTATACCTAAGAAACAAAAACGTGAGTAAATGTCAATTCTGGCCAATTGAATCACGATTAACGCCTTAACCATTCTTGGGAATGGTGGTAGACATGCACCGTTGCGTAGCTGAGATTGTGCTCTATCAAAATCTACAAACGTTTTGGTGTGTTTGCCATAGCCACTTTATACCTAAGAAACAAAAACGTGAATAAATGTCGATTCTGGACGATTGAGTCACGATTCACGCCTTAACCATTCTAGGGAATGGTGGTAGACATGCACCGTTGCGTAGCTGAGATTATTCTCTATCAAAATCTACAAACGTTTTGGTGTGTTTGCCATAGCCACTTTATACCTAAGAAACAAAAACGTGAATAAATGTCAATTCTGGTCAATTGAATCATGATTCACGCCTTAACCATTTTTGGGAAAGGTGGTAGACATGCACCGTTGCGTAGCTGAGATTGTGCTCTATCAAAATCTACAAACGTTTTGGTGTGTTTGCTATAGCCATTTTATACCTAAGAAACAAAAACGTGAATAAATGTCAATTCTGGCCAATTGAATCACGATTAACGCCTTAACCATTCTTGGGAATGGTGGTAGACATGCACCGTTGCGTAGCTGAGATTGTGCTCTATCAAAATCTACAAACGTTTTGGTGTGTTTGCCATAGCCACTTTATACCTAAGAAACAAAAACGTGAATAAATGTCAATTCTGGACGATTGAATCACGATTAACGCCTTAACCATTCTTGGGAATGGTGGTAGACATGCACCGTTGCGTAGCTGAGATTGTGCTCTATCAAAATCTACAAACGTTTTGGTGTGTTTGCCATAGCCACTTTATACCTAAGAAACAAAAACGTGAATAAATGTCAATTCTGGCTGATTGAGTCACGATTCACGCCTTAACCATTATTGGGAAAGGTGGTAGACATGCACCGTTGCGTAGCTGAGATTGTGCTCTATCAAAATCTACAAACGTTTTGGTGTGTTTGCCACAGCCACTTTTTACCTAAGAAACAAAAACGTGAGTAAATGTCAATTCTGGCCAATTGAATCACGATTAACGCCTTAACCATTCTTGGGAATGGTGGTAGACATGCACCGTTGCGTAGCTGAGATTGTGCTCTATCAAAATCTACAAACGTTTTGGTGTGTTTGCCATAGCCACTTTATACCTAAGAAACAAAAACGTGAATAAATGTCGATTCTGGACGATTGAGTCACGATTCACGCCTTAACCATTCTTGGGAATGGTGGAAGACATGCACCGTTGCGTAGCTGAGATTGTGCTCTATCAAAATCTACAAACGTTTTGGTGTGTTTGCCATAGCCACTTTATACCTAAGAAACAAAAACGTGAATAAATGTCAATTCTGGTCAATTGAATCATGATTCACGCCTTAACCATTTTTGGGAAAGGTGGTAGACATGCACCGTTGCGTAGCTGAGATTGTGCTTTATAAAAATCTCCAAACGTTTTGGTGTGTTTGTCATAGCCACTTCATACCTAAGAAAGTTTGTAGATTTTGATAGAGCACAACTTCAGCTACGCAATGGTGCATGTCTACCACCATTCCCAAAAATGGTTTAGGCGTGAATTGTGATTCAATTGGCCAGAATTGACATTTATTCACGTTTTTGTTTCTTAGGTATAAAGTGGCTATGGCAAACACACCAAAACGTTTGTAGATTTTGATAGAACACAATCTCAGCCACGCAATGATGCATGTCTACCACCATTCCCAAGAATGGTTAAGGCGTGAATCGTGACTCAATCGGCCAGAATTGACATTTATTCACGTTTTTGTTTCTTAGGTATAAAGTGGCTATGGCAAACACACCAAAACATTTGTAGATTTTGATAGAGCACAACTTCAGCTACGCAACGGTGCATGTCTACCACCATTCCCAAAAAATGGTTTAGGCGTGAATCGTGATTCAATTGGCCAGAATTGACATTTATTCACGTTTTTGTTTCTTAGGTATAAAGTGGCTATGGCAAACACACCAAAACGTTTGTAGATTTTGATAGAACACAATCTCAGCTACGCAATGATGCATGTCTACCACCATTCCCAAGAATGGTTAAGGCGTGAATCGTGACTCAATCGGCCAGAATTGACATTTATTCACGTTTTTGTTTCTTAGGTATAAAGTGGCTATGGCAAACACACCAAAACATTTGTAGATTTTGATAGAGCACAATCTCAGCTACACAACGGTGCATGTCTACACCTTTACCAAGAATGGTTAAGGCGTGAACCGTGATTCAATCAGCCAGAATTGACATTTATTCATGTTTTTGTTTCTTAGGTATAAATGGCTATGGCAAACACACCAAAACGTCTGTAGATTTTGATAGAGCACAATCTCAGCTACACAACGGTGCATGTCTACCAATTTTCCCAAGAAGGGTTAAGGCGTGAATCGTGATTCAATCAGCCAGAATTGACATTTATTCACATTTTTGTTTCTTAGGTATAAAGTGGCTATGGCAAACACACCAAAACGTTTGTAGATTTTGATAGAGCACAACTTCAGCTACGCAATGGTGCATGTCTACCACCATTCCCAAGCATGGTTAAGGCGTGAATCGTGACTCAATCGTCCAGAATTGACATTTATTCACGTTTTTGTTTCTTAGGTAAAAAGTGGCTATGGCAAACACACCAAAACGTTTGTAGATTTTGATAGAGCACAATCTCAGCTACGCAACAGTGCATGTCTACCACCTTTCCCAAAAATGGTTAAGGCGTGAATCATGATTCAATTGGCCAGAATTGACATTTATTCACGTTTTTGTTTATTAGGTATAAAGTGGCTATGGCAAACACACCAAAACGTTTGGAGATTTTGATAGAGCACGATTTCAGCTGCGCAACGGTGCATGTCTACCAACATTCCCAAAAATGGTTAAGGCGTGAATCGTGATTAAATCGGCCAGAATTGACATTTATTTACGTTTGTGTTTCTTAGGTATAAAGTGGCTATGGCAAACACACCAAAACGTTTGTAGATTTTGATAGAGCACAACTTCAGCTACGCAACGGTGCATGTCTACCACCATTCCCAAAAATGGTTTAGGCGTGAATCGTGATTCAATTGGCCAGAATTGACATTTATTCACGTTTTTGTTTCTTAGGTATAAAGTGGCTATGGCAAACACACCAAAACGTTTGTAGATTTTGATAGAACACAATCTCAGCTACGCAATGATGCATGTCTACCACCATTCCCAAGAATGGTTAAGGCGTGAATCGTGACTCAATTGGCCAGAATTGACATTTATTCACGTTTTTGTTTCTTAGGTATAAAGTGGCTATGGCAAACACACCAAAACATTTGTAGATTTTGATAGATCACAATCTCAGCTACGCAACGGTGCATGTCTATCACCTTTACCAAGAATGGTTAAGGCGTGAACCGTGATTCAATCAGCCAGAATTGACATTTATTCATGTTTTTGTTTCTTAGGTATAAATGGCTATGGCAAACACACAAAAACGTCTGTAGATTTTGATAGAGCACAATCTCAGCTACACAACGGTGCATGTCTACCAATTTTCCCAAGAAGGGTTAAGGCGTGAATCGTGATTCAATCAGCCAGAATTGACATTTATTCACATTTTTGTTTCTTAGGTATAAAGTGGCTATGGCAAACACACCAAAACGTTTGTAGATTTTGATAGAGCACAATCTCAGCTACGCAACGGTGCATGTCTACCACCATTCCCAAGAATGGTTAAGGCGTGAATCGTGAATCAAATGGCCAGAATTGACATTTATTCACATTTTTGTTTCTCAGGTATAAAGTGGCTATGGTTCACACCAAAACGTTTGTAGATTTTGATAGATCACAATCTCAGCTACGCAACGGTGCACGTCTACCACCTTTACCAAGAATGGTTAAGGCGTGAACCGTGATTCAATCAGCCAGAATTGACATTTATTCACGTTTTTGTTTCTTAGGTATAAAGTGGATATGGCAAACACACCAAAACGTCTGTAGATTTTGATAGAGCACAATCTCAGCTACACAACGGTGCATGTCTACCACCATTCCCAAGAATGGTTAAGGCGTTAATCGTGATTCAATTGGCCAGAATTGACATTTATTCACGTTTTTGTTTCTTAGGTATAAAGTGGCTATGGCAAACACACCAAAACGTTTGTAGATTTTGATAGAGCACAACTTCAGCTACGCAATGGTGCATGTCTACCACCATTCCCAAGCATGGTTAAGGCGTGAATCGTGACTCAATCGTCCAGAATTGACATTTATTCACGTTTTTGTTTCTTAGGTAAAAAGTGGCTATGGCAAACACACCAAAACGTTTGTAGATTTTGATAGAGCACAATCTCAGCTACGCAACAGTGCATGTCTACCACCTTTCCCAAAAATGGTTAAGGCGTGAATCATGATTCAATTGGCCAGAATTGACATTTATTCACGTTTTTGTTTATTAGGTATAAAGTGGCTATGGCAAACACACCAAAACGTTTGGAGATTTTGATAGAGCACGATCTCAGCTACGCAACGGTGCATGTCTACCAACATTCCCAAAAATGGTTAAGGCGTGAATCGTGATTAAATCGGCCAGAATTGACATTTATTTACGTTTGTGTTTCTTAGGTATAAAGTGGCTATGGCAAACACACCAAAACGTTTGTAGATTTTGATAGAGCACAACTTCAGCTACGCAACGGTGCATGTCTACCACCATTCCCAAAAATGGTTTAGGCGTGAATCGTGATTCAATTGGCCAGAATTGACATTTATTCACGTTTTTGTTTCTTAGGTATAAAGTGGCTATGGCAAACACACCAAAACGTTTGTAGATTTTGATAGAACACAATCTCAGCTACGCAATGATGCATGTCTACCACCATTCCCAAGAATGGTTAAGGCGTGAATTGTGACTCAATCGGCCAGAATTGACATTTATTCACGTTTTTGTTTCTTAGGTATAAAGTGGCTATGGCAAACACACCAAAACATTTGTAGATTTTGATAGATCACAATCTCAGCTACGCAACGGTGCATGTCTATCACCTTTACCAAGAATGGTTAAGGCGTGAACCGTGATTCAATCAGCCAGAATTGACATTTATTCATGTTTTTGTTTCTTAGGTATAAATGGCTATGGCAAACACACCAAAACGTCTGTAGATTTTGATAGAGCACAATCTCAGCTACACAACGGTGCATGTCTACCAATTTTCCCAAGAAGGGTTAAGGCGTGAATCGTGATTAAATCGGCCAGAATTGACATTTATTTACGTTTGTGTTTCTTAGGTATAAAGTGGCTATAGCAAACACACCAAAACGTTTGTAGATTTTGATAGAGCACAACTTCAGCTACGCAACGGTGCATGTCTACCACCATTCCCAAGAATGGTTAAGGCGTGAATCGTGACTCAATTGGCCAGAATTGACATTTATTCACATTTTTGTTTCTCAGGTATAAAGTGGCTATGGTTCACACCAAAACGTTTGTAGATTTTGATAGATCACAATATCAGCTACGCAACGGTGCACGTCTACCACCTTTACCAAGAATGGTTAAGGCGTGAACCGTGATTCAATCAGCCAGAATTGACATTTATTCACGTTTTTGTTTCTTAGGTATAAAGTGGATATGGCAAACACACCGAAACGTCTGTAGATTTTGATAGAGCACAATCTCAGCTACACAACGGTGCATGTCTACCACCATTCCCAAGAATGGTTAAGGCGTTAATCGTGATTCAATTGGCCAGAATTGACATTTATTCACATTTTTGTTTCTTAGGTATAAAGTGGCTATGGCAAACACACCAAAACGTTTGTAGATTTTGATAGAGCACAATCTCAGCTACGCAACGGTGCATGTCTACCACCTTTCCCAAGAATGGTTAAGGCGTGAATCGTGATTCAATCAGCCAGAATTGACATTTATTCACGTTTTTGTTTCTTAGGTATAAAGTGGCTATGGCAAACACACCAAAACGTTTGTAGATTTTGATAGAGCACAATCTCAGCTACGCAACGGTGCATGTCTACCAATTTTCCCAAGAAGGGTTAAGGCGTGAATCGTGATTCAATTAGCCAGAATTGACATTTATCCACGTTTTTGTTTCTTAGGTATAAAGTGGCTATGGCAAACACACCAAAACGTTTGTAGATTTTTATAGAGCACAATCTCAGCTACGCAACGGTGCATGTCTACCACCATTCCCAAGAATGGTGAAGGTGTGAATTGTGATTCAATCAGCCAGAATTGACATTTATTCATGTTTTTGTTTCTTAGGTATAAAGTGGCTATGGCAAACACACCAAAACGTTTGTAGATTTTGATAGAGCACAATCTCAGCTACGCAACGGTGCATGTCTACCACCTTTCCCAAGAATGGTTAAGGTGTGAATCGTGATTGAATCAGCCAGAATTGACATTTATTCACGTTTTTGTTTCTTAGGTATAAAGTGGCTATGGCAAACACACCAAAATGTTTGTAGATTTTGATAGAGCACAATCTCAGCTACGCAACAGTGCATGTCTACCACCTTTCCCAAGAATGGTTAAGCCGTCAATCGTGATTCAATCAGCCAGAATTGACATTTATTCATGTTTTTGTTTCTTAGGTATAAAGTGGCTATGGCAAACACACCAAAACGTTTGTAGATTTTTATAGAGCACAATCTCAGCTACGCAACGGTGCATGTCTACCACCATTCCCAAGAATGGTGAAGGCGTGAATTGTGATTCAATCAGCCAGAATTGACATTTATTCATGTTTTTGTTTCTTAGGTATAAAGTGGCTATGGCAAACACACCAAAACGTTTGTAGATTTTTATAGAGCACAATTTCAGCTACGCAACGGTGCATGTCTACCACCATTCCCAAGAATGGTGAAGGCGTGAATTGTGATTCAATCAGCCAGAATTGACATTTATTCACATTTTTGTTTCTCAGGTATAAAGTGGCTATGGTTCACATCAAAACGTTTGTAGATTTTGATAGATCACAATCTCAGCTACGCAACGGTGCACGTCTACCACCTTTACCAAGAATGGTTAAGGCGTGAACCGTGATTCAATCAGCCAGAATTGACATTTATTCACGTTTTTGTTTCTTAGGTATAAAGTGGATATGGCAAACACACCGAAACGTCTGTAGATTTTGATAGAGCACAATCTCAGCTACACAACGGTGCATGTCTACCACCATTCCCAAGAATGGTTAAGGCGTTAATCGTGATTCAATTGGCCAGAATTGACATTTATTCACGTTTTTGTTTCTTAGGTATAAAGTGGCTATGGCAAACACACCAAAACGTTTGTAGATTTTGATAGAGCACAATCTCAGCTACGCAACGGTGCATGTCTACCACCTTTCCCAAGAATGGTTAAGGCATGAATCGTGATTCAATCAGCCAGAATTGACATTTATTCACGTTTTTGTTTCTTAGGTATAAAGTGGCTATGGCAAACACACCAAAACGTTTGTAGATTTTGATAGAGCACAATCTCAGCTACGCAACGGTGCATGTCTACCAATTTTCCCAAGAAGGGTTAAGGCGTGAATCGTGGTTCAATTAGCCAGAATTGACATTTATCCACGTTTTTGTTTCTTAGGTATAAAGTGGCTATGGCAAACACACCAAAACGTTTGTAGATTTTTATAGAGCACAATCTCAGCTACGCAACGGTGCATGTCTACCACCATTCCCAAGAATGGTGAAGGTGTGAATTGTGATTCAATCAGCCAGAATTGACATTTATTCATGTTTTTGTTTCTTAGGTATAAAGTGGCTATGGCAAACACACCAAAACGTTTGTAGATTTTGATAGAGCACAATCTCAGCTACGCAACGGTGCATGTCTACCACCTTTCCCAAGAATGGTTAAGGTGTGAATCGTGATTGAATCAGCCAGAATTGACATTTATTCACGTTTTTGTTTCTTAGGTATAAAGTGGCTATGGCAAACACACCAAAATGTTTGTAGATTTTGATAGAGCACAATCTCAGCTACGCAACAGTGCATGTCTACCACCTTTCCCAAGAATGGTTAAGCCGTCAATCGTGATTCAATCAGCCAGAATTGACATTTATTCATGTTTTTGTTTCTTAGGTATAAAGTGGCTATGGCAAACACACCAAAACGTTTGTAGATTTTTATAGAGCACAATCTCAGCTACGCAACGGTGCATGTCTACCACCATTCCCAAGAATGGTGAAGGCGTGAATTGTGATTCAATCAGCCAGAATTGACATTTATTCATGTTTTTGTTTCTTAGGTATAAAGTGGCTATGGCAAACACACCAAAACGTTTGTAGATTTTTATAGAGCACAATTTCAGCTACGCAACGGTGCATGTCTACCACCATTCCCAAGAATGGTGAAGGCGTGAATTGTGATTCAATCAGCCAGAATTGACATTTATTCATGTTTTTGTTTCTTAGGTATAAAGTGGCTATGGCAAACATACCAAAACGTTTGGAGATTTTGATAGAGCACAATTCCAGCTACACAACGGTGCATGTCTACCACCATTCCCAAGAATGGTTAAGGCGTGAATCATGACTCAATCGTCCAGAATTGACATTTATTCACATTTTTGTTTCTTAGGTATAAAGTGGCTATGGCAAACACACCAAAACGTTTGTAGATTTTGATAGAGCACAATCTCAGCTATGCAACGGTGCATGTCTACCACCATTCCCAAGAATGGTTAAGGCGTTAATCGTGATTCAATCGGCCAGAATTGACATTTATTCATGTTTTTGTTTCTTAGGTATAAAGTGGCTATGGCAAACACACCAAAACGTTTGTAGATTTTGATAGAGCACAATCTCAGCTACGCAACAATGCATGTCTACCACCTTTCCCAAGAATGGTTAAGGCATGAATCCACAGGGAAAACCACCTCGCTGCCAACTTGCTGCCAGCTTGCTTGCCAAACAGCAAAAATTAGGTGCAGCTCGCTGACAACTTTTATGCACTTAGCTGCCAGCTCGCTGACAAATTACCTTCCACATGACTTAGCTGGCTGCCAGCTCGCTGACAATTTTACTGGTAAAAGTTATAATGTTTAGTTTCATTTGACCCAAACAATGTACCTACCTATATATGAAATGTATGAAATGAAATGTTGAGTGTTGCAGAAAACAAAAATTATGCAGAAAAAGCAATGCACAAGGATTATAATGGGTGGTTATCAATGTGATAAATCAATCAAAAAAGCCTACTCATCAAAATTGATCCTACTCATTGAAGAGAATGTGGGCTTCTCACAGCAGTGCAATACCAATCAAACTGATGGTCTCTACATAACCACATTCTTTGGGTCAAAATGAATTGTGCATGGCTAAAAATAATAATTGTGCATTCCTAAATGTACTGCAGTTTTCTATTCGCTGCCAGCTCGCTGCCAACTACACTGCTGGCTTTTACAGCTAGCTGCCAGCCCGCTGACACACGCTTCCAACTGGCTGCCAGCTCGCTGACACACGCTGCCAACTCGCTGCCAAGTGTAAACAAATGCTTGTCAGCTTGTTGTCTCCTAGCTGGCAGTGAGTTGGCAGCGACGTGGTTTTCCCTGTGATTGTGACTCAATCGTCCAGAATTGACATTTATTCACGTTTTTGTTTCTTAGGTATAAAGTGGCTATGGCAAACATACCAAAACGTTTGGAGATTTTGATAGAGCACAATTTCAGCTACGCAATGGTGCATGTCTACAACCATTCCCAAGAATGGTTAAGGCATTAATCGTGACTCAATCGTCCAGAATTGACATTTATTCATGTTTTTGTTTCATAGGTATAAATTGGCTACGGCAAACACACCAAAACGTTTGTAGATTTTGATAGAGCACAATCTCAGCTACGCAACGGTGCATGTCTACCACCATTCCCAAGAATGGTTAAGGCGTTAATCGTGATTCAATCGGCCAGAATTGACATTTATTCACACTTTTGTTTCTTAGGTATAAAGTGCCTATGGCAAACACACCAAAACGTTTGTAGATTTTGATAGAGCACAATCTCAGCTACGCAACGGTGCATGTCTACCACCTTTCCCAAGAATGGTGAAGGCGTTAATCGTGATTCAATCGGCCAGAATTGACATTTATTCACATTTTTGTTTCTTAGGTATAAAGTGGCTATGGCAAACACACCAAAACGTTTGTAGATTTTGATAGAGCACAATCTCAGCTACGCAACGGTGCATGTCTACCACCATTCCCAAGAATGGTTAAGGCGTGAATCGTGACTCAATCGTCCAGAATTGACATTTATTCACGTTTTTGTTTCTTAGGTATAAAGTGGCTATGGCAAACACACCAAAACGTTTGTAGATTTTGATAGAGCACAATCTCAGCTACGCAACAATGCATGTCTACCACCTTTCCCAAGAATGGTTAAGGCATGAATCCACAGGGAAAACCACCTCGCTGCCAACTTGCTGCCAGCTTGCTTGCCAAACAGCAAAAATTAGGTGCAGCTCGCTGACAACTTTTATGCACTTAGCTGCCAGCTCGCTGACAAATTACCTTCCACATGACTTAGCTGGCTGCCAGCTCGCTGACAATTTTACTGGTAAAAGTTATAATGTTTAGTTTCATTTGACCCAAACAATGTACCTACCTATATATGAAATGTATGAAATGAAATGTTGAGTGTTGCAGAAAACAAAAATTATGCAGAAAAAGCAATGCACAAGGATTATAATGGGTGGTTATCAATGTGATAAATCAATCAAAAAAGCCTACTCATCAAAATTGATCCTACTCATTGAAGAGAATGTGGGCTTCTCACAGCAGTGCAATACCAATCAAACTGATGGTCTCTACATAACCACATTCTTTGGGTCAAAATGAATTGTGCATGGCTAAAAATAATAATTGTGCATTCCTAAATGTACTGCAGTTTTCTATTCGCTGCCAGCTCGCTGCCAACTACACTGCTGGCTTTTACAGCTAGCTGCCAGCCCGCTGACACACGCTTCCAACTGGCTGCCAGCTCGCTGACACACGCTGCCAACTCGCTGCCAAGTGTAAACAAATGCTTGTCAGCTTGTTGTCTCCTAGCTGGCAGTGAGTTGGCAGCGACGTGGTTTTCCCTGTGATTGTGACTCAATCGTCCAGAATTGACATTTATTCACGTTTTTGTTTCTTAGGTATAAAGTGGCTATGGCAAACATACCAAAACGTTTGGAGATTTTGATAGAGCACAATTTCAGCTACGCAATGGTGCATGTCTACAACCATTCCCAAGAATGGTTAAGGCATTAATCGTGACTCAATCGTCCAGAATTGACATTTATTCATGTTTTTGTTTCATAGGTATAAATTGGCTACGGCAAACACACCAAAACGTTTGTAGATTTTGATAGAGCACAATCTCAGCTACGCAACGGTGCATGTCTACCACCATTCCCAAGAATGGTTAAGGCGTTAATCGTGATTCAATCGGCCAGAATTGACATTTATTCACACTTTTGTTTCTTAGGTATAAAGTGCCTATGGCAAACACACCAAAACGTTTGTAGATTTTGATAGAGCACAATCTCAGCTACGCAACGGTGCATGTCTACCACCTTTCCCAAGAATGGTGAAGGCGTTAATCGTGATTCAATCGGCCAGAATTGACATTTATTCACATTTTTGTTTCTTAGGTATAAAGTGGCTATGGCAAACACACCAAAACGTTTGTAGATTTTGATAGAGCACAATCTCAGCTACGCAACGGTGCATGTCTACCACCATTCCCAAGAATGGTTAGGGCGTGAATCGTGACTCAATCGTCCAGAATTGACATTTATTCACGTTTTTGTTTCTTAGGTATAAAGTGGCTATGGCAAACACACCAAAACGTTTGTAGATTTTGATAGAGCACAATCTCAGCTACGCAACGGTGCATGTCTACCACCATTCCCAAGAATGGTTAAGGCGATAATCGTGAATCAATTGGCCAGAATTGACATTTATTCACGTTTTTGTTTCTTAGGTATAAAGTGGCAATGGCAAACACACCAAAACGTTTGTAGATTTTTATAGAGCACAATCTCAGCTATGCAACGGTGCATGTCTACCACCTTTCCCAAGAATGGTTAAGGCGTGAATCGTGATTCAATCAGCCAGAATTGACATTTATTCACATTTTTGTTTCTTAGGTATAAAGTGGCTATGGCAAACACACCAAAACGTTTGGAGATTTTGATAGAGCACAATCTCAGCTACGCAACGGTGCATGTCTACCACCTTTCCCAAGAATCTTTAAGGCGTGAATCGTGATTCAATCAGCCAGAATTGACATTTATTCACATTCTTGTTTCTTAGGTATAAAGTGGCTATGGCAAACATACCAAAACGTTTGGAGATTTTGATAGAGCACAATCTCAGCTACGCAACGGTGCATGTCTACCACCTTTCCCAAGAATCTTTAAGGCGTGAATCGTGATTCAATCAGCCAGAATTGACATTTATTCACATTCTTGTTTCTTACGTATAAAGTGGCTATGGCAAACATACCAAAACGTTTGGAGATTTTGATAGAGCACAATCTCAGCTACGCAACGGTGCATGTCTACCACCTTTCCCAAGAATGGTTAAGGCGTGAATCGTGACTCAATCGTCCAGAATTGACATTTATTCATGTTTTTGTTTCTTACATATAAAGTGGCTATGGCAAACACACCACAACGTTTGTAGATTTTGATATAGCACAAACTCAGCTACGCAACGGTGCATTTCTACCACCTTTCCCAAGAATGGTGTAGGCGGTAAAAATGATTCAATTGGCCAGAATTGACATTTATTCACATTTTTGTTTCTTAGGTATAAAGTGCCTATGGCAAACACACCAAAACGTTTGTAGATTTTGATAGAGCACAATCTCAGCTACGCAACGGTGCATGTCTACCACCTTTCCCAAGAATGGTGAAGGCGTTAATCGTGATTCAATCGGCCAGAATTGACATTTATTCACATTTTTGTTTCTTAGGTATAAAGTGGCTATGGCAAACACACCAAAACGTTTGTAGATTTTGATAGAGCACAATCTCAGCTACGCAACGGTGCATGTCTACCACCATTCCCAAGAATGGTTAAGGCGTGAATCGTGACTCAATCGTCCAGAATTGACATTTATTCACGTTTTTGTTTCTTAGGTATAAAGTGGCTATGGCAAACACACCAAAACGTTTGTAGATTTTGATAGAGCACAATCTCAGCTACGCAACGGTGCATGTCTACCACCATTCCCAAGAATGGTTAAGGCGATAATCGTGAATCAATTGGCCAGAATTGACATTTATTCACGTTTTTGTTTCTTAGGTATAAAGTGGCAATGGCAAACACACCAAAACGTTTGTAGATTTTTATAGAGCACAATCTCAGCTATGCAACGGTGCATGTCTACCACCTTTCCCAAGAATGGTTAAGGCGTGAATCGTGATTCAATCAGCCAGAATTGACATTTATTCACATTTTTGTTTCTTAGGTATAAAGTGGCTATGGCAAACACACCAAAACGTTTGGAGATTTTGATAGAGCACAATCTCAGCTACGCAACGGTGCATGTCTACCACCTTTCCCAAGAATCTTTAAGGCGTGAATCGTGATTCAATCAGCCAGAATTGACATTTATTCACATTCTTGTTTCTTAGGTATAAAGTGGCTATGGCAAACATACCAAAACGTTTGGAGATTTTGATAGAGCACAATCTCAGCTACGCAACGGTGCATGTCTACCACCTTTCCCAAGAATCTTTAAGGCGTGAATCGTGATTCAATCAGCCAGAATTGACATTTATTCACATTCTTGTTTCTTACGTATAAAGTGGCTATGGCAAACATACCAAAACGTTTGGAGATTTTGATAGAGCACAATCTCAGCTACGCAACGGTGCATGTCTACCACCTTTCCCAAGAATGGTTAAGGCGTGAATCGTGACTCAATCGTCCAGAATTGACATTTATTCATGTTTTTGTTTCTTACATATAAAGTGGCTATGGCAAACACACCACAACGTTTGTAGATTTTGATATAGCACAAACTCAGCTACGCAACGGTGCATTTCTACCACCTTTCCCAAGAATGGTGTAGGCGGTAAAAATGATTCAATTGGCCAGAATTGACATTTATTCACATTTTTGTTTCTTAGGTATAAAGTGGCTATGGCAAACACACCAAAACGTTTGTAGATTTTGATAGAGCACAATCTCAGCTACGCAACGGTGCATGTCTACCACCTTTCCCAAGAATGGTTAAGGCGTGAATCGTGATTCAATCAGCCAGAATTGACATTTATTCACGTTTTTTGTTTCTTAGGTATAAAGTGGCTATGGCAAACATACCAAAACGTTTAGAGATTTTGATAGAGCACAATTTCAGCTACGCAACGGTGCATGTCTACCACCATTCCCAAGAATGGTTAAGGCGTGAATCGTGACTCAATCGTCCAGAATTGACATTTATTCACGTTTTTGTTTCTTAGGTATAAAGTGGCTATGGCAAACACACCAAAACATTTGTAGATTTTGATAGAGCACAATCTCAGCTACGCAACGGTGCATGTCTACCACCATTCCCAAGAATGGTTAAGGCGTTAATCGTGAATCAATTGGCCAGAATTGACATTTATTCACGTTTTTGTTTCTTAGGTATAAAGTGGCAATGGCAAACACACCAAAACGTTTGTAGATTTTTATAGAGCACAATCTCAGCTACGCAACGGTGCATGTCTACCACCATTCCCAAGAATGGTTAAGGCGTGAATTGTGATTCAATCAGCCAGAATTGACATTTATTCACGTTTTTGTTTCTTAGGTATAAAGTGGCTATGGCAAACACACCAAAACGTTAGGAGATTTTGATAGAGCACAATCTCAGCTACGCAACGGTGCATGTCTACCACCTTTCCCAAGAATCTTTAAGGCATGAATCGTGATTCAATCAGCCAGAATTGACATTTATTCATGTTTTTGTTTCTTAGGTATAAAGTGGCTATGGCAAACATACCAAAACGTTTGGAGATTTTGATAGAGCACAATCTCAGCTACGCAACGGTGCATGTCTACCACCTTTCCCAAGAATGGTTAAGGCGTGAATCATGACTCAATTGTCCAGAATTGACATTTATTCACATTTTTGTTTCTTACGTATAAAGTGGCTATGGAAAACACACCAAAACGTTTGTAGATTTTTATAGAGCACAATCCCAGCTATGCAATGGTGCATGTCTACAACCTTTCCCAAGAATGGTTAAGGCGTGAATTGTGATTCAATCAGCCAGAATTGACATTTATTCACGTTCTTGTTTCTTAGGTATAGAGTGGCTATGGCAAACACACCACAACGTTTGTAGATTTTGATATAGCACAAACTCAGCTACGCAACGGTGCATCTCTACCACCTTTCCCAAGAATGGTGTAGGCGGTAAAAATGATTCAATTGGCCAGAATTGACATTTATTCACATTTTTGTTTCTTAGGTATAGAGTGGCTATGGCAAACACACCACAACGTTTGTAGATTTTGATATAGCACAATCTCAGCTACGCAACGGTGCATGTCTACCACCTTTCCCAAGAATGGTGCAGGCATGAATTGTGATTCAATCAGCCAGAATTGACATTTATTCACGTTTTTGTTTCTTAGGTATAAAGTGGCTATGGCAAACACACCAAAACGTTTGTAGATTTTGATAGAGCACAATCTCAGCTACGCAACGGTGCATGTCTACCACCATTCCCAAGTATGGTTAAGGTGTTAATTGTGATTCAATCAGTCAGATATGACATTTATTCACGTTTTTGTTTCTTAGGTATAAAGTGGCTATGGCAAACACACCAAAACGTTTTCAGATTTTGATAGAGCACAATCTCAGCTACCAACGGTGCATGTCTACCACCTTTCCCAAAAATGGTTAAGGCGTGAATCATGATTCAATTGGCCAGAATTGACATTTATTCACGTTTATGTTTATTAGGTATAAAGTGGCTATGGCAAACACACCAAAACGTTTGTAGATTTTTATAGAGCACAATCTCAGCTACGCAACGGTGCATGTCTACCACCATTCCCAAGTATGGTTAAGGTGTTAATTGTGATTCAATCGGCCAGATATGACATTTACTCACGTTTTTGTTTCTTAGGTATAAAGTGGCTATGGCAAACACACCAAAACGTTTTTAGATTTTGATAGAGCACAATCTCAGCTACGCAACGGTGCATGTCTACCACCTTTCCCAAAAATGGTTAAGGCGTGAATCATGATTCAATTGGCCAGAATTGACATTTATTCACATTTTTGTTTATTAGGTATAAAGTGGCTATGGCAAACACACCAAAACGTTTGTAGATTTTTATAGAGCACAATCTCAGCTACGCAACGGTGCATGTCTACCACCTTTCCCAAGAATGGTTAAGGCGTGAATCGTGATTCAATCAGCCAGAATTGACATTTATTCACGTTTTTGTTTCTTAGGTATAAAGTGGCAATGGCAAACACACCAAAACGTTTGTAGATTTTGATAGAGCACAATCTCAGCTATGCAACGGTGCATGTCTACCACCTTTCCCAAAAATGGTTAAGGCGTGAATCATGATTCAATTGGCCAGAATTGACATTTATTCACGTTTTTGTTTATTAGGTATAAAGTGGCTATGGCAAACACACCAAAACTTTGTAGATTTTTATAGAGCACAATCTCAGCTACGCAACGGTGCATGTCTACCACCTTTCCCAAGAATGGTTAAGGCGTGAATTGTGATTCAATCAGCCAGAATTGACATTTATTCACGTTTTTTTTCTTAGGTATAAAGTGGCTATGGCAAACACACCAAAACGTTTGTAGATTTTGATAGAGCACAATATCAGCTACGCAACGGTGCATGTCTACCACCTTTCCCAAGAATGGTTAAGGCGTGAATCGTGATTCAATCAGCCAGAATTGACATTTATTCACGTTTTTGTTTCTTAGGTATAAAGTGGCTATGGCAAACACACCAAAACTTTGTAGATTTTTATAGAGCACAATCTCAGCTACGCAACGGTGCATGTCTACCACCTTTCCCAAGAATGGTTAAGGCGTGAATCGTGATTCAATCAGCCAGAATTGACATTTATTCACGTTTTTGTTTCTTAGGTATAAAGTGGCTATGGCAAACACACCAAAACGTTTGGGGATTTTGATAGAGCACAATCTCAGCTACGCAACGGTGCATGTCTACCACCTTTCCCAAGAATGGTTAAGGCGTGAATCGTGATTCAATCAGCCAGAATTGACATTTATTCACGTTTTTGTTTCTTAGGTATAAAGTGGCTATGGCAAACACACCAAAACATTTGTAGATTTTGATAGAGCACAATCTCAGCTACGCAACGGTGCATGTCTACCACCATTCCCAAGAATGGTTAAGGTGTTAATTGTGATTCAATTGGCCAGATATGACATTTATTCACGTTTTTGTTTCTTAGGTATAAAGTGGCTATGGCAAACACACCAAAACGTTTGTAGATTTTGATAGAGCACGATCTCAGCTACGCAATGGTGCATGTCTACCACCTTTCCCAAAAATGGGTAAGGCGTGAATCATGATTCAATTGGCCAGAATTGACATTTATTCACGTTTTTGTTTATTAGGTATAAAGTGGCTATGGCAAACACACCAAAACATTTGTAGATTTTTATAGAGCACAATCTCAGCTACGCAACGATGCATGTCTACCACCTTTCCCAAGAATGGTTAAGGCGTGAATCAGCCAGAATTGACATTTATTCACGTTTTTGATTCTTAGGTATAAAGTGGCTATGGCAAACACACCAAAACGTTTGTAGATTTTTATAGAGCACAATCTCAGCTATGCAACGGAGCATGTCTACCACCTTTCCCAAGAATGGTGAAGGTGTGAATCGTGACTCAATCGTCCAGAAATGACATTTATTCACGTTTTTGTTTCTTAGGTATAAAGTTGCTATGGCAAACACACCAAAACATTTGGAGATTTTGATAGAGCACAATCTCAGCTACGCAACAGTGCATGTCTACCACCATTCCCAAGAATGGTCAAGGCGTGAATCGTGACTCAATTGTCCAGAATTGACATTTATTCACGTTTTTGTTTCTTAGGTATAAAGTGGCTATGGCAAACACACCAAAACGTTTGTAGATTTTGATAGAGCACAATCTCAGCTACGCAACGGTGCTTGTCTACCACCATTCCCAAGAATGGTTAAGGTGTTAATTGTGATTCAATCGGCCAGATATGACATTTATTCACGTTTTTGTTTCTTAGGTATAAAGTGGCTATGGCAAACACACCAAAACGTTTGGAGATTTTGATAGAGCACAATCTCAGCTACGCAACAGTGCATGTCTACCACCATTCCCAAGAATGGTCAAGGCGTGAATCGTGACTCAATTGTCCAGAATTGACATTTATTCACGTTTTTGTTTCTTAGGTATAAAGTGGCTATGGCAAACACACCAAAACATTTGTAGATTTTGATAGAGCACAATCTCAGCTACGCAACGGTGCATGTCTATTACCATTCCCAAGAATGGTTAAGGTGTTAATTGTGATTCAATCAGCCAGATATGACATTTATTCACGTTTTTGTTTCTTAGGTATAAAGTGGCTATGGCAAACACACCAAAACGTTTGTAGATTTTGATAGAGCACGATCTCAGCTACGCAACGGTGCATGTCTATCACCTTTCTCAAGAATGGTTAAGGCGTGAATTGTGATCCAATCAGCCAGAATTGACATTTATTCACGTTTTTGTTTATTAGGTATAAAGTGGCTATGGCAAACACACCAAAACATTTGTAGATTTTTATAGAGCACAATCTCAGCTACGCAACGGTGCATGTCTACCACCTTTCCCAAGAATGGTTAAGGCGTGAATCGTGATTCAATCAGCCAGAATTGACATTTATTCACGTTTTTGTTTCTTAGGTATAGAGTGGCTGTGGCAAACACACCACAACGTTTGTAGATTTTGATATAGCACAATCTCAGCTATGCAACGGTGCATGTCTACCACCTTTCCCAAGAATGGTGTAGGCGTGAATCATGATTAAATTGGCCAGAATTGACATTTATTCACGTTTTTGTTTCTTAGGTATAAAGTGGCTATGGCAAACACACCAAAACATTTGTAGATTTTGATAGAGCACAATCTCAGCTACGCAACGGTGCATGTCTACCACCATTCCCAAGAATGGTTAAGGCGTTAATCGTGAATCAATTGGCCAGAATTGACATTTATTCACGTTTTTGTTTCTTAGGTATAAAGTGGCAATGGCAAACACACCAAAACGTTTGTAGATTTTTATAGAGCACAATCTCAGCTACGCAACGGTGCATGTCTACCACCATTCCCAAGAATGGTTAAGGCGTGAATTGTGATTCAATCAGCCAGAATTGACATTTATTCACGTTTTTGTTTCTTAGGTATAAAGTGGCTATGGCAAACACACCAAAACGTTAGGAGATTTTGATAGAGCACAATCTCAGCTACGCAAAGGTGCATGTCTACCACCTTTCCCAAGAATCTTTAAGGCATGAATCGTGATTCAATCAGCCAGAATTGACATTTATTCATGTTTTTGTTTCTTAGGTATAAAGTGGCTATGGCAAACATACCAAAACGTTTGGAGATTTTGATAGAGCACAATCTCAGCTACGCAACGGTGCATGTCTACCACCTTTCCCAAGAATGGTTAAGGCGTGAATCATGACTCAATTGTCCAGAATTGACATTTATTCACATTTTTGTTTCTTACGTATAAAGTGGCTATGGAAAACACACCAAAACGTTTGTAGATTTTTATAGAGCACAATCCCAGCTATGCAATGGTGCATGTCTACAACCTTTCCCAAGAATGGTTAAGGCGTGAATTGTGATTCAATCAGCCAGAATTGACATTTATTCACGTTCTTGTTTCTTAGGTATAGAGTGGCTATGGCAAACACACCACAACGTTTGTAGATTTTGATATAGCACAAACTCAGCTACGCAACGGTGCATCTCTACCACCTTTCCCAAGAATGGTGTAGGCGGTAAAAATGATTCAATCGGCCAGAATTGACATTTATTCACATTTTTGTTTCTTAGGTATAGAGTGGCTATGGCAAACACACCACAACGTTTGTAGATTTTGATATAGCACAATCTCAGCTACGCAACGGTGCATGTCTACCACCTTTCCCAAGAATGGTGCAGGCATGAATTGTGATTCAATCAGCCAGAATTGACATTTATTCACGTTTTTGTTTCTTAGGTATAAAGTGGCTATGGCAAACACACCAAAACGTTTGTAGATTTTGATAGAGCACAATCTCAGCTACGCAACGGTGCATGTCTACCACCATTCCCAAGTATGGTTAAGGTGTTAATTGTGATTCAATCAGTCAGATATGACATTTATTCACGTTTTTGTTTCTTAGGTATAAAGTGGCTATGGCAAACACACCAAAACGTTTTCAGATTTTGATAGAGCACAATCTCAGCTACCAACGGTGCATGTCTACCACCTTTCCCAAAAATGGTTAAGGCGTGAATCATGATTCAATTGGCCAGAATTGACATTTATTCACGTTTATGTTTATTAGGTATAAAGTGGCTATGGCAAACACACCAAAACGTTTGTAGATTTTTATAGAGCACAATCTCAGCTACGCAACGGTGCATGTCTACCACCATTCCCAAGTATGGTTAAGGTGTTAATTGTGATTCAATCGGCCAGATATGACATTTACTCACGTTTTTGTTTCTTAGGTATAAAGTGGCTATGGCAAACACACCAAAACGTTTTTAGATTTTGATAGAGCACAATCTCAGCTACGCAACGGTGCATGTCTACCACCTTTCCCAAAAATGGTTAAGGCGTGAATCATGATTCAATTGGCCAGAATTGACATTTATTCACATTTTTGTTTATTAGGTATAAAGTGGCTATGGCAAACACACCAAAACGTTTGTAGATTTTTATAGAGCACAATCTCAGCTACGCAACGGTGCATGTCTACCACCTTTCCCAAGAATGGTTAAGGCGTGAATCGTGATTCAATCAGCCAGAATTGACATTTATTCACGTTTTTGTTTCTTAGGTATAAAGTGGCTATGGCAAACACACCAAAACGTTTGTAGATTTTGATAGAGCACAATCTCAGCTACGCAACGGTGCATGTCTACCACCTTTCCCAAAAATGGTTAAGGCGTGAATCATGATTCAATTGGCCAGAATTGACATTTATTCACGTTTTTGTTTATTAGGTATAAAGTGGCTATGGCAAACACACCAAAACTTTGTAGATTTTTATAGAGCACAATCTCAGCTACGCAACGGTGCATGTCTACCACCTTTCCCAAGAATGGTTAAGGCGTGAATTGTGATTCAATCAGCCAGAATTGACATTTATTCACGTTTTTTTTCTTAGGTATAAAGTGGCTATGGCAAACACACCAAAACGTTTGTAGATTTTGATAGAGCACAATATCAGCTACGCAACGGTGCATGTCTACCACCTTTCCCAAGAATGGTTAAGGCGTGAATCGTGATTCAATCAGCCAGAATTGACATTTATTCACGTTTTTGTTTCTTAGGTATAAAGTGGCTATGACAAACACACCAAAACTTTGTAGATTTTTATAGAGCACAATCTCAGCTACGCAACGGTGCATGTCTACCACCTTTCCCAAGAATGGTTAAGGCGTGAATCGTGATTCAATCAGCCAGAATTGACATTTATTCACGTTTTTGTTTCTTAGGTATAAAGTGGCTATGGCAAACACACCAAAACGTTTGGGGATTTTGATAGAGCACAATCTCAGCTACGCAACGGTGCATGTCTACCACCTTTCCCAAGAATGGTTAAGGCGTGAATCGTGATTCAATCAGCCAGAATTGACATTTATTCACGTTTTTGTTTCTTAGGTATAAAGTGGCTATGGCAAACACACCAAAACATTTGTAGATTTTGATAGAGCACAATCTCAGCTACGCAACGGTGCATGTCTACCACCATTCCCAAGAATGGTTAAGGTGTTAATTGTGATTCAATTGGCCAGATATGACATTTATTCACGTTTTTGTTTCTTAGGTATAAAGTGGCTATGGCAAACACACCAAAACGTTTGTAGATTTTGATAGAGCACAATCTCAGCTACGCAATGGTGCATGTCTACCACCTTTCCCAAGAATGGTTAAGGCGTGAATCGTGATTCAATCAGCCAGAATTGACATTTATTCACGTTTTTGTTTCTTAGGTATAAAGTGGCTATGGCAAACACACCAAAACATTTGTAGATTTTGATAGAGCACAATCTCAGCTACGCAACGGTGCATGTCTACCACCATTCCCAAGAATGGTTAAGGTGTTAATTGTGATTCAATTGGCCAGATATGACATTTATTCACGTTTTTGTTTCTTAGGTATAAAGTGGCTATGGCAAACACACCAAAACATTTGTAGATTTTTATAGAGCACAATCTCAGCTACGCAACGATGCATGTCTACCACCTTTCCCAAGAATGGTTAAGGCGTGAATCAGCCAGAATTGACATTTATTCACGTTTTTGATTCTTAGGTATAAAGTGGCTATGGCAAACACACCAAAACGTTTGTAGATTTTTATAGAGCACAATCTCAGCTATGCAACGGAGCATGTCTACCACCTTTCCCAAGAATGGTGAAGGTGTGAATCGTGACTCAATCGTCCAGAAATGACATTTATTCACGTTTTTGTTTCTTAGGTATAAAGTTGCTATGGCAAACACACCAAAACATTTGGAGATTTTGATAGAGCACAATCTCAGCTATGCAACAGTGCATGTCTACCACCATTCCCAAGAATGGTCAAGGCGTGAATCGTGACTCAATTGTCCAGAATTGACATTTATTCACGTTTTTGTTTCTTAGGTATAAAGTGGCTATGGCAAACACACCAAAACGTTTGTAGATTTTGATAGAGCACAATCTCAGCTACGCAACGGTGCTTGTCTACCACCATTCCCAAGAATGGTTAAGGTGTTAATTGTGATTCAATCGGCCAGATATGACATTTATTCACGTTTTTGTTTCTTAGGTATAAAGTGGCTATGGCAAACACACCAAAACGTTTGGAGATTTTGATAGAGCACAATCTCAGCTACGCAACAGTGCATGTCTACCACCATTCCCAAGAATGGTCAAGGCGTGAATCGTGACTCAATTGTCCAGAATTGACATTTATTCACGTTTTTGTTTCTTAGGTATAAAGTGGCTATGGCAAACACACCAAAACATTTGTAGATTTTGATAGAGCACAATCTCAGCTACGCAACGGTGCATGTCTATTACCATTCCCAAGAATGGTTAAGGTGTTAATTGTGATTCAATCAGCCAGATATGACATTTATTCACGTTTTTGTTTCTTAGGTATAAAGTGGCTATGGCAAACACACCAAAACGTTTGTAGATTTTGATAGAGCACGATCTCAGCTACGCAACGGTGCATGTCTATCACCTTTCTCAAGAATGGTTAAGGCGTGAATTGTGATCCAATCAGCCAGAATTGACATTTATTCACGTTTTTGTTTATTAGGTATAAAGTGGCTATGGCAAACACACCAAAACATTTGTAGATTTTTATAGAGCACAATCTCAGCTACGCAACGGTGCATGTCTACCACCTTTCCCAAGAATGGTTAAGGCGTGAATCGTGATTCAATCAGCCAGAATTGACATTTATTCACGTTTTTGTTTCTTAGGTATAGAGTGGCTGTGGCAAACACACCACAACGTTTGTAGATTTTGATATAGCACAATCTCAGCTATGCAACGGTGCATGTCTACCACCTTTCCCAAGAATGGTGTAGGCGTGAATCATGATTAAATTGGCCAGAATTGACATTTATTCACGTTTTTGTTTCTTAGGTATAAAGTGGCTATGGCAAACACACCAAAACGTTTGTAGATTTTGATAGAGCACAATTTCAGCTACGCAACGGTGCATGTCTACCACCATTCCCAAGAATGGTTAAGGCGTTAATTGTGATTCAATCGGCCAGATATGACATTTATTCACGTTTTTGTTTCTTAGGTATAAAGTGGCTATGGCAAACACACCAAAACGTTTGTAGATTTTGATAGAGCACAATCTCAGCTACGCAACGGTGCATGTCTACCACCTTTCCCAAGAATGGTGTAGGCGGTAAAAGTGATTCAATCGGCCAGAATTGACATTTATTCACATTTTTGTTTCTTAGGTATAGAGTGGCTGTGGCAAACACACCACAACGTTTGTAGATTTTGATATAGCACAATCTCAGCTATGCAACGGTGCATGTCTACCACCTTTCCCAAGAATCTTTAAGGCATGAATCGTGATTCAATCAGACAGAATTGACATTTATTCATGTTTTTGTTTCTTAGGTATAAAGTGGCTATGGCAAACATACCAAAACGTTTGGAGATTTTGATAGAGCACAATCTCAGCTACGCAACGGTGCATGTCTACCACCTTTCCCAAGAATGGTTAAGGCGTGAATCATGACTCAATTGTCCAGAATTGACATTTATTCACATTTTTGTTTCTTACGTATAAAGTGGCTATGGAAAACACACCAAAACGTTTGTAGATTTTTATAGAGCACAATCCCAGCTATGCAATGGTGCATGTCTACAACCTTTCCCAAGAATGGTTAAGGCGTGAATTGTGATTCAATCAGCCAGAATTGACATTTATTCACGTTCTTGTTTCTTAGGTATAGAGTGGCTATGGCAAACACACCACAACGTTTGTAGATTTTGATATAGCACAAACTCAGCTACGCAACGGTGCATGTCTACCACCTTTCCCAAGAATGGTGTAGGCGGTAAAAATGATTCAATCGGCCAGAATTGACATTTATTCACATTTTTGTTTCTTAGGTATAGAGTGGCTATGGCAAACACACCACAACGTTTGTAGATTTTGATATAGCACAATCTCAGCTACGCAACGGTGCATGTCTACCACCTTTCCCAAGAATGGTGCAGGCATGAATTGTGATTCAATCAGCCAGAATTGACATTTATTCACGTTTTTGTTTCTTAGGTATAAAGTGGCTATGGCAAACACACCAAAACGTTTGTAGATTTTGATAGAGCACAATCTCAGCTACGCAACGGTGCATGTCTACCACCATTCCCAAGTATGGTTAAGGTGTTAATTGTGATTCAATCAGTCAGATATGACATTTATTCACGTTTTTGTTTCTTAGGTATAAAGTGGCTATGGCAAACACACCAAAACGTTTTCAGATTTTGATAGAGCACAATCTCAGCTACCAACGGTGCATGTCTACCACCTTTCCCAAAAATGGTTAAGGCGTGAATCATGATTCAATTGGCCAGAATTGACATTTATTCACGTTTATGTTTATTAGGTATAAAGTGGCTATGGCAAACACACCAAAACGTTTGTAGATTTTTATAGAGCACAATCTCAGCTACGCAACGGTGCATGTCTACCACCATTCCCAAGTATGGTTAAGGTGTTAATTGTGATTCAATCGGCCAGATATGACATTTACTCACGTTTTTGTTTCTTAGGTATAAAGTGGCTATGGCAAACACACCAAAACGTTTTTAGATTTTGATAGAGCACAATCTCAGCTACGCAACGGTGCATGTCTACCACCTTTCCCAAAAATGGTTAAGGCGTGAATCATGATTCAATTGGCCAGAATTGACATTTATTCACATTTTTGTTTATTAGGTATAAAGTGGCTATGGCAAACACACCAAAACGTTTGTAGATTTTTATAGAGCACAATCTCAGCTACGCAACGGTGCATGTCTACCACCTTTCCCAAGAATGGTTAAGGCGTGAATCGTGATTCAATCAGCCAGAATTGACATTTATTCACGTTTTTGTTTCTTAGGTATAAAGTGGCTATGGCAAACACACCAAAACGTTTGTAGATTTTGATAGAGCACAATCTCAGCTACGCAACGGTGCATGTCTACCACCTTTCCCAAAAATGGTTAAGGCGTGAATCATGATTCAATTGGCCAGAATTGACATTTATTCACGTTTTTGTTTATTAGGTATAAAGTGGCTATGGCAAACACACCAAAACTTTGTAGATTTTTATAGAGCACAATCTCAGCTACGCAACGGTGCATGTCTACCACCTTTCCCAAGAATGGTTAAGGCGTGAATTGTGATTCAATCAGCCAGAATTGACATTTATTCACGTTTTTTTTCTTAGGTATAAAGTGGCTATGGCAAACACACCAAAACGTTTGTAGATTTTGATAGAGCACAATATCAGCTACGCAACGGTGCATGTCTACCACCTTTCCCAAGAATGGTTAAGGCGTGAATCGTGATTCAATCAGCCAGAATTGACATTTATTCACGTTTTTGTTTCTTAGGTATAAAGTGGCTATGACAAACACACCAAAACTTTGTAGATTTTTATAGAGCACAATCTCAGCTACGCAACGGTGCATGTCTACCACCTTTCCCAAGAATGGTTAAGGCGTGAATCGTGATTCAATCAGCCAGAATTGACATTTATTCACGTTTTTGTTTCTTAGGTATAAAGTGGCTATGGCAAACACACCAAAACGTTTGGGGATTTTGATAGAGCACAATCTCAGCTACGCAACGGTGCATGTCTACCACCTTTCCCAAGAATGGTTAAGGCGTGAATCGTGATTCAATCAGCCAGAATTGACATTTATTCACGTTTTTGTTTCTTAGGTATAAAGTGGCTATGGCAAACACACCAAAACATTTGTAGATTTTGATAGAGCACAATCTCAGCTACGCAACGGTGCATGTCTACCACCATTCCCAAGAATGGTTAAGGTGTTAATTGTGATTCAATTGGCCAGATATGACATTTATTCACGTTTTTGTTTCTTAGGTATAAAGTGGCTATGGCAAACACACCAAAACGTTTGTAGATTTTGATAGAGCACGATCTCAGCTATGCAATGGTGCATGTCTACCACCTTTCCCAAAAATGGGTAAGGCGTGAATCATGATTCAATTGGCCAGAATTGACATTTATTCACGTTTTTGTTTATTAGGTATAAAGTGGCTATGGCAAACACACCAAAACATTTGTAGATTTTTATAGAGCACAATCTCAGCTACGCAACGATGCATGTCTACCACCTTTCCCAAGAATGGTTAAGGCGTGAATCAGCCAGAATTGACATTTATTCACGTTTTTGATTCTTAGGTATAAAGTGGCTATGGCAAACACACCAAAACGTTTGTAGATTTTTATAGAGCACAATCTCAGCTATGCAACGGAGCATGTCTACCACCTTTCCCAAGAATGGTGAAGGTGTGAATCGTGACTCAATCGTCCAGAAATGACATTTATTCACGTTTTTGTTTCTTAGGTATAAAGTTGCTATGGCAAACAAACCAAAACATTTGGAGATTTTGATAGAGCACAATCTCAGCTACGCAACAGTGCATGTCTACCACCATTCCCAAGAATGGTCAAGGCGTGAATCGTGACTCAATTGTCCAGAATTGACATTTATTCACGTTTTTGTTTCTTAGGTATAAAGTGGCTATGGCAAACACACCAAAACGTTTGTAGATTTTGATAGAGCACAATCTCAGCTACGCAACGGTGCTTGTCTACCACCATTCCCAAGAATGGTTAAGGTGTTAATTGTGATTCAATCGGCCAGATATGACATTTATTCACGTTTTTGTTTCTTAGGTATAAAGTGGCTATGGCAAACACACCAAAACGTTTGGAGATTTTGATAGAGCACAATCTCAGCTACGCAACAGTGCATGTCTACCACCATTCCCAAGAATGGTCAAGGCGTGAATCGTGACTCAATTGTCCAGAATTGACATTTATTCACGTTTTTGTTTCTTAGGTATAAAGTGGCTATGGCAAACACACCAAAACATTTGTAGATTTTGATAGAGCACAATCTCAGCTACGCAACGGTGCATGTCTATTACCATTCCCAAGAATGGTTAAGGTGTTAATTGTGATTCAATCAGCCAGATATGACATTTATTCACGTTTTTGTTTCTTAGGTATAAAGTGGCTATGGCAAACACACCAAAACGTTTGTAGATTTTGATAGAGCACGATCTCAGCTACGCAACGGTGCATGTCTATCACCTTTCTCAAGAATGGTTAAGGCGTGAATTGTGATCCAATCAGCCAGAATTGACATTTATTCACGTTTTTGTTTATTAGGTATAAAGTGGCTATGGCAAACACACCAAAACATTTGTAGATTTTTATAGAGCACAATCTCAGCTACGCAACGGTGCATGTCTACCACCTTTCCCAAGAATGGTTAAGGCGTGAATCGTGATTCAATCAGCCAGAATTGACATTTATTCACGTTTTTGTTTCTTAGGTATAGAGTGGCTGTGGCAAACACACCACAACGTTTGTAGATTTTGATATAGCACAATCTCAGCTATGCAACGGTGCATGTCTACCACCTTTCCCAAGAATGGTGTAGGCGTGAATCATGATTAAATTGGCCAGAATTGACATTTATTCACGTTTTTGTTTCTTAGGTATAAAGTGGCTATGGCAAACACACCAAAACGTTTGTAGATTTTGATAGAGCACAATTTCAGCTACGCAACGGTGCATGTCTACCACCATTCCCAAGAATGGTTAAGGCGTTAATTGTGATTCAATCGGCCAGATATGACATTTATTCACGTTTTTGTTTCTTAGGTATAAAGTGGCTATGGCAAACACACCAAAACGTTTGTAGATTTTGATAGAGCACAATCTCAGCTACGCAACGGTGCATGTCTACCACCTTTCCCAAGAATGGTGTAGGCGGTAAAAGTGATTCAATCGGCCAGAATTGACATTTATTCACATTTTTGTTTCTTAGGTATAGAGTGGCTGTGGCAAACACACCACAACGTTTGTAGATTTTGATATAGCACAATCTCAGCTATGCAACGGTGCATGTCTACCACCTTTCCCAAGAATGGTGTAGGCGTGAATCATGATTAAATTGGCCAGAATTGACATTTATTCACATTTTTGTTTCTTAGGTATAGAGTGGCTGTGGCAAACACACCACAACGTTTGTAGATTTTGATATAGCACAATCTCAGCTATGCAACGGTGCATGTCTACCACCTTTCCCAAGAATGGTGTAGGCGTGAATCATGATTAAATTGGCCAGAATTGACATTTATTCACGTTTTTGTTTCTTAGGTATAAAGTGGCTATGGCAAACACACCAAAACGTTTGTAGATTTTGATAGAGCACAATTTCAGCTACGCAACGGTGCATGTCTACCACCATTCCCAAGAATGGTTAAGGCGTTAATTGTGATTCAATCGGCCAGATATGACATTTATTCACGTTTTTGTTTCTTAGGTATAAAGTGGCTATGGCAAACACACCAAAACGTTTGTAGATTTTGATAGAGCACAATCTCAGCTACGCAACGGTGCATGTCTACCACCTTTCCCAAAAATGGTTAAGGCGTGAATCATGATTCAATTGGCCAGAATTGACATTTACTCACGTTTTTGTTTATTAGGTATAAAGTGGCTATGGCAAACACACCAAAACTTTGTAGATTTTTATAGAGCACAATTTCAGCTACGCAACGGTGCATGTCTACCACCTTTCCCAAGAATGGTTAAGGCGTGAATCGTGATTCAATCAGCCAGAATTGACATTTATTCACGTTTTTGTTTCTTAGGTATAAAGTGGCTATGGCAAACACACCAAAACGTTTGTAGATTTTTATAGAGCACAATCTCAGCTACGCAACGGTGCATGTCTACCACCTTTCCCAAGAATGGTTAAGGCGTGAATCGTGATTCAATCAGCCAGAATTGACATTTATTCACGTTTTTGTTTCTTAGGTATAAAGTGGCTATGGCAAACACACCAAAACGTTTGGGGATTATGATAGAGCACAATCTCAGCTACACAACGGTGCATGTCTACCATCTTTCCCAAGAATGCTTAAGGCGTGAATCATGACTCAATCAACCAGAATTGACATTTATTCACGTTTTTGTTTCTTACATATAAAGTGGCTATGGAAAACACACCAAAACGTTTGTAGATTTTTATAGAGCACAAAGCACAATCTCAGCTACGCAACGGTGCATGTCTACCACCTTTCCCAAGAATGGTTAAGGCGTGAATTGTGATTCAATCAGCCAGAATTGACATTTATTCACGTTTTTGTTTCTTAGGTATAAAGTGGCTATGGCAAACACACCAAAACGTTTGTAGATTTTGATAGAGCACAATTTCAGCTACGCAACGGTGCATGTCTACCACCATTCCCAAGAATGGTTAAGGCGTTAATTGTGATTCAATCGGCCAGATATGACATTTATTCACGTTTTTGTTTCTTAGGTATAAAGTGGCTATGGCAAACACACCAAAACGTTTGTAGATTTTGATAGAGCACAATCTCAGCTACGCAACGGTGCATGTCTACCACCTTTCCCAAGAATGGTGTAGGCGGTAAAAGTGATTCAATCGGCCAGAATTGACATTTATTCACATTTTTGTTTCTTAGGTATAGAGTGGCTGTGGCAAACACACCACAACGTTTGTAGATTTTGATATAGCACAATCTCAGCTATGCAACGGTGCATGTCTACCACCTTTCCCAAGAATGGTGTAGGCGTGAATCATGATTAAATTGGCCAGAATTGACATTTATTCACATTTTTGTTTCTTACATATAAAGTGGCTATGGAAAACACACCAAAACGTTTGTAGATTTTTATAGAGCACAAAGCACAATCTCAGCTACGCAACGGTGCATGTCTACCACCTTTCCCAAGAATGGTTAAGGCGTGAATTGTGATTCAATCAGCCAGAATTGACATTTATTCACGTTTTTGTTTCTTACATATAAAGTGGCTATGGAAAACACACCAAAACGTTTGTAGATTTTTATAGAGCACAAAGCACAATCTCAGCTACGCAACGGTGCATGTCTACCACCTTTCCCAAGAATGGTTAAGGCGTGAATTGTGATTCAATCAGCCAGAATTGACATTTATTCACGTTTTTGTTTCTTAGGTATAAAGTGGCTATGGCAAACACACCACAACGTTTGTAGATTTTGATATAGCACAATCTCAGCTATGCAACGGTGCATGTCTACCACCTTTCCCAAGAATGGTGTAGGCGTGAATCATGATTAAATTGGCCAGAATTGACATTTATTCACGTTTTTGTTTCTTAGGTATAAAGTGGCTATGGCAAACACACCAAAACGTTTGTAGATTTTGATAGAGCACAATTTCAGCTACGCAACGGTGCATGTCTACCACCATTCCCAAGAATGGTTAAGGCGTTAATTGTGATTCAATCGGCCAGATATGACATTTATTCACGTTTTTGTTTCTTAGGTATAAAGTGGCTATGGCAAACACACCAAAACGTTTGTAGATTTTGATAGAGCACAATCTCAGCTACGCAACGGTGCATGTCTACCACCTTTCCCAAAAATGGTTAAGGCGTGAATCATGATTCAATTGGCCAGAATTGACATTTACTCACGTTTTTGTTTATTAGGTATAAAGTGGCTATGTCAAACACACCAAAACTTTGTAGATTTTTATAGAGCACAATTTCAGCTACGCAACGGTGCATGTCTACCACCTTTCCCAAGAATGGTTAAGGCGTGAATCGTGATTCAATCAGCCAGAATTGACATTTATTCACGTTTTTGTTTCTTAGGTATAAAGTGGCTATGGCAAACACACCAAAACGTTTGTAGATTTTTATAGAGCACAATCTCAGCTACGCAACGGTGCATGTCTACCACCTTTCCCAAGAATGGTTAAGGCGTGAATCGTGATTCAATCAGCCAGAATTGACATTTATTCACGTTTTTGTTTCTTAGGTATAAAGTGGCTATGGCAAACACACCAAAACGTTTGTAGATTTTTATAGAGCACAAAGCACAATCTCAGCTACGCAACGGTGCATGTCTACCACCTTTCCCAAGAATGGTTAAGGCGTGAATTGTGATTCAATCAGCCAGAATTGACATTTATTCACGTTTTTGTTTCTTAGGTATAAAGTGGCTATGGCAAACACACCAAAACGTTTGTAGATTTTGATAGAGCACAATTTCAGCTACGCAACGGTGCATGTCTACCACCATTCCCAAGAATGGTTAAGGCGTTAATTGTGATTCAATCGGCCAGATATGACATTTATTCACGTTTTTGTTTCTTAGGTATAAAGTGGCTATGGCAAACACACCAAAACGTTTGTAGATTTTGATAGAGCACAATCTCAGCTACGCAACGGTGCATGTCTACCACCTTTCCCAAGAATGGTGTAGGCGGTAAAAGTGATTCAATCGGCCAGAATTGACATTTATTCACATTTTTGTTTCTTAGGTATAGAGTGGCTGTGGCAAACACACCACAACGTTTGTAGATTTTGATATAGCACAATCTCAGCTATGCAACGGTGCATGTCTACCACCTTTCCCAAGAATGGTGTAGGCGTGAATCATGATTAAATTGGCCAGAATTGACATTTATTCACATTTTTGTTTCTTACATATAAAGTGGCTATGGAAAACACACCAAAACGTTTGTAGATTTTTATAGAGCACAAAGCACAATCTCAGCTACGCAACGGTGCATGTCTACCACCTTTCTCAAGAATGGTTAAGGCGTGAATTGTGATTCAATCAGCCAGAATTGACATTTATTCACGTTTTTGTTTCTTACATATAAAGTGGCTATGGAAAACACACCAAAACGTTTGTAGATTTTTATAGAGCACAAAGCACAATCTCAGCTACGCAACGGTGCATGTCTACCACCTTTCCCAAGAATGGTTAAGGCGTGAATTGTGATTCAATCAGCCAGAATTGACATTTATTCACGTTTTTGTTTCTTAGGTATAAAGTGGCTATGGCAAACACACCAAAACGTTTGTAGATTTTGATAGAGCACAATTTCAGCTACGCAACGGTGCATGTCTACCACCATTCCCAAGAATGGTTAAGGCGTTAATTGTGATTCAATCGGCCAGATATGACATTTATTCACGTTTTTGTTTCTTAGGTATAAAGTGGCTATGGCAAACACACCAAAACGTTTGGGGATTATGATAGAGCACAATCTCAGCTACACAACGGTGCATGTCTACCATCTTTCCCAAGAATGCTTAAGGCGTGAATCATGACTCAATCAACCAGAATTGACATTTATTCACGTTTTTGTTTCTTACATATAAAGTGGCTATGGAAAACACACCAAAACGTTTGTAGATTTTTATAGAGCACAAAGCACAATTTCAGCTACGCAACGGTGCATGTCTACCACCTTTCCCAAGAATGGTTAAGGCGTGAATTGTGATTCAATCAGCCAGAATTGACATTTATTCACGTTTTTGTTTCTTAGGTATAAAGTGGCTATGGCAAACACACCAAAACGTTTGTAGATTTTGATAGAGCACAATTTCAGCTACGCAACGGTGCATGTCTACCACCATTCCCAAGAATGGTTAAGGCGTTAATTGTGATTCAATCGGCCAGATATGACATTTATTCACGTTTTTGTTTCTTAGGTATAAAGTGGCTATGGCAAACACACCAAAACGTTTGTAGATTTTGATAGAGCACAATTTCAGCTACGCAACGGTGCATGTCTACCACCATTCCCAAGAATGGTTAAGGCGTTAATTGTGATTCAATCGGCCAGATATGACATTTATTCACGTTTTTGTTTCTTAGGTATAAAGTGGCTATGGCAAACACACCAAAACGTTTGGGGATTATGATAGAGCACAAAGCACAATCTCAGCTACGCAACGGTGCATGTCTACCACCTTTCCCAAGAATGGTTAAGGCGTGAATTGTGATTCAATCAGCCAGAATTGACATTTATTCACGTTTTTGTTTCTTAGGTATAAAGTGGCTATGGCAAACACACCAAAACGTTTGGGGATTATGATAGAGCACAAAGCACAATCTCAGCTACGCAACGGTGCATGTCTACCACCTTTCCCAAGAATGGTTAAGGCGTGAATCATGATTAAATTGGCCAGAATTGACATTTATTCACGTTTTTGTTTCTTAGGTATAAAGTGGCTATGGCAAACACACCAAAACGTTTGTAGATTTTGATAGAGCACAATTTCAGCTACGCAACGGTGCATGTCTACCACCATTCCCAAGAATGGTTAAGGCGTTAATTGTGATTCAATCGGCCAGATATGACATTTATTCACGTTTTTGTTTCTTAGGTATAAAGTGGCTATGGCAAACACACCAAAACGTTTGGGGATTATGATAGAGCACAATCTCAGCTACACAACGGTGCATGTCTACCATCTTTCCCAAGAATGCTTAAGGCGTGAATCATGACTCAATCAACCAGAATTGACATTTATTCACGTTTTTGTTTCTTACATATAAAGTGGCTATGGAAAACACACCAAAACGTTTGTAGATTTTTATAGAGCACAAAGCACAATCTCAGCTACGCAACGGTGCATGTCTACCACCTTTCCCAAGAATGGTTAAGGCGTGAATTGTGATTCAATCAGCCAGAATTGACATTTATTCACGTTTTTGTTTCTTAGGTATAAAGTGGCTATGGCAAACACACCAAAACATTTGTAGATTTTGATAGAGCACAATTTCAGCTACGCAACGGTGCATGTCTACCACCATTCCCAAGAATGGTTAAGGCGTTAATTGTGATTCAATCGGCCAGATATGACATTTATTCACGTTTTTGTTTCTTAGGTATAAAGTGGCTATGCCAAACACACCAAAACGTTTGTAGATTTTGATAGAGCACAATCTCAGCTACGCAACGGTGCATGTCTACCACCTTTCCCAAGAATGGTGTAGGCGGTAAAAGTGATTCAATCGGCCAGAATTGACATTTATTCACATTTTTGTTTCTTAGGTATAGAGTGGCTGTGGCAAACACACCACAACGTTTGTAGATTTTGATATAGCACAATCTCAGCTATGCAACGGTGCATGTCTACCACCTTTCCCAAGAATGGTGTAGGCGTGAATCATGATTAAATTGGCCAGAATTGACATTTATTCACATTTTTGTTTCTTAGGTATAGAGTGGCTGTAGCAAACACACCACAACGTTTGTAGATTTTGATATAGCACAATCTCAGCTATGCAACGGTGCATGTCTACCACCTTTCCCAAGAATGGTGTAGGCGTGAATCATGATTAAATTGGCCAGAATTGACATTTATTCACGTTTTTGTTTCTTAGGTATAAAGTGGCTATGGCAAACACACCAAAACGTTTGTAGATTTTGATAGAGCACAATTTCAGCTACGCAACGGTGCATGTCTACCACCATTCCCAAGAATGGTTAAGGCGTTAATTGTGATTCAATCGGCCAGATATGACATTTATTCACGTTTTTGTTTCTTAGGTATAAAGTGGCTATGGCAAACACACCAAAACGTTTGTAGATTTTGATAGAGCACAATCTCAGCTACGCAACGGTGCATGTCTACCACCTTTCCCAAAAATGGTTAAGGCGTGAATCATGATTCAATTGGCCAGAATTGACATTTACTCACGTTTTTGTTTATTAGGTATAAAGTGGCTATGTCAAACACACCAAAACTTTGTAGATTTTTATAGAGCACAATTTCAGCTACGCAACGGTGCATGTCTACCACCTTTCCCAAGAATGGTTAAGGCGTGAATCGTGATTCAATCAGCCAGAATTGACATTTATTCACGTTTTTGTTTCTTAGGTATAAAGTGGCTATGGCAAACACACCAAAACGTTTGTAGATTTTTATAGAGCACAATCTCAGCTACGCAACGGTGCATGTCTACCACCTTTCCCAAGAATGGTTAAGGCGTGAATCGTGATTCAATCAGCCAGAATTGACATTTATTCACGTTTTTGTTTCTTAGGTATAAAGTGGCTATGGCAAACACACCAAAACGTTTGTAGATTTTTATAGAGCACAAAGCACAATCTCAGCTACGCAACGGTGCATGTCTACCACCTTTCCCAAGAATGGTTAAGGCGTGAATTGTGATTCAATCAGCCAGAATTGACATTTATTCACGTTTTTGTTTCTTAGGTATAAAGTGGCTATGGCAAACACACCAAAACGTTTGTAGATTTTGATAGAGCACAATTTCAGCTACGCAACGGTGCATGTCTACCACCATTCCCAAGAATGGTTAAGGCGTTAATTGTGATTCAATCGGCCAGATATGACATTTATTCACGTTTTTGTTTCTTAGGTATAAAGTGGCTATGGCAAACACACCAAAACGTTTGTAGATTTTGATAGAGCACAATCTCAGCTACGCAACGGTGCATGTCTACCACCTTTCCCAAGAATGGTGTAGGCGGTAAAAGTGATTCAATCGGCCAGAATTGACATTTATTCACATTTTTGTTTCTTAGGTATAGAGTGGCTGTGGCAAACACACCACAACGTTTGTAGATTTTGATATAGCACAATCTCAGCTATGCAACGGTGCATGTCTACCACCTTTCCCAAGAATGGTGTAGGCGTGAATCATGATTAAATTGGCCAGAATTGACATTTATTCACATTTTTGTTTCTTACATATAAAGTGGCTATGGAAAACACACCAAAACGTTTGTAGATTTTTATAGAGCACAAAGCACAATCTCAGCTATGCAACGGTGCATGTCTACCACCTTTCTCAAGAATGGTTAAGGCGTGAATTGTGATTCAATCAGCCAGAATTGACATTTATTCACGTTTTTGTTTCTTACATATAAAGTGGCTATGGAAAACACACCAAAACGTTTGTAGATTTTTATAGAGCACAAAGCACAATCTCAGCTACGCAACGGTGCATGTCTACCACCTTTCCCAAGAATGGTTAAGGCGTGAATTGTGATTCAATCAGCCAGAATTGACATTTATTCACGTTTTTGTTTCTTAGGTATAAAGTGGCTATGGCAAACACACCAAAACGTTTGTAGATTTTGATAGAGCACAATTTCAGCTACGCAACGGTGCATGTCTACCACCATTCCCAAGAATGGTTAAGGCGTTAATTGTGATTCAATCGGCCAGATATGACATTTATTCACGTTTTTGTTTCTTAGGTATAAAGTGGCTATGGCAAACACACCAAAACGTTTGGGGATTATGATAGAGCACAATCTCAGCTACACAACGGTGCATGTCTACCATCTTTCCCAAGAATGCTTAAGGCGTGAATCATGACTCAATCAACCAGAATTGACATTTATTCACGTTTTTGTTTCTTACATATAAAGTGGCTATGGAAAACACACCAAAACGTTTGTAGATTTTTATAGAGCACAAAGCACAATTTCAGCTACGCAACGGTGCATGTCTACCACCTTTCCCAAGAATGGTTAAGGCGTGAATTGTGATTCAATCAGCCAGAATTGACATTTATTCACGTTTTTGTTTCTTAGGTATAAAGTGGCTATGGCAAACACACCAAAACGTTTGTAGATTTTGATAGAGCACAATTTCAGCTACGCAACGGTGCATGTCTACCACCATTCCCAAGAATGGTTAAGGCGTTAATTGTGATTCAATCGGCCAGATATGACATTTATTCACGTTTTTGTTTCTTAGGTATAAAGTGGCTATGGCAAACACACCAAAACGTTTGTAGATTTTGATAGAGCACAATTTCAGCTACGCAACGGTGCATGTCTACCACCATTCCCAAGAATGGTTAAGGCGTTAATTGTGATTCAATCGGCCAGATATGACATTTATTCACGTTTTTGTTTCTTAGGTATAAAGTGGCTATGGCAAACACACCAAAACGTTTGGGGATTATGATAGAGCACAAAGCACAATCTCAGCTACGCAACGGTGCATGTCTACCACCTTTCCCAAGAATGGTTAAGGCGTGAATTGTGATTCAATCAGCCAGAATTGACATTTATTCACGTTTTTGTTTCTTAGGTATAAAGTGGCTATGGCAAACACACCAAAACGTTTGGGGATTATGATAGAGCACAAAGCACAATCTCAGCTACGCAACGGTGCATGTCTACCACCTTTCCCAAGAATGGTTAAGGCGTGAATCATGATTAAATTGGCCAGAATTGACATTTATTCACGTTTTTGTTTCTTAGGTATAAAGTGGCTATGGCAAACACACCAAAACGTTTGTAGATTTTGATAGAGCACAATTTCAGCTACGCAACGGTGCATGTCTACCACCATTCCCAAGAATGGTTAAGGCGTTAATTGTGATTCAATCGGCCAGATATGACATTTATTCACGTTTTTGTTTCTTAGGTATAAAGTGGCTATGGCAAACACACCAAAACGTTTGGGGATTATGATAGAGCACAATCTCAGCTACACAACGGTGCATGTCTACCATCTTTCCCAAGAATGCTTAAGGCGTGAATCATGACTCAATCAACCAGAATTGACATTTATTCACGTTTTTGTTTCTTACATATAAAGTGGCTATGGAAAACACACCAAAACGTTTGTAGATTTTTATAGAGCACAAAGCACAATCTCAGCTACGCAACGGTGCATGTCTACCACCTTTCCCAAGAATGGTTAAGGCGTGAATTGTGATTCAATCAGCCAGAATTGACATTTATTCACGTTTTTGTTTCTTAGGTATAAAGTGGCTATGGCAAACACACCAAAACATTTGTAGATTTTGATAGAGCACAATTTCAGCTACGCAACGGTGCATGTCTACCACCATTCCCAAGAATGGTTAAGGCGTTAATTGTGATTCAATCGGCCAGATATGACATTTATTCACGTTTTTGTTTCTTAGGTATAAAGTGGCTATGCCAAACACACCAAAACGTTTGTAGATTTTGATAGAGCACAATCTCAGCTACGCAACGGTGCATGTCTACCACCTTTCCCAAGAATGGTGTAGGCGGTAAAAGTGATTCAATCGGCCAGAATTGACATTTATTCACATTTTTGTTTCTTAGGTATAGAGTGGCTGTGGCAAACACACCACAACGTTTGTAGATTTTGATATAGCACAATCTCAGCTATGCAACGGTGCATGTCTACCACCTTTCCCAAGAATGGTGTAGGCGTGAATCATGATTAAATTGGCCAGAATTGACATTTATTCACATTTTTGTTTCTTAGGTATAGAGTGGCTGTAGCAAACACACCACAACGTTTGTAGATTTTGATATAGCACAATCTCAGCTATGCAACGGTGCATGTCTACCACCTTTCCCAAGAATGGTGTAGGCGTGAATCATGATTAAATTGGCCAGAATTGACATTTATTCACGTTTTTGTTTCTTAGGTATAAAGTGGCTATGGCAAACACACCAAAACGTTTGTAGATTTTGATAGAGCACAATTTCAGCTACGCAACGGTGCATGTCTACCACCATTCCCAAGAATGGTTAAGGCGTTAATTGTGATTCAATCGGCCAGATATGACATTTATTCACGTTTTTGTTTCTTAGGTATAAAGTGGCTATGGCAAACACACCAAAACGTTTGTAGATTTTGATAGAGCACAATCTCAGCTACGCAACGGTGCATGTCTACCACCTTTCCCAAAAATGGTTAAGGCGTGAATCATGATTCAATTGGCCAGAATTGACATTTATTCACGTTTTTGTTTATTAGGTATAAAGTGGCTATGGCAAACACACCAAAACTTTGTAGATTTTTATAGAGCACAATTTCAGCTACGCAACGGTGCATGTCTACCACCTTTCCCAAGAATGGTTAAGGCGTGAATCGTGATTCAATCAGCCAGAATTGACATTTATTCACGTTTTTGTTTCTTAGGTATAAAGTGGCTATGGCAAACACACCAAAACGTTTGTAGATTTTTATAGAGCACAATCTCAGCTACACAACGGTGCATGTCTACCACCTTTCCCAAGAATGGTTAAGGCGTGAATCGTGATTCAATCAGCCAGAATTGACATTTATTCACGTTTTTGTTTCTTAGGTATAAAGTGGCTATGGCAAACACACCAAAACGTTTGGGGATTATGATAGAGCACAATCTCAGCTACACAACGGTGCATGTCTACCATCTTTCCCAAGAATGCTTAAGGCGTGAATCATGACTCAATCAACCAGAATTGACATTTATTCACGTTTTTGTTTCTTACATATAAAGTGGCTATGGAAAACACACCAAAACGTTTGTAGATTTTTATAGAGCACAAAGCACAATCTCAGCTACGCAACGGTGCATGTCTACCACCTTTCCCAAGAATGGTTAAGGCGTGAATTGTGATTCAATCAGCCAGAATTGACATTTATTCACGTTTTTGTTTCTTAGGTATAAAGTGGCTATGGCAAACACACCAAAACGTTTGTAGATTTTGATAGAGCACAATTTCAGCTACGCAACGGTGCATGTCTACCACCATTCCCAAGAATGGTTAAGGCGTTAATTGTGATTCAATCGGCCAGATATGACATTTATTCACGTTTTTGTTTCTTAGGTATAAAGTGGCTATGGCAAACACACCAAAACGTTTGTAGATTTTGATAGAGCACAATCTCAGCTACGCAACGGTGCATGTCTACCACCATTCCCAAGAATGGTTAAGGCGTTAATTGTGATTCAATCAGCCAGATATGACATTTATTCACGTTTTTGTTTCTTAGGTATAAAGTGGCTATGGCAAACACACCAAAACGTTTGTAGATTTTGATAGAGCACAATCTCAGCTACGCAACGGTGCATGTCTACCACCTTTCCCAAAAATGGTTAAGGCGTGAATCATGATTCAATTGGCCAGAATTGACATTTATTCACGTTTTTGTTTATTAGGTATAAAGTGGCTATGGCAAACACACCAAAACTTTGTAGATTTTTATAGAGCACAATCTCAGCTACGCAACGGTGCATGTCTACCACCTTTCCCAAGAATGGTTAAGGCGTGAATCGTGATTCAATCAGCCAGAATTGACATTTATTTACGTTTTTGTTTCTTAGGTATAAAGTGGCTATGGCAAACACACCAAAACGTTTGTAGATTTTTATAGAGCACAATCTCAGCTATGCAACGGAGCATGTCTACCACCTTTCCCAAGAATGGTTAAGGCGTGAATTGTGATTCATCAGCCAGAATTGACATTTATTCACGTTTTTGTTTCTTAGGTATAAAGTGGCTATGGCAAACACACTAAAACGTTTGTAGATTTTTATAGAGCACAATCTCAGCTATGCAACGGAGCATGTCTACCACCTTTCCCAAGAATGGTTAAGGCGTGAATTGTGATTCATCAGCCAGAATTGACATTTATTCACGTTTTTGTTTCTTAGGTATAAAGTGGCTATGGCAAACACACCACAACGTTCAGAGATTTTGATAGAGCACAATCTCAGCTACGCCACAGTGCATGTCTACCACCATTCCCAAGAATGGTCAAGGCGTGAATCGTGATTCAATCGGCCAGATATGACATTTATTCACATTTTTGTTTCTTAGGTATAAAGTGGCTATGGCAAACACACCAAAACGTTTGTAGATTTTGATAGAGCACAATCTCAGCTACGCAACGGTGCATATCTACCACCTTTCCCAAAAATGGTTAAGGCGTGAATCATGATTCAATTGGCCAGAATTGACATTTATTCACGTTTTTGTTTATTAGGTATAAAGTGGCTATGGCAAACACACCAAAACTTTGTAGATTTTTATAGAGCACAATCTCAGCTACGCAACGGTGCATGTCTACCACCTTTCCCAAGAATGGTTAAGGCGTGAATCGTGATTCAATCAGCCAGAATTGACATTTATTCACGTTTTTGTTTCTTAGGTAAAAAGTGGCTATGGCAAACACACCAAAACGTTTGTAGATTTTGATAGAGCACAATCTCAGCTACGCAACGGTGCATATCTACCACCTTTCCCAAAAATGGTTAAGGCGTGAATCATGATTCAATTGGCCAGAATTGACATTTATTCACGTTTTTGTTTATTAGGTATAAAGTGGCTATGGCAAACACACCAAAACTTTGTAGATTTTTATAGAGCACAATCTCAGCTACGCAACGGTGCATGTCTACCACCTTTCCCAAGAATGGTTAAGGCGTGAATCGTGATTCAATCAGCCAGAATTGACATTTATTCACGTTTTTGTTTCTTAGGTAAAAAGTGGCTATGGCAAACACACCAAAACGTTTGTAGATTTTTATAGAGCACAATCTCAGCTACACAACGGTGCATGTCTACCACCTTTCCCAAGAATGGTTAAGGCGTGAATCGTGATTCAATCAGCCAGAATTGACATTTATTCACGTTTTTGTTTCTTAGGTATAAAGTGGCTATGGCAAACACACCAAAACGTTTGGGGATTATGATAGAGCACAATCTCAGCTACACAACGGTGCATGTCTACCATCTTTCCCAAGAATGCTTAAGGCGTGAATCATGACTCAATCAACCAGAATTGACATTTATTCACGTTTTTGTTTCTTACATATAAAGTGGCTATGGAAAACACACCAAAACGTTTGTAGATTTTTATAGAGCACAAAGCACAATCTCAGCTACGCAACGGTGCATGTCTACCACCTTTCCCAAGAATGGTTAAGGCGTGAATTGTGATTCAATCAGCCAGAATTGACATTTATTCACGTTTTTGTTTCTTAGGTATAAAGTGGCTATGGCAAACACACCAAAACGTTTGTAGATTTTGATAGAGCACAATTTCAGCTACGCAACGGTGCATGTCTACCACCATTCCCAAGAATGGTTAAGGCGTTAATTGTGATTCAATCGGCCAGATATGACATTTATTCACGTTTTTGTTTCTTAGGTATAAAGTGGCTATGGCAAACACACCAAAACGTTTGTAGATTTTGATAGAGCACAATCTCAGCTACGCAACGGTGCATGTCTACCACCATTCCCAAGAATGGTTAAGGCGTTAATTGTGATTCAATCAGCCAGATATGACATTTATTCACGTTTTTGTTTCTTAGGTATAAAGTGGCTATGGCAAACACACCAAAACGTTTGTAGATTTTGATAGAGCACAATCTCAGCTACGCAACGGTGCATGTCTACCACCTTTCCCAAAAATGGTTAAGGCGTGAATCATGATTCAATTGGCCAGAATTGACATTTATTCACGTTTTTGTTTATTAGGTATAAAGTGGCTATGGCAAACACACCAAAACTTTGTAGATTTTTATAGAGCACAATCTCAGCTACGCAACGGTGCATGTCTACCACCTTTCCCAAGAATGGTTAAGGCGTGAATCGTGATTCAATCAGCCAGAATTGACATTTATTTACGTTTTTGTTTCTTAGGTATAAAGTGGCTATGGCAAACACACCAAAACGTTTGTAGATTTTTATAGAGCACAATCTCAGCTATGCAACGGAGCATGTCTACCACCTTTCCCAAGAATGGTTAAGGCGTGAATTGTGATTCATCAGCCAGAATTGACATTTATTCACGTTTTTGTTTCTTAGGTATAAAGTGGCTATGGCAAACACACTAAAACGTTTGTAGATTTTTATAGAGCACAATCTCAGCTATGCAACGGAGCATGTCTACCACCTTTCCCAAGAATGGTTAAGGCGTGAATTGTGATTCATCAGCCAGAATTGACATTTATTCACGTTTTTGTTTCTTAGGTATAAAGTGGCTATGGCAAACACACCACAACGTTCAGAGATTTTGATAGAGCACAATCTCAGCTACGCCACAGTGCATGTCTACCACCATTCCCAAGAATGGTCAAGGCGTGAATCGTGATTCAATCGGCCAGATATGACATTTATTCACATTTTTGTTTCTTAGGTATAAAGTGGCTATGGCAAACACACCAAAACGTTTGTAGATTTTGATAGAGCACAATCTCAGCTACGCAACGGTGCATATCTACCACCTTTCCCAAAAATGGTTAAGGCGTGAATCATGATTCAATTGGCCAGAATTGACATTTATTCACGTTTTTGTTTATTAGGTATAAAGTGGCTATGGCAAACACACCAAAACTTTGTAGATTTTTATAGAGCACAATCTCAGCTACGCAACGGTGCATGTCTACCACCTTTCCCAAGAATGGTTAAGGCGTGAATCGTGATTCAATCAGCCAGAATTGACATTTATTCACGTTTTTGTTTCTTAGGTAAAAAGTGGCTATGGCAAACACACCAAAACGTTTGTAGATTTTTATAGAGCACAATCTCAGCTATGCAACGGAGCATGTCTACCACCTTTCCCAAGAATGGTTAAGGCGTTAATTGTGATTCATCAGCCAGAATTGACATTTATTCACGTTTTTGTTTCTTAGGTATAAAGTGGCTATGGCAAACACACCAAAACGTTTGTAGATTTTTATAGAGCACAATCTCAGCTATGCAACGGAGCATGTCTACCACCTTTCCCAAGAATGGTTAAGGCGTGAATTGTGATGCATCAGCCAGAATTGACATTTATTCACGTTTTTGTTTCTTAGGTATAAAGTGGCTATGGCAAACACACCAAATTGTTCGGAGATTTTGATAGAGCACAATCTCAGCTACGCCACAGTGCATGTCTACCACCATTCCCAAGAATGGTCAAGGCGTGAATCGTGACTCAATCATCCAGAATTGACATTTATTCACGTTTTTTTTTCTTAGGTATAAAGTGGCTATGGCAAACACACCAAAACGTTTGGAGATTTTGATAGAGCACAATCTCAGCTACGCAACGGTGCATGTCTACCACCATTCCCAAGAATGGTCAAGGCGTGAATTGTGACTCAATCGTCCAGAATTGACATTTATTCACGTTTTTGTTTCTTAGGTATAAAGTGGCTATGGCAAACACACCAAAACGTTTGGAGATTTTTATAAAGCACAATCTCAGCTACGCAACGGTGCATGTCTACCACCATTCCCAAGAATGGTTAAGGCGTTAATTGTGATTCAATCGGCCAGAATTGACATTAATTCACGTTTTTGTTTCTTAGGTATAAAGTGGCTATGGCAAACACACCAAAACGTTTGTAGATTTTGGTAGAGCACAATCTCAGCTACGCAACGGTGCATGTCTACCACCTCTCCCAAAAATGGTTAAGGCGTGAATCATGATTCAATTGGCCAGAATTGACATTTATTCACGTTTTTGTTTATTAGGTATAAAGTGGCTATGGCAAACACACCAAAACGTTTGTAGATTTTTATAGAGCACAATCTCAGCTATGCAACGGTGCATGTCTACCACCTTTCCCAAAAATGGTTAAGGCGTGAATCGTGATTCAATCAGCCAGAATTGACATTTATTCACATTTTTTTTTCTTAGGTATAAAGTGGCTATGGCAAACACACCAAAACGTTTGTAGATTTTTATAGAGCACAATCTCAGCTATGCAACGGTGCATGTCTACCATTTTTCCCAAGAATGGTTAAGGCGTGAATCGTGATTCAATCAGCCAGAATTGACATTTATTCACGTTTTTGTTTCTTAGGTATAAAGTGGCTATGGCAAACACATTAAAACGTTTGTAGATTTTTATAGAGCACAATCTCAGCTATGCAACAGTGCATGTCTACCACCTTTCTCAAGAATGGTGAAGGCGTGAATCATGATTCAATTGGCCAGAATTGACATTTATTAACGTTTTTGTTTCTACGGTATAAAGTGGCTATGGCAAACACACCAAAACGTTTGTAGATTTTGATAGAGCACAATCTCAGCTACGCAACGGTGCATGTCTACCACCATTCCCAAGAATGGTTAAGGCGTTAATTGTGATTCAATCGGCCAGAATTGACATTAATTCACGTTTTTGTTTCTTAGGTATAAAGTGGCTATGGCAAACACACCAAAACGTTTGTAGATTTTGGTAGAGCACAATCTCAGCTACGCAACGGTGCATGTCTACCACCTCTCCCAAAAATGGTTAAGGCGTGAATCATGATTCAATTGGCCAGAATTGACATTTATTCACGTTTTTGTTTATTAGGTATAAAGTGGCTATGGCAAACACACCAAAACGTTTGTAGATTTTTATAGAGCACAATCTCAGCTATGCAACGGTGCATGTCTACCACCTTTCCCAAAAATGGTTAAGGCGTGAATCGTGATTCAATCAGCCAGAATTGACATTTATTCACATTTTTTTTTCTTAGGTATAAAGTGGCTATGGCAAACACACCAAAACGTTTGTAGATTTTTATAGAGCACAATCTCAGCTATGCAACGGTGCATGTCTACCATTTTTCCCAAGAATGGTTAAGGCGTGAATCGTGATTCAATCAGCCAGAATTGACATTTATTCACGTTTTTGTTTCTTAGGTATAAAGTGGCTATGGCAAACACATTAAAACGTTTGTAGATTTTTATAGAGCACAATCTCAGCTATGCAACAGTGCATGTCTACCACCTTTCTCAAGAATGGTGAAGGCGTGAATCATGATTCAATTGGCCAGAATTGACATTTATTAACGTTTTTGTTTCTACGGTATAAAGTGGCTATGGCAAACACACCAAAACGTTTGTAGATTTTGATAGAGCACAATCTCAGCTACGCAACGGTGCATGTCTACCACTTTTCCCAAAAATGGTTAAGGCGTGAATCATGATTCAATTGGCCAGAATTGACATTTATTCACGTTTTTGTTTATTAGGTATAAAGTGGCTATAGCAAACACACCAAAACGTTTGTAGATTTTGATAGAGCACAATTTCAGCTACGCAACGGTGCATGTCTACCACCATTCCCAAGAATGGTTAAGGCGTTATACGTGATTCAATCGACCAGAATTGACATTTATTAACGTTTTTGTTTCTTAGCTATAAAGTGGCTATGGCAAACACACCAAAACGTTTGTAGATTTTTATAGAGCACAATCTCAGCTATGCAACGGTGCATGTCTACCACCTTTCCCAAAAATGGTTAAGGCGTGAATCGTGATTCAATCAGCCAGAATTGACATTTATTCACGTTTTTGTTTCTTAGGTATAAAGTGGCTATGGCAAACACACCAAAACGTTTGGAGATTTTGATAGAGCACAATTTCAGCTACGCAACGGTGCATGTCTACCACCATTCCCAAGAATGGTTAAGGCGTGAATCGTGACTCAATCGTCCAGAATTGACATTTATTCACGTTTTTGTTTCTTAGGTATAAAGTGGCTATGGCAAACACACCAAAACGTTTGTAGATTTTGATAGAGCACAATCTCAGCTACGCAACAGTGCATGTCTACCACCATTCCCAAGAATGGTTAAGGTGTGAATTGTGACTCAATTGTCCAGAATTGACATTTGTTCACGTTTTTGTTTCTTAGGTATAAAGTGGCTATGGCAAACACACCAAAACGTTTGTAGATTTTGATAGAGCACAATCTCAGCTACGCAACGGTGCATGTCTACCACCTCTCCCAAAAATGGTTAAGGCATGAATCATGATTCAATTGGCCAGAATTGACATTTATTCACGTTTTTGTTTATTAGGTATAAAGTGGCTATGGCAAACACACCAAAACGTTTGTAGATTTTTATAGAGCACAATCTCAGCTACGCAACAGTGCATGTCTACCACCTTTCCCAAAAATGGTTAAGGCGTGAATCGTGATTCAATCAGCCAGAATTGACATTTATTCATGTTTTTGTTTCTTAGGTATAAAGTGGCTATGGCAAACACACCAAAACGTTTGTAGATTTTTTAGAGCACAATCTCAGCTATGCAACGGTGCATGTCTACCACCTTTCCCAAGAATGGTTAAGGCGTGAATCGTGATTCAATCAGCCAGAATTGACATTTGTTCACATTTTTGTTTCTTAGGTATAAAGTGGCTATGGCAAACACACCAAAACGTTTGTAGATTTTTATAGAGCACAATCTCAGCTACGCAACGGTGCATGTCTACCACCTTTCCCAAGAATGGTTAAGGACGTGAATCGTGATTCAATCAACCAGAATTGACATTTATTCACGTTTTTGTTTCTTAGGTATAAAGTGGCTATGGCAAACACACCAAAACTTTTGTAGATTTTGATAGAGCACAATCTCAGCTACACAACTGTGCATGTCTACAACCATTCCTAAGAATGGTTAAGGCATGAATCGTGACTCAATCAACCAGAATTGACATTTATTCACGTTTTTGTTTCTTAGGTATAAAGTGGCTATGGCAAACACACCAAAACGTTTGTAGATTTTGATAGAGCACAATCTCAGCTACGCAACGGTGCATGTCTACCACCTTTCCCAAAAATGGTTAAGGCGTGAATCATGATTCAATTGGCCAGAATTGACATTTATTCATGTTTTTGTTTATTAGGTATAAAGTGGCTATAGCAAACACACCAAAACGTTGGTAGATTTTGATAGAGCACAATCTCAGCTACGCAACGGTGCATGTCTACCACCATTCCCAAGAATGGTGAAGGCGTGAATCGTGATTCAATCAGCCAGAATTGACATTTATTCACGTTTTTGATTCTTAGGTATAAAGTGGCTATGGCAAACACACCAAAACGTTTGGAGATTTTTTAGAGCACAATCTCAGCTATGCAACGGTGCATGTCTACCACCTTTCCCAAGAATGGTTAAGGCGTGAATCGTGATTCAATCAGCCAGAATTGACATTTGTTCACGTTTTTGTTTCTTAGGTATAAAGTGGCTATGGCAAACACACCAAAACGTTTGTAGATTTTTATAGAGCACAATCTCAGCTACGCAACAGTGCATGTCTACCACCTTTCCCAAAAATGGTTAAGGCGTGAATTGTGATTCAATCAGCCAGAATTGACATTTATTCATGTTTTTGTTTCTTAGGTATAAAGTGGCTATGGCAAACACACCAAAACGTGTGTAGATTTTGATAGAGCACAATCTCAGCTACGCAACGGTGCATGTCTACCACTTTTCCCAAAAATGGTTAAGGCGTGAATCATGATTCAATTGGCCAGAATTGACATTTATTCACGTTTTTGTTTATTAGGTATAAAGTGGCTATAGCAAACACACCAAAACGTTTGTAGATTTTGATAGAGCACAATTTCAGCTACGCAACGGTGCATGTCTACCACCATTCCCAAGAATGGTTAAGGCGTTATACGTGATTCAATCGACCAGAATTGACATTTATTAACGTTTTTGTTTCTTAGCTATAAAGTGGCTATGGCAAACACACCAAAACGTTTGTAGATTTTTATAGAGCACAATCTCAGCTATGCAACGGTGCATGTCTACCACCTTTCCCAAAAATGGTTAAGGCGTGAATCGTGATTCAATCAGCCAGAATTGACATTTATTCACGTTTTTGTTTCTTAGGTATAAAGTGGCTATGGCAAACACACCAAAACGTTTGGAGATTTTGATAGAGCACAATTTCAGCTACGCAACGGTGCATGTCTACCACCATTCCCAAGAATGGTTAAGGCGTGAATCGTGACTCAATCGTCCAGAATTGACATTTATTCACGTTTTTGTTTCTTAGGTATAAAGTGGCTATGGCAAACACACCAAAACGTTTGTAGATTTTGATAGAGCACAATCTCAGCTACGCAACAGTGCATGTCTACCACCATTCCCAAGAATGGTTAAGGTGTGAATTGTGACTCAATTGTCCAGAATTGACATTTGTTCACGTTTTTGTTTCTTAGGTATAAAGTGGCTATGGCAAACACACCAAAACGTTTGTAGATTTTGATAGAGCACAATCTCAGCTACGCAACGGTGCATGTCTACCACCTCTCCCAAAAATGGTTAAGGCATGAATCATGATTCAATTGGCCAGAATTGACATTTATTCACGTTTTTGTTTATTAGGTATAAAGTGGCTATGGCAAACACACCAAAACGTTTGTAGATTTTTATAGAGCACAATCTCAGCTACGCAACAGTGCATGTCTACCACCTTTCCCAAAAATGGTTAAGGCGTGAATCGTGATTCAATCAGCCAGAATTGACATTTATTCATGTTTTTGTTTCTTAGGTATAAAGTGGCTATGGCAAACACACCAAAACGTTTGTAGATTTTTTAGAGCACAATCTCAGCTATGCAACGGTGCATGTCTACCACCTTTCCCAAGAATGGTTAAGGCGTGAATCGTGATTCAATCAGCCAGAATTGACATTTGTTCACGTTTTTGTTTCTTAGGTATAAAGTGGCTATGGCAAACACACCAAAACGTTTGTAGATTTTTATAGAGCACAATCTCAGCTATGCAACGGTGCATGTCTACCACCTTTCCCAAGAATGGTTAAGGACGTGAATCGTGATTCAATCAACCAGAATTGACATTTATTCACGTTTTTGTTTCTTAGGTATAAAGTGGCTATGGCAAACACACCAAAACTTTTGTAGATTTTGATAGAGCACAATCTCAGCTACGCAACTGTGCATGTCTACAACCATTCCTAAGAATGGTTAAGGCATGAATCGTAACTCAATCGTCCAGAATTGACATTTATTCACGTTTTTGTTTCTTAGGTATAAAGTGGCTATGGCAAACACACCAAAACGTTTGTAGATTTTGATAGAGCACAATCTCAGCTACGCAACAGTGCATGTCTACCACCATTCCCAAGAATGGTTAAGGTGTGAATTGTGACTCAATTGTCCAGAATTGACATTTGTTCACGTTTTTGTTTCTTAGGTATAAAGTGGCTATGGCAAACACACCAAAACGTTTGTAGATTTTGATAGAGCACAATCTCAGCTACGCAACGGTGCATGTCTACCACCTCTCCCAAAAATGGTTAAGGCATGAATCATGATTCAATTGGCCAGAATTGACATTTATTCACGTTTTTGTTTATTAGGTATAAAGTGGCTATGGCAAACACACCAAAACGTTTGTAGATTTTTATAGAGCACAATCTCAGCTACGCAACAGTGCATGTCTACCACCTTTCCCAAAAATGGTTAAGGCGTGAATCGTGATTCAATCAGCCAGAATTGACATTTATTCATGTTTTTGTTTCTTAGGTATAAAGTGGCTATGGCAAACACACCAAAACGTTTGTAGATTTTTTAGAGCACAATCTCAGCTATGCAACGGTGCATGTCTACCACCTTTCCCAAGAATGGTTAAGGCGTGAATCGTGATTCAATCAGCCAGAATTGACATTTGTTCACGTTTTTGTTTCTTAGGTATAAAGTGGCTATGGCAAACACACCAAAACGTTTGTAGATTTTTATAGAGCACAATCTCAGCTATGCAACGGTGCATGTCTACCACCTTTCCCAAGAATGGTTAAGGACGTGAATCGTGATTCAATCAACCAGAATTGACATTTATTCACGTTTTTGTTTCTTAGGTATAAAGTGGCTATGGCAAACACACCAAAACTTTTGTAGATTTTGATAGAGCACAATCTCAGCTACGCAACTGTGCATGTCTACAACCATTCCTAAGAATGGTTAAGGCATGAATCGTAACTCAATCGTCCAGAATTGACATTTATTCACGTTTTTGTTTCTTAGGTATAAAGTGGCTATGGCAAACACACCAAAACGTTTGTAGATTTTGATAGAGCACAATCTCAGCTACGCAACGGTGCATGTCTACCACCTTTCCCAAAAATGGTTAAGGCGTGAATCATGATTCAATTGGCCAGAATTGACATTTATTCATGTTTTTGTTTATTAGGTATAAAGTGGCTATAGCAAACACACCAAAACGTTGGTAGATTTTGATAGAGCACAATCTCAGCTACGCAATGGTGCATGTCTACCACCATTCCCAAGAATGGTGAAGGCGTGAATCGTGATTCAATCAGCCAGAATTGACATTTATTCACGTTTTTGTTTCTTAGGTATAAAGTGGCTATGGCAAACACACCAAAACGTTTGGAGATTTTGATAGAGCACAATTTCAGCTATGCAACGGTGCATGTCTACCACCATTCCCAAGAATGGTTAAGGCGTGAATCGTGACTCAATCGTCCAGAATTGACATTTATTCACGTTTTTGTTTCTTAGGTATAAAGTGGCTATGGCAAACACACCAAAACGTTTGTAGATTTTGATAGAGCACAATCTCAGCTACGCAACGGTGCATGTCTACCACCATGACCACGAATGGTTAAGGTGTGAATCGTGACTCAATCATCCAGAATTGACATTTATTCACGTTTTTGTTTCTTAGGTATAAAGTGGCTATGACAAACACACCAAAACGTTTGTAGATTTTGATAGAGCACAATCGCAGCTACGCAACGGTGCATGTCTACCACCATTCCCAAGAATGTTTAAGGCGTGAATCGTGACTCAATCGTCCAGAATTGACATTTATTCACGTTTTTTTTTCTTAGGTATAAAGTGGCTATGGCAAACACACCAAAACGTTTGTAGATTTTGATAGAGCACAATCTCAGCTACGCAACGGTGCATGTCTACCACCTTTCCCAAGAATGGTTAAGGCGTGAATCGTGATTCAATCAGCCAGAATTGACATTTATTCACGTTTTTGTTTCTTAGGTATAAAGTGGCTATGGCAAACACACCAAAACGTTTGTAGATTTTTATAGAGCACAATCTCAGCTATGCAACGGTGCATGTCTACCACCTTTCCCAAGGATGGTTAAGGCGTGAATCGTGATTCAATCAGCCAGAATTGACATTTATTCACGTTTTTGTTTCTTAGGTATAAAGTGGCTATCGCAAACACACCAAAACGTTTGTAGATTTTGATAGAGCACAATCTCAGCTACGCAACGGTGCATGTCTACCACCATTCCCAAGAATGGTTAAGGCATGAATCGTGACTCAATCGTCCAGAATTGACATTTATTCACGTTTTTGTTTCTAAGGTATAAAGTGGCTATGGCAAACACACCAAAACGTTTGTAGATTTTGATAGAGCACAATCTCAGCTATGCAACGGTGCATGTCTATCACCTTTCCCAAAAATGGTTAAGGCGTGAATCATGATTCAATTGGCCAGAATTGACATTTATTCATGTTTTTGTTTATTAGGTATAAAGTGGCTATAGCAAACACACAAAAACGTTTGTAGATTTTGATAGAGCACAATCTCAGCTACGCAACGGTGCATGTCTACCACCATTCCCAAGAATGGTTAAGGCGTGAATCGTGATTCAATCAGCCAGAATTGACATTTATTCACGTTTTTGTTTCTTAGGTATAAAGTGGCTATGGCAAACACACCAAAACGTTTGTAGATTTTGATAGAGCACAATCTCAGCTACGCAACGGTGCATGTATATCACCTTTCCCAAAAATGGTTAAGGCGTGAATCATGATTCAATTGGCCAGAATTGACATTTATTCATGTTTTTGTTTATTAGGTAAAAAGTGGCTATAGCAAACACACAAAAACGTTTGTAGATTTTTATAGAGCACAATCTCAGCTATGCAACGGTGCATGTCTACCACCTTTCCCAAGAATGGTTAAGGCGTGAATCGTGATTCAATCAGCCAGAATTGACATTTATTCACGTTTTTGTTTCTTAGGTATAAAGTGGCTATGGCAAACACACCAAAACGTTTGTAGATTTTGATAGAGCACAATCTCAGCTACGCAACGGTGCATGTCTACCACCTTTCCCAAAAATGGTTAAGGCGTGAATCATGATTCAATTGGCCAGAATTGACATTTATTCATGTTTTTGTTTATTAGGTATAAAGTGGCTATAGCAAACACACCAAAACGTTTGTAGATTTTGATAGAGCACAATCTCAGCTACGCAACGGTGCATGTCTACCACCTTTCCCAAAAATGGTTAAGGCGTGAATCATGATTCAATTGGCCAGAATTGACATTTATTCATGTTTTTGTTTATTAGGTATAAAGTGGCTATCGCAAACACACCAAAACGTTTGTAGATTTTGATAGAGCACAATCTCAGCTACGCAACGGTGCATGTCTACCACCATTCCCAAGAATGGTTAAGGCATGAATCGTGACTCAATCGTCCAGAATTGACATTTATTCACGTTTTTGTTTCTAAGGTATAAAGTGGCTATGGCAAACACACCAAAACGTTTGTAGATTTTGATAGAGCACAATCTCAGCTATGCAACGGTGCATGTCTATCACCTTTCCCAAAAATGGTTAAGGCGTGAATCATGATTCAATTGGCCAGAATTGACATTTATTCATGTTTTTGTTTATTAGGTATAAAGTGGCTATAGCAAACACACAAAAACGTTTGTAGATTTTGATAGAGCACAATCTCAGCTACGCAACGGTGCATGTCTACCACCATTCCCAAGAATGGTTAAGGCGTGAATCGTGATTCAATCAGCCAGAATTGACATTTATTCACGTTTTTGTTTCTTAGGTATAAAGTGGCTATGGCAAACACACCAAAACGTTTGTAGATTTTGATAGAGCACAATCTCAGCTACGCAACGGTGCATGTATATCACCTTTCCCAAAAATGGTTAAGGCGTGAATCATGATTCAATTGGCCAGAATTGACATTTATTCATGTTTTTGTTTATTAGGTAAAAAGTGGCTATAGCAAACACACAAAAACGTTTGTAGATTTTTATAGAGCACAATCTCAGCTATGCAACGGTGCATGTCTACCACCTTTCCCAAGAATGGTTAAGGCGTGAATCGTGATTCAATCAGCCAGAATTGACATTTATTCACGTTTTTGTTTCTTAGGTATAAAGTGGCTATGGCAAACACACCAAAACGTTTGTAGATTTTGATAGAGCACAATCTCAGCTACGCAACGGTGCATGTCTACCACCTTTCCCAAAAATGGTTAAGGCGTGAATCATGATTCAATTGGCCAGAATTGACATTTATTCATGTTTTTGTTTATTAGGTATAAAGTGGCTATAGCAAACACACCAAAACGTTTGTAGATTTTGATAGAGCACAATCTCAGCTACGCAACGGTGCATGTCTACCACCATTCCCAAGAATGGTTAAGGCGTTAATCGTGATTCAATCAACCAGAATTGACATTTATTAACGTTTTTGTTTCTTAGGTATAAAGTGGCTATGGCAAACACACCAAAACGTTTGTAGATTTTTATAGAGCACAATCTCAGCTATGCAACGGTGCATGTCTACCACCTTTCCCAAGAATGGTGAAGGCGTGAATCGTGATTCAATCAGCCAGAATTGACATTTATTCACGTTTTTGTTTCTTAGGTATAAAGTGGCTATGGCAAACACACCAAAACGTTTGTAGATTTTGATAGAGCACAATCTCAGCTACGCAACGGTGCATGTCTATCACCTTTCCCAAAAATGGTTAAGGTGTGAATCATGATTCAATTGGCCAGAATTGACATTTATTCATGTTTTTGTTTATTAGGTATAAAGTGGCTATAGCAAACACACAAAAACGTTTGTAGATTTTGATAGAGCACAATCTCAGCTACGCAACGGTGCATGTCTACCACCATTCCCAAGAATGGTTAAGGCGTGAATCGTGATTCAATCAGCCAGAATTGACATTTATTCACGTTTTTGTTTCTTAGGTATAAAGTGGCTATGGCAAACACACCAAAACGTTTGTAGATTTTGATAGAGCACAATCTCAGCTACGCAACGGTGCATGTATATCACCTTTCCCAAAAATGGTTAAGGCGTGAATCATGATTCAATTGGCCAGAATTGACAATTATTCATGTTTTTGTTTATTAGGTAAAAAGTGGCTATAGCAAACACACAAAAACGTTTGTAGATTTTGATAGAGCACAATCTCAGCTACGCAACGGTGCATGTCTACCACCATTCCCAAGAATGGTTAAGGCGTGAATCGTGATTCAATCAGCCAGAATTGACATTTATTCACGTTTTTGTTTCTTAGGTATAAAGTGGCTATGGCAAACACACCAAAACGTTTGTAGATTTTGATAGAGCACAATCTCAGCTACGCAACGGTGCATGTATATCACCTTTCCCAAAAATGGTTAAGGCGTGAATCATGATTCAATTGGCCAGAATTGACATTTATTCATGTTTTTGTTTATCAGGTAAAAAGTGGCTATAGCAAACACACAAAAACGTTTGTAGATTTTTATAGAGCACAATCTCAGCTATGCAACGGTGCATGTCTACCACCTTTCCCAAGAATGGTTAAGGCGTGAATCGTGATTCAATCAGCCAGAATTGACATTTATTCACGTTTTTGTTTCTTAGGTATAAAGTGGCTATGGCAAACACACCAAAACGTTTGTAGATTTTGATAGAGCACAATCTCAGCTACGCAACGGTGCATGTCTACCACCTTTCCCAAAAATGGTTAAGGCGTGAATCATGATTCAATTGGCCAGAATTGACATTTATTCATGTTTTTGTTTATTAGGTATAAAGTGGCTATAGCAAACACACCAAAACGTTTGTAGATTTTGATAGAGCACAATCTCAGCTACGCAACGGTGCATGTCTACCACCATTCCCAAGAATGGTTAAGGCGTTAATCGTGATTCAATCAACCAGAATTGACATTTATTAACGTTTTTGTTTCTTAGGTATAAAGTGGCTATGGCAAACACACCAAAACGTTTGTAGATTTTTATAGAGCACAATCTCAGCTATGCAACGGTGCATGTCTACCACCTTTCCCAAGAATGGTGAAGGCGTGAATCGTGATTCAATCAGCCAGAATTGACATTTATTCACATTTTTGTTTCTTAGGTATAAAGTGGCTATGGCAAACACACCAAAACGTTTGGAGATTTTGATAGAGCACAATTTCAGCTACGCAACGGTGCATGTCTACCACCATTCCCAAGAATGGTTAAGGCGTGAATCGTGACTCAATCGTCCAGAATTGACATTTATTCACGTTTTTTTTTCTTAAGTATAAAGTGGCTATGGCAAACACACCAAAACGTTTGTTGATTTTGATAGAGCACAATCTCAGCTACGCAACGGTGCATGTCTACCACCTTTCCCAAGAATGGTTAAGGCGTGAATCGTGATTCAATCAGCCAGAATTGACATTTATTCACGTTTTTGTTTCTTAGGTACACAGTGGCTATGGCAAACACACCAAAACGTTTGTAGATTTTTATAGAGCACAATCTCAGCTATGCAATGGTGCATGTCTACCACCTTTCCCAAGAATGGTTAAGGCGTGAATCGTGATTCAATCAGCCAGAATTGACATTTATTCACATTTTTGTTTCTTAGGTATAAAGTGGCTATCGCAAACACACCAAAACGTTTGTAGATTTTGATAGAGCACAATCTCAGCTACGCAACGGTGCATGTCTACCACCATTCCCAAGAATGGTTAAGGCATGAATCAGGACTCAATTGCCCAGAATTGACATTTATTCACGTTTTTGTTTCTTAGGTATAAAGTGGCTATGGCAAACACACCAAAACATTTGTAGATTTTGATAGAGCACAATCTCAGCTACGCAACGGTGCATGTCTATCACCTTTCCCAAAAATGGTTAAGGCGTGAATCATGATTCAATTGGCCAGAATTGACATTTATTCATGTTTTTGTTTATTAGGTATAAAGTGGCTATAGCAAACACACAAAAACGTTTGTAGATTTTGATAGAGCACAATCTCAGCTACGCAACGGTGCATGTCTACCACCATTCCCAAGAATGGTTAAGGCGTAAATCGTGATTCAATCGACCAGAATTGACATTTATTAATGTTTTTGTTTCTTAGGTATAAAGTGGCTATGGCAAACACACCAAAACGTTTGTAGATTTTTATAAAGCACAATCTCAGCTATGCAACGGTGCATGTCTACCACCTTTCCCAAGAATGGTGAAGGCGTGAATCGTGATTCAATCAGCCAGAATTGACATTTATTCACGTTTTTGTTTCTTAGGTATAAAGTGGCTATGGCAAACACACCAAAACGTTTGTTGATTTTGATAGAGCACAATCTCAGCTACGCAACGGTGCATGTCTACCACCTTTCCCAAGAATGGTTAAGGCGTGAATCGTGATTCAATCAGCCAGAATTGACATTTATTCACGTTTTTGTTTCTTAGGTATAAAGTGGCTATGGCAAACACACCAAAACGTTTGTAGATTTTTATAGAGCACAATCTCAGCTATGCAATGGTGCATGTCTACCACCTTTCCCAAGAATGGTTAAGGCGTGAATCGTGATTCAATCAGCCAGAATTGACATTTATTCACATTTTTGTTTCTTAGGTATAAAGTGGCTATCGCAAACACACCAAAACGTTTGTAGATTTTGATAGAGCACAATCTCAGCTACGCAACGGTGCATGTCTACCACCATTCCCAAGAATGGTTAAGGCATGAATCAGGACTCAATCGCCCAGAATTGACATTTATTCACGTTTTTGTTTCTTAGGTATAAAGTGGCTATGGCAAACACACCAAAACATTTGTAGATTTTGATAGAGCACAATCTCAGCTACGCAACGGTGCATGTCTATCACCTTTCCCAAAAATGGTTAAGGCGTGAATCATGATTCAATTGGCCAGAATTGACATTTATTCATGTTTTTGTTTATTAGGTATAAAGTGGCTATAGCAAACACACAAAAACGTTTGTAGATTTTGATAGAGCACAATCTCAGCAACGCAACGGTGCATGTCTACCACCATTCCCAAGAATGGTTAAGGCGTAAATCGTGATTCAATTGACCAGAATTGACATTTATTAACGTTTTTGTTTCTTAGGTATAAAGTGGCTATGGCAAACACACCAAAATGTTTGTAGATTTTTATAAAGCACAATCTCAGCTATGCAACGGTGCATGTCTACCACCTTTCCCAAGAATGGTGAAGGCGTGAATCATGATTCAATCAGCCAGAATTGACATTTATTCACGTTTTTGTTTCTTAGGTATAAAGTGGCTATGGCAAACACACCAAAACGTTTGGAGATTTTGATAGAGCACAATCTCAGCTACGCAACGGTGCATGTCTACCACCATTCCCAAGAATGGTTAAGGCATGAATCGTGACTCAATCGTCCAGAATTGACATTTATTCACGTTTTTGTTTCGTAGGTATAAAGTGGCTATGGCAAACACACCAAAACGTTTGTAGATTTTGATAGAGCTCAATCTCAGCTACGCAACGGTGCATGTCTACCACCTTTCCCAAGAATGGTTAAGGCATGAATCGTGACTCAATCAGCCAGAATTGACATTTATTCACGTTTTTGTTTATTAGGTATAAAGTGGCTATGGCAAACACACCAAAACGTTTGGAGATTTTGATAGAGCACAATCTCAGCTACGCAACGGTGCATGTCTACCACCATTCCCAAGAATGGTTAAGGCATGAATCGTGACTCAATCGTCCAGAATTGACATTTATTCACGTTTTTGTTTCGTAGGTATAAAGTGGCTATGGCAAACACACCAAAACGTTTGGAGATTTTGATAGAGCACAATCTCAGCTACGCAACGGTGCATGTCTACCACCATTCCCAAGAATGGTTAAGGCATGAATCGTGACTCAATCGTCCAGAATTGACATTTATTCACGTTTTTGTTTCGTAGGTATAAAGTGGCTATGGCAAACACACCAAAACGTTTGTAGATTTTGATAGAGCACAATCTCAGCTACGCAACGGTGCATGTCTACCACCATGACCACGAATGGTTAAGGTGTGAATCGTGACTCAATCATCCAGAATTGACATTTATTCATGTTTTTGTTTATTAGGTATAAAGTGGCTATAGCAAACACACCAAAACGTTTGTAGATTTTGATAGAGCACAATCTCAGCTACGCAACGGTGCATGTCTACCACCTTTCCCAAGAATGGTTAAGGCGTGAATCGTGATTCAATCAGCCAGAATTGACATTTATTCACGTTTTTGTTTCTTAGGTATAAAGTGGCTATGGCAAACACACCAAAACGTTTGTAGATTTTTATAGAGCACAATCTCAGCTATGCAACAGTGCATGTCTACCACCTTTCCCAAGGATGGTTAAGGCGTGAATCGTGATTCAATCAGCCAGAATTGACATTTATTCACGTTTTTGTTTCTTAGGTATAAAGTGGCTATCGCAAACACACCAAAACGTTTGTAGATTTTGATAGAGCACAATCTCAGCTACGCAACGGTGCATGTCTACCACCATTCCCAAGAATGGTTAAGGCATGAATCGTGACTCAATCGTCCAGAATTGACATTTATTCACGTTTTTGTTTCTTAGGTATAAAGTGGCTATGGCAAACACACCAAAACGTTTGTAGATTTTGATAGAGCACAATCTCAGCTACGCAACGGTGCATGTCTATCACCTTTCCCAAAAATGGTTAAGGCGTGAATCATGATTCAATTGGCCAGAATTGACATTTATTCATGTTTTTGTTTATTAGGTATAAAGTGGCTATAGCAAACACACAAAAACTTTTGTAGATTTTGATAGAGCACAATCTCAGCTACGCAACGGTGCATGTCTACCACCATTCCCAAGAATGGTTAAGGCGTGAATCGTGATTCAATCAGCCAGAATTGACATTTATTCACGTTTTTGTTTCTTAGGTATAAAGTGGCTATGGCAAACACACCAAAACGTTTGTAGATTTTGATAGAGCACAATCTCAGCTACGCAACGGTGCATGTATATCACCTTTCCCAAAAATGGTTAAGGCGTGAATCATGATTCAATTGGCCAGAATTGACATTTATTCATGTTTTTGTTTATTACCGTATTTCCTCGAAATACCCCCCCCCTTGAAATACCCCCCCTCAAAATCGGCACTATGATTTTGCGGTCAGGGAAATGCATAACAGATGTTCAAAACACTTACTGTGTTACGTTAGAACATTGTTTATACCATCTACATCCTTATATAAGGCTGTAAAAACTTATAAATGGTGGTTATTGTTGCATTTTTCACGTTTTTCTCTCAAAATTCTCACTCTGAAACAATCACCCCCCGGGGGGTATTTCGAGGAAATACGGTAGGTATAAAGTGGCTATAGCAAACACACAAAAACGTTTGTAGATTTTTATAGAGCACAATCTCAGCTATGCAACGGTGCATGTCTACCACCTTTCCCAAGAATGGTTAAGGCGTGAATCGTGATTCAATCAGCCAGAATTGACATTTATTCACGTTTTTGTTTCTTAGGTATAAAGTGGCTATGGCAAACACACCAAAACGTTTGTAGATTTTGATAGAGCACAATCTCAGCTACGCAACGGTGCATGTCTACCACCTTTCCCAAAAATGGTTAAGGCGTGAATCATGATTCAATTGGCCAGAATTGACATTTATTCATGTTTTTGTTTATTAGGTATAAAGTGGCTATAGCAAACACACCAAAACGTTTGTAGATTTTGATAGAGCACAATCTCAGCTACGCAACGGTGCATGTCTACCACCATTCCCAAGAATGGTTAAGGCGTTAATCGTGATTCAATCAACCAGAATTGACATTTATTAACGTTTTTGTTTCTTAGGTATAAAGTGGCTATGGCAAACACACCAAAACGTTTGTAGATTTTTATAGAGCACAATCTCAGCTATGCAATGGTGCATGTCTACCACCTTTCCCAAGAATGGTGAAGGCGTGAATCGTGATTCAATCAGCCAGAATTGACATTTATTCACGTTTTTGTTTCTTAGGTATAAAGTGGCTATGGCAAACACACCAAAACGTTTGGAGATTTTGATAGAGCACAATTTCAGCTACGCAACGGTGCATGTCTACCACCATTCCCAAGAATGGTTAAGGCGTGAATCGTGACTCAATCGTCCAGAATTGACATTTATTCACGTTTTTTTTTCTTAGGTATAAAGTGGCTATGGCAAACACACCAAAACGTTTGTTGATTTTGATAGAGCACAATCTCAGCTACGCAACGGTGCATGTCTACCACCTTTCCCAAGAATGGTTAAGGCGTGAATCGTGATTCAATCAGCCAGAATTGACATTTATTCACGTTTTTGTTTCTTAGGTATAAAGTGGCTATGGCAAACACACCAAAACGTTTGTAGATTTTTATAGAGCACAATCTCAGCTATGCAATGGTGCATGTCTACCACCTTTCCCAAGAATGGTTAAGGCGTGAATCGTGATTCAATCAGCCAGAATTGACATTTATTCACATTTTTGTTTCTTAGGTATAAAGTGGCTATCGCAAACACACCAAAACGTTTGTAGATTTTGATAGAGCACAATCTCAGCTACGCAACGGTGCATGTCTACCACCATTCCCAAGAATGGTTAAGGCATGAATCAGGACTCAATCGCCCAGAATTGACATTTATTCACGTTTTTGTTTCTTAGGTATAAAGTGGCTATGGCAAACACACCAAAACATTTGTAGATTTTGATAGAGCACAATCTCAGCTACGCAACGGTGCATGTCTATCACCTTTCCCAAAAATGGTTAAGGCGTGAATCATGATTCAATTGGCCAGAATTGACATTTATTCATGTTTTTGTTTATTAGGTATAAAGTGGCTATAGCAAACACACAAAAACGTTTGTAGATTTTGATAGAGCACAATCTCAGCTACGCAACGGTGCATGTCTACCACCATTCCCAAGAATGGTTAAGGCGTAAATCGTGATTCAATCGACCAGAATTGACATTTATTAACGTTTTTGTTTCTTAGGTATAAAGTGGCTATGGCAAACACACCAAAACGTTTGTAGATTTTTATAAAGCACAATCTCAGCTATGCAACGGTGCATGTCTACCACCTTTCCCAAGAATGGTGAAGGCGTGAATCGTGATTCAATCAGCCAGAATTGACATTTATTCACGTTTTTGTTTCTTAGGTATAAAGTGGCTATGGCAAACACACCAAAACGTTTGTTGATTTTGATAGAGCACAATCTCAGCTACGCAACGGTGCATGTCTACCACCTTTCCCAAGAATGGTTAAGGCGTGAATCGTGATTCAATCAGCCAGAATTGACATTTATTCACGTTTTTGTTTCTTAGGTATAAAGTGGCTATGGCAAACACACCAAAACGTTTGTAGATTTTTATAGAGCACAATCTCAGCTATGCAATGGTGCATGTCTACCACCTTTCCCAAGAATGGTTAAGGCGTGAATCGTGATTCAATCAGCCAGAATTGACATTTATTCACATTTTTGTTTCTTAGGTATAAAGTGGCTATCGCAAACACACCAAAACGTTTGTAGATTTTGATAGAGCACAATCTCAGCTACGCAACGGTGCATGTCTACCACCATTCCCAAGAATGGTTAAGGCATGAATCAGGACTCAATCGCCCAGAATTGACATTTATTCACGTTTTTGTTTCTTAGGTATAAAGTGGCTATGGCAAACACACCAAAACATTTGTAGATTTTGATAGAGCACAATCTCAGCTACGCAACGGTGCATGTCTATCACCTTTCCCAAAAATGGTTAAGGCGTGAATCATGATTCAATTGGCCAGAATTGACATTTATTCATGTTTTTGTTTATTAGGTATAAAGTGGCTATAGCAAACACACAAAAACGTTTGTAGATTTTGATAGAGCACAATCTCAGCTACGCAACGGTGCATGTCTACCACCATTCCTAAGAATGGTTAAGGCGTAAATCGTGATTCAATCGACCAGAATTGACATTTATTAACGTTTTTGTTTCTTAGGTATAAAGTGGCTATGGCAAACACACCAAAATGTTTGTAGATTTTTATAAAGCACAATCTCAGCTATGCAACGGTGGATGTCTACCACCTTTCCCAAGAATGGTTAAGGCGTGAATCGTGATTCAATCAGCCAGAATTGACATTTATTCACGTTTTTGTTTCTTAGGTATAAAGTGGCTATGGCAAACACACCAAAACGTTTGGAGATTTTGATAGAGCACAATCTCAGCTACGCAACGGTGCATGTCTACCACCATTCCCAAGAATGGTTAAGGCATGAATCGTGACTCAATCGTCCAGAATTGACATTTATTCACGTTTTTGTTTCGTAGGTATAAAGTGGCTATGGCAAACACACCAAAACGTTTGTAGATTTTGATAGAGCACAATCTCAGCTACGCAACGGTGCATGTCTACCACCTTTCCCAAAAATGGTTAAGGCGTGAATCATGATTCAATTGGCCAGAATTGACATTTATTAACGTTTTTGTTTCTACGGTATAAAGTGGCTATGGCAAACACACCAAAACGTTTGTAGATTTTGATAGAGCACAATCTCAGCTACGCAACGGTGCATGTCTACCACCATTCCCAAGAATGGTTAAGGCGTAAATTGTGATTCAATCGACCAGAATTGACATTTATTAACGTTTTTGTTTCTTAGGTATAAAGTGGCTATGGCAAACACACCAAAACGTTTGTAGATTTTTATAGAGCACAATCTCAGCTATGCAACGGTGCATGTCTACCACCTTTCCCAAGAATGGTGAAGGCGTGAATTGTGATTCAATCAGCCAGAATTGACATTTATTCACGTTTTTGTTTCTTAGGTATAAAGTGGCTATGGCAAACACACCAAAACGTTTGTAGATTTTGATAGAGCACAATCTCAGCTACGCAACGGTGCATGTCTACCACCATTCCCAAGAATGGTTAAGGCGTAAATCGTGATTCAATCGACCAGAATTGACATTTATTAACGTTTTTGTTTCTTAGGTATAAAGTGGCTATGGCAAACACACCAAAACGTTTGTAGATTTTTATAGAGCACAATCTCAGCTATGCAACGGTGCATGTCTACCACCTTTCCCAAGAATGGTGAAGGCGTGAATCGTGATTCAATCAGCCAGAATTGACATTTATTCACGTTTTTGTTTCTTAGGTATAAAGTGGCTATGGCAAACACACCAAAACGTTTGGAGATTTTGATAGAGCACAATCTCAGCTACGCAACGGTGCATGTCTACCACCATTCCCAAGAATGGTTAAGGCATGAATCGTGACTCAATCGTCCAGAATTGACATTTATTCACGTTTTTGTTTCGTAGGTATAAAGTGGCTATGGCAAACACACCAAAACGTTTGTAGATTTTGATAGAGCACAATCTCAGCTACGCAACGGTGCATGTCTACCACCTTTCCCAAAAATGGTTAAGGCGTGAATCATGATTCAATTGGCCAGAATTGACATTTATTCATGTTTTTGTTTATTAGGTATAAAGTGGCTATAGCAAACACACCAAAACGTTGGTAGATTTTGATAGAGCACAATATCAGCTACGCAACGGTGCATGTCTACCACCATTCCCAAGAATGGTGAAGGCGTGAATCGTGATTCAATCAGCCAGAATTGACATTTATTCACGTTTTTGTTTCTTAGGTATAAAGTGGCTATGGCAAACACACCAAAACGTTTGGAGATTTTGATAGAGCACAATTTCAGCTACGCAACGGTGCATGTCTACCACCATTCCCAAGAATGGTTAAGGCGTGAATCGTGACTCAATCGTCCAGAATTGACATTTATTCACGTTTTTGTTTCTTAGGTATAAAGTGGCTATGGCAAACACACCAAAACGTTTGTAGATTTTGATAGAGCACAATCTCAGCTACGCAACGGTGCATGTCTACCACCATGACCACGAATGGTTAAGGTGTGAATTGTGACTCAATCATCCAGAATTGACATTTATTCACGTTTTTGTTTCTTAGGTATAAAGTGGCTATGACAAACACACCAAAACGTTTGTAGATTTTGATAGAGCACAATCTCAGCTACGCAACGGTGCATGTCTACCACCATGACCACGAATGGTTAAGGTGTGAATTGTGACTCAATCATCCAGAATTGACATTTATTCACGTTTTTGTTTCTTAGGTATAAAGTGGCTATGACAAACACACCAAAACGTTTGTAGATTTTGATAGAGCACAATCTCAGCTACGCAACGGTGCATGTCTACCACCATTCCCAAGAATGGTTAAGGCGTGAATCGTGACTCAATCGTCCAGAATTGACATTTATTCACGTTTTTTTTTCTTAGGTATAAAGTGGCTATGGCAAACACACCAAAACGTTTGTAGATTTTGATAGAGCACAATCTCAGCTACGCAACGGTGCATGTCTACCACCTTTCCCAAGAATGGTTAAGGCGTGAATTGTGATTCAATCAGCCAGAATTGACATTTATTCACGTTTTTGTTTCTTAGGTATAAAGTGGCTATGGCAAACACACCAAAACGTTTGTAGATTTTTATAGAGCACAATCTCAGCTATGCAACGGTGCATGTCTACCACCTTTCCCAAGGATGGTTAAGGCGTGAATCATGATTCAATCAGCCAGAATTGACATTTATTCACGTTTTTGTTTCTTAGGTATAAAGTGGCTATCGCAAACACACCAAAACGTTTGTAGATTTTGATAGAGCACAATCTCAGCTACGCAACGGTGCATGTCTACCACCATTCCCAAGAATGGTTAAGGCATGAATCGTGACTCAATCGTCCAGAATTGACATTTATTCACGTTTTTGTTTCTTAGGTATAAAGTGGCTATAGCAAACACACCAAAACGTTTGTAGATTTTGATAGAGCACAATCTCAGCTACGCAACGGTGCATGTCTATCACCTTTCCCAAAAATGGTTAAGGCGTGAATCATGATTCAATTGGCCAGAATTGACATTTATTCATGTTTTTGTTTATTAGGTATAAAGTGGCTATAGCAAACACACAAAAACGTTTGTAGATTTTGATAGAGCACAATCTCAGCTACGCAACGGTGCATGTCTACCACCATTCCCAAGAATGGTTAAGGCGTGAATCGTGATTCAATCAGCCAGAATTGACATTTATTCACGTTTTTGTTTATTAGGTATAAAGTGGCTATAGCAAACACACAAAAACGTTTGTAGATTTTTATAGAGCACAATCTCAGCTATGCAACGGTGCATGTCTACCACCTTTCCCAAGAATGGTTAAGGCGTGAATCGTGATTCAATCAGCCAGAATTGACATTTATTCACGTTTTTGTTTCTTAGGTATAAAGTGGCTATGGCAAACACACCAAAACGTTTGTAGATTTTGATAGAGCACAATCTCAGCTACGCAACGGTGCATGTCTACCACCTTTCCCAAAAATGGTTAAGGCGTGAATCATGATTCAATTGGCCAGAATTGACATTTATTCATGTTTTTGTTTATTAGGTATAAAGTGGCTATAGCAAACACACCAAAACGTTTGTAGATTTTGATAGAGCACAATCTCAGCTACGCAACGGTGCATGTCTACCACCATTCCCAAGAATGGTTAAGGCGTTAATCGTGATTCAATCAACCAGAATTGACATTTATTAACGTTTTTGTTTCTTAGGTATAAAGTGGCTATGGCAAACACACCAAAACGTTTGTAGATTTTTATAGAGCACAATCTCAGCTATGCAACGGTGCATGTCTACCACCTTTCCCAAGAATGGTGAAGGCGTGAATCGTGATTCAATCAGCCAGAATTGACATTTATTCACGTTTTTGTTTCTTAGGTATAAAGTGGCTATGGCAAACACACCAAAACGTTTGGAGATTTTGATAGAGCACAATTTCAGCTACGCAACGGTGCATGTCTACCACCATTCCCAAGAATGGTTAAGGCGTGAATCGTGACTCAATCGTCCAGAATTGACAATTATTCACGTTTTTTTTTCTTAGGTATAAAGTGGCTATGGCAAACACACCAAAACGTTTGTTGATTTTGATAGAGCACAATCTCAGCTACGCAACGGTGCATGTCTACCACCTTTCCCAAGAATGGTTAAGGCGTGAATCGTGATTCAATCAGCCAGAATTGACATTTATTCATGTTTTTGTTTCTTAGGTATAAAGTGGCTATGGCAAACACACCAAAACGTTTGTAGATTTTTATAGAGCACAATCTCAGCTATGCAATGGTGCATGTCTACCACCTTTCCCAAGAATGGTTAAGGCGTGAATCGTGATTCAATCAGCCAGAATTGACATTTATTCACATTTTTGTTTCTTAGGTATAAAGTGGCTATCGCAAACACACCAAAATGTTTGTAGATTTTGATAGAGCACAATCTCAGCTACGCAACGGTGCATGTCTACCACCATTCCCAAGAATGGTTAAGGCATGAATCAGGACTCAATCGTCCAGAATTGACATTTATTCACGTTTTTGTTTCTTAGGTATAAGGTGGCTATGGCAAACACACCAAAACGTTTGTAGATTTTGATAGAGCACAATCTCAGCTACGCAACGGTGCATGTCTATCACCTTTCCCAAAAATGGTTAAGGCGTGAATCATGATTCAATTGGCCAGAATTGACATTTATTCATGTTTTTGTTTATTAGGTATAAAGTGGCTATAGCAAACACACAAAAACGTTTGTAGATTTTGATAGAGCACAATCTCAGCTACGCAACGGTGCATGTCTACCACCATTCCCAAGAATGGTTAAGGCGTAAATCGTGATTCAATCGACCAGAATTGACATTTATTAACGTTTTTGTTTCTTAGGTATAAAGTGGCTATGGCAAACACACCAAAACGTTTGTAGATTTTTATAGAGCACAATCTCAGCTATGCAACGGTGCATGTCTACCACCTTTCCCAAGAATGGTGAAGGCGTGAATCGTGATTCAATCAGCCAGAATTGACATTTATTCACGTTTTTGTTTCTTAGGTATAAAGTGGCTATGGCAAACACACCAAAACGTTTGGAGATTTTGATAGAGCACAATCTCAGCTACGCAACGGTGCATGTCTACCACCATTCCCAAGAATGGTTAAGGCATGAATCGTGACTCAATCGTCCAGAATTGACATTTATTCACGTTTTTGTTTCGTAGGTATAAAGTGGCTATGGCAAACACACCAAAACGTTTGTAGATTTTGATAGAGCACAATCTCAGCTACGCAACGGTGCATGTCTACCACCTTTCCCAAAAATGGTTAAGGCGTGAATCATGATTCAATTGGCCAGAATTGACATTTATTAACGTTTTTGTTTCTACGGTATAAAGTGGCTATGGCAAACACACCAAAACGTTTGTAGATTTTGATAGAGCACAATCTCAGCTACGCAACGGTGCATGTCTACCACCTTTCCCAAAAATGGTTAAGGCGTGAATCATGATTCAATTGGCCAGAATTGACATTTATTAACGTTTTTGTTTCTTAGGTATAAAGTGGCTATGGCAAACACACCAAAACGTTTGTAGATTTTTATAGAGCACAATCTCAGCTATGCAACGGTGCATGTCTACCACCTTTCCCAAGAATGGTGAAGGCGTGAATCGTGATTCAATCGACCAGAATTGACATTTATTAACGTTTTTGTTTCTTAGGTATAAAGTGGCTATGGCAAACACACCAAAACGTTTGTAGATTTTTATAGAGCACAATCTCAGCTATGCAACGGTGCATGTCTACCACCTTTCCCAAAAATGGTTAAGGCGTGAATCATGATTCAATTGGCCAGAATTGACATTTATTAACGTTTTTGTTTCTACGGTATAAAGTGGCTATGGCAAACACACCAAAACGTTTGTAGATTTTGATAGAGCACAATCTCAGCTACGCAACGGTGCATGTCTACCACCATTCCCAAGAATGGTTAAGGCGTAAATCGTGATTCAATCGACCAGAATTGACATTTATTAACGTTTTTGTTTCTTAGGTATAAAGTGGCTATGGCAAACACACCAAAACGTTTGTAGATTTTTATAGAGCACAATCTCAGCTATGCAACGGTGCATGTCTACCACCTTTCCCAAGAATGGTGAAGGCGTGAATCGTGATTCAATCAGCCAGAATTGACATTTATTCACGTTTTTGTTTCTTAGGTATAAAGTGGCTATGGCAAACACACCAAAACGTTTGTAGATTTTGATAGAGCACAATCTCAGCTACGCAACGGTGCATGTCTACCACCATTCCCAAGAATGGTTAAGGCGTAAATCGTGATTCAATCGACCAGAATTGACATTTATTAACGTTTTTGTTTCTTAGGTATAAAGTGGCTATGGCAAACACACCAAAACGTTTGTAGATTTTTATAGAGCACAATCTCAGCTATGCAACGGTGCATGTCTACCACCTTTCCCAAGAATGGTGAAGGCGTGAATCGTGATTCAATCAGCCAGAATTGACATTTATTCACGTTTTTGTTTCTTAGGTATAAAGTGGCTATGGCAAACACACCAAAACGTTTGGAGATTTTGATAGAGCACAATCTCAGCTACGCAACGGTGCATGTCTACCACCATTCCCAAGAATGGTTAAGGCATGAATCGTGACTCAATCGTCCAGAATTGACATTTAATCACGTTTTTGTTTCTTAGGTATAAAGTGGCTATGGCAAACACACCAAAACGTTTGGAGATTTTGATAGAGCACAATCTCAGCTACGCAACGGTGCATGTCTACCACCATTCCCAAGAATGGTTAAGGCATGAATCGTGACTCAATCGTCCAGAATTGACATTTATTCACGTTTTTGTTTTGTAGGTATAAAGTGGATATGGCAAACACACCAAAACGTTTGTAGATTTTGATAGAGCACAATCTCAGCTACGCAACGGTGCATGTCTACCACCTTTCCCAAAAATGGTTAAGGCGTGAATCATGATTCAATTGGCCAGAATTGACATTTATTAACGTTTTTGTTTCTTAGGTATAAAGTGGCTATGGCAAACACACCAAAACGTTTGGAGATTTTGATAGAGCACAATCTCAGCTACGCAACGGTGCATGTCTACCACCATTCCCAAGAATGGTTAAGGCATGAATCGTGACTCAATCGTCCAGAATTGACATTTATTCACGTTTTTGTTTTGTAGGTATAAAGTGGTTATGGCAAACACACCGAAACGTTTGTAGATTTTGATAGAGCACAATCTCAGCTACGCAACAGTGCATGTCTACCACCATTCCCAAGAATGGTTAAGGTGTGAATCGTGACTCAATCGTCCAGAATTGACATTTGTTCACGTTTTTGTTTCTTAGGTATAAAGTGGCTATGGCAAACACACCAAAACGTTTGTAGATTTTGATAGAGCACAATCTCAGCTACGCAACGGTGCATGTCTACCACCATTCCCAAGAATGGTTAAGGCGTTAATCGTGATTCAATCGACCAGAATTGACATTTATTAACGTTTTTGTTTCTTAGCTATAAAGTGGCTATGGCAAACACACCAAAACGTTTGTAGATTTTTATAGAGCACAATCTCAGCTATGCAACGGTGCATGTCTACCACCTTTCCCAAAAATGGTTAAGGCGTGAATCGTGATTCAATCAGCCAGAATTGACATTTATTCACGTTTTTGTTTCTTAGGTATAAAGTGGCTATGGCAAACACACCAAAACGTTTGGAGATTTTGATAGAGCACAATTTCAGCTACGCAACGGTGCATGTCTACCACCATTCCCAAGAATGGTTAAGGCGTGAATCGTGACTCAATCGTCCAGAATTGACATTTATTCACGTTTTTGTTTCTTAGGTATAAAGTGGCTATGGCAAACACACCAAAACGTTTGTAGATTTTGATAGAGCACAATCTCAGCTACGCAACAGTGCATGTCTACCACCATTCCCAAGAATGGTTAAGGTGTGAATCGTGACTCAATCGTCCAGAATTGACATTTGTTCACGTTTTTGTTTCTTAGGTATAAAGTGGCTATGGCAAACACACCAAAACGTTTGTAGATTTTGATAGAGCACAATCTCAGCTACGCAACGGTGCATGTCTACCACCTCTCTCAAAAATGGTTAAGGTGTGAATCATGATTCAATCAGCCAGAATTGACATTTATTCACGTTTTTGTTTCTTAGGTATAAAGTGGCTATGGCAAACACACCAAAACGTTTGTAGATTTTTATAGAGCACAATCTCAGCTATGCAACGGTGCATGTCTACCACCTTTCCCGAGAATGGTTAAGGCGTGAATCGTGATTCAATCAACCAGAATTGACATTTATTCACGTTTTTGTTTCTTAGGTATAAAGTGGCTATGGCAAACACACCAAAACTTTTGTAGATTTTGATAGAGCACAATCTCAGACACGCAACGGTGCATGTCTACCACCTTTCCCAAAAATGGTTAAGGCGTGAATCATGATTCGATTGGCCAGAATTGACATTTATTAACGTTTTTGTTTCTACGGTATAAAGTGGCTATGGCAAACACACCAAAACGTTTGTAGATTTTGATAGAGCACAATCTCAGCTACGCAACGGTGCATGTCTACCACCTTTCCCAAAAATGGTTAAGGCGTGAATCATGATTCAATTGGCCAGAATTGACATTTATTCACGTTTTTGTTTATCAGGTATAAAGTGGCTATAGCAAACACACCAAAACGTTTGTAGATTTTGATAGAGCACAATCTCAGCTACGCAACGGTGCATGTCTACCACCATTCCCAAGAATGGTTAAGGCGTTAATCGTGATTCAATCGACCAGAATTGACATTTATTAACGTTTTTGTTTCTTAGCTATAAAGTGGCTATGGCAAACACACCAAAACGTTAGTAGATTTTTATAGAGCACAATCTCAGCTATGCAACGGTGCATGTCTACCACCTTTCCCAAAAATGGTTAAGGCGTGAATCGTGATTCAATCAGCCAGAATTGACATTTATTCACGTTTTTGTTTCTTAGGTATAAAGTGGCTATGGCAAACACACCAAAACGTTTGGAGATTTTGATAGAGCACAATTTCAGCTACGCAACGGTGCATGTCTACCACCATTCCCAAGAATGGTTAAGGCGTGAATCGTGACTCAATCGTCCAGAATTGACATTTATTCACGTTTTTGTTTCTTAGGTATAAAGTGGCTATGGCAAACACACCAAAACGTTTGTAGATTTTGATAGAGCACAATCTCAGCTACGCAACAGTGCATGTCTACCACCATTCCCAAGAATGGTTAAGGTGTGAATCGTGACTCAATCGTCCAGAATTGACATTTGTTCACATTTTTGTTTCTTAGGTATAAACTGGCTATGGCAAACACACCAAAACGTTTGTAGATTTTGATAGAGCACAATCTCAGCTACGCAACGGTGCATGTCTACCACCTCTCCCAAAAATGGTTAAGGCGTGAATCATGATTCAATTGGCCAGAATTGACATTTATTCACGTTTTTGTTTATTAGGTATAAAGTGGCTATGGCAAACACACCAAAACGTTTGTAGATTTTTACAGAGCACAATCTCAGCTACGCAACAGTGCATGTCTACCACCTTTCCCAAAAATGGTTAAGGCGTGAATTGTGATTCAGTCAGCCAGAATTGACATTTATTCACGTTTTTGTTTCTTAGGTATAAAGTGGCTATGGCAAACACACCAAAACGTTTGTAGATTTTTATAGAGCACAATCTCAGCTATGCAACGGTGCATGTCTACCACCTTTCCCAAGAATGGTTAAGGCGTGAATCGTGATTCAATCAGCCAGAATTGACATTTATTCACGTTTTTGTTTCTTAGGTATAAAGTGGCTATGGCAAACACACCAAAACGTTTGTAGATTTTTATAGAGCACAATCTCAGGTATGCAACGGTGCATGTCTACCACCTTTCTCAAGAATGGTTAAGGCGTGAATCGTGATTCAATCAACCAGAATTGACATTTATTCACGTTTTTGTTTCTTAGGTATAAAGTGGCTATGGCAAACACACCAAAACGTTTGTAGATTTTGATAGAGCACAATCTCAGCTACGCAACGGTGCATGTCTACCACCTTTCCCAAGAATGGTTAAGGCGTGAATCGTGATTCAATCAGCCAGAATTGACATTTATTCACGTTTTTGTTTCTTAGGTATAAAGTGGCTATGGCAAACACACCAAAACGTTTGTAGATTTTTATAGAGCACAATCTCAGGTATGCAACGGTGCATGTCTACCACCTTTCTCAAGAATGGTTAAGGCGTGAATCGTGATTCAATCAACCAGAATTGACATTTATTCACGTTTTTGTTTCTTAGGTATAAAGTGGCTATGGCAAACACACCAAAACGTTTGTAGATTTTGATAGAGCACAATCTCAGCTACGCAACGGTGCATGTCTACTACCATTCCCAATAATGGTTAAGGCGTGAATCGTGACTCAATCGTCCAGAATTGACATTTATTGTGATGAAGCCACCGAAGTCAGCGTCTTCTACCACCGAATCCGGCTGCTTCAAGACCGTAGTGAGAAACGGCCTTTAGAGTGGTTGATTTCCCGTTGTTGCCGAACGTCCACTTGTCGACAGCCAAGTTGAGTTTATTTCGTGGTTGCGTGTTGAAAGGGGGTTCGAATTGTTTCAGGTACTTTATTTTGATCAGATACAGCGTGTTACAAAAGCGCAAAGCCTAGCGAGCTTCCTAGTCGAAGTTTCTATCGCTAGCTTATTTTATTCACTTGGGGTGGGTCTGCAGACTGCAGACTCGGGTTGGGTCAGAAGACTGAAGTAAAAACTTCCAAGTAGCTAAGACACGGAAATCACGTATAGAAAAACAGCTACAGTAATTTCCTAATACAAATGCACAAATAAACCATTAATATAGCAATAAGACACATTTGACAGAAACAGTTGGCTTATTCTATGCGTGTATACATTCAAATACTTATGGTAAAGAAATACCAGGTACCAATTGGGTTAATAGAAAACTATTAATCTTGAGAGGCGCGAAGTCGGCAAACTCGGCCGATTTACTAATTTGTTCCAATTTGTCAGAAAACATTGACGCACATTGGAACTAATAAATAGGGTTTGAAACTGTAAATAGTAGTGTAAATGTTCCTAATGACATAAATAGAGCAGGGTATATTCAACATGATAATAATAATCACTTCATGGAAACGTATATTTCATAATTGGCAAATTGGGACTTATTCGAGGTAAATGGGTATATTAATTGAGCAGGGTCTATAATATATTCAGCTTGAGCAAAGTATTATAATTATTAAGTAAATATAAATAGTCGTGAACAGGGTTATAACAATTATACCTATGCGAAGGGCTTTGTAAAGTAAATGCTAGTTGCACGCAGGGCACCATTTCTCTATTAGGACGCTGGCCTAGATAATTACGCAGCACGTAAATATTTACAAGATTTGACTTTTGTAAACTGCAAGTAAACTATGCAAATGTATGTATAATCATGATCAGAAAATTATGGCGAGTTGAATGAGCCTAATTTTATATTAATACACCTAATAATAACATATTTGACCTTTTAACCTAAACATTCCACATAAACCTATTAATAACTTATAGAACACTTTCCTAATCGAATATTTTCCATGGGTAAATAATATAGTGCAAGAAATACAATTTGCGTGGTAAATAAATATAGTGCATAAATTGTAAAATAGTGCAAATAAGTAAATATGCAAATATAAACCTAATTATCAATTCTCTGTATTTCTTTATCCATCCATTTTGCCACGGTCAGCACACTCCGGGCGGAAGAATTGCTGCACCCTGTTGTTGCAGCAACGTCACATGCTGGTGGTGGTGGGCGCCAAAGTGATGAGTGGCGTTTCCACAGTCGCCTTGGTGGTGAACGTGGTCGTGCGCGAAGTCGTGGGCGTGCGTGAGGTTGCAGGTCCAGTTGCTGGTGATGCCAACGCCGACCTAGCCTGATGATGAAGCAGGTAGTTGCCCGTGTCGCTTCCTGCGCGTTCGCGTGTGGTGAATTTGCGGATATCAGGCATGTGAACACTGTCTCTGTTCCTGGCTCTGACTTGTCCCTCATCAGCTGAACTTTCATCTGGCTGAACGTATGCTGATAGTGATTTTGCCATTCTGTCCTCTGTTTCTGCTCTTCTGGCAAATCTGACGGACTGTGTTGAGTTGGATCTGGCTCTCCTCTTAATTGCTGGTCTCAACTCTGTCTTGCGCACTTTTCTTTGTGGATAATTGGTCTCTTTCTGAGTTGATTTCTTGATAGTGTATCTGATGGCTCTGAAGCATAGCCATATGCACTTGAATGGACACACTATGCATTTCCATATGCATGTGTATACGCATGGTGGAATCACTGGCTTTCCTGTGGCAATTCTCCAATTGTACCACAGGTATCCTGCAGCTACAATTCCGGCTATCAGGATTGTGATCCCCAGCAGCATTGCGATTGTGTTGATGATCACTTGAAAGGGTCCTTTCAGCATTCCTCCCATAAAGTTGGTGTACCCTTTTGACACTCCAGATATATAGTGACCATATGCCTTGCCGATTCCTGCTGCTGTCTGTCCAATTCCAGCTCCAATGCCTTCTATTGAATTTCTGATCACTCTGGGATCCAATGACATATCTGCTGTGTAATCGATCAACTGGTTCTGCACATGCTCTAAGTTCTGTAGTCTCTGAATCTGGCCTCTGACATCCATGAAATTGGTCGCTCTGTTGACAATGTTGGTGAACAGGTGAGGCGCATCAAACGTGAAGGCCTGCCACTGTCCTTTCCATGTCATTTCAATTGGCGTCTCTGTGACATGCACCATTCCATGTGCGGACTTCCACTGTCCATGCTCATTTCTGTACAGGTGCGGTGTGGTGTGGCTGCAGTCCTCTTCTGGTGATTTCTCCACCAAGTCTCTGCTGCCTGGGCTTTTGAACCATAAGGGCCCGTCTTTGTCCAATCTCATTGGTGTGTATTTGTAGCATGTCTCTCCCACTCTTCCTGTCTGATAAACTATGTATGGCTGCACTTCCTTGCATTCCCAAAACATAATTGCTTCTCCAGCCCATTCTGCATGAACATCCTGTCTTCCCAGCATGGCTCGAATCCCCAGTGTTGGATCGATGCGGAAAAGCTGAGTCAACATGTCCAGTTGGTTCTTGCGAAGTTGACATAGCTGATGCCATACAATCGCAAATTGTGCCTGAGTCATTTCTCTGACCACATGTTGTAGGAACTGAAACTTGGAATTTCTGTCGTCCAATCTGGCATACAATGTTCCACTGATTGTCGACTCCCTTGCCTCCACTATTTTTCCTGGCATTGCCCATTCCACAGGCACATCTTCTCTTCTGTCAAACTGGATGAATACACCTCCTTGATCGGTGTAGTATGTGTCTCCCGGAACACATTCTGAACCAATTGGCCTCTTTGTCTTGTTGCTGTGGGAGTATGCTGCTTGCAATTTTGACACAATAATTGTCTGGCCAGATATCTCTGACTTGAATCTGCCAATTCTCTCATATGCGCATTGATGCTTGAAGTTCTCCGTGTCCCACACTGTGATTCCATAGTTGTGGTCTCTGCAGTGTCCCATCATGGCCCTGCACTGGCTGAAATCTTGCAAGTCGCTGATTACAGTCTTTCCATCGAGTGAAGCCACGGTTCCTTCTTCCATGTAGAAGTTACTGACGACATTTTCTTTGTCATGACAACACCATGAATATTCCACATTCAAGGTCTGATTGGTTGTCCACACTCTGGGCTCCATTTCCACCAAAGGTGTTCCTCTGAACATCTTGTGAATTCTTGCATAGTTACAGGCTACCACGCCAACTTGCTGGTATTTCTCAAAGTTGCCTGTAATACCTTTCGCTCCCCAGAAACTGGTGTGTGTGATGATTTCTTTGATTCTGATGTAGCATCTGTATGCTTTCTCTTTCTGTGGAATCTGTCTCTGTGCGTAAAGTGTAACTTTCATTGCCTTGACAAAATTCCTTGGTGGGATATGGCACTGCACTTCTTCAGGAACTGTAAGTGCATGTCCATGCCTTCCACTGGTGCAAATCTGATACTTCTGGCTTTGTGAATTGATCACTTGTTCCACAGGATGATCCTTAATTGCATCCTTGAATCTCTCATAAGTCTGCATTTCTCTGACAGATTTTGGTGGCCATTCTGAAGGCAAAGGCGGCAATCCATGATGCGCTGCCAATGATGGTGGCCTTACTGTCGAGGTTTCTAGAACGTATGTTCTGGAAAATACTTCGCTGTAAGCCTTGCCGGCTTCTCTCAGTGTTGCTGACTCTGACACGCCTGTCAGCATCAACACCATGCACAGCATTCCAATCACCAGACTGCTGGTGGTTGCTGTGGTTTTCCCTGTTGCACTTCTCAGGACTCTATCTGATGCTGAGTTCCTTTGAGCAGGGTTTGGTACAGAATTTCTGTCTGAATTCTGATTTCTGACGTGTTTCTGGACAATTGCTGGGTCCAGTAAATTTATTTTGACTGTCACTGCTGTCTCTGGGATATCCATTGTCTTTGAATTGATTTCCAACGGATACAATTGATTGAGTGGTCTGCTGACCACATTTCTGTTGGCAGTTCTGACTTTTGCTGAGCGAATCTGTCCATCTTTGCTACGCTCTAACTGCTCGATGCGACCCATCTTCCATGCACCTCTGGGCATGTTCTCTTCATAAATCAGCACAACCTCATTCACTTTGGGTTCTTGAGTCGCTGTCAATCTGCCATGTTTGTGCATCACCTGAGTTCTTTCCCTCAAGCTCGGAATGTACTCTTGATGCCACAAGTCCCAGAACTTATCCAAGGTTTGCTGGGTTGTCTCCCAATATTTCTGCAGTTTCGCTGCGTTATCCATTCTGGGCACAAATTCTCCATCTTTGTCTGCGTCAAACTGTGGTGCTCCAATCTGACCTTCCCCTGTCAGGAAGTCTTTTGGCGTCAGCACTCTGAGGCTCTTTACATCACCATAGATGTAAGAGATTGGCCTGCTGTTGATCACTGCTTCGACTTCTGGCAGAAGTGTCAACAATTCTTGCAGGGTTAACATTCTGTGCCCCACAGCTGCCTTGAAATGTTTCTTGGTGATACCCACCATTCTCTCATAGACTCCTCCCTGCCACGGTGCCATAGGAGTAGTCATGTTCCACTGGATTTGTTGCTGTGAGCAGTAAGTCTGTACTGCTCCACTTTTAACCATTTCTGACCATTCCTTTCCAGTATTGATGGCCTTGTCAGTGCTTGTGATGAGCACTTTCTCTGTCAATTTGAATTGCGTCGCGTTGTCTGAAATCACTGCCTCAGGCTTTCCACGTCTGGCGATGAATCTCCTGACTGCATTCAGGAATTCCTGTGCTGTCATGTCCAGCACACTTTCCAGGTGAACTGCACGTGTCACCATACATGTGAACAAACAGATCCACATTTTCCTGTGATCTTTGTCCACTTTGTACCAAACTGGTCCCAAATAATCCAAGCCCGTGTACTGGAACGGTCTGGCTCTTTGAACTCTGGTTTCTGGCAAATCTGGCATTGGTGGAAGCTGGTACGGCTTCGCTCCCAATTTCTTACAGGTTGGGCAGGTTCTCGTCACATTGTAGATCACCCGTCTGCCCTGTGTAATCCAGTACTTTTGTCTGATCGCTGCCAATGTATGTTGCACTCCTGCGTGCATCAACTTCTCATGCTGGTCTCTGACGATCAGCTGAGTCACTGTAGCCGTTGCTGGCAACAGTATGAGTGGCACTGTGACCTCCTGTGGGTCTGTATGCTCCATTCTGCCGTGGCACTTCAGGATTCCATCCTGATGCATTTGCACATTGAGCCATTTGATCAACTGCTGGTCTGCAGCTGCTTTCTTGCCATCCTGGCTGCCTTTGCTGTGGCCTGTTGCCAGAATCTCTGCCACTCCTTTGTAATGATTCTGTTGCGTCACTTTGATCCAATATTTCAACGCAATCTCTCTCTCTTCAATACTGATAATTCCCTGTGGTTTCATTGTACCACAGATACTTTCCATAATTTCTGACAGTCCACTCTGACTGCCATTTCTGCTGCGCTTTTTGTGCATCTGTCGCACAAATCTCATCACATATACTGTTGCATCCAGTAACTTTGTCAGTGATGAGAATCTCTGAATCTCAATTCCCAATGGGTTGCTTTGCTTGCTTTCATCAGCTTGCACATTGCTGGCATCTGGGTCACTGACCACTTGCTGTGTGGCGCCCAGGTAAATTGGACTGGCCTTTGGGAACTTGAGCTCTTCTTTCTTGATTTCTGCCATTACTTCTGGCGTGACTGGCTCCACTTTTGGCTCTGGCCACTCTCCAGTCATTAGCCATTCTGGCCCCTTCCACCACAGGTTACTGCCTTCCAACTCTGACATATTCATGCCTCTTGTGGCCATGTCAGCTGGGTTCTCCAGTCCTGCGATGTGTCTGATGTGCATGTTCTCTGTCTCACTCTGAATTTTCCTGATTTCATCCAATCTGTTCTTGACAAAACATGCCAGTGGCTTCGCTGTTGTCAGCCACTTCAGACAACAGGTTGAATCTGACCATACAACTGTTTGACTGAATTTGACGTCCTTGAGCTCTTTGTGAATAAACTTTGACATTCTGCTGCCAATCAACATTGCTAACAATTCCAGCCGTGGAATTGTCACTTCTGGTTTCTTTGGAGCGAGTCTCAATCTGGAGTACAGCAGGCTTGACGTGCCGCTGTCATTTTCTGTTTTCTGGCATATGTATGCCGCTGCGCTGTATGCCATTGCTGAGGCATCAACGAAAATGTGCAGTTGTGCATCTGCACCACTCTGATAATTCAGATTTCTGTTGAACTTGATCTGTCCAACCTTGAGCAATTCTGTCTCTAATTGCTGCCAAATTGCTGTCTGTTCCTCAGACAGGGGTGTGTCCCATTCTTTGGCACTTGGTCCTGAATGCCATAACGTTTGCAAAAATCTCTTTGCTGGCAGTAGGACAGGACTGACAAGTCCCATTGGATCAAAACATCCCGCAGTCACCTTTGCAACTGTCCTTTTAGTGGGAAGTTTGATTTTCTGGTCAGTTTCTGATAATTGTGATTGCTGAACTGTCTTTGGCGTTTTTAGCCACATCTGGTCGCTCTCTGTGTCCCATTTCATTCCTAGGACTGTTGTGACAATTTCCTTGGCCACATCTGACTCTGCCAATTGCCAAGTAAAGCTCTTGTTGTTGCTGTTCCATTCTCTCAGATTCATCTGTGCCTCTGTGAACAGCACTTTGGATTCCTGGTACAATTCGATTGCTTTCTGCTCTGTGTTTACACTGAGGATCAAATTATCCACATACAGATTTTCATCGATCAATTTTGCATTTTCTGTGCCAGCTTGATTCAGGTGATATCTGACTGTCAGCGCCAGCAGCGCTGGGCTGCAGATTATACCAAATGGCACTCTGGCAAATCTGTAAATCTGAATGTTGTCCTCCATGGATGGTTTCGTGGGATCCTTGTACCACAGAAATCGTGTCACATCTCTGTCACTGTCCTGCAGACTAATCTGCAGAAAAGCCTTTTCTATGTCTGCGACCAGGGCGATTCCATGCAACCGGAATCGCATCAGCATCCCTACCAGCTGTGGTAGTATCACTGGACCGCGGTACATGCACTCATTCAAGCTTGGCATGCCTGGCGGTTTTGCTGAGGCGTCATATACCTCTCTGACCTTTGTGGTAGTTTTCTCTGGCGTTATCACTGGTTGATGAGGCAAAATATGGAATTTTCTGCCATCCATAATATCCTCTTGAACTTTTTCAATCACTCCTTGCTCCTCTTGTGTTTTCATGATTGTCTGAATTTTCTCCAGTAATTCTGGGTCTCTCTTGAGCCTGTTGGTGAGGTACCTGAATCTCTTGAACGCCATTGCTTTGTTATCTGGGAGTTCATGCAAATTCGGTTTGTACATGAACTTTACAGAGTACCGTCCATCTGGGTTTCTCTGTACACTCTCATTGAATTGCTTGATGGCCTCATCGTCCTCGACGAGGTCTGGCTGGTCCATTATGCCAATGGTATCCAGTCTGTCCATGTCTTTGACATTTGGTACAGGAGCAATTGACAACGGTGCTTCCTCGTACCACTTTTCTCTCTGAATTTGATGCACAATTGTGTTGACCACCACTGGATATGCACTATCCGTGGTCCATTGATTTCTGTTGCTCGTCAGCTGCCCACCTCCCATCAGCAATCCCAATTCCGATGGAATGACATACAATCCTGACGGAAGTCTGGTGGTGCTGGTGTTTCTGGACATCAAGTCCCAGAAATAATTCAAGCCCACTATAATGTCTGGCTTGAACTTGCATTCTGTCCCTTTTTCCTTGGGAATTCTGTCTGCAAAGTAACTCTCATCCGGGAAGTACTTCTGCAGGTACTTTTCGTCCTGTTCTGACACAGGCACTTTAACTTGTTCTGTGGTCAACGTCGGGACCACATCAGCCACCATATTAACTTTCTGGCCATTTCTGAGCCGCATTCTGAATTCCACTTGCTGTACTACTTTATAGTGCGGCTTTTCATTTCCGAATGTGTACACCTGGATGTGGTGTTCACCTGTACTCTTCAAATTGAGTTTCTTGGCCACTTTCTCTGACATGTACGTTCCCTGGGATCCTGTGTCCAAGAACGCTTGAATCTGTAGTGGTGGCTGTTCAGGCTCCATCTCTGTATCCATTTCTGAAGCCTCAATCACGGTTCTGGCTGTCATCAACATTGACATATTCCTGTTTACCGACAGGTTCACTGACGTATTTTGTTGCTTTGTATTTGGTTCTGTAACCACTGTGCTGGATATGGTTTCTGTCTCTACCATTTCTGGTCCAGCTTCTTCCACAGTGACACAATTCACTGTGGCTTTTCTCTGTTGGCTCTGTGCTGGTCGACCGGCCGTCGGCACAGACTTTCTGCCATTGTTTGCTGATTGCTGGCCACTCTGTTGACCACTTGCTTTGAATGCTGGAATTTGCCGTCCAGCGTTTCCATTGCCATTGTCACCAAATTTCTCTGGGCACACCGCAGTGTGGTGCCTATTGGACTTGCAATAGAAGCAACTTCTCGTAAATTGACATTGATTCATGTAATGCCCTCTCTGCAGGCATCTCAGGCATCGCTCTGCCTTTGACAAAATCACTCTCCTTTCTCTGGCAGTTTTGAATTTTGGACACTTATCGTTAAAGTGTAATTGCTGTGTGTCATTGCAGAACACACACGGCCTCCCAGGATTCATGAATCCAGCCTGTGGTGCACTCTGACCATTCTGGATCACAGACATGCTCCCTGTGCTGGTCCTTGGGTTCTCTGGCCCTCTAAATCGGTTCCCATTGCCTTGGAATCGATTATTGAATTGCTGTGCGCGTGGATTATTCCCGAATCCCTGGCGCGATTGCTGAACTGGTGCCTCAGTTTGCTGTGCGTGCTGTACAGCCTCACTGAGCGCTAGCTGCTTGCCAAACAGCTTTCTGAAATTTTCCACCGTCAAGGCTTCCTCAGTTCCCTGTTCCTTCTGGATTTCTCTGAGAACCTCGGGTGGCACTTTCTGTTGCAGCTGGCTCAACAGCATTGGATGTTCCACTGATTCACCCAGTGACTCCAACTGCTGGAGCAGCCTTTCAATTGCATCAAACAAAATTCTCATATCCTGACAGGTATTCCTGGCCTGTCGCAACTTCATGATATTACTCATCAGCGTGTTTCTGACCACAACTGGCTGGTCATATCTCTTCTTGAGCATTGCAATTGCGGGTGCATAATTCTCTGCTGTTACACTCAATCCACTGATCATGCCGAATGCTGAGCCTTTCAGCAAGCTTCTCAAGTATGAAAACTTGGAAATGTCCTCCAAATCTGTCCGATTGTGGATGTGGGATTCGAACATTTGCCACCATGATCGAAATTTGACAATTTCCCCAGTAAACTGTTCAACTTCCAGTTTCTGCAATTTGACGCTCTTTGCTGTGGTTGCATTGGTTGAACTGGCCCCCGGAGCAGCTCCCTGAGCTGTCAGAGCCATCTGTGCAGCCATTTGTTGTATGAATGCTGTATTTACTTCATACATGGTATTTCCGCTCTGTTGCTGGATCATGTCTTGCAACTCTTCGATGTACACATTCATGGCTACCACTTTCTGTGTCACCAAGTCTGACATATTTGCATATTCCTCATATGAGTCTTGGTATATCTTCTGTTCTTGTTCCATCTGATCGGGTTCGTCAATGTCTTTGACGATATCCCTCCATGCGTCAAATTGAGTTTTCACTGCATTCATTGCACTTTCCAATTTTGCACCCTCCTGTTTGACAGATGCGATCACTCTTCTCATTTCTGTTCTCTTTTCTTCCTTTGTTGCTCCCGCAAATAACTCCGGGTCATACTTGGCAAATTCTCTTGCCAATCTACTTTCCACCCTGTGCTTTGCTGGCCCCAGGGTCTTTCTGATGTGACCCGTTGGTGAAACCATTTTTGCTGATGAATTTTCCTTCACTGTTTCTCTTTATAGTGCGTCGCCTGTGACGCTTGGGACGCTTCTCTGCGTCTTTCTGTGCAGTGCTCTGTGCACCACAGATTTGTTGTGCCACGCACAATACCAATGCAGTCCTACAGGCCCCTGACGTGTTCTCACGCGTTGACCTTTACTGCACTGGCACCAGGTGTGTTCCTAAAGCCCCTGACGTGATTGTTTACACGCGTTGACTTCAACACACCGGTCAAATCCACCTGGACAATAAACAATTTATTTGCCCAGCAGTGTGCGCCCAAGGAGGGTCCGTACACACTCTTTCTGAGCGCTCTGGCGCTCTTTCTGGCACGCCTGTGTGCCTTGTGACCACGCCGGCCACTTGCTTTCCTGAGCGGCTCCTGTGCCGCTGTGCGCAGTGCTGCGCTTGCCGTGTCGCCTGTGACACGTTTCTGTGCACTCTGGTGCACTTTCTGATTCTGGGCAGTGTTTCTGTACACTGCTCTGCAATTGCGCCTGTGCAATGCAGAATTTCTGGCACTTTTGTGCTGTCTGATCTGATGGTACCGAGCAGGCACAGCGTGTATATTTGATGGGAGCTCCGCAAAGCCCCTACACGCTACCAAGTATCCTAATACTTGGTTTTCAAATCCACTCTCTGTCAGCTACAGCCCTCTGTCAGCTACAGCCCTTTGTACACTGATACCCCTACTTTTGCACTTCCGAGGTATGAGTCCACTCTTACCCAGTGGAGCGAGGGACCTCCGCGAATGCCCAAAAAACAGCCCTTTGACTAGCGTGGCTTTGTGGCGATCCTGTCTCCGTCAGGTCACCCTCCCTTGGCATAGGAAGGACGTGCGAGCGGTCACTGGCGTCCGGATGCTCAGGAGCGTCCAGCGAAAGTTTGACCACCGTCCGACAATGACTCCTAGTCAAATGCCGGTGCCGCCCAGCGTCTAGCACCTTGCCAGAACACTGGTGAAAGCTGCCTGAAATCCTGACAGGCTTGTCAGAACTCCAGTGTCCTCCGCGCGTGAGCGTAGAACCGCTCCCAGGATGTAGACAGGAGTGCCGTGATTTTGGCACAATGCTGTCTGCAAATCAACAGCCAACGCTCAGCCAAGGCCAATTGATGTTCAGCAGGATTTTTGAAGTTCTGCCAACTGCCGCACAATGTCCGTTCCGGCTTGGTGATAGCACAATGTCATGCAATCACCCTGCTCGCTGCGCCATGTGATGAAGCCACCGAAGTCAGCGTCTTCTACCACCGAATCCGGCTGCTTCAAGACCGTAGTGAGAAACGGCCTTTAGAGTGGTTGATTTCCCGTTGTTGCCGAACGTCCACTTGTCGACAGCCAAGTTGAGTTTATTTCGTGGTTGCGTGTTGAAAGGGGGTTCGAATTGTTTCAGGTACTTTATTTTGATCAGATACAGCGTGTTACAAAAGCGCAAAGCCTAGCGAGCTTCCTAGTCGAAGTTTCTATCGCTAGCTTATTTTATTCACTTGGGGTGGGTCTGCAGACTGCAGACTCGGGTTGGGTCAGAAGACTGAAGTAAAAACTTCCAAGTAGCTAAGACACGGAAATCACGTATAGAAAAACAGCTACAGTAATTTCCTAATACAAATGCACAAATAAACCATTAATATAGCAATAAGACACATTTGACAGAAACAGTTGGCTTATTCTATGCGTGTATACATTCAAATACTTATGGTAAAGATATACCAGGTACCAATTGGGTTAATAGAAAACTATTAATCTTGAGAGGCGCGAAGTCGGCAAACTCGGCCGATTTACTAATTTGTTCCAATTTGTCAGAAAACATTGACGCACATTGGAACTAATAAATAGGGTTTGAAACTGTAAATAGTAGTGTAAATGTTCCTAATGACATAAATAGAGCAGGGTATATTCAACATGATAATAATAATCACTTCATGGAAACGTATATTTCATAATTGGCAAATTGGGACTTATTCGAGGTAAATGGGTATATTAATTGAGCAGGGTCTATAATATATTCAGCTTGAGCAAAGTATTATAATTATTAAGTAAATATAAATAGTCGTGAACAGGGTTATAACAATTATACCTATGCGAAGGGCTTTGTAAAGTAAATGCTAGTTGCACGCAGGGCACCATTTCTCTATTAGGACGCTGGCCTAGATAATTACGCAGCACGTAAATATTTACAAGATTTGACTTTTGTAAACTGCAAGTAAACTATGCAAATGTATGTATAATCATGATCAGAAAATTATGGCGAGTTGAATGAGCCTAATTTTATATTAATACACCTAATAATAACATATTTGACCTTTTAACCTAAACATTCCACATAAACCTATTAATAACTTATAGAACACTTTCCTAATCGAATATTTTCCATGGGTAAATAATATAGTGCAAGAAATACAATTTGCGTGGTAAATAAATATAGTGCATAAATTGTAAAATAGTGCAAATAAGTAAATATGCAAATATAAACCTAATTATCAATTCTCTGTATTTCTTTATCCATCCATTTTGCCACGGTCAGCACATTTATTCACGTTTTTTTTTTCTTAGGTATAAAGTGGCTATGGCAAACACACCAAAACGTTTGTAGATTTTGATAGAGCACAATCTCAGCTACGCAACGGTGCATGTCTACCACCTTTCCCAAGAATGGTTAAGGCGTGAATCGTGATTCAATCAGCCAGAATTGACATTTATTCACGTTTTTGTTTCTTAGGTATAAAGTGGCTATGGCAAACACACCAAAACGTTTGTAGATTTTGATAGAGCACAATCTCAGCTACGCAACGGTGCATGTCTACCACCATTCCCACAAATGGTTAAGGTGTGAATCGTGACTCAATCATCCAGAATTGACATTTATTCACGTTTTTGTTTCTTAGGTATAAAGTGGCTATGGCAAACACACCAAAACGTTTGTAGATTTTGATAGAGCACAATCTCAGCTACGCAACGGTGCATGTCTACCACCTTTCCCAAGAATGGTTAAGGCGTGAATCGTGATTCAATCAGCCAGAATTGACATTTATTCACGTTTTTGTTTCTTAGGTATAAAGTGGCTATGGCAAACACACCAAAACATTTGTAGATTTTTATAGAGCACAATCTCAGCTATGCAACGGTGCATGTCTACCACCTTTCCCAAGAATAATTAAGGCATGAATCATGATTCAATCAGCCAGAATTGACATTTATTCACGTTTTTGTTTCTTAGGTATAATGTGGCTATGGCAAACACACCAAAACGTTTGTAGATTTTGATAGAGCACAATCTCAGCTATGCAACGGTGCATGTCTACCATCTTTCCCAAGAATGGTTAAGGCATGAATCGTGATTCAATCAGCCAGAATTGACATTTATTCACGTTTTTGTTTCTTACATATAAAGTGGCTATGGCAAACACACCAAAACGTTTGGAGATTTTGATAGAGCACAATCTCAGCTACGCAACGGTGCATGTCTACCACTATTCCCAAGAATGGTTAAGGCATTAATCGTGATTTAATCGGCCAGAATTGACATTTATTCACGTTTTTGTTTCTTTGGTATGAAGTGGCTATGACAAACACACCAAAACGTCTGGAGATTTTTATAAAGCACAATCTCAGCTACGCAACGGTGCATGTCTACCACCATTCCCAAGAATGGTTAAGGCATTAATCGTGATTTAATCGGCCAGAATTGACATTTATTCACGTTTTTGTTTCTTTGGTATGAAGTGGCTATGGCAAACACACCAAAACGTTTGGAGATTTTGATAGAGCACAATCTCAGCTACGCAACGGTGCATGTCTACCACTATTCCCAAGAATGGTTAAGGCATTAATCGTGATTTAATCGGCCAGAATTGACATTTATTCACGTTTTTGTTTCTTAGGTATAAAGTGGCTATGGCAAACACACCAAAACGTTTGTAGATTTTTATAGAGCACAATCTCAGGTATGCAACGGTGCATGTCTACCACCTTTCTCAAGAATGGTTAAGGCGTGAATCGTGATTCAATCAACCAGAATTGACATTTATTCACGTTTTTGTTTCTTAGGTATAAAGTGGCTATGGCAAACACACCAAAACGTTTGTAGATTTTGATAGAGCACAATCTCAGCTACGCAACGGTGCATGTCTACCGCCATTCCCACAAATGGTTAAGGTGTGAATCGTGACTCAATCATCCAGAATTGACATTTATTCACGTTTTTGTTTCTTAGGTATAAAGTGGCTATGGCAAACACACCAAAACGTTTGTAGATTTTGATAGAGCACAATCTCAGCTACGCAACGGTGCATGTCTACTACCATTCCCAATAATGGTTAAGGCGTGAATCGTGACTCAATCGTCCAGAATTGACATTTATTCACGTTTTTTTTTTCTTAGGTATAAAGTGGCTATGGCAAACACACCAAAACGTTTGTAGATTTTGATAGAGCACAATCTCAGCTACGCAACGGTGCATGTCTACCACCTTTCCCAAGAATGGTTAAGGCGTGAATCGTGATTCAATCAGCCAGAATTGACATTTATTCACGTTTTTGTTTCTTAGGTATAAAGTGGCTATGGCAAACACACCAAAACGTTTGTAGATTTTGATAGAGCACAATCTCAGCTACGCAACGGTGCATGTCTACCACCATTCCCACAAATGGTTAAGGTGTGAATCGTGACTCAATCATCCAGAATTGACATTTATTCACGTTTTTGTTTCTTAGGTATAAAGTGGCTATGGCAAACACACCAAAACGTTTGTAGATTTTGATAGAGCACAATCTCAGCTACGCAACGGTGCATGTCTACCACCTTTCCCAAGAATGGTTAAGGCGTGAATCGTGATTCAATCAGCCAGAATTGACATTTATTCACGTTTTTGTTTCTTAGGTATAAAGTGGCTATGGCAAACACACCAAAACATTTGTAGATTTTTATAGAGCACAATCTCAGCTATGCAACGGTGCATGTCTACCACCTTTCCCAAGAATAATTAAGGCATGAATCATGATTCAATCAGCCAGAATTGACATTTATTCACGTTTTTGTTTCTTAGGTATAATGTGGCTATGGCAAACACACCAAAACGTTTGTAGATTTTGATAGAGCACAATCTCAGCTATGCAACGGTGCATGTCTACCATCTTTCCCAAGAATGGTTAAGGCATGAATCGTGATTCAATCAGCCAGAATTGACATTTATTCACGTTTTTGTTTCTTACATATAAAGTGGCTATGGCAAACACACCAAAACGTTTGGAGATTTTGATAGAGCACAATCTCAGCTACGCAACGGTGCATGTCTACCACTATTCCCAAGAATGGTTAAGGCATTAATCGTGATTTAATCGGCCAGAATTGACATTTATTCACGTTTTTGTTTCTTTGGTATGAAGTGGCTATGACAAACACACCAAAACGTCTGGAGATTTTTATAAAGCACAATCTCAGCTACGCAACGGTGCATGTCTACCACCATTCCCAAGAATGGTGAAGGCGTTAATCGTGATTCAATCGGCCAGAATTGACATTTATTCACGTTTTTGTTTCTTAGGTATAAAGTGGCTATGGCAAACACACCAAAACGTTTGTAGATTTTGATAGAGCACAATCTCAGCTACGCAACGGTGCATGTCTACTACCATTCCCAATAATGGTTAAGGCGTGAATCGTGACTCAATCGTCCAGAATTGACATTTATTCACGTTTTTTTTTTCTTAGGTATAAAGTGGCTATGGCAAACACACCAAAACGTTTGTAGATTTTGATAGAGCACAATCTCAGCTACGCAACGGTGCATGTCTACCACCTTTCCCAAGAATGGTTAAGGCGTGAATCGTGATTCAATCAGCCAGAATTGACATTTATTCACGTTTTTGTTTCTTAGGTATAAAGTGGCTATGGCAAACACACCAAAACGTTTGTAGATTTTGATAGAGCACAATCTCAGCTACGCAACGGTGCATGTCTACCACCATTCCCACAAATGGTTAAGGTGTGAATCGTGACTCAATCATCCAGAATTGACATTTATTCACGTTTTTGTTTCTTAGGTATAAAGTGGCTATGGCAAACACACCAAAACGTTTGTAGATTTTGATAGAGCACAATCTCAGCTACGCAACGGTGCATGTCTACCACCTTTCCCAAGAATGGTTAAGGCGTGAATCGTGATTCAATCAGCCAGAATTGACATTTATTCACGTTTTTGTTTCTTAGGTATAAAGTGGCTATGGCAAACACACCAAAACATTTGTAGATTTTTATAGAGCACAATCTCAGCTATGCAACGGTGCATGTCTACCACCTTTCCCAAGAATAATTAAGGCATGAATCATGATTCAATCAGCCAGAATTGACATTTATTCACGTTTTTGTTTCTTAGGTATAATGTGGCTATGGCAAACACACCAAAACGTTTGTAGATTTTGATAGAGCACAATCTCAGCTATGCAACGGTGCATGTCTACCATCTTTCCCAAGAATGGTTAAGGCATGAATCGTGATTCAATCAGCCAGAATTGACATTTATTCACGTTTTTGTTTCTTACATATAAAGTGGCTATGGCAAACACACCAAAACGTTTGGAGATTTTGATAGAGCACAATCTCAGCTACGCAACGGTGCATGTCTACCACTATTCCCAAGAATGGTTAAGGCATTAATCGTGATTTAATCGGCCAGAATTGACATTTATTCACGTTTTTGTTTCTTTGGTATGAAGTGGCTATGACAAACACACCAAAACGTCTGGAGATTTTTATAAAGCACAATCTCAGCTACGCAACGGTGCATGTCTACCACCATTCCCAAGAATGGTGAAGGCGTTAATCGTGATTCAATCGGCCAGAATTGACATTTATTCACGTTTTTGTTTCTTAGGTATAAAGTGGCTATGGCAAACACACCAAAACGTTTGTAGATTTTGATAGAGCACAATCTCAGCTACGCAACGGTGCATGTCTACCACCTTTCCCAAAAATGGTTAAGGTGTGAATCATGATTCAATTGGCCAGAATTGACATTTATTCACGTTTTTGTTTATTAGGTATAAAGTGGCTATGGTAAACACACCAAAACGTTTGTAGATTTTTATAGAGCACAATCTCAGCTACGCAACGGTGCATGTCTACCACCTTTCCCAAGAATGGTTAAGGCGTGAATCGTGATTCAATCAGCCAGAATTGACATTTATTCACGTTTTTGTTTCATAGGTATAAAGTGGCTGTGGCAAACACACCAAAACGTTTGTAGATTTTGATAGAGCACAATCTCAGCTACGCAACGGTGCATGTCTACCACCTTTCCCAAGAATGGTTAAGGCGTGAATCGTGACTCAATCAGCTAGAATTGACATTTATTCACGTTTTTGTTTCTTAGGTATAAAGTGGCTATGGCAAACACACCAAAACATTTGTAGATTTTTATAGAGCACTATCTCAGCTATGCAACGGTGCATGTCTATTACCTTTCCCAAGAATGGTTAAGGCATGAATCGTGATTCAATCAGCCAGAATTGACATTTATTCCCGTTTTTGTTTCTTAGGTATAATGTGGCTATGGCAAACACACCAAAACGTTTGTAGATTTTGATAGAGCACAATCTCAGCTACGCAACGGTGCATGTCTACCACCTTTTTCAAGAATGGTCAAGGCGTTAATCGTGATTCAATCAGCCAGAATTGACATTTATTCCCGTTTTTGTTTCTTATGTATAATGTGGCTATGGCAAACACACCAAAATGTTTGTAGATTTTGATAGAGCACAATCTCAGCTACGCAACGGTGCATGTCTACCACCTTTCCCAAGAATGGTTAAGGCGTTAATCGTGATTCAGTCAACCAGAATTGACATTTATTCACGTTTTTGTTTCTTAGGTATGAAGTGGCTATGACAAACACACCAAAACGTTTGGAGATTTTTATAAAGCACAATCTCAGCTACGCAACGGTGCATGTCTACCACCATTCCCAAGAATGGTTAAGGCGTTAATCGTGATTCAATCGTCCAGAATTGACATTTATTCACGTTTTTGTTTCTTAGGTATAAAGTGGCTATGGCAAACACACCAAAACGTTTGTAGATTTTGTTAGAGCACAATCTCAGCTACGCAACGGTGCATGTCTACCACCATTCCCAAGAATGGTTAAGGCGTTAATTGTGTTTCAATCGGCCAGAATTGACATTTTTTCACGTTTTTGTTTCTTAGGTATAAAGTGGCTATGGCAAACACCAAAACGTTTGTAGATTTTTATAGAGCACAATCTCAGCTATGCAACGGTGCATGTCTACCACCTTTCCCAAGAATGGTGAAGGCGTTAATTGTGATTCAATTGGCCATAATTGACATTTATTCACGTTTTTGTTTCTTAGGTGTGAAGTGGCTATGGCAAACACACCAAAACGTTTGGAGATTTTTATAAAGCACAATCTCAGCTACGCAACGGTGCATGTCTACCACCATTCCCAAAAATGGCTAAGGCGTTAATCGTGATTCAATCGGCCAGAATTGACATTTATTCATGTTTTTGTTTCTTAGGTATAAAGTGGCTATTTCAAACACACCAAAACGTTTGTAGATTTTTATAGAGCACAATCTCAGCTACGCAACGGTGCATGTCTACCACCTTTCCCAAAAATGGTTAAGGCGTGAATCATGATTCAATTGACCAGAATTGACATTTATTCACGTTTTTGTTTCTTAGGTATAAAGTGGCTATGGCAAACACACCAAAACGTTTGTAGATTTTTATAGAGCACAATCTCAGCTACGCAACGGTGCATGTCTACCACCTTTCCCAAAAATGGTTAAGGCGTGAATCATGATTCAATTGACCAGAATTGACATTTATTCACGTTTTTGTCTCTTAGGTATAAAGTGGCTATGGCAAACACACCAAAACGTTTGTAGATTTTGTTAGAGCACAATCTCAGCTACGCAACGGTGCATGTCTACCACCATTCCCAAGAATGGTTAAGGCGTTAATCGTGTTTCAATCGGCCAGAATTGACATTTTTTCACGTTTTTGTTTCTTAGGTATAAAGTGGCTATGGCAAACACCAAAACGTTTGTAGATTTTTATAGAGCACAATCTCAGCTATGCAACGGTGCATGTCTACCACCTTTCCCAAGAATGGTGAAGGCGTTAATTGTGATTCAATTGGCCATAATTGACATTTATTCACGTTTTTGTTTCTTAGGTGTGAAGTGGCTATGGCAAACACACCAAAACGTTTGGAGATTTTTATAAAGCACAATCTCAGCTACGCAACGGTGCATGTCTACCACCATTCCCAAAAATGGCTAAGGCGTTAATCGTGATTCAATCGGCCAGAATTGACATTTATTCATGTTTTTGTTTCTTAGGTATAAAGTGGCTATTTCAAACACACCAAAACGTTTGTAGATTTTTATAGAGCACAATCTCAGCTACGCAACGGTGCATGTCTACCACCTTTCCCAAAAATGGTTAAGGCGTGAATCATGATTCAATTGACCAGAATTGACATTTATTCACGTTTTTGTTTCTTAGGTATAAAGTGGCTATGGCAAACACACCAAAACGTTTGTAGATTTTGATAGAGCACAATCTCAGCTATGCAACGGTGCATGTCTACCACCATTCCCAAGAATGGTTAAGGCGTGAATCATGACTCAATCGTCCAGAATCGACATTTATTCACGTTTTTGTTTCTTAGGTATAAAGTGGCTATGGCAAACACACCAAAACGTTTGTAGATTTTGATAGAGCACAATCTCAGCTACGCAACGGTGCATGTCTACCACCATTCCCAAGAATGGTTAAGGCGTTAATTGTGATTCAATTGGCCAGAGTTGACATTTACTCACGTTTTTGTTTCTTAGGTATAATGTGGCTATGGCAAACACACCAAAACGTTTGTAGATTTTGATAGAGCACAATCTCAGCTACGCAATGGTGCATGTCTACCACCATTCCCAAGAATGGTTAAGGCGTTAATTGTGATTCAATCGTCCAGAATTGACATTTATTCACGTTTTTGTTTCTTAGGTATAAAGTGGCTATGGCAAACACACCAAAACGTTTGTAGATTTTGATAGAGCACAATCTCAGCTACGCAACGGTGCATGTCTACCACCATTCCCAAGAATGGTTAAGGCGTTAATCGTGATTCAATTGGCCAGAATTGACATTTATTCACGTTTTTGTTTCTTAGGTATAAAGTGGCTATGGCAAACACACCAAAACGTTTGTAGATTTTGATAGAGCACAATCTCAGCTACGCAACGGTGCATGTCTACCACCTTTCCCAAAAATGGTTAAGGCGTGAATCATGATTCAATTGACCAGAATTGACATTTATTCACGTTTTTGTTTCTTAGGTATAAAGTGGCTATGGCAAACACACCAAAACGTTTGTAGATTTTGATAGAGCACAATCTCAGCTACACAACGGTGCATGTCTACCACCATTCCCTAGAATGGTTAAGGCGTGAATCGTGACTCAATCGTCCAGAATCGACATTTATTCACGTTTTTGTTTCTTAGGTATAAAGTGGCTATGGCAAACACACCAAAACGTTTGTAGATTTTGATAGAGCACAATCTCAGCTACGCAACGGTGCATGTCTACCACCATTCCCAAGAATGGTTAAGGCGTTAATCGTGATTCAATTGGCCAGAATTGACATTTACTCACGTTTTTGTTTCTTAGGTATAATGTGGCTATGGCAAACACACCAAAACGTTTGTAGATTTTGATAGAGCACAATCTCAGCTACGCAACGGTGCATGTCTACCACCTTTCCCAAGAATGGTTAAGGCATGAATCGTGATTCAATCAGCCAGAATTGACATTTATTCACGTTTTTGTTTCATAGGTATAAAGTGGCTGTGGCAAACACACCAAAACGTTTGTAGATTTTGATAGAGCACAATCTCAGCTACGCAACGGTGCATGTCTACCACCTTTCCCAAGAATGGTTAAGGCGTGAATCGTGACTCAATCAGCCAGAATTGACATTTATTCACGTTTTTGTTTCTTAGGTATAAAGTGGCTATGGCAAACACACCAAAACATTTGTAGATTTTTATAGAGCACTATCTCAGCTATGCAACGGTGCATGTCTACCACCTTTCCCAAGAATGGTTAAGGCGTGAATCGTGATTCAATCAGCCAGAATTGACATTTATTCCCGTTTCTGTTTCTTAGGTATAATGTGGCTGTGGCAAACACACCAAAACGTTTGTAGATTTTGATAGAGCACAATCTCAGCTACGCAACGGTGCATGTCTACCACCTTTCCCAAGAATGGTCAAGGCGTTAATCGTGATTGAATCAGCCAGAATTGACATTTATTCCCGTTTTTGTTTCTTAGGTATAATGTGGCTATGGCAAACACACCAAAACGTTTGTAGATTTTGATAGAGCACAATCTCAGCTACGCAACGGTGCATGTCTACCACCTTTCCCAAGAATGGTTAAGGCGTTAATCATGATTCAGTCAACCAGAATTGACATTTATTCACGTTTTTGTTTCTTAGGTATGAAGTGGCTATGACAAACACACCAAAACGTTTGTAGATTTTGATAGAGCACAATCTCAGCTACGCAACGGTGCATGTCTACCACCATTCCCAAGAATGGTTAAGGCGTTAATCGTGATTCAATTGGCCAGAATTGACATTTATTCACGTTTTTGTTTCTTAGGTATAATGTGGCTATGGCAAACACACCAAAACGTTTGTAGATTTTGATAGAGCACAATCTCAGTTACGCAACGGTGCATGTCTACCACCATTCCCAAGAATGGTTAAGGCGTGAATCGTGACTCAATCGTCCAGAATCGACATTTATTCACGTTTTTGTTTCTTAGGTTTAAGTGGCTATGGCAAACACACCAAAACGTTTGTAGATTTTGATAGAGCACAATCTCAGTTACGCAACGGTGCATGTCTACCACCATTCCCAAGAATGGTTAAGGCGTGAATCGTGACTCAATCGTCCAGAATCGACATTTATTCACGTTTTTGTTTCTTAGGTTTAAGTGGCTATGGCAAACACACCAAAACGTTTGTAGATTTTGATAGAGCACAATCTCAGCTACGCAACGGTGCATGTCTACCACCATTCCCAAGAATGGTTAAGGCGTTAATCGTGATTCAGTCGGCCAGAATTGACATTTATTCCCGTTTTTGTTTCTTAGGTATAATGTGGCTATGGCAAACACACCAAAACGTTTGTAGATTTTGATAGAGCACAATCTCAGCTACGCAACGGTGCATGTCTACCACCATTCCCAAGAATGGTTAAGGCGTTAATTGTGATTCAATCGTGCAGAATTGACATTTATTCACGTTTTTGTTTCTTAGGTATAAAGTGGCTATGGCAAACACACCAAAACGTTTGTAGATTTTGATAGAGCACAATCTCAGCTACGCAACGGTGCATGTCTACCACCATTCCCAAGAATGGTTAAGGCGTTAATTGTGATTCAATCGTGCAGAATTGACATTTATTCACGTTTTTGTTTCTTAGGTATAAAGTGGCTATGGCAAACACACCAAAACGTTTGTAGATTTTGATAGAGCACAATCTCAGCTACGCAACGGTGCATGTCTACCACCATTCCCAAGAATGGTTAAGGCGTGAATCGTGACTCAATCGTCCAGAATCGACATTTATTCACGTTTTTGTTTCTTAGGTTTAAGTGGCTATGGCAAACACACCAAAACGTTTGGAGATTTTTATAAAGCACAATCTCAGCTACGCAACGGTGCATGTCTACCACCTTTCCCAAAAATGGTTAAGGCGTTAATCGTGATTCAATCGGCCAGAATTGACATTTATTCACGTTTTTGTTTCTTAGGTATAAAGTGGCTATGGCAAACACACCAAAACGTTTGTAGATTTTGATAGAGCACAATCTCAGCTACGCAACGGTGCATGTCTACCACCATTCCCTAGAATGGTTAAGGCGTGAATCGTGACTCAATCGTCCAGAATCGACATTTATTCACGTTTTTGTTTCTTAGGTATAAAGTGGCTATGGCAAACACACCAAAACGTTTGTAGATTTTGATAGAGCACAATCTCAGCTACGCAACGGTGCATGTCTACCACCATTCCCAAGAATGGTTAAGGCGTTAATCGTGATTCAATTGGCCAGAATTGACATTTACTCACGTTTTTGTTTCTTAGGTATAATGTGGCTATGGCAAACACACCAAAACGTTTGTAGATTTTGATAGAGCACAATCTCAGCTACGCAACGGTGCATGTCTACCACCTTTCCCAAGAATGGTTAAGGCGTGAATCGTGATTCAATCAGCCAGAATTGACATTTATTCACGTTTTTGTTTCATAGGTATAAAGTGGCTGTGGCAAACACACCAAAACGTTTGTAGATTTTGATAGAGCACAATCTCAGCTACGCAACGGTGCATGTCTACCACCTTTCCCAAGAATGGTTAAGGTGTGAATCGTGACTCAATCAGCCAGAATTGACATTTATTCACGTTTTTGTTTCTTAGGTATAAAGTGGCTATGGCAAACACACCAAAACATTTGTAGATTTTTATAGAGCACTATCTCAGCTATGCAACGGTGCATGTCTACCACCTTTCCCAAGAATGGTTAAGGCGTGAATCGTGATTCAATCAGCCAGAATTGACATTTATTCCCGTTTCTGTTTCTTAGGTATAATGTGGCTATGGCAAACACACCAAAACGTTTGTAGATTTTGATAGAGCACAATCTCAGCTACGCAACGGTGCATGTCTACCACCTTTCCCAAGAATGGTCAAGGCGTTAATCGTGATTGAATCAGCCAGAATTGACATTTATTCCCGTTTTTGTTTCTTAGGTATAAAGTGGCTATGGCAAACACACCAAAACGTTTGTAGATTTTGATAGAGCACAATCTCAGCTACGCAACGGTGCATGTCTACCACCATTCCCAAGAATGGTTAAGGCGTTAATCGTGATTCAATTGGCCAGAATTGACATTTACTCACGTTTTTGTTTCTTAGGTATAATGTGGCTATGGCAAACACACCAAAACGTTTGTAGATTTTGATAGAGCACAATCTCAGCTACGCAACGGTGCATGTCTACCACCTTTCCCAAGAATGGTTAAGGCGTGAATCGTGATTCAATCAGCCAGAATTGACATTTATTCACGTTTTTGTTTCATAGGTATAAAGTGGCTGTGGCAAACACACCAAAACGTTTGTAGATTTTGATAGAGCACAATCTCAGCTACGCAACGGTGCATGTCTACCACCTTTCCCAAGAATGGTTAAGGTGTGAATCGTGACTCAATCAGCCAGAATTGACATTTATTCACGTTTTTGTTTCTTAGGTATAAAGTGGCTATGGCAAACACACCAAAACATTTGTAGATTTTTATAGAGCACTATCTCAGCTATGCAACGGTGCATGTCTACCACCTTTCCCAAGAATGGTTAAGGCGTGAATCGTGATTCAATCAGCCAGAATTGACATTTATTCCCGTTTCTGTTTCTTAGGTATAATGTGGCTATGGCAAACACACCAAAACGTTTGTAGATTTTGATAGAGCACAATCTCAGCTACGCAACGGTGCATGTCTACCACCTTTCCCAAGAATGGTCAAGGCGTTAATCGTGATTGAATCAGCCAGAATTGACATTTATTCCCGTTTTTGTTTCTTAGGTATAATGTGGCTATGGCAAACACACCAAAACGTTTGTAGATTTTGATAGAGCACAATCTCAGCTACGCAACGGTGCATGTCTACCACCTTTCCCAAGAATGGTTAAGGCGTTAATCATGATTCAGTCAACCAGAATTGACATTTATTCACGTTTTTGTTTCTTAGGTATGAAGTGGCTATGACAAACACACCAAAACGTTTGTAGATTTTGATAGAGCACAATCTCAGCTACGCAACGGTGCATGTCTACCACCTTTCCCAAGAATGGTGAAGGCGTGAATCGTGATTCAATCAGCCAGAATTGACATTTATTCACGTTTTTGTTTCGTAGGTATAAAGTGGCTATGGCAAACACACCAAAACGTTTGGAGATTTTGATAGAGCACAATTTCAGCTACGCAACGGTGCATGTCTACCACCATTCCCAAGAATGGTTAAGGCATGAATCGTGACTCAATCGTCCAGAATTGACATTTATTCATGTTTTTGTTTCTTAGGTATAAAGTGGCTATGGCAAACACACCAAAACGTTTGTAGATTTTGATAGAGCACAATCTCAGCTACGCAACGGTGCATGTCTACCACCTTTCCCAAAAATGGTTAAGGCGTGAATCGTGATTCAATTGGCCAGAATTGACATTTATTCACGTTTTTGTTTCTTAGGTATAAAGTGGCTATGGCAAACACACCAAAACGTTTGTAGATTTTGATAGAGCACAATCTCAGCTACGCAACGGTGCATGTCTACCAACATTCCCAAGAATGGTTAAGGCGTTAATCGTGATTCAATCGACCAGAATTGACATTTATTAACGTTTTTGTTTCTTAGGTATAAAGTGGCTATGGCAAACACACCAAAACGTTTGTAGATTTTTATAGAGCACAATCTCAGCTACGCAACGGTGCATGTCTACCACCTTTCCCAAGAATGGTGAAGGCGTGAATCGTGATTCAATCAGCCAGAATTGACATTTATTCACGTTTTTGTTTCTTAGGTATAAAGTGGCTATGGCAAACACACCAAAACGTTTGGAGATTTTGATAGAGCACAATTTCAGCTACGCAACGGTGCATGTCTACCACCATTCCCAAGAATGGTTAAGGCGTGAATCGTGACTCAATCGTCCAGAATTGACATTTATTCACGTTTTTGTTTCTTAGGTATAAAGTGGCTATGGCAAACACACCAAAACGTTTGTAGATTTTGATAGAGCACAATCTCAGCTACGCAACGGTGCATGTCTACCACCTTTCCCAAAAATGGTTAAGGCGTGAATCATGATTCAATTGGCCAGAATTGACATTTATTCATGTTTTTGTTTATTAGGTATAAAGTGGCTATAGCAAACACACCAAAACGTTTGTAGATTTTGATAGAGCACAATCTCAGCTACGCAACGGTGCATGTCTACCACCATTCCCAAGAATGGTTAAGGCGTTAATTGTGATTCAATCGACCAGAATTGACATTTATTAACGTTTTTGTTTCTTAGGTATAAAGTGGCTATGGCAAACACACCAAAACGTTTGTAGATTTTTATAGAGCACAATCTCAGCTATGCAACGGTGCATGTCTACCACCTTTCCCAAAAATGGTGAATGCGTGAATCGTGATTCAATCAGCCAGAATTGACACTTATTCACGTTTTTGTCTCTTAGGTATAAAGTGGCTATGGCAAACACACCAAAACGTTTGGAGATTTTGATAGAGCACAATTTCAGCTACGCAACGGTGCATGTCTACCACCATTCCCAAGAATGGTTAAGGCGAGAATCGTGACTCAATCGTCCAGAATTGACATTTATTCATGTTTTTGTTTCTTAGGTATAAAGTGGCTATGGCAAACACACCAAAACGTTTGTAGATTTTGATAGAGCACAATCTCAGCTACGCAACGGTGCATGTCTACCACCTTTCCCAAAAATGGTTAAGGCGTGAATCATGATTCAATTGGCCAGAATTGACATTTATTCATGTTTTTGTTTATTAGGTATAAAGTGGCTATAGCAAACACACCAAAACGTTTGTAGATTTTGATAGAGCACAATCTCAGCTACGCAACGGTGCATGTCTACCAACATTCCCAAGAATGGTTAAGGCGTTAATTGTGATTCAATCGACCAGAATTGACATTTATTAACGTTTTTGTTTCTTAGGTATAAAGTGGCTATGGCAAACACACCAAAACGTTTGTAGATTTTTATAGAGCACAATCTCAGCTATGCAAGGGTGCATGTCTACCACCTTTCCCAAGAATGGTGAAGGCGTGATTCGTGATTCAATCAGCCAGAATTGACATTTATTCACGTTTTTGTTTCTTAGGTATAAAGTGGCTATGGCAAACACACCAAAACGTTTGGAGATTTTGATAGAGCACAATTTCAGCTACGCAACGGTGCATGTCTACCACCATTCCCAAGAATGGTTAAGGCGTGAATCGTGACTCAATCGTCCAGAATTGACATTTATTCATGTTTTTGTTTCTTAGGTATAAAGTGGCTATGGCAAACACACCAAAACGTTTGTAGATTTTGATAGAGCACAATCTCAGCTACGCAACGGTGCATGTCTACCACCTTTCCCAAAAATGGTTAAGGTGTGAATCGTGATTCAATCAGCCAGAATTGACATTTATTCACGTTTTTGTTTATTAGGTATAAAGTGGCTATAGCAAACACACCAAAACGTTTGGAGATTTTGATAGAGCACAATCTCAGCTACGCAACGGTGCATGTCTACCACCATTCCCAAGAATGGTTAAGGCGTGAATCGTGACTCAATTGTCCAGAATTGACATTTATTCATGTTTTTGTTTCTTAGGTATAAAGTGGCTATGGCAAACACACCAAAACGTTTGTAGATTTTGATAGAGCACAATCTCAGCTATGCAACGGTGCATGTCTACCACCTTTCCCAAAAATGGTTAAGGCGTGAATCATGATTCAATTGGCCAGAATTGACATTTATTCATGTTTTTGTTTATTAGGTATAAAGTGGCTATAGCAAACACACCAAAACGTTTGTAGATTTTGATAGAGCACAATCTCAGCTACGCAACGGTGCATGTCTACCACCATTCCCAAGAATGGTTAAGGCGTTAATCGTGATTCAATCGACCAGAATTGACATTTATTAACGTTTTTGTTTCTTAGGTATATATTGGCTATGGCAAACACACCAAAACGTTTGTAGATTTTATATAGAGCACAATCTCAGCTATGCAACGGTGCATGTCTACCACCTTTCCCAAGAATGGTTAAGGCGTGAATCGTGATTCAATCAGCCAGAATTGATATTTGTTCACGTTTTTGTTTCTTAGGTATAAAGTGGCTATGGCAAACACACCAAAACGTTTGTAGATTTTGATAGAGCACAATCTCAGCTATGCAACGGTGCATGTCTACCACCTTTCCCAAGAATGGTTAAGGCGTGAATCGTGATTCAATCAGCCAGAATTGACATTTGTTCACGTTTTTGTTTCTTAGGTATATAGTGGCTATGGCAAACACACCAAAACGTTTGTAGATTTTGATAGAGCACAATCTCAGCTATGCAACGGTGCATGTCTACCACCTTTCCCAAGAATGGTTAAGGTGTGAATCGTGATTCAATCAGCCAGAATTGACATTTATTCACGTTTTTGTTTCTTAGGTATGAAGTAGCTATGGCAAACACACCAAAACATTTGTCGATTTTTATAGAGCACAATCTCAGCTATGCAACGGTGCATGTCTACCACCTTTTCCAAAAATGGTTAAGGCGTGAATCGTGATTCAATCAGCCAGAATTGACATTTATTCACGTTTTTGTTTCTTAGGTATAAAGTGGCTATGGCAAACACACCAAAACGTTTGTAGATTTTTCTAGAGCACAATCTCAGCTACGCAACAGTGCATGTCTACCACCTTTCCCAAAAATGGTTAAGGCGTGAATCATGATTCAATTGGCCAGAATTGACATTTATTCATGTTTTTGTTTATTAGGTATAAAGTGGCTATAGCAAACACACCAAAACGTTTGTAGATTTTGATAGAGCACAATCTCAGCTACGCAACGGTGCATGTCTACCACCATTCCCAAGAATGGTTAAGGCATTAGCCGTGATTCAATCGACCAGAATTGACATTTATTAACATTTTTGTTTCTTAGGTATAAAGTGGCTATGGCAAACACACCAAAACGTTTGTAGATTTTTATAGAGCACAATCTCAGCTATGCAACGGTGCATGTCTACCACCTTTCCCAAAAATGGTGAATGCGTGAATCGTGATTCAATCAGCCAGAATTGACATTTATTCACGTTTTTGTTTCTTAGGTATAAAGTGGCTATGGCAAACACACCAAAACGTTTGGAGATTTTGATAGAGCACAATTTCAACTACGCAACGGTGCATGTCTACCACCATTCCCAAGAATGGTTAAGGCGAGAATCGTGACTCAATCGTCCAGAATTGACATTTATTCATGTTTTTGTTTCTTAGGTATAAAGTGGCTATGGCAAACACACCAAAACGTTTGTAGATTTTGATAGAGCACAATCTCAGCTACGCAACGGTGCATGTCTACCACCTTTCCCAAAAATGGTTAAGGCGTGAATCATGATTCAATTGGCCAGAATTGACATTTATTCATGTTTTTGTTTATTAGGTATAAAGTGGCTATAGCAAACACACCAAAACGTTTGTAGATTTTGATAGAGCACAATCTCAGCTACGCAACGGTGCATGTCTACCAACATTCCCAAGAATGGTTAAGGCGTTAATCGTGATTCAATCGACCAGAATTGACATTTATTAACATTTTTGTTTCTTAGGTATAAAGTGGCTATGGCAAACACACCAAAACGTTTGTAGATTTTTATAGAGCACAATCTCAGCTATGCAATGGTGCATGTCTACCACCTTTCCCAATAATGGTGAAGGCGTTAATCGTGATTCAATCAACCAGAATTGACATTTATTCACGTTTTTGTTTCTTAGGTATAAAGTGGCTATGGCAAACACACCAAAACGTTTGTAGATTTTGATAGAGCACAATTTCAGCTACGCAACGGTGCATGTCTACCACCTTTCCCAAAAATGGTTAAGGCGTGAATCATGATTCAATTGGCCAGAATTGACATTTATTCATGTTTTTGTTTATTAGGTATAAAGTGGCTATGGTAAACACACCAAAACGTTTGTAGATTTTTATAGAGCACAATCTCAGCTACGCAACGGTGCATGTCTACCACCTTTCCCAAAAATGGTTAAAGCATGAATCATGATTCAATTGGCCAGAATTGACATTTATTGATGTTTTTGTTTATTAGGTATAAAGTGGCTATAGCAAACACACCAAAACGTTTGTAGATTTTGATAGAGCACAATCTCAGCTACGCAAGGGTGCATGTCTACCACCATTCCCAAGAATGGTTAAGGCGTTAATCGTGATTCAATCGACCAGAATTGACATTTATTCACGTTTTTGTTTCTTAGGTATAAAGTGGCTATGGCAAACACACCAAAACGTTTGTAGATTTTTATAGAGCACAATCTCAGCTATGCAACGGTACATGTCTACCACCATTCCCAAGAATGGTTAAGGCGTTAATTGTGATTCAATCGGCCAGAATTGACATTTATTCACGTTTTTGTTTCTTAGGTATAAAGTGGCTATGGGAAACACACCAAAACATTTGTAAATTTTTATAGAGCACAATCTCAGCTATGCAACGGTGCATGTCTACCATCTTACCCAAGAATGGTTAAGGCGTGAATCGTGATTCAATCAGCCAGAATTGACATTTATTCACGTTTTTGTTTCTTAGGTATAATGTGGCTATGGCAAACACACCAAAACGTTTGTAGATTTTGATAGAGCACAATCTCAGCTACGCAACGGTGCATGTCTACCACCATTCCCAAGAATGGTTAAGGCGTTAATTGTGATTCAATCGACCAGAATTGACATTTATTAACGTTTTTGTTTCTTAGGTATAAAGTGGCTATGGCAAACACACCAAAACGTTTGTAGATTTTTATAGAGCACAATCTCAGCTATGCAACGGTGCATGTTTACCACCTTTCCCAAGAATGGTGAAGGCGTTAATTGTGATTCAATCAACCAGAATTGACATTTATTCACGTTTTTGTTTCTTAGGTATAAAGTGGCTATGGCAAACACACCAAAACGTTTGTAGATTTTGATAGAGCACAATTTCAGCTACGCAATGGTGCATGTCTACCACCTTTCCCAAAAATGGTTAAGGCGTGAATCATGATTCAATTGGCCAGAATTGACATTTATTCACGTTTTTGTTTATTAGGTATAAAGTGGCTATGGTAAACACACCAAAACGTTTGTAGATTTTTATAGAGCACAATCTCAGCTACGCAACGGTGCATGTCTACCACCTTTCCCAAAAATGGTGAATGCGTGAATCGTGATTCAATCAGCCAGAATTGACATTTATTCATGTTTTTGTTTCTTAGGTATAAAGTGGCTATGGCAAACACACCAAAACGTTTGTAGATTTTGATAGAGCACAATCTCAGCTACGCAACGGTGCATGTCTACCACCTTTCCCAAAAATGGTTAAGGCGTGAATCATGATTCAATTGGCCAGAATTGACATTTATTCATGTTTTTGTTTATTAGGTATAAAGTGGCTATAGCAAACACACCAAAACGTTTGTAGATTTTGATAGAGCACAATCTCAGCTACACAACGGTGCATGTCTACCAACATTCCCAAGAATGGTTAAGGCGTTAATCGTGATTCAATCGACCAGAATTGACATTTATTAACGTTTTTGTTTCTTAGGTATAAAGTGGCTATGGCAAACACACCAAAACGTTTGTAGATTTTTATAGAGCACAATCTCAGCTATGCAACGGTGCATGTCTACCACCTTTCCCAATAATGGTGAAGGCGTTAATCGTGATTCAATCAACCAGAATTGACATTTATTCACGTTTTTGTTTCTTAGGTATAAAGTGGCTATGGCAAACACACCAAAACGTTTGTAGATTTTGATAGAGCACAATTTCAGCTATGCAACGGTGCATGTTTACCACCTTTCCCAAGAATGGTGAAGGCGTTAATTGTGATTCAATCAACCAGAATTGACATTTATTCACGTTTTTGTTTCTTAGGTATAAAGTGGCAATGGCAAACACACCAAAACGTTTGTAGATTTTGATAGAGCACAATCTCAGCTACGCAACGGTGCATGTCTACCACCTTTCCCAAAAATGGTTAAGGCGTGAATCATGATTCAATTGGCCAGAATTGACATTTATTCATGTTTTTGTTTATTAGGTATAAAGTGGCTATAGCAAACACACCAAAACGTTTGTAGATTTTGATAGAGCACAATCTCAGCTACGCAACGGTGCATGTCTACCAACATTCCCAAGAATGGTTAAGGCGTTAATCGTGATTCAATCGACCAGAATTGACATTTATTAACGTTTTTGTTTCTTAGGTATAAAGTGGCTATGGCAAACACACCAAAACGTTTGTAGATTTTTATAGAGCACAATCTCAGCTATGCAACGGTGCATGTCTACCACCTTTCCCAATAATGGTGAAGGCGTTAATCGTGATTCAATCAACCAGAATTGACATTTATTCACGTTTTTGTTTCTTAGGTATAAAGTGGCTATGGCAAACACACCAAAACGTTTGTAGATTTTGATAGAGCACAATTTCAGCTACGAACGGTGCATGTCTACCACCTTTCCCAAAAATGGTTAAGGCGTGAATCATGATTCAATTGGCCAGAATTGACATTTATTCATGTTTTTGTTTATTAGGTATAAAGTGGCTATGGTAAACACACCAAAACGTTTGTAGATTTTTATAGAGCACAATCTCAGCTACGCAACGGTGCATGTCTACCACCTTTCCCAAAAATGGTTAAAGCATGAATCATGATTCAATTGGCCAGAATTGACATTTATTGATGTTTTTGTTTATTAGGTATAAAGTGGCTATAGCAAACACACCAAAACGTTTGTAGATTTTGATAGAGCACAATCTCAGCTACGCAAGGGTGCATGTCTACCACCATTCCCAAAAATGGTTAAGGCGTGAATCATGATTCAATTGGCCAGAATTGACATTTATTCATGTTTTTGTTTATTAGGTATAAAGTGGCTATAGCAAACACACCAAAACGTTTGTAGATTTTGATAGAGCACAATCTCAGCTACGCAACGGTGCATGTCTACCACCATTCCCAAGAATGGTTAAGGCATTAGCCGTGATTCAATCGACCAGAATTGACATTTATTAACATTTTTGTTTCTTAGGTATAAAGTGGCTATGGCAAACACACCAAAACGTTTGTAGATTTTTATAGAGCACAATCTCAGCTATGCAACGGTGCATGTCTACCACCTTTCCCAAAAATGGTGAATGCGTGAATCGTGATTCAATCAGCCAGAATTGACATTTATTCACGTTTTTGTTTCTTAGGTATAAAGTGGCTATGGCAAACACACCAAAACGTTTGGAGATTTTGATAGAGCACAATTTCAACTACGCAACGGTGCATGTCTACCACCATTCCCAAGAATGGTTAAGGCGAGAATCGTGACTCAATCGTCCAGAATTGACATTTATTCATGTTTTTGTTTCTTAGGTATAAAGTGGCTATGGCAAACACACCAAAACGTTTGTAGATTTTGATAGAGCACAATCTCAGCTACGCAACGGTGCATGTCTACCACCTTTCCCAAAAATGGTTAAGGCGTGAATCATGATTCAATTGGCCAGAATTGACATTTATTCATGTTTTTGTTTATTAGGTATAAAGTGGCTATAGCAAACACACCAAAACGTTTGTAGATTTTGATAGAGCACAATCTCAGCTACGCAACGGTGCATGTCTACCAACATTCCCAAGAATGGTTAAGGCGTTAATCGTGATTCAATCGACCAGAATTGACATTTATTAACGTTTTTGTTTCTTAGGTATAAAGTGGCTATGGCAAACACACCAAAACGTTTGTAGATTTTTATAGAGCACAATCTCAGCTATGCAACGGTGCATGTCTACCACCTTTCCCAATAATGGTGAAGGCGTTAATCGTGATTCAATCAACCAGAATTGACATTTATTCACGTTTTTGTTTCTTAGGTATAAAGTGGCTATGGCAAACACACCAAAACGTTTGTAGATTTTGATAGAGCACAATTTCAGCTACGCAACGGTGCATGTCTACCACCTTTCCCAAAAATGGTTAAGGCGTGAATCATGATTCAATTGGCCAGAATTGACATTTATTCATGTTTTTGTTTATTAGGTATAAAGTGGCTATGGTAAACACACCAAAACGTTTGTAGATTTTTATAGAGCACAATCTCAGCTACGCAACGGTGCATGTCTACCACCTTTCCCAAAAATGGTTAAAGCATGAATCATGATTCAATTGGCCAGAATTGACATTTATTGATGTTTTTGTTTATTAGGTATAAAGTGGCTATAGCAAACACACCAAAACGTTTGTAGATTTTGATAGAGCACAATCTCAGCTACGCAAGGGTGCATGTCTACCACCATTCCCAAGAATGGTTAAGGCGTTAATCGTGATTCAATCGACCAGAATTGACATTTATTCACGTTTTTGTTTCTTAGGTATAAAGTGGCTATGGCAAACACACCAAAACGTTTGTAGATTTTTATAGAGCACAATCTCAGCTATGCAACGGTGCATGTCTACCACCTTTCCCAATAATGGTGAAGGCGTTAATCGTGATTCAATCAACCAGAATTGACATTTATTCATGTTTTTGTTTATTAGGTATAAAGTGGCTATAGCAAACACACCAAAACGTTTGTAGATTTTGATAGAGCACAATCTCAGCTACGCAACGGTGCATGTCTACCAACATTCCCAAGAATGGTTAAGGCGTTAATCATGATTCAATCGACCAGAATTGACATTTATTAACGTTTTTGTTTCTTAGGTATAAAGTGGCTATGGCAAACACACCAAAACGTTTGTAGATTTTTATAGAGCACAATCTCAGCTATGCAACGGTGCATGTCTACCACCTTTCCCAATAATGGTGAAGGCGTTAATCGTGATTCAATCAACCAGAATTGACATTTATTCACGTTTTTGTTTCTTAGGTATAAAGTGGCTATGGCAAACACACCAAAACGTTTGTAGATTTTGATAGAGCACAATTTCAGCTACGAACGGTGCATGTCTACCACCTTTCCCAAAAATGGTTAAGGCGTGAATCATGATTCAATTGGCCAGAATTGACATTTATTCATGTTTTTGTTTATTAGGTATAAAGTGGCTATGGTAAACACACCAAAACGTTTGTAGATTTTTATAGAGCACAATCTCAGCTACGCAACGGTGCATGTCTACCACCTTTCCCAAAAATGGTTAAAGCATGAATCATGATTCAATTGGCCAGAATTGACATTTATTGATGTTTTTGTTTATTAGGTATAAAGTGGCTATAGCAAACACACCAAAACGTTTGTAGATTTTGATAGAGCACAATCTCAGCTACGCAAGGGTGCATGTCTACCACCATTCCCAAAAATGGTTAAGGCGTGAATCATGATTCAATTGGCCAGAATTGACATTTATTCATGTTTTTGTTTATTAGGTATAAAGTGGCTATAGCAAACACACCAAAACGTTTGTAGATTTTGATAGAGCACAATCTCAGCTACGCAACGGTGCATGTCTACCACCATTCCCAAGAATGGTTAAGGCATTAGCCGTGATTCAATCGACCAGAATTGACATTTATTAACATTTTTGTTTCTTAGGTATAAAGTGGCTATGGCAAACACACCAAAACGTTTGTAGATTTTTATAGAGCACAATCTCAGCTATGCAACGGTGCATGTCTACCACCTTTCCCAAAAATGGTGAATGCGTGAATCGTGATTCAATCAGCCAGAATTGACATTTATTCACGTTTTTGTTTCTTAGGTATAAAGTGGCTATGGCAAACACACCAAAACGTTTGGAGATTTTGATAGAGCACAATTTCAACTACGCAACGGTGCATGTCTACCACCATTCCCAAGAATGGTTAAGGCGAGAATCGTGACTCAATCGTCCAGAATTGACATTTATTCATGTTTTTGTTTCTTAGGTATAAAGTGGCTATGGCAAACACACCAAAACGTTTGTAGATTTTGATAGAGCACAATCTCAGCTACGCAACGGTGCATGTCTACCACCTTTCCCAAAAATGGTTAAGGCGTGAATCATGATTCAATTGGCCAGAATTGACATTTATTCATGTTTTTGTTTATTAGGTATAAAGTGGCTATAGCAAACACACCAAAACGTTTGTAGATTTTGATAGAGCACAATCTCAGCTACGCAACGGTGCATGTCTACCAACATTCCCAAGAATGGTTAAGGCGTTAATCGTGATTCAATCGACCAGAATTGACATTTATTAACGTTTTTGTTTCTTAGGTATAAAGTGGCTATGGCAAACACACCAAAACGTTTGTAGATTTTTATAGAGCACAATCTCAGCTATGCAACGGTGCATGTCTACCACCTTTCCCAATAATGGTGAAGGCGTTAATCGTGATTCAATCAACCAGAATTGACATTTATTCACGTTTTTGTTTCTTAGGTATAAAGTGGCTATGGCAAACACACCAAAACGTTTGTAGATTTTGATAGAGCACAATTTCAGCTACGCAACGGTGCATGTCTACCACCTTTCCCAAAAATGGTTAAGGCGTGAATCATGATTCAATTGGCCAGAATTGACATTTATTCATGTTTTTGTTTATTAGGTATAAAGTGGCTATGGTAAACACACCAAAACGTTTGTAGATTTTTATAGAGCACAATCTCAGCTACGCAACGGTGCATGTCTACCACCTTTCCCAAAAATGGTTAAAGCATGAATCATGATTCAATTGGCCAGAATTGACATTTATTGATGTTTTTGTTTATTAGGTATAAAGTGGCTATAGCAAACACACCAAAACGTTTGTAGATTTTGATAGAGCACAATCTCAGCTACGCAAGGGTGCATGTCTACCACCATTCCCAAGAATGGTTAAGGCGTTAATCGTGATTCAATCGACCAGAATTGACATTTATTCACGTTTTTGTTTCTTAGGTATAAAGTGGCTATGGCAAACACACCAAAACGTTTGTAGATTTTTATAGAGCACAATCTCAGCTATGCAACGGTACATGTCTACCACCATTCCCAAGAATGGTTAAGGCGTTAATTGTGATTCAATCGGCCAGAATTGACATTTATTCACGTTTTTGTTTCTTAGGTATAAAGTGGCTATGGCAAACACACCAAAACATTTGTAAATTTTTATAGAGCACAATCTCAGCTATGCAACGGTGCATGTCTACCATCTTACCCAAGAATGGTTAAGGCGTGAATCGTGATTCAATCAGCCAGAATTGACATTTATTCACGTTTTTGTTTCTTAGGTATAATGTGGCTATGGCAAACACACCAAAACGTTTGTAGATTTTGATAGAGCACAATCTCAGCTACGCAACGGTGCATGTCTACCACCATTCCCAAGAATGGTTAAGGCGTTAATTGTGATTCAATCGACCAGAATTGACATTTATTAACGTTTTTGTTTCTTAGGTATAAAGTGGCTATGGCAAACACACCAAAACGTTTGTAGATTTTGATAGAGCACAATTTCAGCTACGCAATGGTGCATGTCTACCACCTTTCCCAAAAATGGTTAAGGCGTGAATCATGATTCAATTGGCCAGAATTGACATTTATTCACGTTTTTGTTTATTAGGTATAAAGTGGCTATGGTAAACACACCAAAACGTTTGTAGATTTTTATAGAGCACAATCTCAGCTACGCAACGGTGCATGTCTACCACCTTTCCCAAAAATGGTGAATGCGTGAATCGTGATTCAATCAGCCAGAATTGACATTTATTCATGTTTTTGTTTCTTAGGTATAAAGTGGCTATGGCAAACACACCAAAACGTTTGTAGATTTTGATAGAGCACAATCTCAGCTACGCAACGGTGCATGTCTACCACCTTTCCCAAAAATGGTTAAGGCGTGAATCATGATTCAATTGGCCAGAATTGACATTTATTCATGTTTTTGTTTATTAGGTATAAAGTGGCTATAGCAAACACACCAAAACGTTTGTAGATTTTGATAGAGCACAATCTCAGCTACACAACGGTGCATGTCTACCAACATTCCCAAGACTGGTTAAGGCGTTAATCGTGATTCAATCAACCAGAATTGACATTTATTAACGTTTTTGTTTCTTAGGTATAAAGTGGCTATGGCAAACACACCAAAACGTTTGTAGATTTTTATAGAGCACAATCTCAGCTATGCAACGGTGCATGTTTACCACCTTTCCCAAGAATGGTGAAGGCGTTAATTGTGATTCAATCAACCAGAATTGACATTTATTAACGTTTTTGTTTCTTAGGTATAAAGTGGCTATGGCAAACACACCAAAACGTTTGTAGATTTTTATAGAGCACAATCTCAGCTATGCAACGGTGCATGTCTACCACCTTTCCCAATAATGGTGAAGGCGTTAATCGTGATTCAATCAACCAGAATTGACATTTATTCACGTTTTTGTTTCTTAGGTATAAAGTGGCTATGGCAAACACACCAAAACGTTTGTAGATTTTGATAGAGCACAATTTCAGCTACGCAACGGTGCATGTCTACCACCTTTCCCAAAAATGGTTAAGGCGTGAATCATGATTCAATTGGCCAGAATTGACATTTATTCATGTTTTTGTTTATTAGGTATAAAGTGGCTATGGTAAACACACCAAAACGTTTGTAGATTTTTATAGAGCACAATCTCAGCTACGCAACGGTGCATGTCTACCACCTTTCCCAAAAATGGTTAAAGCATGAATCATGATTCAATTGGCCAGAATTGACATTTATTGATGTTTTTGTTTATTAGGTATAAAGTGGCTATAGCAAACACACCAAAACGTTTGTAGATTTTGATAGAGCACAATCTCAGCTACGCAAGGGTGCATGTCTACCACCATTCCCAAGAATGGTTAAGGCGTTAATCGTGATTCAATTGGCCAGAATTGACATTTATTGATGTTTTTGTTTATTAGGTATAAAGTGGCTATAGCAAACACACCAAAACGTTTGTAGATTTTTATAGAGCACAATCTCAGCTATGCAACGGTACATGTCTACCACCATTCCCAAGAATGGTTAAGGCGTTAATTGTGATTCAATCGGCCAGAATTGACATTTATTCACGTTTTTGTTTCTTAGGTATAAAGTGGCTATGGCAAACACACCAAAACGTTTGTAGATTTTGATAGAGCACAATTTCAGCTACGCAACGGTGCATGTCTACCACCTTTCCCAAAAATGGTTAAGGCGTGAATCATGATTCAATTGGCCAGAATTGACATTTATTCATGTTTTTGTTTATTAGGTATAAAGTGGCTATGGTAAACACACCAAAACGTTTGTAGATTTTTATAGAGCACAATCTCAGCTACGCAACGGTGCATGTCTACCACCTTTCCCAAAAATGGTTAAAGCATGAATCATGATTCAATTGGCCAGAATTGACATTTATTCATGTTTTTGTTTATTAGGTATAAAGTGGCTATGGTAAACACACCAAAACGTTTGTAGATTTTTATAGAGCACAATCTCAGCTACGCAACGGTGCATGTCTACCACCTTTCCCAAAAATGGTTAAAGCATGAATCATGATTCAATTGGCCAGAATTGACATTTATTGATGTTTTTGTTTATTAGGTATAAAGTGGCTATAGCAAACACACCAAAACGTTTGTAGATTTTTATAGAGCACAATCTCAGCTATGCAACGGTACATGTCTACCACCATTCCCAAGAATGGTTAAGGCGTTAATTGTGATTCAATCGGCCAGAATTGACATTTATTCACGTTTTTGTTTCTTAGGTATAAAGTGGCTATGGCAAACACACCAAAACATTTGTAAATTTTTATAGAGCACAATCTCAGCTATGCAACGGTGCATGTCTACCATCTTACCCAAGAATGGTTAAGGCGTGAATCGTGATTCAATCAGCCAGAATTGACATTTATTCACGTTTTTGTTTCTTAGGTATAATGTGGCTATGGCAAACACACCAAAACGTTTGTAGATTTTGATAGAGCACAATCTCAGCTACGCAACGGTGCATGTCTACCACCATTCCCAAGAATGGTTAAGGCGTTAATTGTGATTCAATCGACCAGAATTGACATTTATTAACGTTTTTGTTTCTTAGGTATAAAGTGGCTATGGCAAACACACCAAAACGTTTGTAGATTTTTATAGAGCACAATCTCAGCTATGCAACGGTGCATGTTTACCACCTTTCCCAAGAATGGTGAAGGCGTTAATTGTGATTCAATCAACCAGAATTGACATTTATTCACGTTTTTGTTTCTTAGGTATAAAGTGGCTATGGCAAACACACCAAAACGTTTGTAGATTTTGATAGAGCACAATTTCAGCTACGCAATGGTGCATGTCTACCACCTTTCCCAAAAATGGTTAAGGCGTGAATCATGATTCAATTGGCCAGAATTGACATTTATTCACGTTTTTGTTTATTAGGTATAAAGTGGCTATGGTAAACACACCAAAACGTTTGTAGATTTTTATAGAGCACAATCTCAGCTACGCAACGGTGCATGTCTACCACCTTTCCCAAAAATGGTGAATGCGTGAATCGTGATTCAATCAGCCAGAATTGACATTTATTCATGTTTTTGTTTCTTAGGTATAAAGTGGCTATGGCAAACACACCAAAACGTTTGTAGATTTTGATAGAGCACAATCTCAGCTACGCAACGGTGCATGTCTACCACCTTTCCCAAAAATGGTTAAGGCGTGAATCATGATTCAATTGGCCAGAATTGACATTTATTCATGTTTTTGTTTATTAGGTATAAAGTGGCTATAGCAAACACACCAAAACGTTTGTAGATTTTGATAGAGCACAATCTCAGCTACACAACGGTGCATGTCTACCAACATTCCCAAGAATGGTTAAGGCGTTAATCGTGATTCAATCGACCAGAATTGACATTTATTAACGTTTTTGTTTCTTAGGTATAAAGTGGCTATGGCAAACACACCAAAACGTTTGTAGATTTTTATAGAGCACAATCTCAGCTATGCAACGGTGCATGTCTACCACCTTTCCCAATAATGGTGAAGGCGTTAATCGTGATTCAATCAACCAGAATTGACATTTATTCACGTTTTTGTTTCTTAGGTATAAAGTGGCTATGGCAAACACACCAAAACGTTTGTAGATTTTGATAGAGCACAATTTCAGCTACGCAACGGTGCATGTCTACCACCTTTCCCAAAAATGGTTAAGGCGTGAATCATGATTCAATTGGCCAGAATTGACATTTATTCATGTTTTTGTTTATTAGGTATAAAGTGGCTATGGTAAACACACCAAAACGTTTGTAGATTTTTATAGAGCACAATCTCAGCTACGCAACGGTGCATGTCTACCACCTTTCCCAAAAATGGTTAAAGCATGAATCATGATTCAATTGGCCAGAATTGACATTTATTGATGTTTTTGTTTATTAGGTATAAAGTGGCTATAGCAAACACACCAAAACGTTTGTAGATTTTGATAGAGCACAATCTCAGCTACGCAAGGGTGCATGTCTACCACCATTCCCAAGAATGGTTAAGGCGTTAATCGTGATTCAATCGACCAGAATTGACATTTATTAACGTTTTTGTTTCTTAGGTATAAAGTGGCTATGGCAAACACACCAAAACGTTTGTAGATTTTTATAGAGCACAATCTCAGCTATGCAACGGTACATGTCTACCACCATTCCCAAGAATGGTTAAGGCGTTAATTGTGATTCAATCGGCCAGAATTGACATTTATTCACGTTTTTGTTTCTTAGGTATAAAGTGGCTATGGCAAACACACCAAAACATTTGTAAATTTTTATAGAGCACAATCTCAGCTATGCAACGGTGCATGTCTACCATCTTACCCAAGAATGGTTAAGGCGTGAATCGTGATTCAATCAGCCAGAATTGACATTTATTCACGTTTTTGTTTCTTAGGTATAATGTGGCTATGGCAAACACACCAAAACGTTTGTAGATTTTGATAGAGCACAATCTCAGCTACGCAACGGTGCATGTCTACCACCATTCCCAAGAATGGTTAAGGCGTTAATTGTGATTCAATCGACCAGAATTGACATTTATTAACGTTTTTGTTTCTTAGGTATAAAGTGGCTATGGCAAACACACCAAAATGTTTGTAGATTTTTATAGAGCACAATCTCAGCTATGCAACGGTGCATGTTTACCACCTTTCCCAAGAATGGTGAAGGCGTTAATTGTGATTCAATCAACCAGAATTGACATTTATTCACGTTTTTGTTTCTTAGGTATAAAGTGGCTATGGCAAACACACCAAAACGTTTGTAGATTTTGATAGAGCACAATTTCAGCTACGCAATGGTGCATGTCTACCACCTTTCCCAAAAATGGTTAAGGCGTGAATCATGATTCAATTGGCCAGAATTGACATTTATTCACGTTTTTGTTTATTAGGTATAAAGTGGCTATGGTAAACACACCAAAACGTTTGTAGATTTTTATAGAGCACAATCTCAGCTACGCAACGGTGCATGTCTACCACCTTTCCCAAAAATGGTTAAAGCATGAATCATGATTCAATTGGCCAGAATTGACATTTATTGATGTTTTTGTTTATTAGGTATAAAGTGGCTATAGCAAACACACCAAAACGTTTGTAGATTTTGATAGAGCACAATCTCAGCTACGCAAGGGTGCATGTCTACCACCATTCCCAAGAATGGTTAAGGCGTTAATCGTGATTCAATCGACCAGAATTGACATTTATTAACGTTTTTGTTTCTTAGGTATAAAGTGGCTATGGCAAACACACCAAAACGTTTGTAGATTTTTATAGAGCACAATCTCAGCTACGCAACAGTACATGTCTACCACCATTCCCAAGAATGGTTAAGGCGTTAATTGTGATTCAATCGGCCAGAATTGACATTTATTCACGTTTTTGTTTCTTAGGTATAAAGTGGCTATGGCAAACACACCAAAACATTTGTAAATTTTTATAGAGCACAATCTCAGCTATGCAACAGTGCATGTCTACCATCTTACCCAAGAATGGTTAAGGTGTGAATCGTGATTCAATCAGCCAGAATTGACATTTATTCACGTTTTTGTTTCTTAGGTATATTGTGGCTATGGCAAACACACCAAAACGTTTGTAGATTTTGATAGAGCACAATCTCAGCTACGCAACGGTGCATGTCTACCACCATTCCCAAGAATGGTTAAGGCGTTAATTGTGATTCAATCAACCAGAATTGACATTTATTAACGTTTTTGTTTCTTAGGTATAAAGTGGCTATGGCAAACACACCAAAACGTTTGTAGATTTTTATAGAGCACAATCTCAGCTACGCAACGGTACATGTCTACCACCATTCCCAAGAATGGTTAAGGCGTTAATTGTGATTCAATTGGCCAGAATTGACATTTATTCACGTTTTTGTTTCTTAGGTATAAAGTGGCTATGGCAAACACACCAAAACGTTTGTAGATTTTGATAGAGCACAATCTCAGCTACGCAACGGTGCATGTCTACCACCTTTCCCAAAAATGGTTAAGGCGTGAATCATGATTCAATTGGCCAGAATTGACATTTATTCATGTTTTTGTTTATTAGGTATAAAGTGGCTATAGCAAACACACCAAAACGTTTGTAGATTTTGATAGAGCACAATCTCAGCTATGCAACGGTGCATGTCTACCACCTTTCCCAAGAATGGTGAAGGCGTTAATCGTGATTCAATCAACCAGAATTGACATTTATTCACGTTTTTGTTTCTTAGGTATAAAGTGGCTATGGCAAACACACCAAAACGTTTGTAGATTTTGATAGAGCACAATTTCAGCTACGCAACGGTGCATGTCTACCACCTTTCCCAAAAATGGTTAAGGCATGAATCATGATTCAATTGGCCAGAATTGACATTTATTCACGTTTTTGTTTATTAGGTATAAAGTGGCTATGGTAAACACACCAAAACGTTTGTAGATTTTTATAGAGCACAATCTCAGCTACGCAACGGTGCATGTCTACCACCTTTCCCAAAAATGGTTAAAGCATGAATCATGATTCAATTGGCCAGAATTGACATTTATTGATGTTTTTGTTTATTAGGTATAAAGTGGCTATGGCAAACACACCAAAACGTTTGTAGATTTTTATAGAGCACAATCTCAGCTACGCAACGGTACATGTCTACCACCATTCCCAAGAATGGTTAAGGCGTTAATTGTGATTCAATCGGCCAGAATTGACATTTATTCACGTTTTTGTTTCTTAGGTATAAAGTGGCTATGGCAAACACACCAAAACGTTTGTAGATTTTGATAGAGCACAATCTCAGCTACGCAACGGTGCATGTCTACCACCTTTCCCAAAAATGGTTAAGGCGTGAATCATGATTCAATTGGCCAGAATTGACATTTATTCATGTTTTTGTTTATTAGGTATAAAGTGGCTATAGCAAACACACCAAAACGTTTGTAGATTTTGATAGAGCACAATCTCAGCTATGCAACGGTGCATGTCTACCACCTTTCCCAAGAATGGTGAAGGCGTTAATCGTGATTCAATCAACCAGAATTGACATTTATTCACGTTTTTGTTTCTTAGGTATAAAGTGGCTATGGCAAACACACCAAAACGTTTGTAGATTTTGATAGAGCACAATTTCAGCTACGCAACGGTGCATGTCTACCACCTTTCCCAAAAATGGTTAAGGCATGAATCATGATTCAATTGGCCAGAATTGACATTTATTCACGTTTTTGTTTATTAGGTATAAAGTGGCTATGGTAAACACACCAAAACGTTTGTAGATTTTTATAGAGCACAATCTCAGCTACGCAACGGTGCATGTCTACCACCTTTCCCAAAAATGGTTAAAGCATGAATCATGATTCAATTGGCCAGAATTGACATTTATTGATGTTTTTGTTTATTAGGTATAAAGTGGCTATAGCAAACACACCAAAACGTTTGTAGATTTTGATAGAGCACAATCTCAGCTACGCAAGGGTGCATGTCTACCACCATTCCCAAGAATGGTTAAGGCGTTAATCGTGATTCAATCGACCAGAATTGACATTTATTAACGTTTTTGTTTCTTAGGTATAAAGTGGCTATGGCAAACACACCAAAACGTTTGTAGATTTTTATAGAGCACAATCTCAGCTACGCAACGGTACATGTCTACCACCATTCCCAAGAATGGTTAAGGCGTTAATTGTGATTCAATCGGCCAGAATTGACATTTATTCACGTTTTTGTTTCTTAGGTATAAAGTGGCTATGGCAAACACACCAAAACATTTGTAAATTTTTATAGAGCACAATCTCAGCTATGCAACGGTGCATGTCTACCATCTTACCCAAGAATGGTTAAGGCGTGAATCGTGATTCAATCAGCCAGAATTGACATTTATTCACGTTTTTGTTTCTTAGGTATATTGTGGCTATGGCAAACACACCAAAACGTTTGTAGATTTTGATAGAGCACAATCTCAGCTACGCAACGGTGCATGTCTACCACCATTCCCAAGAATGGTTAAGGCGTTAATTGTGATTCAATTGGCCAGAATTGACATTTATTCACGTTTTTGTTTATTAGGTATAAAGTGGCTATGGTAAACACACCAAAACGTTTGTAGATTTTTATAGAGCACAATCTCAGCTACGCAACGGTGCATGTCTACCACCTTTCCCAAAAATGGTTAAAGCATGAATCATGATTCAATTGGCCAGAATTGACATTTATTGATGTTTTTGTTTATTAGGTATAAAGTGGCTATGGCAAACACACCAAAACGTTTGTAGATTTTTATAGAGCACAATCTCAGCTACGCAACGGTACATGTCTACCACCATTCCCAAGAATGGTTAAGGCGTTAATTGTGATTCAATCGGCCAGAATTGACATTTATTCACGTTTTTGTTTCTTAGGTATAAAGTGGCTATGGCAAACACACCAAAACGTTTGTAGATTTTGATAGAGCACAATCTCAGCTACGCAACGGTGCATGTCTACCACCTTTCCCAAAAATGGTTAAGGCGTGAATCATGATTCAATTGGCCAGAATTGACATTTATTCATGTTTTTGTTTATTAGGTATAAAGTGGCTATAGCAAACACACCAAAACGTTTGTAGATTTTGATAGAGCACAATCTCAGCTATGCAACGGTGCATGTCTACCACCTTTCCCAAGAATGGTGAAGGCGTTAATCGTGATTCAATCAACCAGAATTGACATTTATTCACGTTTTTGTTTCTTAGGTATAAAGTGGCTATGGCAAACACACCAAAACGTTTGTAGATTTTGATAGAGCACAATTTCAGCTACGCAACGGTGCATGTCTACCACCTTTCCCAAAAATGGTTAAGGCATGAATCATGATTCAATTGGCCAGAATTGACATTTATTCACGTTTTTGTTTATTAGGTATAAAGTGGCTATGGTAAACACACCAAAACGTTTGTAGATTTTTATAGAGCACAATCTCAGCTACGCAACGGTGCATGTCTACCACCTTTCCCAAAAATGGTTAAAGCATGAATCATGATTCAATTGGCCAGAATTGACATTTATTGATGTTTTTGTTTATTAGGTATAAAGTGGCTATAGCAAACACACCAAAACGTTTGTAGATTTTGATAGAGCACAATCTCAGCTACGCAAGGGTGCATGTCTACCACCATTCCCAAGAATGGTTAAGGCGTTAATCGTGATTCAATCGACCAGAATTGACATTTATTAACGTTTTTGTTTCTTAGGTATAAAGTGGCTATGGCAAACACACCAAAACGTTTGTAGATTTTTATAGAGCACAATCTCAGCTACGCAACGGTACATGTCTACCACCATTCCCAAGAATGGTTAAGGCGTTAATTGTGATTCAATTGGCCAGAATTGACATTTATTCACGTTTTTGTTTCTTAGGTATAAAGTGGCTATGGCAAACACACCAAAACATTTGTAAATTTTTATAGAGCACAATCTCAGCTATGCAACGGTGCATGTCTACCATCTTACCCAAGAATGGTTAAGGCGTGAATCGTGATTCAATCAGCCAGAATTGACATTTATTCACGTTTTTGTTTCTTAGGTATATTGTGGCTATGGCAAACACACCAAAACGTTTGTAGATTTTGATAGAGCACAATCTCAGCTACGCAACGGTGCATGTCTACCACCATTCCCAAGAATGGTTAAGGCGTTAATTGTGATTCAATCGACCAGAATTGACATTTATTAACGTTTTTGTTTCTTAGGTATAAAGTGGCTATGGCAAACACACCAAAACGTTTGTAGATTTTTATAGAGCACAATCTCAGCTACGCAACGGTGCATGTCTACCACCATTCCCAAGAATGGTTAAGGCGTTAATCGTGATTCAATCGGCCAGAATTGACATTTATTCACGTTTTTGTTTCTTAGGTATAAAGTGGCTATGGCAAACACACCAAAACATTTGTAAATTTTTATAGAGCACAATCTCAGCTATGCAACGGTGCATGTCTACCACCTTTCCCAAGAATGGTTAAGGTGTGAATCGTGATTCAATCAGCCAGAATTGACATTTATTCACGTTTTTGTTTCTTAGGTATAAAGTGGCTATGGCAAACACACCAAAACGTTTGTAGATTTTGATAGAGCACAATATCAGCTACGCAACGGTGCATGTCTACCACCTTTCCCAAAAATGGTTAAGGCGTGAATCATGATTCAATTGGCCAGAATTGACATTTATTCATGTTTTTGTTTATTAGGTATAAAGTGGCTATAGCAAACACACCAAAACGTTTGTAGATTTTGATAGAGCACAATCTCAGCTACGCAACGGTGCATGTCTACCAACATTCCCAAGAATGGTTAAGGCGTTAATCGTGATTCAATCGACCAGAATTGACATTTATTAACGTTTTTGTTTCTTAGGTAAAAAGTGGCTATGGCAAACACACCAAAACGTTTGTAGATTTTTATAGAGCACAATCTCAGCTATGCAACGGTGCATGTCTACCACCTTTCCCAAGAATGGTGAAGGCGTTAATCGTGATTCAATCAACCAGAATTGACATTTATTCACGTTTTTGTTTCTTAGGTATAAAGTGGCTATGGCAAACACACCAAAACGTTTGTAGATTTTGATAGAGCACAATTTCAGCTACGCAACGGTGCATGTCTACCACCTTTCCCAAAAATGGTTAAGGCGTGAATCATGATTCAATTGGCCAGAATTGACATTTATTCACGTTTTTGTTTATTAGGTATAAAGTGGCTATGGTAAACACACCAAAACGTTTGTAGATTTTTATAGAGCACAATCTCAGCTACGCAACGGTGCATGTCTACCACCTTTCCCAAAAATGGTTAAAGCGTGAATCATGATTCAATTGGCCAGAATTGACATTTATTGATGTTTTTGTTTATTAGGTATAAAGTGGCTATAGCAAACACACCAAAACGTTTGTAGATTTTGATAGAGCACAATCTCAGCTACGCAAGGGTACATGTCTACCACCATTCCCAAGAATGGTTAAGGCGTTAATTGTGATTCAATCGGCCAGAATTGACATTTATTCACGTTTTTGTTTCTTAGGTATAAAGTGGCTATGGCAAACACACCAAAACGTTTGGAGATTTTTATAAAGCACAATCTCAGTGACGCAACGGTGCATGTCTACCACCATTCCCAAGAATGGTTAAGGCGTTAATCGTGATTCAATCAGCCAGAATTGACATTTATTCACGTTTTTGTTTCTTAGGTATAAAGTGGCTATGGCAAACACACCAAAACGTTTGTAGATTTTGATAGAGCACAATCTCAGCTACGCAACGGTGCATGTCTACCACCTTTCCCAAAAATGGTTAAGGTGTGAATCATGATTCAATTGGCCAGAATTGACATTTATTCACGTTTTTGTTTATTAGGTATAAAGTGGCTATGGTAAACACACCAAAACGTTTGTAGATTTTTATAGAGCACAATCTCAGCTACGCAACAGTGCATGTCTACCACCTTTCCCAAGAATGGTTAAGGCGTGAATCGTGATTCAATTGGCCAGAATTGACATTTATTCACGTTTTTGTTTATTAGGTATAAAGTGGCTATGGTAAACACACCAAAACGTTTGTAGATTTTTATAGAGCACAATCTCAGCTACGCAACAGTGCATGTCTACCACCTTTCCCAAGAATGGTTAAGGCGTGAATCATGATTCAATTGGCCAGAATTGACATTTATTCACGTTTTTGTTTATTAGGTATAAAGTGGCTATGGTAAACACACCAAAACGTTTGTAGATTTTTATAGAGCACAATCTCAGCTACGCAACGGTGCATGTCTACCACCTTTCCCAAAAATGGTTAAAGCGTGAATCATGATTCAATTGGCCAGAATTGACATTTATTGATGTTTTTGTTTATTAGGTATAAAGTGGCTATAGCAAACACACCAAAACGTTTGTAGATTTTGATAGAGCACAATCTCAGCTACGCAAGGGTACATGTCTACCACCATTCCCAAGAATGGTTAAGGCGTTAATTGTGATTCAATCGGCCAGAATTGACATTTATTCACGTTTTTGTTTCTTAGGTATAAAGTGGCTATGGCAAACACACCAAAACGTTTGGAGATTTTTATAAAGCACAATCTCAGTGACGCAACGGTGCATGTCTACCACCATTCCCAAGAATGGTTAAGGCGTTAATCGTGATTCAATCAGCCAGAATTGACATTTATTCACGTTTTTGTTTCTTAGGTATAAAGTGGCTATGGCAAACACACCAAAACGTTTGTAGATTTTGATAGAGCACAATCTCAGCTACGCAACGGTGCATGTCTACCACCTTTCCCAAAAATGGTTAAGGTGTGAATCATGATTCAATTGGCCAGAATTGACATTTATTCACGTTTTTGTTTATTAGGTATAAAGTGGCTATGGTAAACACACCAAAACGTTTGTAGATTTTTATAGAGCACAATCTCAGCTACGCAACAGTGCATGTCTACCACCTTTCCCAAAAATGGTTAAGGTGTGAATCATGATTCAATTGGCCAGAATTGACATTTATTCACGTTTTTGTTTATTAGGTATAAAGTGGCTATGGTAAACACACCAAAACGTTTGTAGATTTTTATAGAGCACAATCTCAGCTACGCAACGGTGCATGTCTACCACCTTTCCCAAAAATGGTTAAGGTGTGAATCATGATTCAATTGGCCAGAATTGACATTTATTCACGTTTTTGTTTCTTAGGTATAAAGTGGCTATGGCAAACACACCAAAACGTTTGTAGATTTTGATAGAGCACAATCTCAGCTACGCAACGGTGCATGTCTACCACCTTTCCCAAAAATGGTTAAGGTGTGAATCATGATTCAATTGGCCAGAATTGACATTTATTCACGTTTTTGTTTCTTAGGTATAAAGTGGCTATGGCAAACACACCAAAACGTTTGTAGATTTTGATAGAGCACAATCTCAGCTACGCAACGGTGCATGTCTACCACCTTTCCCAAAAATGGTTAAGGTGTGAATCATGATTCAATTGGCCAGAATTGACATTTATTCACGTTTTTGTTTATTAGGTATAAAGTGGCTATGGTAAACACACCAAAACGTTTGTAGATTTTTATAGAGCACAATCTCAGCTACGCAACAGTGCATGTCTACCACCTTTCCCAAGAATGGTTAAGGCGTGAATCGTGATTCAATCAGCCAGAATTGACATTTATTCACGTTTTTGTTTCATAGGTATAAAGTGGCTATGGCAAACTGTGATAAAGCCACCGAAGTCAGCGTCTTCTACCTCCGAATCCAGCAGCTCCAAGACCGTAGTGAGAAACGGCCTTTAGAGTGGTTGATTTCCCGTTGTAGCCGAACGTCCACTTGTCGACAGCCAAGTTGAGTTTATTTCGTAGTTGCGTGTTGAAAAGGGGTTCGAATTGTTTCAGGTACTTTATTTCAATCAGATACAGCGTGTTACAAAAGCGCAAAGTCTAGCGAGCTTCCTAATCGAAGTTTCTATCGCTAGCTTATTTTTGTTCAGTAGCTTGGGGTCCGCAGACTCAAGTAAAAACTTTCAAAGTAGCTAAGACACGGAAAATAATGTATAAAACACAGCTACAGTAAATTCCTCAATTCAAATGCACAAATAAGTCATAAATGCAACAAATAAACACATCTAGCCGAAACAGTTGCGTTATACTGCGCGTGCATACATTCAAATACTTATGGTAAAGAAATACCAGGTACAAATTGGGCTAATGGAAAAACTATTAATCTTGAGAGGCGCGAAGTCGGCAAACTCGGCCGATTTACTAATTTGGTTCAATTTGTCAGAAAACATTGACGCACATTGGAACTAATATGATAGGGTTTGGAAATTGTAAATAGTGGTGTAAATGTTCCTAATGATGTAAATAGAACAAGGTATATTCAATATAATAATAATCACTTCCTGGAAACGTATGTTGAATAAACAGTAAACTGGGACTTATTTGAGGTAAATGGATATTCTAATTGAGCAGGGTTTATAACATTTCAGCTTGAGCAGGGTACTACCAATTATGCCTATGCAAAGGGCTGAAATAAATACGTATAGCAAATGCTAGTTGCGTGCAGGGCGCTATTTCTCTATTAGGACGCTGGCCTAGATAATTACGCAGCACATAAATATTTACAAGATTTGACTTTGTCAACTTACAAGTAAACCATGTAAATGTATATATAATAATGATCAGAAAATTACGACAAGTTGAATGAGCCTAATTTCATGTTAATACACCTAATAATAACTTATTTGACCTTTTAACCTATATATTCCACATAAACATATCGATTACTCATAAAACACTTTCCTAATTAAATATTCTCCATGGATAAATAATATAGTGCAGGAAATACAATTTGTGTGGTAAATTAATGTAGTGCATGAAATGTAAAAATAGTACAAATAGGTAAATGGACAAATATGAGCCTAATTATCAATTCTCTGTATTTCGTTATCCATCCATTTTGCCACGGTCAGCACACTCCGGGCGGAAGAGTTGCTGCACCCCGTTGTTGCAGCAACGTCACATGCTGGTGGTGGTAGGCGCCAAAGTGATGAGTGGCGTTTCCACAGTCGCCTCGGTGGTGAATGTGGTCGTGCGCGAAGTTGTGGGCGTGCGTGAAGTTGCAGGTCCGGTTGCTGGTGATGCCAATGCCGACCTAGCCTGATGATGAAGTAAGTAGTTGCCCGTGTCGCTTCCTGCGCGTTCACGTGATGTGAATTTGCGGATATCAGGCATGTGAACACTGTCTCTGTTCCTGGCTCTGACTTGTCCCTCATCAGCTGAACTTTCATCTGGCTGAACGTATGCTGATAGTGACTTTGCCATTCTGTCCTTGGTTTCTGCTCTCCTGGCAAATCTGACGGACTGTGTTGAGTTGGATCTGGCTCTCCTCTTGATTGCTGGTCTCAACTCTGTCTTGCGTACTTTTCTCTGTGGATAATTGGTCTCTTTCTGAGTTGATTTCTTGATAGTATATCTGATGGCTCTGAAGCATAACCATATGCATTTGAACGGACACACTATGCATTTCCATATGCATGTGTATACGCATGGTGGAATCACTGGCTTTCCTGTGGCAATTCTCCAATTGTACCACAGGTATCCTGCAGCTACGATTCCAGCTATCAGGATTGTGATTCCCAGCAGCATTGCGATTGTGTTGATGATCACTTGAAAGGGTCCTTTCAGCATTCCTCCCATAAAGTTGGTGTACCCTTTTGACACTCCAGATATATAGTGACCATATGCTTTGCCAATTCCTGCTGCTGTCTGTCCAATTCCAGCTCCAATGCCTTCTATTGAATTTCTGATCACTCTGGGATCCAATGACATGTCTGCTGTATAATCGATCAACTGGTTCTGCACATGCTCCAAATTCTGTAGCCTCTGAATCTGGCCTCTGACATCCATGAAATTGGTTGCTCTGTTGACAATGTTGGTGAACAGATGAGGGGCATCAAACGTGAAGGCCTGCCACTGTCCTTTCCATGTCATTTCAATTGGCATCTCTGTGACATGCACCATTCCATGTGCGGACTTCCACTGTCCATGTTCATTTCTGTACAGGTGCGGTGTGGTGTGGCTGCAGTCCTCTTCTGGTGATTTCTCCACCAAGTCTCTGCTGCCTGGACTCTTCCTGCTGCCTGGAACCACAAGGGCCCGTCTTTGTCCAATCTCATTGGTGTGTACTTGTAACATGTTTCTCCCACTTTTCCTGTCTGATAAATTATGTATGGCTGCACTTCCTTGCATTCCCAAAACATAATTGCTTCTCCAGCCCATTCTGCATGAACATCCTGTCTTCCCAGCATGGCCCGAATCCCCAATGTTGGATCGATGCGGAAAAGCTGAGTCAACATGTCCAGCTGGTTCTTGCGAAGTTGACATAGCTGATGCCATACAATCGCAAATTGTGCCTGAGTCATCTCTCTGACCACATGTTGCAGGAACTGAAACTTGGAGTTGCTGTCGTCCAATCTGGCATACAATGTTCCACTGATTGTTGACTCTCTTGCCTCCACTATCTTTCCTGGCATTGCCCATTCCACAGGCACATCTTCTCTTCTGTCAAACTGGATGAATACACCTCCTTGATCGGTGTAGTATGTGTCTCCCGGAACACATTCTGAGCCAATTGGCCTCTTTGTCTTGTTGCTGTGGGAGTATGCTGCTTGCAATTTTGACACAATAATTGTCTGGCCAGATATTTCTGATTTGAATCTGCCAATTCTCTCATATGCACATTGATGCTTGAAATTCTCCGTATCCCACACGGTGATTCCATAATTGTGGTCTCTGCAATGTCCCATCATGGCTCTACACTGGCTGAAATCTTGCAAGTCGCTGATCACAGTCTTTCCATCAAGTGAAGCCACGGTTCCTTCTTCCATGTAGAAGTTACTGACGACATTTTCTTTGTCATGACAACACCATGAATATTCCACATTCAAGGTTTGATTGGTTGTCCACACTCTGGGTTCCATTTCCACCAAAGGTGTTCCTCTGAACATATTGTGAATTCTTGCATAGTTACAGGCTACCACGCCAACTTGCTGGTATTTCTCAAAATTGCCTGTAATGCTTTTCGCTCCCCAGAAACTGGTGTGTGTGATGATCTCTTTGATTCTGATGTAGCATCTGTATGCTTTCTCTTTCTGTGGAATCTGTCTCTGTGCGTAAAGTGTAACTTTCATTGCCTTGACAAAATTCCTTGGTGGGATATGGCACTGCACTTCTTCAGGAACTGTAAGCACATGTCCATGCCTTCCACTGGTGCAAATCTGATACTTCTGGCTTTGTGAGCTGATCACCTGTTCCACAGGATGATCCTTGATTGCATCCTTGAATCTCTCATAAGTCTGCATTTCTCTGACAGATTTTGGTGGCCATTCTGAAGGCAAAGGCGGCAATCCATGATGCGCTGCCAATGATGGTGGCCTTACTGTCGAGGTTTCTAGAACGTATGTTCTGGAAAATACTTCGCTGTAAGCCTTGCCGGCTTCTCTCAGCGTTGCTGACTCTGACATGCCTGTCAGCATCAACACCATGCACAGCATTCCAATCACCAGACTGCTGGTGGTTGCTGTGGCTTTCCCTGTTGCACTCCTCAGGACTCTATCCAATGCTGAGTTCCTCTGAGCAGGGTTTTGAGCAGGGTTTGGTACAGAGTCTCTGTTCGAGCTCTGATTTCTGACATGTTTCTGGACAATTGCTGAGTCCAGTAAATCCACTTTGACTGTCACTGCTGTCTCTGGGATATCCATTGTCTTTGAATTGATTTCCAGTGGATACAATTGATTGAGTGGTCTGCTGACCACATTTCTGTTGGCAGTTCTGACTTTTGCTGTCCATCAATCTGTCCATCTTTGCTGGGCTCTAACTGCTCGATGCGACCCATCTTCCATGCATCTCTGGGCATGTTCTCTTCATAAATCAGCACAACTTCATTTACTCTGGGTTCTTGAGTCGTTGTCAATCTGCCATGTTTGTGTGTCACCTGAGTCCTTTCCCTCAAGCTAGGAATGTACTCTTGATGCCACAAGTCCCAGAACTTATCCAAAGTTTGCTGGGTTGTCTCCCAATATTTCTGTAGTTTTGTTGCATTATCCATTTTGGGCACAAATTCTCCATCTTTGTCTGCATCAAACTGTGGTGCTCCAATCTGACCTTCCCCTGTCAGGAAGTCTTTCGGCGTCAGCACTCTGAGACTCTTCACATCACCATAGATGTAAGAAATCGGCCTGCTGTTGATCACTGCCTCAACTTCTGGCAGAAGTGTCAACAATTCTTGCAGGGTTAACATTCTGTGCCCCACAGCTGCCTTGAAATGTTTCTTGGTGATGCCCACCATTCTCTCATAGACTCCTCCTTGCCATGGTGCCATAGGAGTAGTCATGTTCCACTGGATTTGTTGCTGTGAGCAGTATGTCTGTACTGCTCCACTTTTGACCATTTCTGACCATTCTTTTCCAGTATTAATGGCCTTGTCAGTGTTTGCGCTGAGCACCTTTTCTGTCAACTTGAATTGCGTCGCATTGTCTGAAATCACTGCCTCAGGCTTTCCACGCCTGGCGATGAATCTCCTGACTGCGTTCAGGAATTCCTGTGCTGTCATGTCCAGCACACTTTCCAGGTGAACTGCACGTGTCACCATGCATGTGAACAAACAGATCCACATCTTCCTGTGATCTTTATCCACTTTGTACCAAACTGGTCCCAAATAATCCAAGCCCGTGTACTGGAACGGTCTGGCTCTCTGAACTCTGGTTTCTGGTAAATCTGGCATTGGTGGAAGCTGGTACGGCTTCGCTCCCAATTTCTTACAGGTTGGGCAGGTTCTGGTCACATTGTAGATCACCCGTCTGCCCTGTGTAATCCAGTACTTTTGTCTGATCGCTGCCAATGTGTGTTGCACTCCTGCGTGCATCAACTTCTCATGCTGGTCTCTGACGATCAGCTGAGTCACTGTAGCCATTGCTGGCAACAGTATGAGTGGCACTGTGACCTCCTGTGGGTCTGTATGCTCCATTCTGCCGTGGCACTTCAGGATTCCATCCTGATGCATTTGCACATTGAGCCATTTGATCAACTGCTGGTCTGCAGCTGTTTTCTTGCTATTCTGGCTGCCTTTGCTGTGGCCTGTTGCCAGAATCTCTGCCACTCCTTTGTAATGATTCTGTTGTGTCACTTTGATCCAGTATTTCAACACAATCTTTCTTTCTTCAATACTGATAATTCCCTGTGGTTTCATTGTACCACAGATACTTTCCATGATTTCTGACAGTATATTCTGACTGTCATTTCTGTTGCGCTTTTTGCGCATTTGTCGCACAAATCTCATCACGTATACTGTTGCATCCAGTAATTTTGTCAGTGATGAGAATCTCTGAATCTCAATTCCCAATGGATTGCTTTGTTTGCTTTCATCAGCTTGCTCATTGCTGGCATCTGGGTCACTGACCACTTGCTGTGTGGCGCCCAGGTAAATTGGACTGGCTTTTGGGAACTTGAGCTCTTCTCTCTTGATTTCTGCCATTACTTCTGGCGTGACTGGCTCCACTTTCGGCTCTGGCCATTCTCCAGTCATTAGCCATTCTGGTCCCTTCCACCACAGGTTACTGCCTTCCAACTCTGACATATTCATGCCTCTTGTGGCCATGTCAGCTGGGTTTTCCAGTCCTGCGATGTGTCTGATGTGCATGTTCTCTGTCTCACTCTGAATTTTCCGGATTTCATCCAATCTGTTCTTGACAAAACATGCCAGTGGCTTTGCTGTTGTTAGCCACTTCAGACAACAGGTTGAATCTGACCATACAACTGTCTGACTGAATTTGATGTCCTTGAGCTCTCTGTGAATAAACTTTGACATTCTGCTGCCGATCAACATTGCTAACAATTCCAGCCGTGGAATTGTCACTTCTGGTTTCTTTGGAGCTAGTCTCAATCTGGCGTACAGCAGGCTTGACGTGCCACTGTCATTTTCTGTTTTCTGGCATATGTATGCCGCTGCGCTGTATGCCATTGCTGAGGCATCAACGAAAATATGCAGTTGTGCATCTGCACCACTCTGATAATTCAAATTTCTGTTGAACTTGATCTGTCCAACTTTGAGCAACTCTGTCTCCAATTGCTGCCAAGTTGCTGTCTGTTCCTCAGACAGGGGAGTATCCCACTCTTTGGCACTTGGTCCTGAATGCCATAACATCTGCAAAAATCTCTTTGCTGGCAGTAGGACGGGACTGACGAGTCCCATTGGATCAAAACATCCCGCAGTCACCTTTGCAACTGTCCTTTTCATGGGAAGTTTGATTTTCTGGTCAGTTTCTGATAATTGTGATTGCTGAACTGTCTTTGGCGTTTTCAGCCACATCTGGTTGCTTTCTGTGTCCCATTTCATTCCTAGGACTGTTGTGACATTTTCCTTGGCCACATCCGACTCTGCTAATTGGCAAGTAAAACTCTTATTATTGCTGTTCCACTCTCTCAAATTCATCTGTGCCTCTGTGAACAGCACTTTGGATTCCTGGTACAATTCAATTGCTTTCTGCTCTGTGTCCACACTGAGGATCAAATTATCCACATACAGATTTTCATCGATCAATTTTGCATTCTCTGTGCCAGCTTGATTCAGGTGGTATCTGACTGTCAGCGCCAGCAGCGCTGGGCTGCAGATTATTCCAAATGGCACTCTGGCAAATCTGTAAATCTGAATGTTGTCCTCCATAGATGGTTTCGTGGGATCCTTGTACCACAGAAATCTTGTCACATCTCTGTCACTGTCCTGCAGACTAATCTGCAGAAACGCTTTCTCTATGTCTGCGACCAGTGCGATTCCATGCAACCGGAATCGCATCAGCATCCCTACCAGCTGTGGTAGTATCACTGGACCGCGGTACATGCACTCATTCAAGCTTGGCATGCCTGGCGGTTTCGCTGAGGCATCATATACCTCTCTGACCTTTGTGGTAGTTTTCTCTGGCGTTATCACTGGTTGATGAGGCAAAATATGGAATTTTCTGCCATCCATAATATCCTCTTGGACTTTCTCAATCACTCCTTGCTCCTCTTGTGCTTTCATGATTGCCTGAATCTTCTCCAGTAATTCTGGGTCTCTCTTGAGCCTGTTGGTTAGGTACCTGAACCTCTTGAACGCCATTGCTTTGTTGTCTGGGAGTTCATGCAAATTTGGCTTGTACATGAACTTTACAGAGTATCGTCCATCTGGGTTTCTCTGTACACTCTCATTAAATTGCTTTATGGCCTCATCATCCTCGACGAGGTCTGGCTGGTCCATTATGCCAATGGTATCCAGTCTGTCCATATCTTTGACATTCGGTACAGGAGCAATTGACAACGGTGCTTCCTCGTACCACTTTTCTCTCTGAATTTGATGCACAATTGTGTTGACCACCACCGGATATGCGCCATCCGTGGTCCATTGATTTCTGTTGCTCGTCAGCTGCCCACCTCCCATCAGTAATCCCAATTCTGATGGAATTACATACAATCCTGACGGAAGTCTGCTGGTGCTGGTGTTTCTGGACATCAAGTCCCAGAAATAATTCAAGCCCACTATAATGTCTGGCTTGAACTTGCACTCTGTCCCCTTTTCCTTGGGAATTCTGTCTGCAAAGTAACTCTCATCTGGGAAGTACTTCTGCAGATACTTTTCATCCTGTTCTGATACAGGCACTTTGATCTGTTCTGTGGTCAACGTCGGGACCACATCTGCCACCATATCAACTTTCTGGCCATTTCTGAGCCACATTCTGAATTCCACTTGCTGTACTACTTTATAGTGCGGCTTTTCATTTCCGAATGTGTACACCTGGATGTGGTGTTCACCTGTACTCTTCAAATTGAGCTTCTTGGCCACTTTTTCTGACATGTACGTTCCCTGGGATCCTGTGTCCAGGAACGCGTGAATCTGTAGTGGTGGCTGTTCAGGCTCCATCTCTGTATCCATTTCTGAAGCCTCAATCACTGTTCTGGCTGTCATCAACATTGACATATTCCTGTTTACTGACAGGTTCACTGACGTATTCTGTTGCTTTTTATTTGGTTCTGTAACCACTGTGCTGGATATGGTTTCTGTCTCTACCATTTCTGGTCCAGCTTCTTCCACAGTGACACAATTCACTGTGGCCTTTCTCTGTTGGCTCTGTGCTGGTCGACCGGCCGTTGGCACAGACTTTCTGCCATTGTTTGCTGATTGCTGGCCATTCTGTTGACCATTTGCTCTGAATGCTGGAATTTGCCGTCCAGCGTTTCCATTGCCATTGTCACCAAATTTCTCTGGGCAAACTGCCGTGTGGTGCCTATTGGATTTGCAATAGAAACAATTTCTCGTAAATTGACACTGAGCCATATGATGCCCTTTCTGCAGGCATCTCAGGCATCGCTCTGCCTGACAAAATCATTCTCCTTTCTCTGGCAGTTTTGAACTTTGGACACTTATCATTGAAGTGTAATTGCTGTGTGTCGTTGCAGAACACACACGGCCTCCCAGGATTCATAAACCCAGCCTGTGGTGCACTCTGACCATTCTGGATCACAGACATGCTCCCTGTGCTGGTCCTTGGGTTCTCTGGCCCTCTGAATCGATTCCCATTGCCTTGGAACCGATTATTGAATTGCTGTGCGCGCGGATTATTCCCAAATCCCTGGCGCAATTGCTGAACTGGTGCCTCAGTTTGCTGTGCATGCTGTACAGCCTCACTGAGCGCTAGCTGCTTGCCAAACAGCTTTCTGAATTTCTCCACCGTCAAGGCTTCCTCAGTTCCCTGTTCCTTCTGGATTTCTCTGAGAACCTCGGGTGGCACTTTCTGTTGCAGCTGGCTCAACAGCATTGGATGCTCCACTGATTCCCCCAGTGACTCCAACTGCTGGAGCAGCCTTTCAATTGCATCAAACAAAATCCTCATGTCCTGACAAGTATTCCTGGCCTGTCGCAGCTTCATGATATTGCTCATCAGTGTGTTTCTGACCACTACTGGCTGGTCATATCTCTTCTTGAGCATTGCAATTGCAGGTGCATAATTTTCTGCGGTCACACTCAATCCGCTGATCATGCCGAATGCTGAGCCCTTCAGCAAGCTTCTCAAATATGAAAACTTAGAAATGTCCTCCAAATCTGCCCAATTGTGAATGTGGGATTCAAACATTTGCCACCATGATCGAAATTTGACAATTTCCCCAGTAAACTGTTCAACTTCCAGTTTCTGTAATTTGATGCTCTTTGCTGTGGTTGCATTGGTTGAACTGGCTCCCTGAGCAGCTCCCTGAGCTGTCAAAGCCATCTGGGCAGCCATCTGCTGTATGAATGCTGTATTGACTTCATACATGGTATTTCCGCTCTGTTGCTGGATCATGTCTTGCAACTCTTCGATGTACACATTCATGGCTGCAACTTTCTGTGTCACCAAGTCTGACATATTTGCATATTCCTCATATGAGTCTTGGTATATCTTCTGTTCTTGTTCCATCTGGTCGGGTTCGTCAATGTCCTTGATGAGATCCCTCCATGCATCAAATTGAGTTCTTACTGCAGTCATTGCACTTTCCAATTTTGCACCCTCCTGTTTGATAGATGCAATCACTCTTCTCATTTCTGTTCTCTTCTCTTCCTTTGATGCTCCCGCAAATATCTCTGGATCATATTTGGCATATTCTCTTGCCAATCTGCTGTCCACCCTGTGCTTTGCTGGCCCCAGGGTCTTTCTGATGTGACCCGTTGGTGAAACCATTTTTGCTGATGAATTTTCCTTCACTGTTTTCCTTTATAGTGCGTCTCCTGTGACGCCTGTGACGCTTCTCTGCGTCTTTCTATGCAGTGCTCTGTGCACCACGGATTTGTTGTGCTACGCACAATACCAATGCAGTCCTACAGGCCCCTGGCGTGTTCTCACGCATTGACCTTTACTGCACTGGCACCAGGTGTGTTCCTAAAGCCCCTGACGTGATTGTTTACACGCGTTGACTTCAACACACCGGTCAAATCCACCTGGACAATAAACAATTTATTTGCCCAGCAGTGTGCACCCAAAGAGGGTCTGTCCACACTCTTTCTGAGCGCTCTGGCGCTCTTTCTGGCACGCCTGTGTGCCCCGTGACCACACCTGCCACTTGCTTCCTGAGCGGCTCCTGTGCCGCTGTGCGCAGTGCTGCGCTTGCCGTGTCGCCTGTGACACGTTTCTGTGCACTCTGGTGCACCTTCTGATTCTGGGCAGTGTTTCTGTACACTGCTCTGCAATTGCGCCTGTGCAATGCAGAATTCTGGCACTTTAGTGCTGTCTGATCTGATGGTACCGAGCAGGCACAGCGTGTATATTTGATGGGAGCTCCGCAAAGCCCCTACACGCTACCAAGTATCCTAATACTTGGTTTTCAAATCCACTCTCTGTCTGCTACAGCCCTCTGTCAGCTACAGCCCTTTGTACACTGATACCCCTACTTTTGCACTTCCGAGGTATGAGTCCACTCTTACCCAGTGGAGCGAGGGACCTCCGTGAATGCCCAAAAAACAGCCCTTTGACTAGCGTGGCTCTGTGGCGATCCTGTCTCCGTCAGGTCACCCTCCCTCGGCATAGGAAGGACGTGTGATCGGTCACTGGCGTCCGGATGTCCAGGAGCGTCCAGCAAAAGTTTGACCACTGTCCGACAATGACTCCTTGTCAAATGCCGGTGCCGCCCAGCATCTAGCACCTTGCCAAAACACTGGTGAAAGCTGCCTGAAATCCTGACAGATTTGTCAGAACTCCAGTGTCCTCCACGCGTAAGCGTAGAACCGCTCCCAGGATGTAGACAGGAGTGCCGTGACTTTGGCACAATGCGGTCTGCAAATCAACAGCCAACGCTCAGCCAAGGCCAATTGATGTTCAGCAGGACTTTTGAAGTTCTGCCAGCTGACGCATAATGTTCGTTCCGGCTTGGTGATAGCACAATGTCATGCAATCACCCTGCTCGCTGCGCCATGTGATGAAGCCACCGAAGTCAGCGTCTTCTACCTCCGAATCCAGCAGCTCCAAGACCGTAGTGAGAAACATCCTTTAGAGTGGTTGATTTCCCGTTGTAGCCAAACGTCCACTTGTCGACAGCCAAGTTGAGTTTATTTCGTAGTTGCGTGTTGAAAAGGGGTTCGAATTGTTTCAGGTACTTTATTTCGATCAGATACAGCGTGTTACAAAAGCGCAAAGTCTAGCGAGCTTCCTAATCGACGTTTCTATCGCTAGCTTATTTTCGTTCAGTAGCTTGGGGTCCGCAGACTCAAGTAAAAACTTTCAAAGTAGCTAAGACACGGAAAATAATGTATAAAACACAGCTACAGTTGTGCTGACCGTGGCAAAATGAATGGATAAGGAAATACAGAGAATTGATAATTAGGCTCATATTCGTACATTTACTTATTTGCACTGTTTTACCTTTCATGCACTATATTTATTTAACACGCAATTCATATTTCCTGCACTATATTATTTATCCATGGAGAATATTCAATTAAGAAAGTGTCTTATAAGTTGTTGATATGTTTATGTGGAATATTTGGGTTAAAAGGTCAAATAAGTTATTATTAGGTGTATTAATATAAAATTAGGTTCATTCAACTCTCCGTAATTTTCTGATCATTATTATATATACATTTACATAGTTTACTTGCAAGTTGATAAAGTCAAATCTTGTAAATATTTATGTGCTGCGTAATTATCTAGGCCAGCGTCCTAACAGAGAAATAGCGCCCTGTATGTAACTAGCATTTACTGTACATGTTTATTAGAGCCCTTCGCGTAGGCATATTTAGCATAACCCTGCTCACTACTCATATTATATTGATATTTATAATACCCTGTTCAAGCTGAATATATTATAGACCCTGCTCAATTACAATACCCATTTACTCCAAATAAGTCTCAATTTGTTAATTATGAAATATACGTTTTCAGGAAGTGATTATTATTGTTGTGTTGAATATACCATGTTCTACTTGTGTCATTAGGAACATTTGCACCACTATTTATAATTTCCCAACCTTATCATATTAGTTCCAATGTGCGTCAATGTTTTCTGACAAATTGAAGCAAATTAGTAAATCGGCCGAGTTTGCCAACTTCGCGCCTCTCAAGATTAATAGTTTTTCCATCAGCCCAATTTGTACCTGGTATTTCCTTACCATAAGTATTTGAATGTATGCACGCATAAAATAAGCCAACTGTTTCAACTAAATGTGTCTTATTATTGCATTTATGTCTTATTTGTGCATTTGAATTTAGGAATTTACTGTAGCTGTGTTTTATACATTATTTTCCGTGTCTTAGCTACTTTGGAAGTTTTTACTTCAGTCTGCGGACCCCAAGCTACTGAACGAAAATAAGCTAGCGATAGAAACTTTGATTAGGAAGCTTGCTAGACTTTGCACTTTTGTAACACGCTGTATCTGATCGAAATAAAGTACCTGAAACAATTCGAACCCCCTTTTCAACACACAACTACGAAATAAACTCAACTTGGCTGTCGACAAGTGGACGTTCGGCTACAACGGGAAATCAACCACTCTAAAGGCCGTTTCTCACTACGGTCTTGGAGTTGCAGGATTTGGTGGTAGAAGACGCTGACTTCGGTGGCTTCATCACATGGCGCAGCGAGCAGGGTGATTGCATGACATTGTGCTATCACCAAGCCGGAATGAACATTGTGCGGCAGTTGGCAGAACTTCAAAAGTCCTGCTGAACATCAATTGGCCTTGGCTGAGCGTTGGCTGTTGATTTGCAGACAGCATTGTGCCAAAGTCACGGCACTCCTGTCTACATCTTGGGAGCGGTTCTATGCTCACGCGCGGAGGACACTGGAGTTCTGACAGACCTGTCAGGATTTCAGGCAGCTTTCACCAGTGTTCTGGCAAGGTGCTAGACGCTGGGCGGCACTGGCATTTGACAAGGAGTCATTGTCAGACGGTGGGCAAACTTTTACTGGACGTTCCTGGACATCCGGACGCCAGTGACCACTCGCATGTCCTTCCTATGCCAAGGGAGGGTGACCTGACGGAGACAGGATCGCCACAGAGCCACGCTAGTCAAAGGGCTGTTTTTTGGGCATTCGCGGAGGTCCCTCGCTCCACTGGGTAAGAGTGGACTCATACCTAGGAAGTGCAAAAGTAGGGGTATCAGTGTACAAAGGGCTGTAGCTGACAGAGGGCTGTAGCTGACAGAGAGTGGATTTGAAAACCAAGTATTAGGATACTTGGTAGCGTGTAGGGGCTTTGCGGAGCTCCCATCAAATATACACGCTGTGCCTGCTCGGTACAATCAGATCAGACAGCACAAAAGTGCCAGAATTCTGCATTGCACAAGCACAATTGCAGAGCAGTGTGCAGAAACACTGCCCAGAATCAGAAAGTGCACCAGAGTGCACAGAAACGTGTCACAGGCGACACAGCAAGCGCAGCAGTGTGCACAGCGGCACAGGAGCCACTCAGGAAGCAAGTGGCCGGCGTGGTCACGGGGCACACAGGCGTGCCAGAAAGAGCGCCAGAGCTCTCAGAAAGAGTGTGAACGGACCCTCTTTGGGCGCACACTGCTGGGCAAATAACTGATTTATTGTCCAGGTGGATTCGACCGGTGTGTTGAAGTCAACGTGTGTAAACAATCACGTCAGGGGCTTTAGGAACACACCTGGTGCCAGTGCAGTAAAGGTCAATGTGTGAGAACACGTCAGGGGCCTGTAGGACTGCATTGGTATTGTGCATGGCACAACAAATCCGTGGTGCACAGAGCACTACACAGAAAGACGCAGAGAAGCGTCACAGGCGTCACAGGAGACGCACTATAAAGAAAATCAGTGAAGGAAAATTCATCAGCAAGAATGGTTTCACCAACGGGTCACATCAGAAAGACCCTTGGGCCAGCAAAGCACAGGGTGGACAGCAGATTGGCAAGAGAATATGCCAAATATGACCCAGAAATATTTGCGGGAGCATCAAAGGAGGAGAAGAGAACAGAAATGAGAAGAGTGATTGCATCTATCAAACAGGAGGGTGCAAAATTGGAGAGTGCAATGACTGCTGTGAGAACTCAATTTGATGCATGGAGGGATGTCGTCAAGGACATTGACGAACCCGACCAGATGGAACAAGAACAGAAGATATACCAAGACTCATATGAGGAATATGCAAATATGTCAGACTTGGTGACACAGAAAGTTGCAGCCATGAATGTGTACATCAAAGAGTTGCAAGACATGATCCAGCAACAGAGCGGAAATACCATGTATGAAGTCAATACAGCATTCATACAGCAGATGGCTGCCCAGATGGCTTTGACAGCTCAGGGAGCTGCTCAGGGAGCCAGTTCAACCAATGCAACCACAGCAAAGAGCATCAAATTGCAAAAACTGGAAGTGGAACAGTTTACTGGGGAAATTGTCAAATTTTGATCATGGTGGCAAATGTTCGAATCCCACATTCACAATCGGGCAGATTTGGAGGACATTTCCAAGTTCTCATATTTGAGAAGCTTGCTGAAGGGCTCAGCATTCGGCATGATCAGCGGATTGAGTGTGACCGCAGAAAATTATGCACCCGCAATTGCAATGCTCAAGAAGAGATATGATCAGCCAGTAGTGGTCAGAAACACGCTGATGAGCAATATCATGAAGCTGCGACAGGCCAGGAATACCTGTCAGGACATGAGGATTTTGTTTGATGCAATTGAATGGCTGGTTCAGCAGTTGGAGTCACTGGGGGAATCAGTGGAGCATCCAATGCTGTTGAGCCAGCTGCAACAGAAAGTACCACCCGAGGTTCTCAGAGAAATCCAGAAGGAACAGGGAACTGAGGAAGCCTTGAAGGTGGAAAAATTCAGAAAGCTGTTCGGCCAGCAGCTAGCGCTCAGTGAGGCTGTACAGCACGCACAGCAAACTGAGGCTCCAGTGCAGCAATCGCGCCAGGGATTTGGGAATAATCCCCGCGCACAGCAATTTAATAATCGATTCCAAGGCAATGGGAACCGATTCAGAGGGCCAGAGAACCCAAGGACCAGCACAGGGAGCATGTCTGTGATCCAGAATGGTCAGAGTGCACCACAGGCTGGATTTATGAATCCTGGGAGGCTGTGTGTGTTCTGCAATGACACACAGCAATTACACTTCAATGATAAGTGTCCAAAGTTCAAAACTGCCAGAGAAAGGAGAATGATTTTGTCAAAGGCAGAGCGATGCCTGAGATGCCTGCAGAAAGGGCATTACATGAATCAGTGTCAATTCACGAGAAATTGTTTCTATTGCAAGTCCAATAGACACCACACTGCAGTGTGCCCAGAGAAATTTAGTGACAATGGCAATGGAAACGCTGGACGACAAATTCCAGCATTCAGAGCAAATGGTCAACAGAATGGCCAACAGTCAGCAAACAATGGCAGAAAGTCTGTGCCGACGGTCGGTCGACCAGCACAGAGCCAACAGAGAAAGGCCACAGTGAATTGTGTCACTGTGGAAGAAGCTGGACCAGAAATGGTAGAGACAGAGACCATATCCAGCACAGTGGTTACAGAACCAAATGCAAAGCAACAGAATACGTCAGTGAACCTGTCAGTAAACAGGAATATGTCAATGTTGATGACAGCCAGAACCGTGATTGAGGCTTCAGAAATGGATACAGAAATGGAGCCTGAACAGCCACCATTACAGATTCAAGCGTTCCTGGACACAGGATCCCAGGGAACGTACATGTCAGAGAAAGTGGCCAAGAAACTCAATTTGAAGAGTACAGGTGAACACCACATCCAGGTGTACACATTCGGAAATGAAAAGCCACACTATAAAGTAGTACAGCAAGTGGAATTCAGAATGCGGCTTAGAAATGGCCAGAAAGTTGATATGGTGGCTGATGTGGTCCCGACGTTGACCACAGAACAGATCAAAGTGCCTGTATCAGAACAGGACGAAAAGTATCTGCAGAAGTACTTCCCAGATGAGAGTTACTTCGCAGACAGAATTCCCAAGGAAAAAGGGACAGAGTGCAAGTTCAAGCCAGACATTATAGTGGGCTCGAATTATTTCTGGGACTTGATGTCCAGAAACACCAGCACCACCAGACTTCCGTCAGGATTGTATGTGATTCCATCAGAATTGGGATTACTGATGGGAGGTGGGCAGCTGACGAGCGACAGAAATCAATGGACCACGGATGGCGCATATCCGGTGGTGGTCAACACAATTGTGCATCAAATTCAGAGAGAAAAGTGGTACGAGGAAGCACCGTTGTCAATTGCTCCTGTACCGAATGTCAAAGATATGGACAGACTGGATACCATTGGCATAATGGACCAACCAGACCTTGTCGAGGATGATGAGGCCATCAAGCAATTCAATGAGAGTGGACAGAGAAACCCAGATGGACGGTACTCTGTAAAGTTCATGTACAAGCCAAATTTGCATGAACTCCCAGATAACAAAGCAATGGCGTTCAAGAGGTTCAGATACCTCACCAACAGGCTCAAGAGAGACCCAGAATTACTGGAGAAAGTTCAGACAATCATGAAAGCACAAGAGGAGCAAGGGGTAATTGAGAAAGTGCAAGAGGATATTATGGATGGCAGAAAGTTCCATATTTTGCCTCATCAACCAGTGATAACGCCAGAGAAAACTACCACAAAGGTCAGAGAGGTATATGATGCCTCAGCGAAACCGCCAGGCATGCCAAGCTTGAATGAGTGCATGTACCGCAGTCCAGTGATACTACCACAGCTGGTAGGGATGCTGATGCGATTCTGGTTGCATGGAATCGCCCTGGTCGCAGACATAGAGAAAGCGTTTCTGCAGATTAGTCTGCAGGACAGTGACAGAGATGTGACAAGATTTCTGTGGTACAAGGATCCCACGAAACCATCCATGGAGGACAACATTCAGATTTACAGATTTGCCAGAGTACCATTTGGTATAATCTGCAGCCCAGCGCTGCTGGCGCTGACAGTCAGATACCACCTGAATCAAACTGGCACAGAAAATGCAAAATTGATCGATGAAAATCTGTATGTGGATAATTTGATCCTCAGTGTGGACACAGAGCAGAAAGCAATCGAATTGTACCAGGAATCCAAAGTGCTGTTCACAGAGGCACAGATGAATCTGAGAGAATGGAACAGCAACAATAAGAGCTTTACTTGGCAATTGGCAGAGTCAGATGTAGCCAAGGAAATTGTCACAACAGTCTTAGGAATGAAATGGGACACAGAAAGCGACCAGATGTGGCTGAAAACGCCAAAGACAGTCCAGCAATCACAATTATCAGAAACTGACCAGAAAATCAAACTTCCCACGAAAAGGACAGTTGCAAAGGTAACTGCGGGATGTTTTGATCCAATGGGACTCGTCAGTCCTGTCCTACTGCCAGCAAAGAGATTTTTGCAGACATTATGGCATTCAGGACCAAGTGCCAAAGAGTGGGATACTCCCCTGTCTGAGGAACAGACAGCAATTTGGCAGCAATTAGAGACAGAATTGCTCAAAGTTGGACAGATCAAGTTCAACAGAAATTTGAATTATCAGAGTGGTGCAGATGCACAACTGCACATTTTCGTTGATGCCTCAGCAATGGCATACAGCGTGTGCTGACCGTGGCAAAATCGATGGATAAAGAAATACAGAGAATTGATAATTAGGCTCATATTTGCACATTTACTTATTTGCACTATTTTACATTTATGCACCATATTAATTTACCACGCAAATTGTATTTTCTGCACTATATTATTTACCCATGGAGAATATTCGATTAGGAATGTGTTCTATAAGTTATTGATAGGTTTATGTGGAATGTTTAGGTTAAAAGGTCAAATAAGTTATTATTAGGTGTATTAATATGAAATTAGGCTCATTCAACTCGCCGTAATTTTCTGATCATTATTATATATACATTTACATGGTTTACATGCAATTTGGGAAAGTCAAAAGTTGTAAATATTTATGTGCCACGTATTTATCTAGGCCAGCGTCCTAATAGAGAAATAGTGCCCTGTGTGTAACTAGCATTTACTGTATGTATTTACGAAGCCCTTCGCGTAGGCATAATTATTGTAACCCTGCTCACAACTTATATTTATATTTACTTGATATTTATGATACCCTGCTCAAGAATATATTACAAACCCTGCTCAATTATTATACCCATTTACTTGAATAAGTCCCAATTTATCCATTATGAAATATACGTTTCCAGGAAGTGATTATTATTATTGTATCAAATATACCCTGCTCTATTTACGTCATTAGGAACATTTACACTACTATTTACAGTTTTCGAACCCTATTTTATTAGTTCCAATGTGCGTCAATGTTTTCTGACAAATTGAAGCAAATTAGTAAATCGGCCAAGTTTGCCGACTTCGCGCCTCTCAAGATTAATAGTTTTTCCATTAGCCCAATTTGTACCTGGTATTTCTTTACCATAAGTATTTGAATGTATGCACGCGCAGTATAAAGCAACTGTTTCGGCTAGATGTATTTATTTGTTGCATTTATGTCTTATTTGTGCATTTGTATTAGGAAATTACTGTAGCTGTTTTTCTATACATGATTTCCGTGTCTTAGCTACTTTAGAAGTTTTTACTTCAGTCTTCTGACCCAAACCAAGTCTGCAGTCTGCGGACCCACCCCAAGTGAACAAAATAAGCTAGCGATAGAAACTTCGACTAGGAAGCTCGCTAGGCTTTGCGCTTTTGTAACACGCTGTATCTGATCGAAATAAAGTACCTGAAACAATCTTGAAACCCCTTTTCAATACGCAACCACGAAATAAACTCAACTTGGCTGTCGACAAGTGGACGTTCGGCAACAACGGGAAATCAACCACTCTAAAGGCCGTTTCTCATTACGGTCTTGAAGCAGCCGGATTCGGTGGTAGAAGACGCTGACTTCGGTGGCTTCATCACATGGCGCAGCGAGCAGGGTGATTGCATGACATTGTGCTATCACCAAGCCGGAACGGACATTGTGCGGCAGTTGGCAGAACTTCAAAAGTCCTGCTGAACATCAATTGGCCTTGGCTGAGCGTTGGCTGTTGATTTGCAGACAGCATTGTGCCAAAGTCACGGCACTCCTGTCTACATCCTGGGAGCGGTTCTACGCTCACGCGCGGAGGACACTGGAGTTCTGACAAGCCTGTCAGGATTTCAGGCAGCTTTCACCAGTGTTCTGGCAAGGTGCTAGACGCTGGGCGGCACCGGCATTTGACAAGGAGTCATTGTCGGACGGTGGTCAAACTTTCGCTGGACGCTCCTGGACATCTGGACTCCAGTGACCGCTCGCACGTCCTTCCTATGCCAAGGGAGGGTGACCTGACGGAGACAGGATCGCCACAGAGCCACGCTAGTCAAAGGGCTGTTTTTTGGGCATTCGCGGAGGTCCCTCGCTCCACTGGGTAAGAGTGGACTCATACCTCGGAAGTGCAAAAGTAGGGGTATCAGTGTACAAAGGGCTGTAGCTGACAGAGGGCTGTAGCTGACAGAGAGTGGATTTGAAAACCAAGTATTAGGATACTTGGTAGCGTGTAGGGGCTTTGCGGAGCTCCCATCAAATATACACGCTGTGCCTGCTCGGTACCATCAGATCAGACAGCATAAAAGTGCCAGAATTCTGCATTGCACAGGCGCAATTGCAGAGCAGTGTACAGAAACACTGCCCAGAATCAGAAAGTGCACCAGAGTGCACAGAAACGTGTCACAGGCGACACGGCAAGCGCAGCACTGCGCACAGCGGCACAGGAGCCGCTCAGGAAAGCAAGTGGCCGGCGTGGTCACAAGGCACACAGGCGTGCCAGAAAGAGCGCCAGAGCGCTCAGAAAGAGTGTGTACGGACCCTCCTTGGGCGCACACTGCTGGGCAAATAAATTGTTTATTGTCCAGGTGGATTTGACCGGTGTGTTGAAGTCAACGCGTGTAAACAATCACGTCAGGGGCTTTAGGAACACACCTGGTGCCAGTGCAGTAAAGGTCAACGCGTGAAAACACGTCAGGGGCCTGTAGGACTGCATTGGTATTGTGCGTGGCACAACAAATCCGTGGTGCACAGAGCACTACACAGAAAGACGCAGAGAAGCGTCCCAAGCGTCACAGGCGACGCACTATAAAGAGAATCAGTGAAAGAAAATTCATCAGAAAAAATGGTTTCGCCAACGGGTCACATCAGAAAGACCCTGGGGCCAGCAAAGCACAGGGTGGAAAGTAGATTGGCAAGAGAATTTGCCAAGTATGACCCGGAGTTATTTGCGGGAGCAACAAAGGAAGAAAAGAGAACAGAAATGAGAAGAGTGATTGCATCTGTCAAACAGGAGGGTGCAAAATTGGAAAGTGCAATGAATGCAGTGAAAACTCAATTTGACGCATGGAGGGACATTGTCAAGGACATTGACGAACCCGACCAGATGGAACAAGAACAGAAGATATACCAAGACTCATATGAAGAATATGCAAATATGTCAGACTTGGTGACACAGAAAGTAGTAGCCATGAATGTGTACATCGAAGAGTTGCAAGACATGATCCAGCAACAGAGCGGAAATACTATGTATGAAGTCAATACAGCATTCATACAGCAGATGGCTGCCCAGATGGCTCTGACAGCTCAGGGAGCTGCTCCAGGGGCCAGTTCAACCAATGCAACCACAGCAAAAAGCGTCAAATTGCAGAAACTGGAAGTTGAACAGTTTACTGGGGAAATTGTCAAATTTCGATCATGGTGGCAAATGTTCGAATCCCACATCCACAATCGGACAGATTTGGAGGACATTTCCAAGTTTTCATACTTGAGGAGCTTGCTGAAAGGCTCAGCATTTGGCATGATCAGTGGATTGAGTGTGACCGCAGAGAATTATGCACCCGCAATTGCAATGCTCAAGAAGAGATATGACCAGCCAGTTGTGGTCAGAAACACGCTGATGAATAATATCATGAAGTTGCGACAGGCCAGGAATACCTGTCAGGATATGAGAATTTTGTTTGATGCAATTGAAAGGCTGCTCCAGCAGTTGGAGTCACTGGGTGAATCAGTGGAACATCCAATGCTGTTGAGCCAGCTGCAACAGAAAGTGCCACCCGAGGTTCTCAGAGAAATCCAGAAGGAACAGGGAACTGAGGAAGCCTTGACGGTGGAAAAGTTCAGAGAGCTGTTTGGCAAGCAGCTAGCGCTCAGTGAGGCTGTACAGCACGCACAGCAAACTGAGGCACCAGTTCAGCAATCGCGCCAGGGATTTGGGAATAATCCCCGCGCACAGCAATTCAATAATCGGTTTCAAGGCAATGGGAACCGATTCAGAGGGCCAGAGAACCCAAGGACCAGCACAGGGAGCATGTCTGTGATCCAGAATGGACAGAGTGCACCACAGGCTGGATTTATGAATCCTGGGAGGCCGTGTGTGTTCTGCAATGACACACAGCAATTACACTTTAATGATAAGTGTCCAAAGTTCAAAACTGCCAGAGAAAGGAGAGTGGTTTTGTCAAAGGCAGAGCGATGCCTGAGATGCCTGCAGAAAGGACATTACATGAATCAATGTCAATTTACGAGAAGTTGTTTCTATTGCAAATCCAATAGGCACCACACTGCGGTGTGCCCAGAGAAATTTGGTGACAATGGCAATGGAAACGCTGGACGGCAAATTCCAGCATTCAAAGCAAGTGGTCAACAGAGTGGCCAGCAATCAGCAAACAATAGCAGAAAGTCTGTGCCGACGGCCGGTCGACCAGCACAGAGTCAACAGAGAAAGGCCACAGTGAATTGTGTCACTGTGGAAGAAGCTGGACCAGAAATGGTAGAGACAGAAACCATATCCAGCACTGTGGTTACAGAACCAAATACAAAGCAACAGAATACGTCAGTGAACTTGTCAGTAAACAAGAACATGTCAATGTTGATGACAGCCAGAACCGTGATTGAGGCTTCAGAAATGGATACAGAGATGGAGCCTGAACAGCCACCACTACAGATTCAAGCGTTCCTGGACACAGGATCCCAGGGAACATACATGTCAGAGAAAGTGGCCAAGAAACTCAATTTGAAGAGTACAGGTGAACACCACATCCAGGTGTACACTTTCGGAAATGAAAAACCACACTATAAAGTGGTACAGCAAGTGGAATTCAGAATGCGGCTCAGAAATGGCCAGAAAGTTGATATGGTGGCTGATGTGGTCCCGACATTGACCACAGAACAAGTCAAAGTGCCTGTGTCAGAACAGGATGAAAAGTACCTGCAGAAGTACTTCCCGGATGAGAGTTACTTTGCAGACAGAATTCCCAAGGAAAAAGGGACAGAGTGCAAGTTCAAGCCAGACATTATAGTGGGCTTGAATTATTTCTGGGACTTGATGTCCAGAAACACCAGCACCACCAGACTTCCGTCAGGATTGTATGTCATTCCATCAGAATTGGGATTGCTGATGGGAGGTGGACAGCTGACAAGCAATAGAAATCAATGGACCACGGATGGTGCATATCCGGTGGTGGTCAATACAATTGTGCATCAAATTCAGAGAGAAAAGTGGTACGAGGAAGCACCGTTGTCAATTGCTCCTGTACCAAATGTCAAAGATATGGATAGACTGGATACCATTGGCATAATGGACCAGCCAGACCTCGTCGAGGACGATGAGGCCATCAAGCAATTCAATGAGAGTGTACAGAGAAGCCCAGATGGACGGTACTCTGTAAAGTTCATGTACAAACCGAATTTGCATGAACTCCCAGATAACAAAGCAATGGCGTTCAAGAGGTTCAGGTACCTCACCAACAGGCTCAAGAGAGACCCAGAGTTACTGGAGAAAATTCAGGCAATCATGAAAGCACAAGAGGAGCAAGGAGTAATTGAGAAAGTCCAAGAGGATATTATGGATGGCAGAAAGTTCCATATATTGCCTCATCAACCAGTGATAACGCCAGAGAAAACTACCACAAAGGTCAGAGAGGTATATGATGCCTCAGCGAAACCGCCAGGCATGCCAAGCTTGAATGAGTGCATGTACCGCGGTCCAGTGATACTACCACAGCTGGTAGGGATGCTGATGCGATTCCGGTTGCATGGAATCGCCCTAGTTGCAGACATAGAGAAAGCGTTTCTGCAGATCAGTCTGCAGGACAGTGACAGAGATGTGACAAGATTTCTGTGGTACAAGGATCCCACGAAACCATCCATGGAAGACAACATTCAGATTTACAGATTTGCCAGAGTGCCATTTGGCATAATCTGCAGCCCAGCGCTGCTGGCGCTGACAGTCAGATACCACCTAAATCAAGCTGGCACAGAGAATGCAAAATTGATCGATGAAAATCTGTATGTGGATAATTTGATCCTCAGTGTAGACACAGAACAGAAAGCAATCGAATTGTACCAGGAATCCAAAGTGCTGTTCACAGAGGCACAGATGAATCTGAGAGAATGGAACAGCAACAACAAGAGCTTTACTTGGCAATTGGCAGAGTCAGATGTGGCCAAGGAAATTATCACAACAGTCCTAGGAATGAAATGGGACACAGAGAGCGACCAGATGTGGCTGAAAACGCCAAAGACAGTTCAGCAATCACAATTATCAGAAACTGACCAGAAAATCAAACTTCCCACGAAAAGGACAGTTGCAAAGGTGACTGCGGGATGTTTTGATCCAATGGGACTCGCCAGTCCTGTCCTATTGCCAGCAAAGAGATTTTTGCAAACGTTATGGCATTCAGGACCAAGTGCCAAAGAATGGGACACACCCCTGTCTGAGGAACAGACAGCTATTTGGCAGCAATTAGAGATAGAGTTGCTCAAAGTTGGACAGATCAAGTTCAACAGAAATCTGAATTATCAGAATGGTGCAGATGCACAACTGCACATTTTCGTCGATGCCTCAGCAATGGCATACAGCGCAGCGGCATACATATGCCAGAAAACAGAAAATGACAGCGGCACGTCAAGCCTGCTGTACTCCAGATTGAGACTCGCTCCAAAGAAACCAGAAGTGACAATTCCACGGCTGGAATTGTTAGCGATGTTGATCGGCAGCAGAATGTCAAAGTTTATTCACAAAGAGCTCAAGGACGTCAAATTCAGTCAAACAGTTGTATGGTCAGATTCAACCTGTTGTCTGAAGTGGCTGACAACAGCGAAGCCACTGGCATGTTTTGTCAAGAACAGATTGGATGAAATCAGGAAAATTCAGAGTGAGACAGAGAACATGCACATCAGACACATCGCAGGACTGGAGAACCCAGCTGACATGGCCACAAGAGGCATGAATATGTCAGAGTTGGAAGGCAGTAACCTGTGGTGGAAGGGGCCAGAATGGCTAATGACTGGAGAGTGGCCAGAGCCAAAAGTGGAGCCAGTCACGCCAGAAGTAATGGCAGAAATCAAGAAAGAAGAGCTCAAGTTCCCAAAAGCCAGTCCAATTTACCTGGGAGCCACACAGCAAGTGGTCAGTGACCCAGATGCCATCAATGTGCAAGCTGATGAAAGCAAGCAAAGCAACCCATTGGGAATTGAGATTCAAAGATTCTCATCACTGACGAAATTACTGGATGCAACAGTATACGTGATGAGATTTGTGCGACAGATGCACAAAAAGCGCAGCAAAAATGACAGTCAGAATGGATTGTCAGAAATCATGGAAAGTATCTGTGGTACAATGAAACCACAGGGAATTATCAGCATTGAAGAGAGAGAGATTGCGTTGAAATATTGGATCAAAGTGACGCAACAGAATCATTACAAAGGAGTGGCAGAGATTCTGGCAACAGGCCACAGTAGAGGCAGCCAGAGTAGCAAGAAAACAGCTGCAGACCAGCAGTTGATCAAATGGCTCAATGTGCGAATGCATCAGGATGGAATCCTGAAGTGCCACGGCAGAATGGAGCATACAGACCCACAGGAGGTCACGGTGCCACTCATACTGTTGCCAGCAACGGCTACAGTGACTCAGCTGATCGTCAGAGACCAGCATGAGAAGTTGATGCACGCAGGAGTGCAACATACATTGGCAGCGATCAGACAAAAGTACTGGATTACACAGGGCAGACGGGTGATCTACAATGTGACCAGAACCTGCCCAACCTGTAAGAAATTGGGAGCGAAGCCGTACCAGCTTCCACCAATGCCAGATTTACCAGAAACCAGAGTTCAGAGAGCCAGACCGTTCCAGTACACGGGCTTGGATTATTTGGGACCAGTTTGGTACAAAGTGGACAAAGATCACAGGAAAATGTGGATCTGTTTGTTCACATGTATGGTGACACGTGCAGTTCACCTAGAAAGTGTGCTGGACATGACAGCACAGGAATTCCTGAATGCAGTCAGGAGATTCATCGCCAGGCGCGGAAAGCCTGAGGCAGTTATTTCAGACAATGCAACGCAATTCAAATTGACAGAAAAGGTGCTCAGTTCAAGCACTGACAAGGCCATTAACACTGGGAAAGAATGGTCAGAAATGGTCAAAAGTGGAGCAGTACAGACTTACTGCTCACAGCAACAAATCCAATGGAACATGACTACTCCTATGGCACCATGGCAGGGAGGAGTCTATGAGAGAATGGTGGGCATCACCAAGAAACATTTCAAGGCAGCTGTGGGGCACAGAATGTTAACCCTGCAAGAATTGTTGACACTTCTGCCAGAAGTCGAAGCAGTGATCAACAGCAGGCCAATCTCTTACATCTATGGTGATGTAAAGAGCCTCAGAGTGCTGACGCCAAAAAACTTCCTGACAGGGGAAGGTCAGATTGGAGCACCACAGTTTGATACAGACAGAGATGGAGAATTCATGCCCAGAATGGATAACGCAGCGAAACTGCAGAAATATTGGGAGACAACCCAGCAAACTTTGGATAAATTCTGGGACTTGTGGCATCAAGAGTATATCCCAAGCTTGAGGGAAAGAACTCAGGTGACGCACAAACATGGCAGATTGACAGCGACTCAAGAACCCAAGGTGAATGAAGTTGTGCTGATTTATGAAGAGAACATGCCCAGAGGTGCATGGAGGATGGGTCGCATCGAGCAGTTAGAGCCCAGCAAAGATGGACAGATTCGCTCAGCAAAAGTCAGAACTGCCAACAGAAATGTGGTCAGCAGACCACTCAATCAATTGTATCCGCTGGAAATCAATTCAAAGACAATGGATATCCCAGAGACAGCAGTGACAGTCAAAGTGGATCTACTGGACCCAGCAATTGTCCAGAAACATGTCAGAAATCAGAGCTCGAACAGAGACTCTGTATCAAACCCTGTTCAAAACCCTGCTCAGAGGAACTCAGCATCGGATAGAGTCCTGAGAAGTGCAACAGGGAAAGCCACAGCAACCACCAGCAGTCTGGTGATTGGAATGCTGTGCATGGTGTTGATGCTGACAGGCATGTCAGAGTCAGCAACGCTGAGAGAAGCCGGCAAGGCTTACAGCGAAGTATTTTCCAGAACATACGTTCTAGAAACCTCGACAGTAAGGCCACCATCATTGGCAGCGCATCATGGATTGCCGCCTTTGCCTTCAGAATGGCCACCAAAATCTGTCAGAGAAATGCAGACTTATGAGAGATTCAAGGATGCAATTAAGGATCATCCCGTGGAACAAGTGATCAGCTCACAAAGCCAGAAGTATCAGATTTGCACCAGTGGAAGACATGGACATGCGCTTACAGTTCCTGAAGAAGTGCAGTGCCATATCCCACCAAGGAATTTTGTCAAGGCAATGAAAGTTACACTTTACGCACAGAGACAGATTCCACAGAAAGAGAAAGCATACAGATGCTACATCAGAATCAAAGAAATCATCACACACACCAGTTTCTGGGGAGCGAAAGGCATTACAGGCAATTTTGAGAAATACCAGCAAGTTGGCGTGGTAGCCTGTAACTATGCAAGAATTCACAAAATGTTCAGAGGAACACCTTTGGTGGAAATGGAGCCCAGAGTGTGGACAACCAATCAAACCTTGAATGTGGAATATTCATGGTGTTGCCATGACAAAGAGAATGTCGTCAGTAACTTCTACATGGAAGAAGGAACCGTAGCTTCACTCGATGGAAAGACTGTAATCAGCGACTTGCAAGATTTCAGCCAGTGCAGAGCCATGATGGGACATTGCAGAGACCACAACTATGGAATCACAGTGTGGGACACGGAGAACTTCAAGCATCAATGCGCATATGAGAGAATTGGCAGATTCAAGTCAGAGATATCTGGCCAGACAATTATTGTGTCAAAATTGCAAGCAGCATACTCCCACAGCAACAAGACAAAGAGACCAATTGGCTCAGAATGTGTTCCGGGAGACACATACTACACCGATCAAGGAGGTGTATTCATCCAGTTTGACAGAAGAGAAGATGTGCCTGTGGAATGGGCAATGCCAGGAAAGATAGTGGAGGCGAGAGAGTCGACAATTAGTGGAACATTGTATGCCAGATTGGACGACAGAAACTCCAAGTTTCAGTTCCTGCAACATGTAGTCAGAGAGATGACTCAGGCACAATTTGCGATTGTATGGCATCAGCTATGTCAACTTCGCAAGAACCAGCTGGACATGTTGACTCAGCTTTTCCGCATCGATCCAACATTGGGAATTCGAGCCATGCTGGGAAGACAGGATGTTCATGCAGAATGGGCTGGAGAAGCAATTATGTTTTGGGAATGCAAGGAAGTGCAGCCATACATAATTTATCAAACAGGAAAAGTGGGAGAGACATGTTACAAGTACACACCAATGAGATTGGACAAAGACGGGCCCTTGTGGTTCAAGAGCCCAGGCAGCAGAGACTTGGTGGAGAAATCACCAGAAGAGGATTGCAGCCACACCACACCGCACCTGTACAGAAATGAACATGGACAGTGGAAGTCCGCACATGGAATGGTGCATGTCACAGAGACTCCAATTGAAATGACATGGAAAGGACAATGGCAGGCCTTCACGTTTGACGCGCCTCACCTGTTCACTAACATTGTCAACAGAGCGACCAATTTCATGGATGTCAGAGGCCAGATTCAGAGACTACAGAATTTAGAGCATGTGCAGAATCAGTTGATCGATTACACAGCAGATATGTCATTGGATCCCAGAGTGATCAGAAATTCAATAGAAGGCATTGGAGCTGGAATTGGACAGACAGCAGCAGGAATCGGCAAAGCATATGGTCATTATATATCTGGAGTATCAAAAGGGTACACCAACTTTATGGGAGGAATGCTGAAAGGACCCTTTCAAGTGATCATCAACACAATCGCAATGCTGCTGGGAATCACAATCCTGGTAGCTGGAATTGTTGCTGCAGGATACCTGTGGTACAATTGGAGAATTGCCACAGGGAAACCAGTAATTCCACCATGCGTATACACATGCATATGGAAATGCATAATGTGTCCATTCAAGTGCATATGGCTATGCTTCAGAGCCGTCAGATACACAATCAAGAAGTCAACTCAGAAAGAGACCAATTATCCACAAAGAAAAGTGCGCAAGACAGAGTTGAGACCAGCAATCAAGAGGAGAGCCAGATCCAACTCAACACAGTCCGTCAGATTTGCCAAGAGAGCAGAAACAGAGGACAGAATGGCAAAGTCACTATCAGCATACGTTCAGCCAGATGAAAGTTCAGCTGATGAGGGACAAGTCAGAGCCATGAACAGAGACAGTGTTCACATGCCTGATATCCGCAAATTCACCACACGCGAACGCGCAGGAAGCGATACGGGCAACTACCTGCTTCATCATCAGGCTAGGTCGGCGTTGGCATCACCAGCAACCGGACCTGCAACTTCACGCACACCCACGACTTCGCGCATGACCACGTTCACCACCGAGGCGACTGTGGAAACGCCACTCATCACTTTGGCGCCCACCACCACCAGCATGTGACGTTGCTGCAACAACGGTGTGCAGCAACTCTTCCGCCCGGAGTGTGCTGACCGTGGCAAAATCGATGGATAAAGAAATACAGAGAATTGATAATTAGGCTCATATTTGCACATTTACTTATTTGCACTATTTTACATTTATGCACCATATTAATTTACCACGCAAATTGTATTTTCTGCACTATATTATTTACCCATGGAGAATATTCGATTAGGAATGTGTTCTATAAGTTATTGATAGGTTTATGTGGAATGTTTAGGTTAAAAGGTCAAATAAGTTATTATTAGGTGTATTAATATGAAATTAGGCTCATTCAACTCGCCGTAATTTTCTGATCATTATTATATATACATTTACATGGTTTACATGCAATTTGGGAAAGTCAAAAGTTGTAAATATTTATGTGCCACGTATTTATCTAGGCCAGCGTCCTAATAGAGAAATAGTGCCCTGTGTGTAACTAGCATTTACTGTATGTATTTACGAAGCCCTTCGCGTAGGCATAATTATTGTAACCCTGCTCACAACTTATATTTATATTTACTTGATATTTATGATACCCTGCTCAAGAATATATTACAAACCCTGCTCAATTATTATACCCATTTACTTGAATAAGTCCCAATTTATCCATTATGAAATATACGTTTCCAGGAAGTGATTATTATTATTGTATCAAATATACCCTGCTCTATTTACGTCATTAGGAACATTTACACTACTATTTACAGTTTTCGAACCCTATTTTATTAGTTCCAATGTGCGTCAATGTTTTCTGACAAATTGAAGCAAATTAGTAAATCGGCCAAGTTTGCCGACTTCGCGCCTCTCAAGATTAATAGTTTTTCCATTAGCCCAATTTGTACCTGGTATTTCTTTACCATAAGTATTTGAATGTATGCACGCGCAGTATAAAGCAACTGTTTCGGCTAGATGTATTTATTTGTTGCATTTATGTCTTATTTGTGCATTTGTATTAGGAAATTACTGTAGCTGTTTTTCTATACATGATTTCCGTGTCTTAGCTACTTTAGAAGTTTTTACTTCAGTCTTCTGACCCAAACCAAGTCTGCAGTCTGCGGACCCACCCCAAGTGAACAAAATAAGCTAGCGATAGAAACTTCGACTAGGAAGCTCGCTAGGCTTTGCGCTTTTGTAACACGCTGTATCTGATCGAAATAAAGTACCTGAAACAATCTTGAAACCCCTTTTCAATACGCAACCACGAAATAAACTCAACTTGGCTGTCGACAAGTGGACGTTCGGCAACAACGGGAAATCAACCACTCTAAAGGCCGTTTCTCATTACGGTCTTGAAGCAGCCGGATTCGGTGGTAGAAGACGCTGACTTCGGTGGCTTCATCACACAGCGCAGCGGCATACATATGCCAGAAAACAGAAAATGACAGCTGCACGTCAAGTCTGCTGTACTCCAGACTGAGACTCGCTCCAAAGAAACCAGAAGTGACAATTCCACGGCTGGAATTGTTAGCAATGTTGATCGGCAGCAGAATGTCAAAGTTTATTCACAAAGAGCTCAAAGACGTCAAATTCAGTCAGACAGTTGTATGGTCAGATTCAACCTGTTGTCTGAAGTGGCTAACAACAGCGAAGCCACTGGCATGTTTTGTCAAGAACAGATTGGATGAAATCAGGAAAATTCAGAGTGAGACAGAGAACATGCACATCAGACACATCGCAGGACTGGAGAACCCGGCTGACATGGCCACAAGAGGCATGAATATGTCAAAGTTGGAAGACAGTAACCTGTGGTGGAAAGGACCAGAATGGCTAATGACTGGAGAATGGCCAGAGCCGAAAGTGGAGCCAGTCATGCCAGAAGTAATGGCAGAAATCAAGAAAGAAGAGCTCAAGTTCCCAAAAGCCAGTCCAATTTACCTGGGCGCCACACAGCAAGTGGCCAGTGACCCAGATGCCAACAACATGCAAGTTGATGAAAGCAAGCAAAGCAACCCATTGGGAATTGAGATACAAAGATTCTCATCACTGACAAAGTTACTGGATGCTACAGTATATGTGATGAGATTTGTGTGACAAATGCACAAAAAGCGCAGTAGAAATGGCAGTCAGAGTGGACTGTCAGAAATCATGGAAAGTATCTGTGGTATAATGAAACCACAGGGAATTATCAGCATTGAAGAGAGAGAGATTGCGTTGAAATATTGGATCAAAGTGACACAACAAAATCATTACAAAGGAGTGGCAGAGATTCTGGCAACAGGCCACAGCAAAGGCAGCCAGAATGGCAAGAAAACAGTTGCAGACCAGCAGTTGATCAAATGGCTCAATGTGCAAATGCATCGGGATGGAATCCTGAAGTGCCACGGCCGAATGGAGCATACTGACCCACAGGAGGTCACAGTGCCACTCATACTGTTGCCAGCAACGGCTACAGTGACTCAGCTGATCGTCAGAGACCAGCATGAGAAGTTGATGCACACAGGAGTGCAACATACATTGGCAGCAATCAGACAAAAGTACTGGATTACACAGGGCAGACGGGTGATATACAATGTGACAAGAACCTGCCCGATCTGTAAAAAATGTGGAGCGAAGCCGTACCAGCTTCCACCAATGCCAGATTTACCAGAAACCAGAGTTCAAAGAGCCAGACCGTTCCAGTACACGGGCTTGGATTATTTGGGACCAGTTTGGTACAAAGTGGATAAAGATCACAGGAAGATGTGGATCTGTTTGTTCACATGTATGGTGACACGTGCAGTTCACCTGGAAAGTGTGCTGGACATGACAGCACAAGAATTCCTGAACGCAGTCAGGAGATTCATCGCCAGGCGTGGAAAGCCTGAAGCAGTTATTTCAGACAATGCAACGCAATTCAAGTTGACAGAGAAAGTGCTCAGCACAAGCACTGACAAGGCCATTAATACTGGAAAGGAATGGTCAGAAATGGTCAAAAGTGGAGCAGTACAGACTTACTGTTCACAGCAACAAATCCAGTGGAACATGACGACTCCTATGGCACCATGGCAAGGAGGAGTCTATGAGAGAATGGTGGGCATCACCAAGAAACATTTCAAGGCAGCTGTGGGGCACAGAATGTTAACCCTGCAAGAATTGTTGACACTTCTGCCAGAAGTTGAGGCAGTGATCAACAGCAGGCCAATCTCTTACATCTATGGTGATGTGAAGAGCCTCAGAGTTCTGACACCGAAAGACTTCCTGACAGGGGAGAGTCAAATTGGAGCACCACAGTTTGACGCAGACAAAGATGGAGAATTCGTGCCCAGAATGGATAACGCAGCGAAACTGCAGAAATATTGGGAGACAACCCAGCAAACTTTGGATAAGTTCTGGGACTTGTGGCATCAAGAGTACATCCCGAGCTTGAGGGAAAGGACTCAGGTGACGCACAAACATGGCAGATTGACAGTGACTCAAGAACCCAAAGTGTATGAAGTTGTGCTGATTTATGAAGAGAACATGCCCAGAGGTGCATGGAAGATGGGTCGCATCGAGCAGTTAGAGCCCAGCAAAGATGGACAGATTCGCTCAGCAAAAGTCAGAACTGCCAACAGAAATGTGGTCAGCAGACCAGTCAATCAATTGTATCCACTGGAAATCAATTCAAAGACAATGGATATCCCAGAGACAGCAGTGACAGTCAAAGTGGATTTACTGGACCCAGTAATTGTCCAGAAACATGTCAGAAATCAGAGCTCAAACAGAGACTCTATACCAAACCCTGCTCAAAACCCTGCTCAGAGGAACTCAGCATCGGATAGAGTCCTGAGGAGTGCGACAGGGACAGCCACAGCAACCACCAGCAGTCTAGTGATTGGAATACTGTGCATGGTGTTGATGCTGACAGGCGTGTCAGAGTCAGCAACGCTGAGAGAAGCTGGCAAAGCTTACAGCGAAGTATTTTCCAGAACATATGTTCTAGAAACCTCGACAGTAAGGCCACCATCATTGGCAGCGCGTCATGGATTGCCGCCTTTGCCTTCAGAATGGCCACCAAAATCTGTCAGAGAAATGCAGACTTATGAGAGATTCAAGGATGCAATCAAGGATCATCCTGTGGAACAAGTGATCAGCTCACAAAGCCAGAAGTATCAGATTTGCACCAGTGGAAGGCATGGACATGCGCTTACAGTTCCTGAAGAAGTGCAGTGCCATATCCCACCAAGGAATTTTGTCAAGGCAATGAAAGTTACACTTTACGCACAGAGACAGATTCCACAGAAAGAAAAAGCATACAGATGCTACATCAGAATCAAAGAAATCATCATGCACACCAGTTTCTGGGGAGCAAAAGGCATTACAGGCAATTTTGAGAAATACCAGCAAGTTGGCGTAGTAGCCTGTAACTATGCAAGAATTCACAAGATGTTTAGAGGAACACCTTTGGTAGAAATGGAGCCCAGAGTGTGGACAACCAATCAAACCTTGAATGTGGAATATTCATGGTGTTGTCATGACAAAGAAATTGTCGTCAGTAACTTCTACATGGAAGAAGGAACCGTGGCTTCACTCGATGGAAAGACTGTAATCAGTGACTTGCAAGATTTCAGCCAGTGCAGAGCCATGATGGGACATTGCAGAGACCACAATTATGGAATCACCGTGTGGGATACGGAGAATTTCAAGCATCAATGTGCATATGAGAGAATTGGCAGATTCAAATCAGAAATATCTGGCCAGACAATTATTGTATCAAAGTTGCAAGCAGCATACTCCCACAGCAACAAGACAAAGAGGCCAATTGGTTCAGAATGTGTTCCGGGAGACACATACTACACCGATCAAGGAGGTGTATTCATCCAGTTTGACAGAAGAGAAGATGTGCCTGTAGAATGGGCAATGCCAGGAAAGATAGTGGAGGCGAGAGAGTCGACAATCAGTGGAACATTGTATGCCAGATTGGACGACAGAAACTCCAAGTTTCAATTCCTGCAACATGTGGTCAGAGAGATGACTCAGGCACAATTTGCGATTGTATGGCATCAACTATGTCAACTTCGCAAGAACCAGCTGGACATGTTGACTCAGCTTTTCCGCATCGATCCAACATTGGGGATTCGAGCCATGCTGGGAAGACAGGATGTTCATGCAGAATGGGCTGGAGAAGCAATTATGTTTTGGGAATGCAAGGAAGTGCAGCCATACATAATTTATCAGACAGGAAAAGTGGGAGAGACATGCTACAAATACACACCAATGAGATTGGACAAAGACGGGCCCTTGTGGTTCAAGAGCCCAGGCAGCAGAGACTTGGTGGAGAAATCACCAGAAGAGGACTGCAGCCACACCACACCGCACCTGTACAGAAATGAACATGGACAGTGGAAGTCCGCACATGGAATGGTGCATGTCACAGAGACGCCAATTGAAATGACATGGAAAGGACAGTGGCAGGCCTTCACGTTTGACGCGCCTCACCTGTTCACCAACATTGTCAACAGAGCAACCAATTTCATGGATGTCAGAGGCCAGATTCAGAGACTACAGAATTTGGAGCATGTGCAGAACCAGTTGATCGATTACACAGCAGACATGTCATTAGATTCCAGAGTGATCAGAAATTCAATAGAAGGCATTGGAGCTGGAATTGGACAGACAGCAGCAGGAATCGGCAAGGCATATGGTCACTACATATCTGGAGTGTCAAAAGGGTACACCAACTTTATGGGAGGAATGCTGAAAGGACCCTTTCAAGTGATTATCAACACGATCGCAATGCTGCTGGGGATCACAATCCTGATAGCCGGAATCGTAGCTGCAGGATACCTGTGGTACAATTGGAGAATTGCCACAGGGAAGCCAGTGATTCCACCATGTGTATACACATGCATATGGAAATGCATAGTGTGTCCGTTCAAATGCATATGGCTATGCTTCAGAGCCATCAGATATACTATCAAGAAATCAACTCAGAAAGAGACCAATTATCCACAGAAAAAAGTGCGCAAGACAGAGTTGAGACCAGCAATCAAGAGGAGAGCCAGATCCAACTCAACACAGTCCGTCAGATTTGCCAGGAGAGCAGAAACAGAGGACAGAATGGCAAAGTCACTATCAGCATATGTTCAGCCAGATGAAAGTTCAGCTGATGAGGGACAAGTCAGAGCCAGGAACAGAGACAGTGTTCACATGCCTGATATTCGCAAATTCACCTCACGCAAATGCGCAGGAAGCGATACGGGCAACTACCTACTTCATCATCAGGCTAGGTCGGCGTTGGCATCACCAGCAACCGAACCTGCAACTTCACACACACCCACGACTTCGCGCACGACCACGTTCACCACCGAGGCAACTGTGGAAACGCCACTCATCACTTTGGCGCCTACCACCACCAGCATGTGACGTTGCTGCAACAACGGGGTGCAGCAACTCTTCCGCCCGGAGTGTGCTGACCGTGGCAAAATGAATGGATAAGGAAATACAGAGAATTGATAATTAGGCTCATATTTGTACATTTACTTATTTGCACTGTTTTACCTTTCATGCACTATATTTATTTACCACACAATTCATATTTCCTGCACTATATTATTTATCCATGGAGAATATTCAATTAAGAAAGTGTCTTATATGTTGTTGATATGTTTATGCAGAATATTTGGGTTAAAAGGTCAAATAAGTTATTATTAGGTGTATTAATATAAAATTAGGTTCATTCAACTTGCCGTAATTTTCTGATCATTATTATATATACATTTACATAGTTTACTTGCAAGTTGATAAAGTCAAATCTTGTAAATATTTATGTGCTGCGTAATTATCTAGGCCAGTGTCCTAACAGAGAAATAGCGCCCTGTATGTAACTTGCATTTACTGTACATGTTTATTAGAGCCCTTCGCGTAGGCATATTTAGCATAACCCTGCTCACTACTCATATTATATTGATATTTATAATACCCTGTTCAAGCTGAATATATTATAGACCCTGCTCAATTACAATACCCATTTACTCCAAATAAGTCTCAATTTGTTAATTATGAAAAATATGTTTTCAGGAAGTGATTATTATTGTTGTGTTGAATATACCATGTTCTATTTGTGTCATTAGGAACATTTGCACCACTATTTATAATTTCCCAACCTTATCATATTAGTTCCAATGTGTGTCAATGTTTTCTGACAAATTGAAGCAAATTAGTAAATCGGCCGAGTTTGCCGACTTCACGCCTCTCAAGATTAATAGTTTTTCCATCAGCCCAATTTGTACCTGGTATTTCCTTACCATAAGTATTTGAATGTATGCACGCGTAAAATAAGCCAACTGTTTCAACTAAATGTGTCTTATTATTGCATTTATGTCTTATTTGTGCATTTGAATTTAGGAATTTACTGTAGCTGGGTTTTATACATTATTTTCCGTGTCTTAGCTACTTTGGAAGTTTTTACTTCAGTCTGCGGACCCCAAGCTACTGAACGAAAATAAGCTAGCGATAGAAACTTCGATTAGGAAGCTCGCTAGACTTTGCGCTTTTGTAACACGCTGTATCTGATCAAAATAAAGTACCTGAAACAATTCGAACCCCCTTTTCAACACACAACTACGAAATAAACTCAACTTGGCTGTCAACAAGTGGACGTTCGGCTACAACGGGAAATCAACCACCCTAAAGGCCATTTCTCACTACGGTCTTGGAGTTGCCGGATTCGGTGGTAGAAGACGCTGACTTCGGTGGCTTCATCACAACAGTAAATTCCTAAATTCAAATGCACAAATAAGTCATAAATGCAACAAATAAACACATCTAGCCGAAACAGTTGCGTTATACTGCGCGTGCATACATTCAAATACTTATGGTAAAGAAATACCAGGTACAAATTGGGCTAATGGAAAAACTATTAATCTTGAGAGGCGCGAAGTCGGCAAACTCGGCCGATTTACTATTTTGGTTCAATTTGTCAGAAAACATTGACGCACATTGGAACTAATAAGATAGGGTTTGGAAATTGTAAATAGTGGTGTAAATGTTCCTAATGACGTAAATAGAACAAGGTATATTCAATATAATAATAATCACTTCCTGGAAACGTATGTTGAATAAACAGTAAACTGGGACTTATTCGAGGTAAATGGATATTATAATTGAGCAGGGTTTATAACATTTCAGCTTGAGCAGGGTATTACCAATTATGCCTATGCAAAGGGCTCGAAATAAATATGTATAGCAAATGCTAGTTGCGTGCAGGGCGCTATTTCTCTATTAGGACGCTGGCCTAGATAATTACGCAGCACATAAATATTTACAAGATTTGACTTTGTCAACTTACAAGTAAACCATGTAAATGTATATATAATAATGATCAGAAAATTACGACAAGTTGAATGAGCCTAATTTCATGTTAATACACCTAATAATAACTTATTTGACCTTTTAACCTAAATATTCCACATAAACATATCGATTACTCATAAAACACTTTCCTAATTAAATATTCTCCATGGATAAATAATATAGTGCAGGAAATACAATTTGCGTGGTAAATTAATGTAGTGCATGAAATGTAAAAATAGTACAAATAGGTAAATGGACAAATATGAGCCTAATTATCAATTCTCTGTATTTCTTTATCCATCCATTTTGCCACGGTCAGCACACAAACACACCAAAACGTTTGTAGATTTTGATAGAGCACAATCTCAGCTACGCAACGGTGCATGTTTACCACCTTTCCCAAAAATGGTTAAGGCGTGAATCATGATTCAATTGGCCAGAATTGACATTTATTGATGTTTTTGTTTCTTAGGTATAAAGTGGCTATGGCAAACACACCAAAACGTTTGTAGATTTTTATAGAGCACAATCTCAGCTACGCAATGGTGCATGTCTACCACCATTCCCAAGAATGGTTAAGGTGTTAATTGTGATTCAATCGGCCAGAATTGACAATTATTCACATCTTTGTTTCTTAGGTATAAAGTGGCTATGGCAAACACACCAAAACATTTGTAGATTTTTATAGAGCACAATCTCAGCTATGCAACGGTGCATGTCTACCACCTTTCCCAAGAATAATTAAGGCATGAATCATGATTCAATCAGCCAGAATTGACATTTATTCACGTTTTTGTTTCTTAGGTATAATGTGGCTATGGCAAACACACCAAAACGTTTGTAGATTTTGATAGAGCACAATCTCAGCTATGCAACGGTGCATGTCTACCATCTTTCCCAAGAATGGTTAAGGCATGAATCGTGATTCAATCAGCCAGAATTGACATTTATTCACGTTTTTGTTTCTTACATATAAAGTGGCTATGGCAAACACACCAAAACGTTTGGAGATTTTGATAGAGCACAATCTCAGCTACACAACGGTGCATGTCTACCACTATTCCCAAGAATGGTTAAGGCATTAATCGTGATTTAATCGGCCAGAATTGACATTTATTCACGTTTTTGTTTCTTTGGTATGAAGTGGCTATGACAAACACACCAAAACGTCTGGAGATTTTTATAAAGCACAATCTCAGCTACGCAACGGTGCATGTCTACCACCATTCCCAAGAATGGTTAAGGCGTTAATCGTGATTCAATCGTCCAGAATTGACATTTATTCACGTTTTTGTTTCTTAGGTATAAAGTGGCTATGGCAAACACCAAAACGTTTGTAGATTTTTATAGAGCACAATCTCAGCTATGCAACGGTGCATGTCTACCACCTTTCCCAAGAATGGTGAAGGCGTTAATTGTGATTCAATTGGCCATAATTGACATTTATTCACGTTTTTGTTTATTAGGTATAAAGTGGCTATGGCAAACACACCAAAACGTTTGGAGATTTTTATAAAGCACAATCTCAGCTACGCAACGGTGCATGTCTACCACCATTCCCAAAAATGGCTAAGGCGTTAATCGTGATTCAATCGGCCAGAATTGACATTTATTCATGTTTTTGTTTCTTAGGTATAAAGTGGCTATTTCAAACACACCAAAACGTTTGTAGATTTTTATAGAGCACAATCTCAGCTACGCAACGGTGCATGTCTACCACCTTTCCCAAAAATGGTTAAGGCGTGAATCATGATTCAATTGACCAGAATTGACATTTATTCACGTTTTTGTTTCTTAGGTATAAAGTGGCTATGGCAAACACACCAAAACGTTTGTAGATTTTGATAGAGCACAATCTCAGCTACGCAACGGTGCATGTCTACCACCATTCCCAAGAATGGTTAAGGCATTAATCGTGATTCAATCGTCCAGAATTGACATTTATTCACGTTTTTGTTTCTTAGGTATAAAGTGGCTATGGCAAACACACCAAAACGTTTGTAGATTTTGTTAGAGCACAATCTCAGCTACGCAACGGTGCATGTCTACCACCATTCCCAAGAATGGTTAAGGCGTTAATCGTGTTTCAATTGGCCAGAATTGACATTTTTTCACGTTTTTGTTTCTTAGGTATAAAGTGGCTATGGCAAACACCAAAACGTTTGTAGATTTTTATAGAGCACAATCTCAGCTATGCAACGGTGCATGTCTACCACCTTTCCCAAGAATGGTGAAGGCGTTAATTGTGATTCAATTGGCCATAATTGACATTTATTCACGTTTTTGTTTCTTAGGTGTGAAGTGGCTATGGCAAACACACCAAAACGTTTGGAGATTTTTATAAAGCACAATCTCAGCTACGCAACGGTGCATGTCTACCACCATTCCCAAAAATGGCTAAGGCGTTAATCGTGATTCAATCGGCCAGAATTGACATTTATTCATGTTTTTGTTTCTTAGGTATAAAGTGGCTATTTCAAACACACCAAAACGTTTGTAGATTTTTATAGAGCACAATCTCAGCTACGCAACGGTGCATGTCTACCACCTTTCCCAAAAATGGTTAAGGCGTGAATCATGATTCAATTGACCAGAATTGACATTTATTCACGTTTTTGTTTCTTAGGTATAAAGTGGCTATGGCAAACACACCAAAACGTTTGTAGATTTTGATAGAGCACAATCTCAGCTATGCAACGGTGCATGTCTACCACCATTCCCAAGAATGGTTAAGGCGTGAATCGTGACTCAATCGTCCAGAATCGACATTTATTCACGTTTTTGTTTCTTAGGTATAAAGTGGCTATGGCAAACACACCAAAACGTTTGTAGATTTTGATAGAGCACAATCTCAGCTACGCAACGGTGCATGTCTACCACCATTCCCAAGAATGGTTAAGGCGTTAATCGTGATTCAATTGGCCAGAGTTGACATTTACTCACGTTTTTGTTTCTTAGGTATAATGTGGCTATGGCAAACACACCAAAACGTTTGTAGATTTTGATAGAGCACAATCTCAGCTACGCAACGGTGCATGTCTACCACCTTTCCCAAGAATGGTTAGAAGTTAATCGTGATTCTGTCGGCCAGAATTGACATTTATTCCCGTTTTTGTTTCTTAGGTATAATGTGGCTATGGCAAACACACCAAAACGTTTGTAGATTTTGATAGAGCACAATCTCAGCTACGCAATGGTGCATGTCTACCACCATTCCCAAGAATGGTTAAGGCATTAATTGTGATTCAATCGTCCAGAATTGACATTTATTCATGTTTTTGTTTCTTAGGTATAAAGTGGCTATGGCAAACACACCAAAACGTTTGTAGATTTTGATAGAGCACAATCTCAGCTACGCAACGGTGCATGTCTACCACCATTCCCAAGAATGGTTAAGGCGTTAATCGTGATTCAATTGGCCAGAATTGACATTTATTCACGTTTTTGTTTCTTAGGTATAAAGTGGCTATGGCAAACACACCAAAACGTTTGTAGATTTTGATAGAGCACAATCTCAGCTACGCAACGGTGCATGTCTACCACCTTTCCCAAAAATGGTTAAGGCGTGAATCATGATTCAATTGACCAGAATTGACATTTATTCACGTTTTTGTTTCTTAGGTATAAAGTGGCTATGGCAAACACACCAAAACGTTTGTAGATTTTGATAGAGCACAATCTCAGCTACGCAACGGTGCATGTCTACCACCATTCCCTAGAATGGTTAAAGCGTGAATCGTGACTCAATCGTCCAGAATCGACATTTATTCACGTTTTTGTTTCTTAGGTATAAAGTGGCTATGGCAAACACACCAAAACGTTTGTAGATTTTGATAGAGCACAATCTCAGCTACGCAACGGTGCATGTCTACCACCATTCCCAAGAATGGTTAAGGCGTTAATCGTGATTCAATTGGCCAGAATTGACATTTACTCACGTTTTTGTTTCTTAGGTATAATGTGGCTATGGCAAACACACCAAAACGTTTGTAGATTTTGATAGAGCACAATCTCAGCTACGCAACGGTGCATGTCTACCACCTTTCCCAAGAATGGTTAAGGCGTGAATCGTGATTCAATCAGCCAGAATTGACATTTATTCACGTTTTTGTTTCATAGGTATAAAGTGGCTGTGGCAAACACACCGAAACGTTTGTAGATTTTGATAGAGCACAATCTCAGCTACGCAACGGTGCATGTCTACCACCTTTCCCAAGAATGGTTAAGGCGTGAATCGTGATTCAATCAGCCAGAATTGACATTTATTCCCGTTTCTGTTTCTTAGGTATAATGTGGCTATGGCAAACACACCAAAACGTTTGTAGATTTTGATAGAGCACAATCTCAGCTACGCAACGGTGCATGTCTACCACCTTTCCCAAGAATGGTTAAGGCGTGAATCGTGATTCAATCAGCCAGAATTGACATTTATTCCCGTTTCTGTTTCTTAGGTATAATGTGGCTATGGCAAACACACCAAAACGTTTGTAGATTTTGATAGAGCACAATCTCAGTTACGCAACGGTGCATGTGTACCACCATTCCCAAGAATGGTTAAGGCGTGAATCCTGACTCAATCGTCCAGAATCGACATTTATTCACGTTTTTGTTTCTTAGGTTTAAGTGGCTATGGCAAACACACCAAAACGTTTGTAGATTTTGATAGAGCACAATCTCAGCTACGCAACGGTGCATGTCTACCACCATTCCCAAGAATGGTTAAGGCGTTAATCGTGATTCAGTCGGCCAGAATTGACATTTATTCCCGTTTTTGTTTCTTAGGTATAATGTGGCTATGGCAAACACACCAAAACGTTTGTAGATTTTGATAGAGCACAATCTCAGCTACGCAACGGTGCATGTCTACCACCATTCCCAAGAATGGTTAAGGCATTAATTGTGATTCAATCGTGCAGAATTGACATTTATTCACGTTTTTGTTTCTTAGGTATAAAGTGGCTATGGCAAACACACCAAAACGTTTGTAGATTTTGATAGAGCACAATCTCAGCTACGCAACGGTGCATGTCTACCACCATTCCCAAGAATGGTTAAGGCGTTAATCGTGATTCAATCGGCCAGAATTGACATTTATTCACATTTTTGTTTCTTAGGTATAAAGTGGCTATGGAAACACACCAAAACGTTTGTAGATTTTTATAGAGCACAATCTCAGCTATGCAACGGTGCATGTCTACCACCTTTCCCAAGAATGGTGAAGGCGTTAATTGTGATTCAATCAGCCATAATTGACATTTATTCACGTTTTTGTTTCTTAGGTGTGAAGTGGCTATGGCAAACACACCAAAACGTTTGGAGATTTTTATAAAGCACAATCTCAGCTACGCAACGGTGCATGTCTACCACCTTTCCCAAAAATGGTTAAGGCGTTAATCATGATTCAATCGGCCAGAATTGACATTTATTCACGTTTTTGTTTCTTAGGTATAAAGTGGCTATGGCAAACACACCAAAACGTTTGTAGATTTTGATAGAGCACAATCTCAGCTACGCAACGGTGCATGTCTACCACCATTCCCTAGAATGGTTAAGGCGTGAATCGTGACTCAATCGTCCAGAATCGACATTTATTCACGTTTTTGTTTCTTAGGTATAAAGTGGCTATGGCAAACACACCAAAACGTTTGTAGATTTTGATAGAGCACAATCTCAGCTACGCAACGGTGCATGTCTACCACCATTCCCAAGAATGGTTAAGGCGTTAATCGTGATTCAATTGGCCAGAATTGACATTTACTCACGTTTTTGTTTCTTAGGTATAATGTGGCTATGGCAAACACACCAAAACGTTTGTAGATTTTGATAGAGCACAATCTCAGCTACGCAACGGTGCATGTCTACCACCTTTCCCAAGAATGGTTAAGGCGTGAATCGTGATTCAATCAGCCAGAATTGACATTTATTCACGTTTTTGTTTCATAGGTATAAAGTGGCTGTGGCAAACACACCAAAACGTTTGTAGATTTTGATAGAGCACAATCTCAGCTACGCAACGGTGCATGTCTACCACCTTTCCCAAGAATGGTTAAGGCGTGAATCGTGACTCAATCAGCCAGAATTGACATTTATTCACGTTTTTGTTTCTTAGGTATAAAGTGGCTATGGCAAACACACCAAAACATTTGTAGATTTTTATAGAGCACTATCTCAGCTATGCAACGGTGCATGTCTACCACCTTTCCCAAGAATGGTTAAGGCGTGAATCGTGATTCAATCAGCCATAATTGACATTTATTCACGTTTTTGTTTCTTAGGTGTGAAGTGGCTATGGCAAACACACCAAAACGTTTGGAGATTTTTATAAAGCACAATCTCAGCTACGCAACGGTGCATGTCTACCACCTTTCCCAAAAATGGTTAAGGCGTTAATCGTGATTCAATCGGCCAGAATTGACATTTATTCACGTTTTTGTTTCTTAGGTATAAAGTGGCTATGGCAAACACACCAAAACGTTTGTAGATTTTTATAGAGCACAATCTCAGCTATGCAACGGTGCATGTCTACCACCTTTCCCAAGAATGGTGAAGGCGTTAATTGTGATTCAATCAGCCATAATTGACATTTATTCACGTTTTTGTTTCTTAGGTGTGAAGTGGCTATGGCAAACACACCAAAACGTTTGGAGATTTTTATAAAGCACAATCTCAGCTACGCAACGGTGCATGTCTACCACCTTTCCCAAAAATGGTTAAGGCGTTAATCGTGATTCAATCGGCCAGAATTGACATTTATTCACGTTTTTGTTTCTTAGGTATAAAGTGGCTATGGCAAACACACCAAAACGTTTGTAGATTTTGATAGAGCACAATCTCAGCTACGCAACGGTGCATGTCTACCACCTTTCCCAAGAATGGTGAAGGCGTTAATTGTGATTCAATCAGCCATAATTGACATTTATTCACGTTTTTGTTTCTTAGGTGTGAAGTGGCTATGGCAAACACACCAAAACGTTTGGAGATTTTTATAAAGCACAATCTCAGCTACGCAACGGTGCATGTCTACCACCTTTCCCAAAAATGGTTAAGGCGTTAATCGTGATTCAATCGGCCAGAATTGACATTTATTCACGTTTTTGTTTCTTAGGTATAAAGTGGCTATGGCAAACACACCAAAACGCTTGTAGATTTTGATAGAGCACAATCTCAGCTACGCAACGGTGCATGTCTACCACCATTCCCTAGAATGGTTAAGGCGTGAATCGTGACTCAATCGTCCAGAATCGACATTTATTCACGTTTTTGTTTCTTAGGTATAAAGTGGCTATGGCAAACACACCAAAACGTTTGTAGATTTTGATAGAGCACAATCTCAGCTACGCAACGGTGCATGTCTACCACCATTCCCAAGAATGGTTAAGGCGTTAATCGTGATTCAATTGGCCAGAATTGACATTTACTCACGTTTTTGTTTCTTAGGTATAATGTGGCTATGGCAAACACACCAAAACGTTTGTAGATTTTGATAGAGCACAATCTCAGCTACGCAACGGTGCATGTCTACCACCTTTCCCAAGAATGGTTAAGGCGTGAATCGTGATTCAATCAGCCAGAATTGACATTTATTCACGTTTTTGTTTCATAGGTATAAAGTGGCTGTGGCAAACACACCAAAACGTTTGTAGATTTTGATAGAGCACAATCTCAGCTACGCAACGGTGCATGTCTACCACCTTTCCCAAGAATGGTTAAGGCGTGAATCGTGACTCAATCAGCCAGAATTGACATTTATTCACGTTTTTGTTTCTTAGGTATAAAGTGGCTATGGCAAACACACCAAAACATTTGTAGATTTTTATAGAGCACTATCTCAGCTATGCAACGGTGCATGTCTACCACCTTTCCCAAGAATGGTTAAGGCGTGAATCGTGATTCAATCAGCCAGAATTGACATTTATTCCCGTTTCTGTTTCTTAGGTATAATGTGGCTATGGCAAACACACCAAAACGTTTGTAGATTTTGATAGAGCACAATCTCAGCTACGCAACGGTGCATGTCTACCACCTTTCCCAAGAATGGTCAAGGCGTTAATTGTGATTGAATCAGCCAGAATTGACATTTATTCCCGTTTTTGTTTCTTAGGTATAATGTGGCTATGGCAAACACACCAAAACGTTTGTAGATTTTGATAGAGCACAATCTCAGCTACGCAACAGTGCATGTCTACCACCTTTCCCAAGAATGGTTAAGGCGTTAATCATGATTCAGTCAACCAGAATTGACATTTATTCACGTTTTTGTTTCTTAGGTATGAAGTGGCTATGACAAACACACCAAAACGTTTGTAGATTTTGATAGAGCACAATCTCAGCTACGCAACGGTGCATGTCTACCACCATTCCCAAGAATTGTTAAGGCATTAATCGTGATTCAATTGGCCAGAATTGACATTTATTCACGTTTTTGTTTCTTAGGTATAATGTGGCTATGGCAAACACACCAAAACGTTTGTAGATTTTGATAGAGCACAATCTCAGCTACGCAACGGTGCATGTCTACCACCATTCCCAAGAATGGTTAAGGCGTGAATCGTGACTCAATCGTCCAGAATCGACATTTATTCACGTTTTTGTTTCTTAGGTTTAAGTGGCTATGGCAAACACACCAAAACGTTTGTAGATTTTGATAGAGCACAATCTCAGTTACGCAACGGTGCATGTCTACCACCATTCCCAAGAATGGTTAAGGCGTGAATCGTGACTCAATCGTCCAGAATCGACATTTATTCACGTTTTTGTTTCTTAGGTTTAAGTGGCTATGGCAAACACACCAAAACGTTTGTAGATTTTGATAGAGCACAATCTCAGCTACGCAACGGTGCATGTCTACCACCATTCCCAAGAATGGTTAAGGCGTTAATCGTGATTCAGTCGGCCAGAATTGACATTTATTCCCGTTTTTGTTTCTTAGGTATAATGTGGCTATGGCAAACACACCAAAACGTTTGTAGATTTTGATAGAGCACAATCTCAGCTACGCAACGGTGCATGTCTACCACCATTCCCAAGAATGGTTAAGGCGTTAATTGTGATTCAATCGTGCAGAATTGACATTTATTCACGTTTTTGTTTCTTAGGTATAAAGTGGCTATGGCAAACACACCAAAACGTTTGTAGATTTTGATAGAGCACAATCTCAGCTACGCAACGGTGCATGTCTACCACCATTCCCAAGAATGGTGAAGGCGTTAATTGTGATTCAATCGGCCAGAATTGACATTTATTCACATTTTTGTTTCTTAGGTATAAAGTGGCTATGGAAACACAGCAAAACGTTTGTAGATTTTTATAGAGCACAATCTCAGCTATGCAACGGTGCATGTCTACCACCTTTCCCAAGAATGGTGAAGGCGTTAATTGTGATTCAATCAGCCATAATTGACATTTATTCACGTTTTTGTTTCTTAGGTGTGAAGTGGCTATGGCAAACACACCAAAACGTTTGGAGATTTTTATAAAGCACAATCTCAGCTACGCAACGGTGCATGTCTACCACCATTCCCAAAAATGGTTAAGGCGTTAATCGTGATTCAATCGGCCAGAATTGACATTTATTCATGTTTTTGTTTCTTAGGTATAAAGTGGCTATTTCAAACACACCAAAACGTTTGTAGATTTTTATAGAGCACAATCTCAGCTACGCAACAGTGCATGTCTACCACCTTTCCCAAGAATGGTTAAGGCGTTAATCATGATTCAGTCAACCAGAATTGACATTTATTCACGTTTTTGTTTCTTAGGTATGAAGTGGCTATGACAAACACACCAAAACGTTTGTAGATTTTGATAGAGCACAATCTCAGCTACGCAACGGTGCATGTCTACCACCATTCCCAAAAATGGTTAAGGCGTTAATCGTGATTGAATCAGCCAGAATTGACATTTATTCCCGTTTTTGTTTCTTAGGTATAATGTGGCTATGGCAAACACACCAAAACGTTTGTAGATTTTGATAGAGCACAATCTCAGCTACGCAACAGTGCATGTCTACCACCTTTCCCAAGAATGGTTAAGGCGTTAATCATGATTCAGTCAACCAGAATTGACATTTATTCACGTTTTTGTTTCTTAGGTATGAAGTGGCTATGACAAACACACCAAAACGTTTGTAGATTTTGATAGAGCACAATCTCAGCTACGCAACGGTGCATGTCTACCACCATTCCCAAGAATGGTTAAGGCGTTAATCGTGATTCAATTGGCCAGAATTGACATTTATTCACGTTTTTGTTTCTTAGGTATAATGTGGCTATGGCAAACACACCAAAACGTTTGTAGATTTTGATAGAGCACAATCTCAGCTACGCAACGGTGCATGTCTACCACCATTCCCAAGAATGGTTAAGGCGTGAATCGTGACTCAATCGTCCAGAATCGACATTTATTCACGTTTTTGTTTCTTAGGTTTAAGTGGCTATGGCAAACACACCAAAACGTTTGTAGATTTTGATAGAGCACAATCTCAGTTACGCAACGGTGCATGTCTACCACCATTCCCAAGAATGGTTAAGGCGTGAATCGTGACTCAATCGTCCAGAATCGACATTTATTCACGTTTTTGTTTCTTAGGTTTAAGTGGCTATGGCAAACACACCAAAACGTTTGTAGATTTTGATAGAGCACAATCTCAACTACGCAACGGTGCATGTCTACCACCATTCCCAAGAATGGTTAAGGCGTTAATCGTGATTCAGTCGGCCAGAATTGACATTTATTCCCGTTTTTGTTTCTTAGGTATAATGTGGCTATGGCAAACACACCAAAACGTTTGTAGATTTTGATAGAGCACAATCTCAGCTACGCAACGGTGCATGTCTACCACCATTCCCAAGAATGGTTAAGGCGTTAATTGTGATTCAATCGTGCAGAATTGACATTTATTCACGTTTTTGTTTCTTAGGTATAAAGTGGCTATGGCAAACACACCAAAACGTTTGTAGATTTTGATAGAGCACAATCTCAGCTACGCAACGGTGCATGTCTACCACCATTCCCAAGAATGGTGAAGGCGTTAATTGTGATTCAATCGGCCAGAATTGACATTTATTCACATTTTTGTTTCTTAGGTATAAAGTGGCTATGGAAACACAGCAAAACGTTTGTAGATTTTTATAGAGCACAATCTCAGCTATGCAACGGTGCATGTCTACCACCTTTCCCAAGAATGGTGAAGGCGTTAATTGTGATTCAATCAGCCATAATTGACATTTATTCACGTTTTTGTTTCTTAGGTGTGAAGTGGCTATGGCAAACACACCAAAACGTTTGGAGATTTTTATAAAGCACAATCTCAGCTACGCAACGGTGCATGTCTACCACCATTCCCAAAAATGGTTAAGGCGTTAATCGTGATTCAATCGGCCAGAATTGACATTTATTCATGTTTTTGTTTCTTAGGTATAAAGTGGCTATTTCAAACACACCAAAACGTTTGTAGATTTTTATAGAGCACAATCTCAGCTACGCAACAGTGCATGTCTACCACCTTTCCCAAGAATGGTTAAGGCGTTAATCATGATTCAGTCAACCAGAATTGACATTTATTCACGTTTTTGTTTCTTAGGTATGAAGTGGCTATGACAAACACACCAAAACGTTTGTAGATTTTGATAGAGCACAATCTCAGCTACGCAACGGTGCATGTCTACCACCATTCCCAAAAATGGTTAAGGCGTTAATCGTGATTGAATCAGCCAGAATTGACATTTATTCCCGTTTTTGTTTCTTAGGTATAATGTGGCTATGGCAAACACACCAAAACGTTTGTAGATTTTGATAGAGCACAATCTCAGCTACGCAACGGTGCATGTCTACCACCATTCCCAAGAATGGTTAAGGCGTTAATTGTGATTCAATCGTGCAGAATTGACATTTATTCACGTTTTTGTTTCTTAGGTATAAAGTGGCTATGGCAAACACACCAAAACGTTTGTAGATTTTGATAGAGCACAATCTCAGCTACGCAACGGTGCATGTCTACCACCATTCCCAAGAATGGTGAAGGCGTTAATTGTGATTCAATCGGCCAGAATTGACATTTATTCACATTTTTGTTTCTTAGGTATAAAGTGGCTATGGAAACACAGCAAAACGTTTGTAGATTTTTATAGAGCACAATCTCAGCTATGCAACGGTGCATGTCTACCACCTTTCCCAAGAATGGTGAAGGCGTTAATTGTGATTCAATCAGCCATAATTGACATTTATTCACGTTTTTGTTTCTTAGGTGTGAAGTGGCTATGGCAAACACACCAAAACGTTTGGAGATTTTTATAAAGCACAATCTCAGCTACGCAACGGTGCATGTCTACCACCATTCCCAAAAATGGTTAAGGCGTTAATCGTGATTCAATCGGCCAGAATTGACATTTATTCATGTTTTTGTTTCTTAGGTATAAAGTGGCTATTTCAAACACACCAAAATGTTTGTAGATTTTTATAGAGCACAATCTCAGCTACGCAACGGTGCATGTCTACCACCATTCCCAAAAATGGTTAAGGCGTTAATCGTGATTCAATCGGCCTGAATTGACATTTATTCACGTTTTTGTTTCTTAGGTGTGAAGTGGCTATGGCAAACACACCAAAACGTTTGGAGATTTTTATAAAGCACAATCTCAGCTACGCAACGGTGCATGTCTACCACCATTCCCAAAAATGGTTAAGGCGTTAATCGTGATTCAATCGTCCAGAATTGACATTTATTCACGTTTTTGTTTCTTAGGTATAAAGTGGCTATGGCAAACACACCAAAAAGTTTGTAGATTTTGATAGAGCACAATCTCAGCTACGCAACGGTGCATGTCTACCACCATTCCCAAGAATGGTTAAGGCGTTAATTGTGATTCAATTGGCCAGAATTGACATTTATTCACGTTTTTGTTTCTTAGGTATAAAGTGGCTATGGCAAACACACCAAAACGTTTGTACATTTTGATAGAGCACAATCTCAGCTACGCAACAGTGCATGTCTACCACCTTTCCCAAGAATGGTTAAGGCATGAATCCACAGGGAAAACCACCTCGCTGCCAACTTGCTGCCAGCTTGCTTGCCAAACAGCAAAAATTAGGTGCATCTCGCTGACAACTTTTATGCACTTAGCTGCCAGCTCGCTGACAAATTACCTTCCACATGACTTAGCTGGCTGCCAGCTCGCTGACAATTTTACTGGTAAAAGTTATAATGTTTAGTTTCATTTGACCCAAACAATGTACCTACCTATATATGAAATGTATGAAATGAAATGTTGAGTGTTGCAGAAAACAAAAATTATGCAGTAAATGCAATGCACAAGCATTATAATGGGTGGTTATCAATGTGATAAATCAATCAAAAAAGCCTACTCATCAAAATTGATCCTACTCATTGAAGAGAATGTGGGCTTCTCACAGCAGTGCAATACCAATCAAACTGATGGTCTCTACATAACCACATTCTTTGGGTCAAAATGAATTGTGCATGGCTAAAAATAATAATTGTGCATTCCTAAATGTACTGCAGCCTTCTATTCGCTGCCAGCTCGCTGCCAACTACACTGCTGGCTTTTACAGCTAGCTGCCAGCCGCTGACACACGCTGCCAACTGGCTGCCAGCTTGCTGACACACGCTGCCAACTCGCTGCCAAGTGTAAACAAATGCTTGTCAGCTTGTTGTCTCCTAGCTGGCAGTGAGTTGGCAGCGACGTGGTTTTCCCTGTGATCGTGACTCAATCGTCCAGAATTGACATTTATTCACGTTTTTGTTTCTTAGGTATAAAGTGGCTATGGCAAACATACCAAAACGTTTGGAGATTTTGATAGAGCACAATTTCAGCTACGCAACGGTGCATGTCTACCACCATTCCCAAGAATGGTTAAGGCATGAATCGTGACTCAATCATCCAGAATTGACATTTATTCATGTTTTTGTTTTTTAGGTATAAAGTGGCTATGGCAAAAACACCAAAACGTTTGTAGATTTTGATAGAGCACAATCTCAGCTACTCAACGGTGCATGTCTACCACCTTTCCCAAGAATGGTTAAGGCGTGAATCGTGATTCAATTAGCCAGAATTGACATTTATCCACGTTTTTGTTTCTTAGGTATAAAGTGGCTATGGCAAACACACCAAAACGTTTGTAGATTTTGATAGAGCACAATCTCAGCTACTCAACGGTGCATGTCTACCACCTTTCCCAAGAATGGTTAAGGCGTGAATCGTGATTCAATCAGCCAGAATTGACATTTATTCACATTTTTGTTTCTTAGGTATAAAGTGGCTATGGCAAACACACCAAAACGTTTGTAGATTTTGATAGAGCACAATCTCAGCTACTCAACGGTGCATGTCTACCACCTTTCCCAAGAATGGTTAAGGCGTGAATCGTGATTCAATCAGCCAGAATTGACATTTATTCACGTTTTTGTTTCTTAGGTATAAAGTGGCTATGGCAAACACACCAAAACGTTTGTAGATTTTTATAGAGCACAATCTCAGCTACGCAACGGTGCATGTCTACCACCATTCCCAAGAATGGTGAAGGTGTGAATTGTGATTCAATCAGCCAGAATTGACATTTATTCATGTTTTTGTTTCTTAGGTATAAAGTGGCTATGGCAAACACACCAAAACGTTTGTAGATTTTTATAGAGCACAATCTCAGCTACGCAATGGTGCATGTCTACCACCATTCCCAAGAATGGTGAAGGCGTGAATTGTGATTCAATCAGCCAGAATTGACATTTATTCATGTTTTTGTTTCTTAGGTATAAAGTGGCTATGGGAAACACACCAAAACGTTTGTAGATTTTGATAGAGCACAATCTCAGCTACTCAACGGTGCATGTCTACCACCTTTCCCAAGAATGGTTAAGGCGTGAATCGTGATTCAATCAGCCAGAATTGACATTTATTCACGTTTTTGTTTCTTAGGTATAAAGTGGCTATGGCAAACACACCAAAACGTTTGTAGATTTTTATAGAGCACAATCTCAGCTACGCAACGGTGCATGTCTACCACCATTCCCAAGAATGGTGAAGGTGTGAATTGTGATTCAATCAGCCATAATCAACATTTATTCATGTTTTTGTTTCTTAGGTATAAAGTGGCTATGGCAAACACACCAAAACGTTTGTAGATTTTTATAGAGCACAATCTCAGCTACGCAACGGTGCATGTCTACCACCATTCCCAAGAATGGTGAAGGCGTGAATTGTGATTCAATCAGCCAGAATTGACATTTATTCATGTTTTTGTTTCTTAGGTATAAAGTGGCTATGGCAAACACACCAAAACGTTTGTAGATTTTGATAGAGCACAATCTCAGCTACGCAACGGTGCAAGTCTACCACCTTTCCCAAGAATGGTTAAGGTGTGAATCATGATTCAATCAGCCAGAATTGACATTTATTCACGTTTTTGTTTCTTAGGTATAAAGTGGCTATGGCAAACACACCAAAATGTTTGTAGATTTTGATAGAGCACAATCTCAGCTACGCAACGGTGCATGTCTACCACCTTTCCCAAGAATGGTTAAGGCGTCAATCGTGATTCAATCAGCCAGAATTGACATTTATTCATGTTTTTGTTTCTTAGGTATAAAGTGGCTATGGCAAACACACCAAAACGTTTGTAGATTTTTATAGAGCACAATCTTAGCTACGCAACGGTGCATGTCTACCACCATTCCCAAGAATGGTGAAGGCGTGAATTGTGATTCAATCAGCCAGAATTGACATTTATTCATGTTTTTGTTTCTTAGGTATAAAGTGGCTATGGCAAACACACCAAAACGTTTGTAGATTTTTATAGAGCACAATGTCAGCTACGCAACGGTGCATGTCTACCACCATTCCCAAGAATGGTGAAGGCGTGAATTGTGATTCAATCAGCCAGAATTGACATTTATTCATGTTTTTGTTTCTTAGGTATAAAGTGGCTATGGCAAACATACCAAAACGTTTGGAGATTTTGATAGAGCACAATTTCAGCTACGCAACGGTGCATGTCTACCACCATTCCCAAGAATGGTTAAGGCGTGAATCATGACTCAATCGTCCAGAATTGACATTTATTCACGTTTTTGTTTCTTAGGTATAAAGTGGCTATGGCAAACACACCAAAACGTTTGTAGATTTTGATAGAGCACAATCTCAGCTACGCAACGGTGCATGTCTACCACCATTCCCAAGAATGGTTAAGGCGTTAATCGTGATTCAATCGGCCAGAATTGACATTTATTCATGTTTTTGTTTCTTAGGTATAAAGTGGCTATGGCAAACACACCAAAACGTTTGTAGATTTTGATAGAGCACAATCTCAGCTACGCAACAGTGCATGTCTACCACCTTTCCCAAGAATGGTTAAGGCATGAATCCACAGGGAAAACCACCTCGCTGCCAACTTGCTGCCAGCTTGCTTGCCAAACAGCAAAAATTAGGTGCAGCTCGCTGACAACTTTTATGCACTTAGCTGCCAGCTCGCTGACAAATTACCTTCCACATGACTTAGCTGGCTGCCAGCTCGCTGACAATTTTACTGGTAAAAGTTATAATGTTTAGTTTCATTTGACCCAAACAATGTACCTACCTATATATGAAATGTATGAAATGAAATGTTGAGTGTTGCAGAAAACAAAAATTATGCAGTAAATGCAATGCACAAGCATTATAATGGGTGGTTATCAATGTGATAAATCAATCAAAAAAGCCTACTCATCAAAATTGATCCTACTCATTGAAGAGAATGTGGGCTTCTCACAGCAGTGCAATACCAATCAAACTGATGGTCTCTACATAACCACATTCTTTGGGTCAAAATGAATTGTGCATGGCTAAAAATAATAATTGTGCATTCCTAAATGTACTGCAGCCTTCTATTCGCTGCCAGCTCGCTGCCAACTACACTGCTGGCTTTTACAGCTAGCTGCCAGCCCGCTGACACACGCTGCCAACTGGCTGCCAGCTCGCTGACACACGCTGCCAACTCGCTGCCAAGTGTAAACAAATGCTTGTCAGCTTGTTGTCTCCTAGCTGGCAGTGAGTTGGCAGCGACGTGGTTTTCCCTGTGATCGTGACTCAATCGTCCAGAATTGACATTTATTCACGTTTTTGTTTCTTAGGTATAAAGTGGCTATGGCAAACATACCAAAACGTTTGGAGATTTTGATAGAGCACAATTTCAGCTACCCAACGGTGCATGTCTACCACCATTCCCAAGAATGGTTAAGGCATGAATCGTGACTCAATCGTCCAGAATTGACATTTATTCACGTTTTTGTTTCTTAGGTATAAATTGGCTACGGCAAACACACCAAAACGTTTGTAGATTTTGATAAAGCACAATCTCAGCTACGCAACGGTGCATGTCTACCACCATTCCCAAGAATGGTTAAGGCGTTAATCGTGATTCAATCGGCCAGAATTGACATTTATTCATGTTTTTGTTTCTTAGGTATAAAGTGGCTATGGCAAACACACCAAAACGTTTGTAGATTTTGATAGAGCACAATCTCAGCTACGCAACAGTGCATGTCTACCACCTTTCCCAAGAATGGTTAAGGCATGAATCCACAGGGAAAACCACCTCGCTGCCAACTTGCTGCCAGCTTGCTTGCCAAACAGCAAAAATTAGGTGCAGCTCGCTGACAACTTTTATGCACTTAGCTGCCAGCTCGCTGACAAATTACCTTCCACATGACTTAGCTGGCTGCCAGCTCGCTGACAATTTTACTGGTAAAAGTTATAATGTTTAGTTTCATTTGACCCAAACAATGTACCTACCTATATATGAAATGTATGAAATGAAATGTTGAGTGTTGCAGAAAACAAAAATTATGCAGTAAATGCAATGCACAAGCATTATAATGGGTGGTTATCAATGTGATAAATCAATCAAAAAAGCCTACTCATCAAAATTGATCCTACTCATTGAAGAGAATGTGGGCTTCTCACAGCAGTGCAATACCAATCAAACTGATGGTCTCTACATAACCACATTCTTTGGGTCAAAATGAATTGTGCATGGCTAAAAATAATAATTGTGCATTCCTAAATGTACTGCAGCCTTCTATTCGCTGCCAGCTCGCTGCCAACTACACTGCTGGCTTTTACAGCTAGCTGCCAGCCCGCTGACACACGCTGCCAACTGGCTGCCAGCTCGCTGACACACGCTGCCAACTCGCTGCCAAGTGTAAACAAATGCTTGTCAGCTTGTTGTCTCCTAGCTGGCAGTGAGTTGGCAGCAACGTGGTTTTCCCTGTGATCGTGACTCAATCGTCCAGAATTGACATTTATTCACGTTTTTGTTTCTTAGGTATAAAGTGGCTATGGCAAACATACCAAAACGTTTGGAGATTTTGATAGAGCACAATTTCAGCTACGCAACGGTGCATGTCTACCACCATTCCCAAGAATGGTTAAGGCATGAATCGTGACTCAATCGTCCAGAATTGACATTTATTCACGTTTTTGTTTCTTAGGTATAAATTGGCTACGGCAAACACACCAAAACGTTTGGAGATTTTGATAGAGCACAATCTCAGCTACGCAACGGTGCATGTCTACCACCATTCCCAAGAATGGTTAAGGTGTTAATCGTGATTCAATCGGCCAGAATTGACATTTATTCACGTTTTTGTTTCTTAGGTATAAAGTGCCTATGGCAAACACACCAAAACGTTTGTAGATTTTGATAGAGCACAACTTCAGCTACGCAACGGTGCATGTCTACCACCATTCTACGCAACGGTGCATGTCTACCACCTTTCCCAAGAATGGTGAAGGCGTGAATCGTGATTCAATCAGCCAGAATTGACATTTATTCACGTTTTTGTTTCTTAGGTATAAAGTGGCTATGGCAAACATACCAAAACGTTTGGAGATTTTGATAGAGCACAATTTCAGCTACGCAACGGTGCATGTCTATCACCATTCCCAAGAATGGTTAAGGCGTGAATCGTGACTCAATCGTCCAGAATTGACATTTATTCACGTTTTTGTTTCGTAGGTATAAAGTGGCTATGGCAAACACACCAAAACGTTTGTAGATTTTGATAGAGCACAATCTCAGCTATGCAACGGTGCATGTCTACCACCATTCCCAAGAATGGTTAAGGCGTTAATCGTGATTCAATCGGCCAGAATTGACATTTATTCACGTTTTTGTTTCTTAGGTATAAAGTGGCTATGGCAAACACACCAAAACGTTTGTAGATTTTGATAGAACACAATCTCAGCTACGCAACGATGCATGTCTACCACCATTCCCAAGAATGGTTAAGGCGTGAATCGTGACTCAATCGGCCAGAATTGACATTTATTCACGTTTTTGTTTCTTAGGTATAAAGTGGCTATGGCAAACACACCAAAACATTTGTAGATTTTGATAGATCACAATCTCAGCTACGCAACGGTGCATGTCTATCACCTTTACCAAGAATGGTTAAGGCGTGAACCGTGATTCAATCAGCCAGAATTGACATTTATTCATGTTTTTGTTTCTTAGGTATAAATGGCTATGGCAAACACACCAAAACGTCTGTAGATTTTGATAGAGCACAATCTCAGCTACACAACGGTGCATGTCTACCAATTTTCCCAAGAAGGGTGAAGGCGTGAATCGTGATTCAATCAGCCAGAATTGACATTTATTCACATTTTTGTTTCTTAGGTATAAAGTGGCTATGGCAAACACACCAAAACGTTTGTAGATTTTGATAGAGCACAATCTCAGCTACGCAACGGTGCATGTCTACCACCATTCCCAAGAATGGTTAAGGCGTGAATCATGACTCAATTGGCCAGAATTGACATTTATTCACATTTTTGTTTCTTAGGTATAAAGTGGCTATGGTTCACACCAAAACGTTTGTAGATTTTGATAGATCACAATCTCAGCTACGCAACGGTGCACGTCTACCACCTTTACCAAGAATGGTTAAGGTGTGAACCGTGATTCAATCAGCCAGAATTGACATTTATTCATGTTTTTGTTTCTTAGGTATAAAGTGGCTATGGCAAACACACCGAAACGTCTGTAGATTTTGATAGAGCACAATCTCAGCTACACAACGGTGCATGTCTACCACCATTCCCAAGAATGGTTAAGGCGTTAATCATGATTCAATTGGCCAGAATTGACATTTATTCACGTTTTTGTTTCTTAGGTATAAAGTGGCTATGGCAAACACACCAAAACGTTTGTAGATTTTGATAGAGCACAATCTCAGCTACGCAACGGTGCATGTCTACCACCTTTCCCAAGAATGGTTAAGGCGTGAATTGTGATTCAATCAGCCAGAATTGACATTTATTCACGTTTTTGTTTCTTAGGTATAAAGTGGCTATGGCAAACACACCAAAACGTTTGTAGATTTTGATAGAGCACAATCTCAGCTACGCAACGGTGCATGTCTACCAATTTTCCCAAGAAGGGTTAAGGCGTGAATCGTGATTCAATTAGCCAGAATTGACATTTATCCACGTTTTTGTTTCTTAGGTATAAAGTGGCTATGGCAAACACACCAAAACGTTTGTAGATTTTGATAGAGCACAATCTCAGCTACGCAACAGTGCATGTCTACCACCTTTCCCAAGAATGGTTAAGGCGTGAATCGTGATTCAATCAGCCAGAATTGACATTTATTCACATTTTGGTTTCTTAGGTATAAAGTGGCTATGGGAAACACACCAAAACGTTTGTAGATTTTGATAGAGCACAATCTCAACTACTCAACGGTGCATGTCTGTGCTGACCGTGGCAAAATCGATGGATAAAGAAATACAGAGAATTGATAATTAGGCTCATATTTGCACATTTACTTATTTGCACTATTTTACATTTATGCACCATATTAATTTACCACGCAAATTGTATTTTCTGCACTATATTATTTACCCATGGAGAATATTCGATTAGGAATGTGTTCTATAAGTTATTGATAGGTTTATGTGGAATGTTTAGGTTAAAAGGTCAAATAAGTTATTATTAGGTGTATTAATATGAAATTAGGCTCATTCAACTCGCCGTAATTTTCTGATCATTATTATATATACATTTACATGGTTTACATGCAATTTGGGAAAGTCAAAAGTTGTAAATATTTATGTGCCACGTATTTATCTAGGCCAGCGTCCTAATAGAGAAATAGTGCCCTGTGTGTAACTAGCATTTACTGTATGTATTTACGAAGCCCTTCGCGTAGGCATAATTATTGTAACCCTGCTCACAACTTATATTTATATTTACTTGATATTTATGATACCCTGCTCAAGAATATATTACAAACCCTGCTCAATTATTATACCCATTTACTTGAATAAGTCCCAATTTATCCATTATGAAATATACGTTTCCAGGAAGTGATTATTATTATTGTATCAAATATACCCTGCTCTATTTACGTCATTAGGAACATTTACACTACTATTTACAGTTTTCGAACCCTATTTTATTAGTTCCAATGTGCGTCAATGTTTTCTGACAAATTGAAGCAAATTAGTAAATCGGCCAAGTTTGCCGACTTCGCGCCTCTCAAGATTAATAGTTTTTCCATTAGCCCAATTTGTACCTGGTATTTCTTTACCATAAGTATTTGAATGTATGCACGCGCAGTATAAAGCAACTGTTTCGGCTAGATGTATTTATTTGTTGCATTTATGTCTTATTTGTGCATTTGTATTAGGAAATTACTGTAGCTGTTTTTCTATACATGATTTCCGTGTCTTAGCTACTTTAGAAGTTTTTACTTCAGTCTTCTGACCCAAACCAAGTCTGCAGTCTGCGGACCCACCCCAAGTGAACAAAATAAGCTAGCGATAGAAACTTCGACTAGGAAGCTCGCTAGGCTTTGCGCTTTTGTAACACGCTGTATCTGATCGAAATAAAGTACCTGAAACAATCTTGAAACCCCTTTTCAATACGCAACCACGAAATAAACTCAACTTGGCTGTCGACAAGTGGACGTTCGGCAACAACGGGAAATCAACCACTCTAAAGGCCGTTTCTCATTACGGTCTTGAAGCAGCCGGATTCGGTGGTAGAAGACGCTGACTTCGGTGGCTTCATCACATGGCGCAGCGAGCAGGGTGATTGCATGACATTGTGCTATCACCAAGCCGGAACGGACATTGTGCGGCAGTTGGCAGAACTTCAAAAGTCCTGCTGAACATCAATTGGCCTTGGCTGAGCGTTGGCTGTTGATTTGCAGACAGCATTGTGCCAAAGTCACGGCACTCCTGTCTACATCCTGGGAGCGGTTCTACGCTCACGCGCGGAGGACACTGGAGTTCTGACAAGCCTGTCAGGATTTCAGGCAGCTTTCACCAGTGTTCTGGCAAGGTGCTAGACGCTGGGCGGCACCGGCATTTGACAAGGAGTCATTGTCGGACGGTGGTCAAACTTTCGCTGGACGCTCCTGGACATCTGGACTCCAGTGACCGCTCGCACGTCCTTCCTATGCCAAGGGAGGGTGACCTGACGGAGACAGGATCGCCACAGAGCCACGCTAGTCAAAGGGCTGTTTTTTGGGCATTCGCGGAGGTCCCTCGCTCCACTGGGTAAGAGTGGACTCATACCTCGGAAGTGCAAAAGTAGGGGTATCAGTGTACAAAGGGCTGTAGCTGACAGAGGGCTGTAGCTGACAGAGAGTGGATTTGAAAACCAAGTATTAGGATACTTGGTAGCGTGTAGGGGCTTTGCGGAGCTCCCATCAAATATACACGCTGTGCCTGCTCGGTACCATCAGATCAGACAGCATAAAAGTGCCAGAATTCTGCATTGCACAGGCGCAATTGCAGAGCAGTGTACAGAAACACTGCCCAGAATCAGAAAGTGCACCAGAGTGCACAGAAACGTGTCACAGGCGACACGGCAAGCGCAGCACTGCGCACAGCGGCACAGGAGCCGCTCAGGAAAGCAAGTGGCCGGCGTGGTCACAAGGCACACAGGCGTGCCAGAAAGAGCGCCAGAGCGCTCAGAAAGAGTGTGTACGGACCCTCCTTGGGCGCACACTGCTGGGCAAATAAATTGTTTATTGTCCAGGTGGATTTGACCGGTGTGTTGAAGTCAACGCGTGTAAACAATCACGTCAGGGGCTTTAGGAACACACCTGGTGCCAGTGCAGTAAAGGTCAACGCGTGAAAACACGTCAGGGGCCTGTAGGACTGCATTGGTATTGTGCGTGGCACAACAAATCCGTGGTGCACAGAGCACTACACAGAAAGACGCAGAGAAGCGTCCCAAGCGTCACAGGCGACGCACTATAAAGAGAATCAGTGAAAGAAAATTCATCAGAAAAAATGGTTTCGCCAACGGGTCACATCAGAAAGACCCTGGGGCCAGCAAAGCACAGGGTGGAAAGTAGATTGGCAAGAGAATTTGCCAAGTATGACCCGGAGTTATTTGCGGGAGCAACAAAGGAAGAAAAGAGAACAGAAATGAGAAGAGTGATTGCATCTGTCAAACAGGAGGGTGCAAAATTGGAAAGTGCAATGAATGCAGTGAAAACTCAATTTGACGCATGGAGGGACATTGTCAAGGACATTGACGAACCCGACCAGATGGAACAAGAACAGAAGATATACCAAGACTCATATGAAGAATATGCAAATATGTCAGACTTGGTGACACAGAAAGTAGTAGCCATGAATGTGTACATCGAAGAGTTGCAAGACATGATCCAGCAACAGAGCGGAAATACTATGTATGAAGTCAATACAGCATTCATACAGCAGATGGCTGCCCAGATGGCTCTGACAGCTCAGGGAGCTGCTCCAGGGGCCAGTTCAACCAATGCAACCACAGCAAAAAGCGTCAAATTGCAGAAACTGGAAGTTGAACAGTTTACTGGGGAAATTGTCAAATTTCGATCATGGTGGCAAATGTTCGAATCCCACATCCACAATCGGACAGATTTGGAGGACATTTCCAAGTTTTCATACTTGAGGAGCTTGCTGAAAGGCTCAGCATTTGGCATGATCAGTGGATTGAGTGTGACCGCAGAGAATTATGCACCCGCAATTGCAATGCTCAAGAAGAGATATGACCAGCCAGTTGTGGTCAGAAACACGCTGATGAATAATATCATGAAGTTGCGACAGGCCAGGAATACCTGTCAGGATATGAGAATTTTGTTTGATGCAATTGAAAGGCTGCTCCAGCAGTTGGAGTCACTGGGTGAATCAGTGGAACATCCAATGCTGTTGAGCCAGCTGCAACAGAAAGTGCCACCCGAGGTTCTCAGAGAAATCCAGAAGGAACAGGGAACTGAGGAAGCCTTGACGGTGGAAAAGTTCAGAGAGCTGTTTGGCAAGCAGCTAGCGCTCAGTGAGGCTGTACAGCACGCACAGCAAACTGAGGCACCAGTTCAGCAATCGCGCCAGGGATTTGGGAATAATCCCCGCGCACAGCAATTCAATAATCGGTTTCAAGGCAATGGGAACCGATTCAGAGGGCCAGAGAACCCAAGGACCAGCACAGGGAGCATGTCTGTGATCCAGAATGGACAGAGTGCACCACAGGCTGGATTTATGAATCCTGGGAGGCCGTGTGTGTTCTGCAATGACACACAGCAATTACACTTTAATGATAAGTGTCCAAAGTTCAAAACTGCCAGAGAAAGGAGAGTGGTTTTGTCAAAGGCAGAGCGATGCCTGAGATGCCTGCAGAAAGGACATTACATGAATCAATGTCAATTTACGAGAAGTTGTTTCTATTGCAAATCCAATAGGCACCACACTGCGGTGTGCCCAGAGAAATTTGGTGACAATGGCAATGGAAACGCTGGACGGCAAATTCCAGCATTCAAAGCAAGTGGTCAACAGAGTGGCCAGCAATCAGCAAACAATAGCAGAAAGTCTGTGCCGACGGCCGGTCGACCAGCACAGAGTCAACAGAGAAAGGCCACAGTGAATTGTGTCACTGTGGAAGAAGCTGGACCAGAAATGGTAGAGACAGAAACCATATCCAGCACAGTGGTTACAGAACCAAATACAAAGCAACAGAATACGTCAGTGAACTTGTCAGTAAACAAGAACATGTCAATGTTGATGACAGCCAGAACCGTGATTGAGGCTTCAGAAATGGATACAGAGATGGAGCCTGAACAGCCACCACTACAGATTCAAGCGTTCCTGGACACAGGATCCCAGGGAACATACATGTCAGAGAAAGTGGCCAAGAAACTCAATTTGAAGAGTACAGGTGAACACCACATCCAGGTGTACACTTTCGGAAATGAAAAACCACACTATAAAGTGGTACAGCAAGTGGAATTCAGAATGCGGCTCAGAAATGGCCAGAAAGTTGATATGGTGGCTGATGTGGTCCCGACATTGACCACAGAACAAGTCAAAGTGCCTGTGTCAGAACAGGATGAAAAGTACCTGCAGAAGTACTTCCCGGATGAGAGTTACTTTGCAGACAGAATTCCCAAGGAAAAAGGGACAGAGTGCAAGTTCAAGCCAGACATTATAGTGGGCTTGAATTATTTCTGGGACTTGATGTCCAGAAACACCAGCACCACCAGACTTCCGTCAGGATTGTATGTCATTCCATCAGAATTGGGATTGCTGATGGGAGGTGGACAGCTGACAAGCAATAGAAATCAATGGACCACGGATGGTGCATATCCGGTGGTGGTCAATACAATTGTGCATCAAATTCAGAGAGAAAAGTGGTACGAGGAAGCACCGTTGTCAATTGCTCCTGTACCAAATGTCAAAGATATGGATAGACTGGATACCATTGGCATAATGGACCAGCCAGACCTCGTCGAGGACGATGAGGCCATCAAGCAATTCAATGAGAGTGTACAGAGAAGCCCAGATGGACGGTACTCTGTAAAGTTCATGTACAAACCGAATTTGCATGAACTCCCAGATAACAAAGCAATGGCGTTCAAGAGGTTCAGGTACCTCACCAACAGGCTCAAGAGAGACCCAGAGTTACTGGAGAAAATTCAGGCAATCATGAAAGCACAAGAGGAGCAAGGAGTAATTGAGAAAGTCCAAGAGGATATTATGGATGGCAGAAAGTTCCATATATTGCCTCATCAACCAGTGATAACGCCAGAGAAAACTACCACAAAGGTCAGAGAGGTATATGATGCCTCAGCGAAACCGCCAGGCATGCCAAGCTTGAATGAGTGCATGTACCGCGGTCCAGTGATACTACCACAGCTGGTAGGGATGCTGATGCGATTCCGGTTGCATGGAATCGCCCTAGTTGCAGACATAGAGAAAGCGTTTCTGCAGATCAGTCTGCAGGACAGTGACAGAGATGTGACAAGATTTCTGTGGTACAAGGATCCCACGAAACCATCCATGGAAGACAACATTCAGATTTACAGATTTGCCAGAGTGCCATTTGGCATAATCTGCAGCCCAGCGCTGCTGGCGCTGACAGTCAGATACCACCTAAATCAAGCTGGCACAGAGAATGCAAAATTGATCGATGAAAATCTGTATGTGGATAATTTGATCCTCAGTGTAGACACAGAACAGAAAGCAATCGAATTGTACCAGGAATCCAAAGTGCTGTTCACAGAGGCACAGATGAATCTGAGAGAATGGAACAGCAACAACAAGAGCTTTACTTGGCAATTGGCAGAGTCAGATGTGGCCAAGGAAATTATCACAACAGTCCTAGGAATGAAATGGGACACAGAGAGCGACCAGATGTGGCTGAAAACGCCAAAGACAGTTCAGCAATCACAATTATCAGAAACTGACCAGAAAATCAAACTTCCCACGAAAAGGACAGTTGCAAAGGTGACTGCGGGATGTTTTGATCCAATGGGACTCGCCAGTCCTGTCCTATTGCCAGCAAAGAGATTTTTGCAAACGTTATGGCATTCAGGACCAAGTGCCAAAGAATGGGACACACCCCTGTCTGAGGAACAGACAGCTATTTGGCAGCAATTAGAGATAGAGTTGCTCAAAGTTGGACAGATCAAGTTCAACAGAAATCTGAATTATCAGAATGGTGCAGATGCACAACTGCACATTTTCGTCGATGCCTCAGCAATGGCATACAGCGCAGCGGCATACATATGCCAGAAAACAGAAAATGACAGCGGCACGTCAAGCCTGCTGTACTCCAGATTGAGACTCGCTCCAAAGAAACCAGAAGTGACAATTCCACGGCTGGAATTGTTAGCGATGTTGATCGGCAGCAGAATGTCAAAGTTTATTCACAAAGAGCTCAAGGACGTCAAATTCAGTCAAACAGTTGTATGGTCAGATTCAACCTGTTGTCTGAAGTGGCTGACAACAGCGAAGCCACTGGCATGTTTTGTCAAGAACAGATTGGATGAAATCAGGAAAATTCAGAGTGAGACAGAGAACATGCACATCAGACACATCGCAGGACTGGAGAACCCAGCTGACATGGCCACAAGAGGCATGAATATGTCAGAGTTGGAAGGCAGTAACCTGTGGTGGAAGGGGCCAGAATGGCTAATGACTGGAGAGTGGCCAGAGCCAAAAGTGGAGCCAGTCACGCCAGAAGTAATGGCAGAAATCAAGAAAGAAGAGCTCAAGTTCCCAAAAGCCAGTCCAATTTACCTGGGAGCCACACAGCAAGTGGTCAGTGACCCAGATGCCATCAATGTGCAAGCTGATGAAAGCAAGCAAAGCAACCCATTGGGAATTGAGATTCAAAGATTCTCATCACTGACGAAATTACTGGATGCAACAGTATACGTGATGAGATTTGTGCGACAGATGCACAAAAAGCGCAGCAAAAATGACAGTCAGAATGGATTGTCAGAAATCATGGAAAGTATCTGTGGTACAATGAAACCACAGGGAATTATCAGCATTGAAGAGAGAGAGATTGCGTTGAAATATTGGATCAAAGTGACGCAACAGAATCATTACAAAGGAGTGGCAGAGATTCTGGCAACAGGCCACAGTAGAGGCAGCCAGAGTAGCAAGAAAACAGCTGCAGACCAGCAGTTGATCAAATGGCTCAATGTGCGAATGCATCAGGATGGAATCCTGAAGTGCCACGGCAGAATGGAGCATACAGACCCACAGGAGGTCACGGTGCCACTCATACTGTTGCCAGCAACGGCTACAGTGACTCAGCTGATCGTCAGAGACCAGCATGAGAAGTTGATGCACGCAGGAGTGCAACATACATTGGCAGCGATCAGACAAAAGTACTGGATTACACAGGGCAGACGGGTGATCTACAATGTGACCAGAACCTGCCCAACCTGTAAGAAATTGGGAGCGAAGCCGTACCAGCTTCCACCAATGCCAGATTTACCAGAAACCAGAGTTCAGAGAGCCAGACCGTTCCAGTACACGGGCTTGGATTATTTGGGACCAGTTTGGTACAAAGTGGACAAAGATCACAGGAAAATGTGGATCTGTTTGTTCACATGTATGGTGACACGTGCAGTTCACCTAGAAAGTGTGCTGGACATGACAGCACAGGAATTCCTGAATGCAGTCAGGAGATTCATCGCCAGGCGCGGAAAGCCTGAGGCAGTTATTTCAGACAATGCAACGCAATTCAAATTGACAGAAAAGGTGCTCAGTTCAAGCACTGACAAGGCCATTAACACTGGGAAAGAATGGTCAGAAATGGTCAAAAGTGGAGCAGTACAGACTTACTGCTCACAGCAACAAATCCAATGGAACATGACTACTCCTATGGCACCATGGCAGGGAGGAGTCTATGAGAGAATGGTGGGCATCACCAAGAAACATTTCAAGGCAGCTGTGGGGCACAGAATGTTAACCCTGCAAGAATTGTTGACACTTCTGCCAGAAGTCGAAGCAGTGATCAACAGCAGGCCAATCTCTTACATCTATGGTGATGTAAAGAGCCTCAGAGTGCTGACGCCAAAAAACTTCCTGACAGGGGAAGGTCAGATTGGAGCACCACAGTTTGATACAGACAGAGATGGAGAATTCATGCCCAGAATGGATAACGCAGCGAAACTGCAGAAATATTGGGAGACAACCCAGCAAACTTTGGATAAATTCTGGGACTTGTGGCATCAAGAGTATATCCCAAGCTTGAGGGAAAGAACTCAGGTGACGCACAAACATGGCAGATTGACAGCGACTCAAGAACCCAAGGTGAATGAAGTTGTGCTGATTTATGAAGAGAACATGCCCAGAGGTGCATGGAGGATGGGTCGCATCGAGCAGTTAGAGCCCAGCAAAGATGGACAGATTCGCTCAGCAAAAGTCAGAACTGCCAACAGAAATGTGGTCAGCAGACCACTCAATCAATTGTATCCGCTGGAAATCAATTCAAAGACAATGGATATCCCAGAGACAGCAGTGACAGTCAAAGTGGATCTACTGGACCCAGCAATTGTCCAGAAACATGTCAGAAATCAGAGCTCGAACAGAGACTCTGTATCAAACCCTGTTCAAAACCCTGCTCAGAGGAACTCAGCATCGGATAGAGTCCTGAGAAGTGCAACAGGGAAAGCCACAGCAACCACCAGCAGTCTGGTGATTGGAATGCTGTGCATGGTGTTGATGCTGACAGGCATGTCAGAGTCAGCAACGCTGAGAGAAGCCGGCAAGGCTTACAGCGAAGTATTTTCCAGAACATACGTTCTAGAAACCTCGACAGTAAGGCCACCATCATTGGCAGCGCATCATGGATTGCCGCCTTTGCCTTCAGAATGGCCACCAAAATCTGTCAGAGAAATGCAGACTTATGAGAGATTCAAGGATGCAATTAAGGATCATCCCGTGGAACAAGTGATCAGCTCACAAAGCCAGAAGTATCAGATTTGCACCAGTGGAAGACATGGACATGCGCTTACAGTTCCTGAAGAAGTGCAGTGCCATATCCCACCAAGGAATTTTGTCAAGGCAATGAAAGTTACACTTTACGCACAGAGACAGATTCCACAGAAAGAGAAAGCATACAGATGCTACATCAGAATCAAAGAAATCATCACACACACCAGTTTCTGGGGAGCGAAAGGCATTACAGGCAATTTTGAGAAATACCAGCAAGTTGGCGTGGTAGCCTGTAACTATGCAAGAATTCACAAAATGTTCAGAGGAACACCTTTGGTGGAAATGGAGCCCAGAGTGTGGACAACCAATCAAACCTTGAATGTGGAATATTCATGGTGTTGCCATGACAAAGAGAATGTCGTCAGTAACTTCTACATGGAAGAAGGAACCGTAGCTTCACTCGATGGAAAGACTGTAATCAGCGACTTGCAAGATTTCAGCCAGTGCAGAGCCATGATGGGACATTGCAGAGACCACAACTATGGAATCACAGTGTGGGACACGGAGAACTTCAAGCATCAATGCGCATATGAGAGAATTGGCAGATTCAAGTCAGAGATATCTGGCCAGACAATTATTGTGTCAAAATTGCAAGCAGCATACTCCCACAGCAACAAGACAAAGAGACCAATTGGCTCAGAATGTGTTCCGGGAGACACATACTACACCGATCAAGGAGGTGTATTCATCCAGTTTGACAGAAGAGAAGATGTGCCTGTGGAATGGGCAATGCCAGGAAAGATAGTGGAGGCGAGAGAGTCGACAATTAGTGGAACATTGTATGCCAGATTGGACGACAGAAACTCCAAGTTTCAGTTCCTGCAACATGTAGTCAGAGAGATGACTCAGGCACAATTTGCGATTGTATGGCATCAGCTATGTCAACTTCGCAAGAACCAGCTGGACATGTTGACTCAGCTTTTCCGCATCGATCCAACATTGGGAATTCGAGCCATGCTGGGAAGACAGGATGTTCATGCAGAATGGGCTGGAGAAGCAATTATGTTTTGGGAATGCAAGGAAGTGCAGCCATACATAATTTATCAAACAGGAAAAGTGGGAGAGACATGTTACAAGTACACACCAATGAGATTGGACAAAGACGGGCCCTTGTGGTTCAAGAGCCCAGGCAGCAGAGACTTGGTGGAGAAATCACCAGAAGAGGATTGCAGCCACACCACACCGCACCTGTACAGAAATGAACATGGACAGTGGAAGTCCGCACATGGAATGGTGCATGTCACAGAGACTCCAATTGAAATGACATGGAAAGGACAATGGCAGGCCTTCACGTTTGACGCGCCTCACCTGTTCACTAACATTGTCAACAGAGCGACCAATTTCATGGATGTCAGAGGCCAGATTCAGAGACTACAGAATTTAGAGCATGTGCAGAATCAGTTGATCGATTACACAGCAGATATGTCATTGGATCCCAGAGTGATCAGAAATTCAATAGAAGGCATTGGAGCTGGAATTGGACAGACAGCAGCAGGAATCGGCAAAGCATATGGTCATTATATATCTGGAGTATCAAAAGGGTACACCAACTTTATGGGAGGAATGCTGAAAGGACCCTTTCAAGTGATCATCAACACAATCGCAATGCTGCTGGGAATCACAATCCTGGTAGCTGGAATTGTTGCTGCAGGATACCTGTGGTACAATTGGAGAATTGCCACAGGGAAACCAGTAATTCCACCATGCGTATACACATGCATATGGAAATGCATAATGTGTCCATTCAAGTGCATATGGCTATGCTTCAGAGCCGTCAGATACACAATCAAGAAGTCAACTCAGAAAGAGACCAATTATCCACAAAGAAAAGTGCGCAAGACAGAGTTGAGACCAGCAATCAAGAGGAGAGCCAGATCCAACTCAACACAGTCCGTCAGATTTGCCAAGAGAGCAGAAACAGAGGACAGAATGGCAAAGTCACTATCAGCATACGTTCAGCCAGATGAAAGTTCAGCTGATGAGGGACAAGTCAGAGCCATGAACAGAGACAGTGTTCACATGCCTGATATCCGCAAATTCACCACACGCGAACGCGCAGGAAGCGATACGGGCAACTACCTGCTTCATCATCAGGCTAGGTCGGCGTTGGCATCACCAGCAACCGGACCTGCAACTTCACGCACACCCACGACTTCGCGCACGACCACGTTCACCACCGAGGCGACTGTGGAAACGCCACTCATCACTTTGGCGCCCACCACCACCAGCATGTGACGTTGCTGCAACAACGGTGTGCAGCAACTCTTCCGCCCGGAGTGTGCTGACCGTGGCAAAATCGATGGATAAAGAAATACAGAGAATTGATAATTAGGCTCATATTTGCACATTTACTTATTTGCACTATTTTACATTTATGCACCATATTAATTTACCACGCAAATTGTATTTTCTGCACTATATTATTTACCCATGGAGAATATTCGATTAGGAATGTGTTCTATAAGTTATTGATAGGTTTATGTGGAATGTTTAGGTTAAAAGGTCAAATAAGTTATTATTAGGTGTATTAATATGAAATTAGGCTCATTCAACTCGCCGTAATTTTCTGATCATTATTATATATACATTTACATGGTTTACATGCAATTTGGGAAAGTCAAAAGTTGTAAATATTTATGTGCCACGTATTTATCTAGGCCAGCGTCCTAATAGAGAAATAGTGCCCTGTGTGTAACTAGCATTTACTGTATGTATTTACGAAGCCCTTCGCGTAGGCATAATTATTGTAACCCTGCTCACAACTTATATTTATATTTACTTGATATTTATGATACCCTGCTCAAGAATATATTACAAACCCTGCTCAATTATTATACCCATTTACTTGAATAAGTCCCAATTTATCCATTATGAAATATACGTTTCCAGGAAGTGATTATTATTATTGTATCAAATATACCCTGCTCTATTTACGTCATTAGGAACATTTACACTACTATTTACAGTTTTCGAACCCTATTTTATTAGTTCCAATGTGCGTCAATGTTTTCTGACAAATTGAAGCAAATTAGTAAATCGGCCAAGTTTGCCGACTTCGCGCCTCTCAAGATTAATAGTTTTTCCATTAGCCCAATTTGTACCTGGTATTTCTTTACCATAAGTATTTGAATGTATGCACGCGCAGTATAAAGCAACTGTTTCGGCTAGATGTATTTATTTGTTGCATTTATGTCTTATTTGTGCATTTGTATTAGGAAATTACTGTAGCTGTTTTTCTATACATGATTTCCGTGTCTTAGCTACTTTAGAAGTTTTTACTTCAGTCTTCTGACCCAAACCAAGTCTGCAGTCTGCGGACCCACCCCAAGTGAACAAAATAAGCTAGCGATAGAAACTTCGACTAGGAAGCTCGCTAGGCTTTGCGCTTTTGTAACACGCTGTATCTGATCGAAATAAAGTACCTGAAACAATCTTGAAACCCCTTTTCAATACGCAACCACGAAATAAACTCAACTTGGCTGTCGACAAGTGGACGTTCGGCAACAACGGGAAATCAACCACTCTAAAGGCCGTTTCTCATTACGGTCTTGAAGCAGCCGGATTCGGTGGTAGAAGACGCTGACTTCGGTGGCTTCATCACAATGTCTACCACCTTTCCCAAGAATGGTTAAGACGTGAATCGTGATTCAATCAGCCAGAATTGACATTTATTCACGTTTTTGTTTCTTAGGTATAAAGTGGCTATGGCAAACACACCAAAACGTTTGTAGATTTTTATAGAGCACAATCTCAGCTACGCAACGGTGCATGTCTACCACCATTCCCAAGAATGGTGAAGGTGTGAATTGTGATTCAATCAGCCAGAATTGACATTTATTCATGTTTTTGTTTCTTAGGTATAAAGTGGCTATGGCAAACACACCAAAACGTTTGTAGATTTTGATAGAGCACAATCTCAGCTACGCAACGGTGCATGTCTACCACCTTTCCCAAGAATGGTTAAGGTGTGAATCGTGATTCAATCAGCCAGAATTGACATTTATTCACGTTTTTGTTTCTTAGGTATAAAGTGGCTATGGCAAACACACCAAAATGTTTGTAGATTTTGATAGAGCACAATCTCAGCTACGCAACGGTGCATGTCTACCACCATTCCCAAGAATGGTGAAGGCGTGAATCGTGATTCAATCAGCCAGAATTGACATTTATTCACGTTTTTGTTTCTTAGGTATAAAGTGGCTATGGCAAACATACCAAAACGTTTGGAGATTTTGATAGAGCACAATTTCAGCTACGCAACGGTGCATGTCTACCACCATTCCCAAGAATGGTTAAGGCGTGAATCGTGACTCAATCGTCCAGAATTGACATTTATTCACGTTTTTGTTTCTTAGGTATAAAGTGGCTATGGCAAACACACCAAAACGTTTGTAGATTTTTATAGAGCACAATCTCAGCTACGCAACGGTGCATGTCTACCACCATTCCCAAGAATGGTGAAGGTGTGAATTGTGATTCAATCAGCCAGAATTGACATTTATTCATGTTTTTGTTTCTTAGGTATAAAGTGGCTATGGGAAACACACCAAAACGTTTGTAGATTTTGATAGAGCACAATCTCAGCTACTCAACGGTGCATGTCTACCACCTTTCCCAAGAATGGTTAAGGCGTGAATCGTGATTCAATCAGCCAGAATTGACATTTATTCACGTTTTTGTTTCTTAGGTATAAAGTGGCTATGGGAAACACACCAAAACGTTTGTAGATTTTGATAGAGCACAATCTCAGCTACTCAACGGTGCATGTCTACCACCTTTCCCAAGAATGGTTAAGGCGTGAATCGTGATTCAATCAGCCAGAATTGACATTTATTCACGTTTTTGTTTCTTAGGTATAAAGTGGCTATGGCAAACACACCAAAACGTTTGTAGATTTTTATAGAGCACAATCTCAGCTACGCAACGGTGCATGTCTACCACCATTCCCAAGAATGGTGAAGGTGTGAATTGTGATTCAATCAGCCAGAATTGACATTTATTCATGTTTTTGTTTCTTAGGTATAAAGTGGCTATGGCAAACACACCAAAACGTTTGTAGATTTTTATAGAGCACAATCTCAGCTACGCAACGGTGCATGTCTACCACCATTCCCAAGAATGGTGAAGGCGTGAATTGTGATTCAATCAGCCAGAATTGACATTTATTCATGTTTTTGTTTCTTAGGTATAAAGTGGCTATGGCAAACACACCAAAACGTTTGTAGATTTTTATAGAGCACAATCTCAGCTACGCAACGGTGCATGTCTACCACCATTCCCAAGAATGGTGAAGGCGTGAATTGTGATTCAATCAGCCAGAATTGACATTTATTCATGTTTTTGTTTCTTAGGTATAAAGTGGCTATGGCAAACATACCAAAACGTTTGGAGATTTTGATAGAGCACAATTTCAGCTACGCAACGGTGCATGTCTACCACCATTCCCAAGAATGGTTAAGGCGTGAATCATGACTCAATCGTCCAGAATTGACATTTATTCACGTTTTTGTTTCTTAGGTATAAAGTGGCTATGGCAAACACACCAAAACGTTTGTAGATTTTGATAGAGCACAATCTCAGCTACGCAACGGTGCATGTCTACCACCATTCCCAAGAATGGTTAAGGCGTTAATCGTGATTCAATCGGCCAGAATTGACATTTATTCATGTTTTTGTTTCTTAGGTATAAAGTGGCTATGGCAAACACACCAAAACGTTTGTAGATTTTGATAGAGCACAATCTCAGCTACGCAACAGTGCATGTCTACCACCTTTCCCAAGAATGGTTAAGGCATGAATCCACAGGGAAAACCACCTCGCTGCCAACTTGCTGCCAGCTTGCTTGCCAAACAGCAAAAATTAGGTGCAGCTCGCTGACAACTTTTATGCACTTAGCTGCCAGCTCGCTGACAAATTACCTTCCACATGACTTAGCTGGCTGCCAGCTCGCTGACAATTTTACTGGTAAAAGTTATAATGTTTAGTTTCATTTGACCCAAACAATGTACCTACCTATATATGAAATGTATGAAATGAAATGTTGAGTGTTGCAGAAAACAAAAATTATGCAGTAAATGCAATGCACAAGCATTATAATGGGTGGTTATCAATGTGATAAATCAATCAAAAAAGCCTACTCATCAAAATTGATCCTACTCATTGAAGAGAATGTGGGCTTCTCACAGCAGTGCAATACCAATCAAACTGATGGTCTCTACATAACCACATTCTTTGGGTCAAAATGAATTGTGCATGGCTAAAAATAATAATTGTGCATTCCTAAATGTACTGCAGCCTTCTATTCGCTGCCAGCTCGCTGCCAACTACACTGCTGGCTTTTACAGCTAGCTGCCAGCCCGCTGACACACGCTGCCAACTGGCTGCCAGCTCGCTGACACACGCTGCCAACTCGCTGCCAAGTGTAAACAAATGCTTGTCAGCTTGTTGTCTCCTAGCTGGCAGTGAGTTGGCAGCGACGTGGTTTTCCCTGTGATCGTGACTCAATCGTCCAGAATTGACATTTATTCACGTTTTTGTTTCTTAGGTATAAAGTGGCTATGGCAAACATACCAAAACGTTTGGAGATTTTGATAGAGCACAATTTCAGCTACCCAACGGTGCATGTCTACCACCATTCCCAAGAATGGTTAAGGCATGAATCGTGACTCAATCGTCCAGAATTGACATTTATTCACGTTTTTGTTTCTTAGGTATAAATTGGCTACGGCAAACACACCAAAACGTTTGTAGATTTTGATAAAGCACAATCTCAGCTACGCAACGGTGCATGTCTACCACCATTCCCAAGAATGGTTAAGGCGTTAATCGTGATTCAATCGGCCAGAATTGACATTTATTCATGTTTTTGTTTCTTAGGTATAAAGTGGCTATGGCAAACACACCAAAACGTTTGTAGATTTTGATAGAGCACAATCTCAGCTACGCAACAGTGCATGTCTACCACCTTTCCCAAGAATGGTTAAGGCATGAATCCACAGGGAAAACCACCTCGCTGCCAACTTGCTGCCAGCTTGCTTGCCAAACAGCAAAAATTAGGTGCAGCTCGCTGACAACTTTTATGCACTTAGCTGCCAGCTCGCTGACAAATTACCTTCCACATGACTTAGCTGGCTGCCAGCTCGCTGACAATTTTACTGGTAAAAGTTATAATGTTTAGTTTCATTTGACCCAAACAATGTACCTACCTATATATGAAATGTATGAAATGAAATGTTGAGTGTTGCAGAAAACAAAAATTATGCAGTAAATGCAATGCACAAGCATTATAATGGGTGGTTATCAATGTGATAAATCAATCAAAAAAGCCTACTCATCAAAATTGATCCTACTCATTGAAGAGAATGTGGGCTTCTCACAGCAGTGCAATACCAATCAAACTGATGGTCTCTACATAACCACATTCTTTGGGTCAAAATGAATTGTGCATGGCTAAAAATAATAATTGTGCATTCCTAAATGTACTGCAGCCTTCTATTCGCTGCCAGCTCGCTGCCAACTACACTGCTGGCTTTTACAGCTAGCTGCCAGCCCGCTGACACACGCTGCCAACTGGCTGCCAGCTCGCTGACACACGCTGCCAACTCGCTGCCAAGTGTAAACAAATGCTTGTCAGCTTGTTGTCTCCTAGCTGGCAGTGAGTTGGCAGCAACGTGGTTTTCCCTGTGATCGTGACTCAATCGTCCAGAATTGACATTTATTCACGTTTTTGTTTCTTAGGTATAAAGTGGCTATGGCAAACATACCAAAACGTTTGGAGATTTTGATAGAGCACAATTTCAGCTACGCAACGGTGCATGTCTACCACCATTCCCAAGAATGGTTAAGGCATGAATCGTGACTCAATCGTCCAGAATTGACATTTATTCACGTTTTTGTTTCTTAGGTATAAATTGGCTACGGCAAACACACCAAAACGTTTGGAGATTTTGATAGAGCACAATCTCAGCTACGCAACGGTGCATGTCTACCACCATTCCCAAGAATGGTTAAGGCATGAATCGTGACTCAATCGTCCAGAATTGACATTTATTCACGTTTTTGTTTCTTAGGTATAAATTGGCTACGGCAAACACACCAAAACGTTTGTAGATTTTGATAGAGCACAATCTCAGCTACGCAACGGTGCATGTCTACCACCATTCCCAAGAATGGTTAAGGTGTTAATCGTGATTCAATCGGCCAGAATTGACATTTATTCACGTTTTTGTTTCTTAGGTATAAAGTGCCTATGGCAAACACACCAAAACGTTTGTAGATTTTGATAGAGCACAACTTCAGCTACGCAACGGTGCATGTCTACCACCATTCTACGCAACGGTGCATGTCTACCACCTTTCCCAAGAATGGTGAAGGCGTGAATCGTGATTCAATCAGCCAGAATTGACATTTATTCACGTTTTTGTTTCTTAGGTATAAAGTGGCTATGGCAAACATACCAAAACGTTTGGAGATTTTGATAGAGCACAATTTCAGCTACGCAACGGTGCATGTCTATCACCATTCCCAAGAATGGTTAAGGCGTGAATCGTGACTCAATCGTCCAGAATTGACATTTATTCACGTTTTTGTTTCGTAGGTATAAAGTGGCTATGGCAAACACACCAAAACGTTTGTAGATTTTGATAGAGCACAATCTCAGCTATGCAACGGTGCATGTCTACCACCATTCCCAAGAATGGTTAAGGCGTTAATCGTGATTCAATCGGCCAGAATTGACATTTATTCACGTTTTTGTTTCTTAGGTATAAAGTGGCTATGGCAAACACACCAAAACGTTTGTAGATTTTGATAGAACACAATCTCAGCTACGCAACGATGCATGTCTACCACCATTCCCAAGAATGGTTAAGGCGTGAATCGTGACTCAATCGGCCAGAATTGACATTTATTCACGTTTTTGTTTCTTAGGTATAAAGTGGCTATGGCAAACACACCAAAACATTTGTAGATTTTGATAGATCACAATCTCAGCTACGCAACGGTGCATGTCTATCACCTTTACCAAGAATGGTTAAGGCGTGAACCGTGATTCAATCAGCCAGAATTGACATTTATTCATGTTTTTGTTTCTTAGGTATAAATGGCTATGGCAAACACACCAAAACGTCTGTAGATTTTGATAGAGCACAATCTCAGCTACACAACGGTGCATGTCTACCAATTTTCCCAAGAAGGGTGAAGGCGTGAATCGTGATTCAATCAGCCAGAATTGACATTTATTCACATTTTTGTTTCTTAGGTATAAAGTGGCTATGGCAAACACACCAAAACGTTTGTAGATTTTGATAGAGCACAATCTCAGCTACGCAACGGTGCATGTCTACCACCATTCCCAAGAATGGTTAAGGCGTGAATCATGACTCAATTGGCCAGAATTGACATTTATTCACATTTTTGTTTCTTAGGTATAAAGTGGCTATGGTTCACACCAAAACGTTTGTAGATTTTGATAGATCACAATCTCAGCTACGCAACGGTGCACGTCTACCACCTTTACCAAGAATGGTTAAGGCGTGAACCGTGATTCAATCAGCCAGAATTGACATTTATTCATGTTTTTGTTTCTTAGGTATAAAGTGGCTATGGCAAACACACCGAAACGTCTGTAGATTTTGATAGAGCACAATCTCAGCTACACAACGGTGCATGTCTACCACCATTCCCAAGAATGGTTAAGGCGTTAATCATGATTCAATTGGCCAGAATTGACATTTATTCACGTTTTTGTTTCTTAGGTATAAAGTGGCTATGGCAAACACACCAAAACGTTTGTAGATTTTGATAGAGCACAATCTCAGCTACGCAACGGTGCATGTCTACCACCTTTCCCAAGAATGGTTAAGGCGTGAATTGTGATTCAATCAGCCAGAATTGACATTTATTCACGTTTTTGTTTCTTAGGTATAAAGTGGCTATGGCAAACACACCAAAACGTTTGTAGATTTTGATAGAGCACAATCTCAGCTACGCAACGGTGCATGTCTACCAATTTTCCCAAGAAGGGTTAAGGCGTGAATCATGATTCAATTAGCCAGAATTGACATTTATCCACGTTTTTGTTTCTTAGGTATAAAGTGGCTATGGCAAACACACCAAAACGTTTGTAGATTTTGATAGAGCACAATCTCAGCTACGCAACAGTGCATGTCTACCACCTTTCCCAAGAATGGTTAAGGCGTGAATCGTGATTCAATCAGCCAGAATTGACATTTATTCACATTTTGGTTTCTTAGGTATAAAGTGGCTATGGCAAACACACCAAAACGTTTGTAGATTTTGATAGAGCACAATCTCAACTACTCAACGGTGCATGTCTACCACCTTTCCCAAGAATGGTTAAGGCGTGAATCGTGATTCAATCAGCCAGAATTGACATTTATTCACGTTTTTGTTTCTTAGGTATAAAGTGGCTATGGCAAACACACCAAAACGTTTGTAGATTTTTATAGAGCACAATCTCAGCTACGCAACGGTGCATGTCTACCACCATTCCCAAGAATGGTGAAGGTGTGAATTGTGATTCAATCAGCCAGAATTGACATTTATTCATGTTTTTGTTTCTTAGGTATAAAGTGGCTATGGCAAACACACCAAAACGTTTGTAGATTTTGATAGAGCACAATCTCAGCTACGCAACGGTGCATGTCTACCACCTTTCCCAAGAATGGTTAAGGTGTGAATCGTGATTCAATCAGCCAGAATTGACATTTATTCACGTTTTTGTTTCTTAGGTATAAAGTGGCTATGGCAAACACACCAAAATGTTTGTAGATTTTGATAGAGCACAATCTCAGCTACGCAACGGTGCATGTCTACCACCTTTCCCAAGAATGGTCAAGGTGTCAATCGTGATTCAATCAGCCAGAATTGACATTTATTCATGTTTTTGTTTCTTAGGTATAAAGTGGCTATGGCAAACACACCAAAACGTTTGTAGATTTTTATAGAGCACAATCTCAGCTACGCAACGGTGCATGTCTACCACCATTCCCAAGAATGGTGAAGGCGTGAATTGTGATTCAATCAGCCAGAATTGACATTTATTCATGTTTTTGTTTCTTAGGTATAAAGTGGCTATGGCAAACACACCAAAACGTTTGTAGATTTTTATAGAGCACAATCTCAGCTACGCAACGGTGCATGTCTACCACCATTCCCAAGAATGGTGAAGGCGTGAATTGTGATTCAATCAGCCAGAATTGACATTTATTCACGTTTTTGTTTCTTAGGTATAAAGTGGCTATGGCAAACATACCAAAACGTTTGGAGATTTTGATAGAGCACAATTTCAGCTACGCAACGGTGCATGTCTATTACCATTCCCAAGAATGGTTAAGGCGTGAATCATGACTCAATCGTCCAGAATTGACATTTATTCACGTTTTTGTTTCTTAGGTATAAAGTGGCTATGGCAAACACACCAAAACGTTTGTAGATTTTGATAGAGCACAATCTCAGCTACGCAACATTGCATGTCTACCACCATTCCCAAGAATGGTTAAGGCGTTAATCGTGATTCAATCGGCCAGAATTGACATTTATTCATGTTTTTGTTTCTTAGGTATAAAGTGGCTATGGCAAACACACCAAAACGTTTGTAGATTTTGATAGAGCACAATCTCAGCTACGCAACAGTGCATGTCTACCACCTTTCCCAAGAATGGTTAAGGCATGAATCCACAGGGAAAACCACCTTGCTGCCAACTTGCTGCCAGCTTGCTTGCCAAACAGCAAAAATTAGGTGCAGCTCGCTGACAACTTTTATGCACTTAGCTGCCAGATCGCTGACAAATTACCTTCCACATGACTTAGCTGGCTGCCAGCTCGCTGACAATTTTACTGGTAAAAGTTATAATGTTTAGTTTCATTTGACCCAAACAATGTACCTACCTATATATGAAATGTATGAAATGAAATGTTGAGTGTTGCAGAAAACAAAAATTATGCAGTAAATGCAATGCACAAGCATTATAATGGGTGGTTATCAATGTCATAAATCAATCAAAAAAGCCTACTCATCAAAATTGATCCTACTCATTGAAGAGAATGTGGGCTTCTCACAGCAGTGCAATACCAATCAAACTGATGGTCTCTACATAACCACATTCTTTGGGTCAAAATGAATTGTGCATGGCTAAACACAATAATTGTGCATTCCTAAATGTACTGCAGCCTTCTATTCGCTGCCAGCTCGCTGCCAACTACACTGCTGGCTTTTACAGCTAGCTGCCAGCCCGCTGACACACGCTGCCAACTGGCTGCCAGCTCGCTGACACACGCTGCCAACTCGCTGCCAAGTGTAAACAAATGCTTGTCAGCTTGTTGTCTCCTAGCTGGCAGTGAGTTGGCAGCGACATGGTTTTCCCTGTGATCGTGACTCAATCGTCCAGAATTGACATTTATTCACGTTTTTGTTTCTTAGGTATAAAGTGGCTATGGCAAACATACCAAAACATTTGGAAATTTTGATAGAGCACAATTTCAGCTACGCACTGGTGCATGTCTACCACCATTCCCAAGAATGGTTAAGGCATGAATCGTGACTCAATCGTCCAGAATTGACATTTATTCACGTTTTTGTTTCTTAGGTATAAATTGGCTACGGCAAACACACCAAAACGTTTGTAGATTTTGATAGAGCACAATCTCAGCTACGCAACGGTGCATGTCTACCACCATTCCCAAGAATGGTTAAGGCGTTAATTGTGATTCAATCGGCCAGAATTGACATTTATTCACGTTTTTGTTTCTTAGGTATAAAGTGCCTATGGCAAACACACCAAAACGTTTGTAGATTTTGATAGAGCACAATCTCAGCTACGCAACAGTGCATGTCTACCACCATTCTACGCAACGGTGCATGTCTACCACCTTTCCCAAGAATGGTGAAGGCGTGAATCGTGATTCAATCAGCCAGAATTGACATTTATTCACGTTTTTGTTTCTTAGGTATAAAGTGGCTATGGCAAACATACCAAAACGTTTGGAGATTTTGATAGAGCACAATTTCAGCTACGCAACGGTGCATGTCTACCACCATTCCCAAGAATGGTTAAGGCGTGAATCGTGACTCAATCGTCCAGAATTGACATTTATTCACGTTTTTGTTTCTTAGGTATAAAGTGGCTATGGCAAACACACCAAAACGTTTGTAGATTTTTATAGAGCACAATCTCAGCTACGCAACGGTGCATGTCTACCACCATTCCCAAGAATGGTGAAGGTGTGAATTGTGATTCAATCAGCCAGAATTGACATTTATTCATGTTTTTGTTTCTTAGGTATAAAGTGGCTATGGCAAACACACCAAAACATTTGTAGATTTTGATAGAGCACAATCTCAGCTATGCAACGGTGCATGTCTACCACCTTTCCCAAGAATGGTTAAGGTGTGAATCGTGATTCAATCAGCCAGAATTGACATTTATTCACGTTTTTGTTTCTTAGGTATAAAGTGGCTATGGCAAACACACCAAAATGTTTGTAGATTTTGATAGAGCACAATCTCAGCTACGCAACGGTGCATGTCTACCACCTTTCCCAAGAATGGTTAAGGTGTCAATCGTGATTCAATCAGCCAGAATTGACATTTATTCATGTTTTTGTTTCTTAGGTATAAAGTGGCTATGGCAAACACACCAAAACGTTTGTAGATTTTTATAGAGCACAATCTCAGCTACGCAATGGTGCATGTCTACCACCATTCCCAAGAATGGTGAAGGCGTGAATTGTGATTCAATCAGCCAGAATTGACATTTATTCATGTTTTTGTTTCTTAGGTATAAAGTGGCTATGGCAAACACACCAAAACGTTTGTAGATTTTTATAGAGCACAATCTCAGCTACGCAACGGTGCATGTCTACCACCATTCCCAAGAATGGTGAAGGCGTGAATTGTGATTCAATCAGCCAGAATTGACATTTATTCACGTTTTTGTTTCTTAGGTATAAAGTGGCTATGGCAAACATACCAAAACGTTTGGAGATTTTGATAGAGCACAATTTCAGCTACGCAACGGTGCATGTCTACCACCATTCCCAAGAATGGTTAAGGTGTGAATCATGACTCAATCGTCCAGAATTGACATTTATTCACGTTTTTGTTTCTTAGGTATAAAGTGGCTATGGCAAACATACCAAAACATTTGGAAATTTTGATAGAGCACAATTTCAGCTATGCACTGGTGCATGTCTACCACCATTCCCAAGAATGGTTAAGGCATGAATCGTGACTCAATCGTCCAGAATTGACATTTATTCACGTTTTTGTTTCTTAGGTATAAATTGGCTACGGCAAACACACCAAAACGTTTGTAGATTTTGATAGAGCACAATCTCAGCTACGCATTGGTGCATGTCTACCACCATTCCCAAGAATGGTTAAGGCGTTAATTGTGATTCAATCGGCCAGAATTGACATTTATTCACGTTTTTGTTTCTTAGGTATAAAGTGCCTATGGCAAACACACCAAAACGTTTGTAGATTTTGATAGAGCACAATCTCAGCTACGCAACAGTGCATGTCTACCACCATTCCCAAGAATGGTTAAGGCGTTAATCGTGATTCAATCGGCCAGAATTGACATTTATTCATGTTTTTGTTTCTTAGGTATAAAGTGGCTATGGCAAACACACCAAAACGTTTGTAGATTTTGATAGAGCACAATCTCAGCTACGCAACAGTGCATGTCTACCACCTTTCCCAAGAATGGTTAAGGCATGAATCCACAGGGAAAACCACCTTGCTGCCAACTTGCTGCCAGCTTGCTTGCCAAACAGCAAAAATTAGGTGCAGCTCGCTGACAACTTTTATGCACTTAGCTGCCAGATCGCTGACAAATTACCTTCCACATGACTTAGCTGGCTGCCAGCTCGCTGACAATTTTACTGGTAAAAGTTATAATGTTTAGTTTCATTTGACCCAAACAATGTACCTACCTATATATGAAATGTATGAAATGAAATGTTGAGTGTTGCAGAAAACAAAAATTATGCAGTAAATGCAATGCACAAGCATTATAATGGGTGGTTATCAATGTCATAAATCAATCAAAAAAGCCTACTCATCAAAATTGATCCTACTCATTGAAGAGAATGTGGGCTTCTCACAGCAGTGCAATACCAATCAAACTGATGGTCTCTACATAACCACATTCTTTGGGTCAAAATGAATTGTGCATGGCTAAACACAATAATTGTGCATTCCTAAATGTACTGCAGCCTTCTATTCGCTGCCAGCTCGCTGCCAACTACACTGCTGGCTTTTACAGCTAGCTGCCAGCCCGCTGACACACGCTGCCAACTGGCTGCCAGCTCGCTGACACACGCTGCCAACTCGCTGCCAAGTGTAAACAAATGCTTGTCAGCTTGTTGTCTCCTAGCTGGCAGTGAGTTGGCAGCGACATGGTTTTCCCTGTGATCGTGACTCAATCGTCCAGAATTGACATTTATTCACGTTTTTGTTTCTTAGGTATAAAGTGGCTATGGCAAACATACCAAAACATTTGGAAATTTTGATAGAGCACAATTTCAGCTACGCACTGGTGCATGTCTACCACCATTCCCAAGAATGGTTAAGGCATGAATCGTGACTCAATCGTCCAGAATTGACATTTATTCACGTTTTTGTTTCTTAGGTATAAATTGGCTACGGCAAACACACCAAAACGTTTGTAGATTTTGATAGAGCACAATCTCAGCTACGCAACGGTGCATGTCTACCACCATTCCCAAGAATGGTTAAGGCGTTAATTGTGATTCAATCGGCCAGAATTGACATTTATTCACGTTTTTGTTTCTTAGGTATAAAGTGCCTATGGCAAACACACCAAAACGTTTGTAGATTTTGATAGAGCACAATCTCAGCTACGCAACAGTGCATGTCTACCACCATTCTACGCAACGGTGCATGTCTACCACCTTTCCCAAGAATGGTGAAGGCGTGAATCGTGATTCAATCAGCCAGAATTGACATTTATTCACGTTTTTGTTTCTTAGGTATAAAGTGGTTATGGCAAACATACCAAAACGTTTGGAGATTTTGATAGAGCACAATTTCAGCTACGCAACGGTGCATGTCTACCACCATTCCCAAGAATGGTTAAGGCGTGAATCGTGACTCAATCGTCCAGAATTGACATTTATTCACGTTTTTGTTTCTTAGGTATAAAGTGGCTATGGCAAACACACCAAAACGTTTGTAGATTTTTATAGAGCACAATCTCAGCTACGCAACGGTGCATGTCTACCACCATTCCCAAGAATGGTGAAGGTGTGAATTGTGATTCAATCAGCCAGAATTGACATTTATTCATGTTTTTGTTTCTTAGGTATAAAGTGGCTATGGCAAACACACCAAAACATTTGTAGATTTTGATAGAGCACAATCTCAGCTATGCAACGGTGCATGTCTACCACCTTTCCCAAGAATGGTTAAGGTGTGAATCGTGATTCAATCAGCCAGAATTGACATTTATTCACGTTTTTGTTTCTTAGGTATAAAGTGGCTATGGCAAACACACCAAAATGTTTGTAGATTTTGATAGAGCACAATCTCAGCTACGCAACGGTGCATGTCTACCACCTTTCCCAAGAATGGTTAAGGTGTCAATCGTGATTCAATCAGCCAGAATTGACATTTATTCATGTTTTTGTTTCTTAGGTATAAAGTGGCTATGGCAAACACACCAAAACGTTTGTAGATTTTTATAGAGCACAATCTCAGCTACGCAACGGTGCATGTCTACCACCATTCCCAAGAATGGTGAAGGCGTGAATTGTGATTCAATCAGCCAGAATTGACATTTATTCATGTTTTTGTTTCTTAGGTATAAAGTGGCTATGGCAAACACACCAAAACGTTTGTAGATTTTTATAGAGCACAATCTCAGCTACGCAACGGTGCATGTCTACCACCATTCCCAAGAATGGTGAAGGCGTGAATTGTGATTCAATCAGCCAGAATTGACATTTATTCACGTTTTTGTTTCTTAGGTATAAAGTGGCTATGGCAAACATACCAAAACGTTTGGAGATTTTGATAGAGCACAATTTCAGCTACGCAACGGTGCATGTCTACCACCATTCCCAAGAATGGTTAAGGTGTGAATCATGACTCAATCGTCCAGAATTGACATTTATTCACGTTTTTGTTTCTTAGGTATAAAGTGGCTATGGCAAACACACCAAAACGTTTGTAGATTTTGATAGAGCACAATCTCAGCTACGCAACGGTGCATGTCTACCACCATTCCCAAGAATGGTTAAGGCGTTAATCGTGATTCAATCGGCCAGAATTGACATTTATTCATGTTTTTGTTTCTTAGGTATAAAGTGGCTATGGCAAACACACCAAAACGTTTGTAGATTTTGATAGAGCACAATCTCAGCTACGCAACAGTGCATGTCTACCACCTTTCTCAAGAATGGTTAAGGCATGAATCCACAGGGAAAACCGTCTTGCTGCCAACTTGCTGCCAGCTTGCTTGCCAAACAGCAAAAATTAGGTGCAGCTCGCTGACAACTTTTATGCACTTAGCTGCCAGCTCGCTGACAAATTACCTTCCACATGACTTAGCTGGCTGCCAGCTCGCTGACAATTTTACTGGTAAAAGTTATAATGTTTAGTTTCATTTGACCCAAACAATGTACCTACCTATATATGAAATGTATGAAATGAAATGTTGAGTGTTGCAGAAAACAAAAATTATGCAGTAAATGCAATGCACAAGCATTATAATGGGTGGTCATCAATGTGATAAATCAATCAAAAAAGCCTACTCATCAAAATTGATCCTACTCATTGAAGAGAATGTGGGCTTCTCACAGCAGTGCAATACCAATCAAACTGATGGTCTCTACATAACTACATTCTTTGGGTCAAAATGAATTGTGCATGGCTAAACATAATAATTGTGCATTCCTAAATGTACTGCAGCCTTCTATTCGCTGCCAGCTCGCTGCCAACTACACTGCTGGCTTTTACAGCTAGCTGCCAGCCCGCTGACACACACTGCCAACTGGCTGCCAGCTCGCTGACACACGCTGCCAACTCGCTGCCAAGTGTAAACAAATGCTTGTCAGCTTGTTGTCTCCTAGCTGGCAGTGAGTTGGCAGCGACGTGGTTTTCCCTGTGATCGTGACTCAATTGTCCAGAATTGACATTTATTCACGTTTTTGTTTCTTAGGTATAAAGTGGCTATGGCAAACATACCAAAACGTTTGGAAATTTTGATAGAGCACAATTTCAGCTACGCAACGGTGCATGTCTACCACCATTCCCAAGAATGGTTAAGGCATGAATCGTGACTCAATCGTCCAGAATTGACATTTATTCACGTTTTTGTTTCTTAGGTATAAATTGGCCACGGCAAACACACCAAAACGTTTGTAGATTTTGATAGAGCACAATCTCAGCTACGCAACGGTGCATGTCTACCACCATTCCCAAGAATGGTTAAGGCGTTAATCGTGATTCAATCGGCCAGAATTGACATTTATTCACGTTTTTGTTTCTTAGGTATAAAGTGCCTATGGCAAACACACCAAAACGTTTGTAGATTTTGATAGAGCACAATCTCAGCTACGCAATAGTGCATGTCTACCACCATTCTACGCAACGGTGCATGTCTACCACCTTTCCCAAGAATGGTGAAGGCGTGAATCGTGATTCAATCTGCCAGAATTGACATTTATTTACGTTTTTGTTTCTTAGGTATAAAGTGGCTATGGCAAACATACCAAAACGTTTGGAGATTTTGATAGAGCACAATTTCAGCTACGCAACGGTGCATGTCTACCACCATTCCCAAGAATGGTTAAGGCGTGAATCGTGACTCAATCGTCCAGAATTGACATTTATTCACGTTTTTGTTTCTTAGGTATAAAGTGGCTATGGCAAACACACCAAAACGTTTGTAGATTTTGATAGAGCACAATCTCAGCTATGCAACGGTGCATGTCTACCACCATTCCCAAGAATGGTTAAGGCGTTAATCGTGATTCAATTGGCCAGAATTGACATTTATTCACGTTTTTGTTTCTTAGGTATAAAGTGGCCATGGCAAACACACCAAAACGTTTGTAGATTTTGATAGAGCACAATTTCAGCTATGCAACGGTGCATATCTACCACCATTCCCAAGAATGGTTAAGGCATGAATCGTGACTCAATCGTCCAGAATTGACATTTATTCACGTTTTTGTTTCTTAGGTATAAAGTGGCTATGGCAAACACACCAAAACGTTTGTAGATTTTGATAGAGCACAATCTCAGCTACGCAATGGTGCATGTCTACCACCTTTCCCAAGAATGGTTAAGGCGTGAATCGTGATTCAATCAGCCAGAATTGACATTTATTCACGTTTTTGTTTCTTAGGTATAAAGTGGCTATGGCAAACACACCTAAACATTTGTAGATTTTGATAGAGCACAATCTCAGCTACGCAACGGTGCATGTCTACCACCTTTCCCAAGAATGGTTAAGGCGTGAATCGTGATTCAATCAGCCAGAATTGACATTTATTCACGTTTTTGTTTCTTAGGTATAAAGTGGCTATGACAAACATACCAAAACGTTTGGAGATTTTGATAGAGCACAATTTCAGCTACGCAACGGTGCATGTCTACCACCATTCCCAAGAATGGTTAAGGCGTGAATCGTGACTCAATCGTCCAGAATTGACATTTATTCACATTTTTGTTTCTTAGGTATAAAGTGGCCATGGCAAACACACCAAAACGTTTGTAGATTTTGATAGAGCACAATCTCAGCTACGCAACGGTGCATGTCTACCAGAGTTGTTAAAATACCGGTATTTTTGGAAAGCGTAAGCGTAAGCGTAAATACACTTTCCAAATTTTCAGTATGGATACTGAAAGCGTAAGGTATTTTTAAATACCTGGGAAAGCGTAAATAAAAGCGTAAGCATAAAATTTTTTATAAAGACGTTTTCTCAGTGAATTCTTTCCAAATCAAGCTCACAGCAACATTTTTCGGATGTCCACTTAGTAGTCTGCCCTCATATGCTGTTTGGCAATTCATCGGCAGCGACACTCACCGTATTTCTTTTAATAGAAGAGCACCGTTCGATTTTTTTGTCAACTTTATTTGCCTGCCGTTCTATGGGAGGTGCCGTTCTATTGGAGGCTGCCGTTCTATTAGAAGAAACACGGTAAGTCATCTTTGTATCGTCCAACTTGGAGTTGCTGCTGTCGACGGCGACAACATTGTCGTCGGAATCCATTTTCAGCCCAAACCTTTTTATCTGAAGCCATGATTTTGCTCGACGACACAGTATTAGCAAGACATTCATACTGCGACACAATTTGTAAATGTGCCACTATTTCCAGCACATAACTGCACGCACGCAGTAATTTTTTTGGTACGCAGTTTCATTCACTCTTTTTTTATGGTTTTATGCTTTTTCAAAAGTGTACAACTGAACAGTGTGAAAAGCTTTTTTACTCTTTTAGTACCCGGGTATTTTGGCCGGGAAAGCGTAAAAAAGCGTACGGGTATTTTCTGAAAGCGTAAGCGTAAGCGTAAGTATAAATACCCATTTACCCGGGTATTTCGGGTAAGCGTAAATACGCTTTCGCAACTCTGATGTCTACCACCATTCCCAAGAATGGTTAAGGCGTTAATCATGATTCAATCGGCCAGAATTGACATTTATTCACATTTTTGTTTCTTAGGTATAAAGTGGCTATGGCAAACACACCAAAACGTTTGTAGATTTTGATAGAGCACAATCTCAGCTACGCAACGGTGCATGTCTACCACCATTCCCAAGAATGGTTAAGGCGTGAATCGTGACTCAATCGTCCAGAATTGACATTTATTCACGTTTTTGTTTCTTAGGTATAAAGTGGCTATGGCAAACACACCAAAACGTTTGTAGATTTTGATAGAGCACAATCTCAGCTACGCAACGATGCATGTCTACCACCTTTCCCAAGAATGGTTAAGGCGTGAATCGTGATTCAATCAGCCAGAATTGACATTTATTCACGTTTTTGTTTCTTAGGTATAAAGTGGCTATGGCAAACATACCAAAACGTTTGGAGATTTTGATAGAGCACAATTTCAGCTACGCAACGGTGCATGTCTACCACCATTCCCAAGAATGGTTAAGGCGTGAATCGTGACTCAATCGTCCAGAATTGACATTTATTCACGTTTTTGTTTCTTAGGTATAAAGTGGCCATGGCAAACACACCAAAACGTTTGTAGATTTTGATAGAGCACAATCTCAGCTACGCAACGGTGCATGTCTACCAGAGTTGTTAAAATACCGGTATTTTTGGAAAGCGTAAGCGTAAGCGTAAATACACTTTCCAAATTTTCAGTATGGATACTGAAAGCGTAAGGTATTTTTAAATACCTGGGAAAGCGTAAATAAAAGCGTAAGCGTAAAATTTTTTTTAAAGACGTTTTCTCAGTGAATTCTTTCCAAATCAAGCTCACAGCAACATTTTTCGGATGTCCACTTAGTAGTCTGCCCTCATATGCTGTTTGGCAATTCATCGGCAGCGACACTCACCGTATTTATTTTAATAGAAGAGCACCGTTCGATTTTTTTGTCAACTTTATTTGCCTGCCGTTCTATGGGAGGTGCCGTTCTATTGGAGGCTGCCATTCTATTAGAAGAAACACGGTAAGTCATCTTTGTATCGTCCAACTTGGAGTTGCTGCTGTCGACGGCGACAACATTGTCGTCGGAATCCATTTTCAGCCCAAAATTTTTTATCTGAAGCCATGATTTTGCTCGACGACACAGTATTAGCAAGACATTCATACTGTGACACAATTTGTAAATGTGCCACTATTTCCTGCACATAACTGCACGCACGCAGTAATTTTTTTGGTACGCAGTTTCGTTCACTCTTTTTTTATGGTTTTATGCTTTTTCAAAAGTGTACAACTGAACAGTGTGAAAAGCTTTTTTACTCTTTTAGTACCCGGGTATTTTGGCCGGGAAAAGCGTAAAAAAGCGTACGGGTATTTTCTGAAAGCGTAAGCGTAAGCGTAAGTATAAATACCCATTTACCCGGGTATTTCGGGTAAGCGTAAATACGCTTTCGCAACTCTGATGTCTACCACCATTCCCAAGAATGGTTAAGGCATTAATCGTGATTCAATCGGCCAGAATTGACATTTATTCACATTTTTGTTTCTTAGGTATAAAGTGGCTATGGCAAACACACCAAAACGTTTGTAGATTTTGATAGAGCACAATCTCAGCTACGCAACGGTGCATGTCTACCACCATTCCCAAGAATGGTTAAGGCGTGAATCGTGACTCAATCGTCCAGAATTGACATTTATTCACGTTTTTGTTTCTTAGGTATAAAGTGGCTATGGCAAACACACCAAAACGTTTGGAGATTTTGATAGAGCACAATCTCAGCTACGCAACGGTGCATGTCTACCACCATTCCCAAGAATGGTTAAGGCAATAATTGTGAATCAATTGGCCAGAATTGACATTTATTCACGTTTTTGTTTCTTAGGTATAAAGTGGCAATGGCAAACACACCAAAACGTTTGTAGATTTTTATAGAGCACAATCTCAGCTACGCAACGGTGCATGTCTACCACCTTTCCCAAGAATGGTTGAGGCGTGAATCGTGATTCAATCAGCCAGAATTGACATTTATTCACATTCTTGTTTCTTAGGTATAAAGTGGCTATGGCAAACATACCAAAACGTTTGGAGATTTTGATAGAGCACAATCTCAGCTACGCAACGGTGCATGTCTACCACCTTTCCCAAGAATGGTTAAGGCGTGAATCTTGACTCAATTGTCCAGAATTGACATTTTTTCACGTTTTTGTTTCTTACGTATAAAGTGGCTATGGAAAACACACCAAAACGTTTGTAGATTTTTATAGAGCACAATCTCAGCTACGCAACGGTGCATGTCTACCACCTTTCCCAAGAATGGTTAAGGCGTGAATTGTGATTCAATCAGCCAGAATTGACATTTATTCATGTTCTTGTTTCTTAGGTATAGAGTGGCTATGGCAAACACACCACAACGTTTGTAGATTTTGATATAGCACAAACTCAGCTACGCAACGGTGCATGTCTACCACCTTTCCCAAGAATGGTGTAGGCGGTAAAAATGATTCAATCGGCCAGAATTGACATTTATTCACATTTTTGTTTCTTAGGTATAAAGTGGCTATGGCAAACACACCAAAACGTTTGTAGATTTTGATAGAGCACAATCTCAGCTACGCAACGGTGCATGTCTACCACCTTTCCCAAGAATGGTTAAGGCGTGAATCGTGATTCAATCAGCCAGAATTGACATTTATTCACGTTTTTGTTTCTTAGGTATAAAGTGGCTATGGCAAACATACCAAAACGTTTGGAGATTTTGATAGAGCACAATTTCAGCTACGCAACGGTGCATGTCTACCACCATTCCCAAGAATGGTTAAGGCGTGAATCGTGACTCAATCGTCCAGAATTGACATTTATTCACGTTTTTGTTTCTTAGGTATAAAGTGGCTATGGCAAACACACCAAAACGTTTGTAGATTTTGATAGAGCACAATCTCAGCTACGCAACGGTGCATGTCTACCACCATTCCCAAGAATGGTTAAGGCGATAATCGTGAATCAATTGGCCAGAATTGACATTTATTCACGTTTTTGTTTCTTAGGTATAAAGTGGCAATGGCAAACACACCAAAACGTTTGTAGATTTTTATAGAGCACAATCTCAGCTACGCAACGGTGCATGTCTACCACCTTTCCCAAGAATGGTAAAGGCGTGAATCGTGATTCAATCAGCCAGAATTGACATTTATTCACATTTTTGTTTCTTAGGTATAAAGTGGCTATGGCAAACACACCAAAACGTTTGGAGATTTTGATAGAGCACAATTTCAGCTACGCAACGGTGCATGTCTACCACCATTCCCAAGAATGGTTAAGGCGTTAATCGTGATTCAATCGACCAGAATTGACATTTATTCACGTTTTTGTTTCTTAGGTATAAAGTGGCTATGGCAAACACACCAAAACGTTTGTTCATTTTGATAGAGCACGATCTCAGCTACTCAACGGTGCATGTCTACCACCATTCCCAAGAATGGTTAAGGCGTTAATCGTGATTCAATCGACCAGAATTGACATTTATTAACGTTTTTGTTTCTTAGGTATAAAGTGGCTATGGCAAACATACCAAAACGTTTGGAGATTTTGATAGAGCACAATTTCAGCTACGCAACGGTGCATGTCTACCACCATTCCCAAGAATGGTTAAGGCGTGAATCGTGACTCAATCGTCCAGAATTGACATTTATTCACGTTTTTGTTTCTTAGGTATAAAGTGGCTATGGCAAACACACCAAAACGTTTGTAGATTTTGATAGAGCACAATCTCAGCTACGCAACGGTGCATGTCTACCACCATTCCCAAGAATGGTTAAGGCGATAATCGTGAATCAATTGGCCAGAATTGACATTTATTCACGTTTTTGTTTCTTAGGTATAAAGTGGCAATGGCAAACACACCAAAACGTTTGTAGATTTTTATAGAGCACAATCTCAGCTACGCAACGGTGCATGTCTACCACCTTTCCCAAGAATGGTAAAGGCGTGAATCGTGATTCAATCAGCCAGAATTGACATTTATTCACATTTTTGTTTCTTAGGTATAAAGTGGCTATGGCAAACACACCAAAACGTTTGGAGATTTTGATAGAGCACAATTTCAGCTACGCAACGGTGCATGTCTACCACCATTCCCAAGAATGGTTAAGGCGTTAATCGTGATTCAATCGACCAGAATTGACATTTATTCACGTTTTTGTTTCTTAGGTATAAAGTGGCTATGGCAAACACACCAAAACGTTTGTTCATTTTGATAGAGCACGATCTCAGCTACTCAACGGTGCATGTCTACCACCATTCCCAAGAATGGTTAAGGCGTTAATCGTGATTCAATCGACCAGAATTGACATTTATTAACGTTTTTGTTTCTTAGGTATAAAGTGGCTATGGCAAACACACCAAAACGTTTGTTGATTTTTATAGAGCACAATCTCAGCTATGCAACGGTGCATGTCTACCACCTTTCCCAAGAATGGTGAAGGCGTGAATCGTGATTCAATCAGCCAGAATTGACATTTATTCACGTTTTTGTTTCTTAGGTATAAAGTGGCTATGGCAAACACACCAAAACGTTTGGAGATTTTGATAGAGCACAATTTCAGCTACGCAACGGTGCATGTCTACTACCATTCCCAAGAATGGTTAAGGCGTGAATCGTGACTCAATCGTCCAGAATTGACATTTATTCACGTTTTTGTTTCTTAGGTATAAAGTGGCTATGGCAAACACACCAAAACGTTTGTAGATTTTGATAGAGCACAATCTCAGCTACGCAACGGTGCATGTCTACCACCTTTCCCAAAAATGGTTAAGGCGTGAATCATGATTCAATTGGCCAGAATTGACATTTATTCATGTTTTTGTTTATTAGGTATAAAGTGGCTATAGCAAACACACCAAAACGTTTGTAGATTTTGATAGAGCACAATCTCAGCTACGCAACGGTGCATGTCTACCACCATTCCCAAGAATGGTTAAGGCGTTAATCGTGATTCAATCGACCAGAATTGACATTTATTAACGTTTTTGTTTCTTAGGTATAAAGTGGCTATGACAAACACACCAAAACGTTTGTAGATTTTTATAAAGCACAATCTCAGCTATGCAACAGTGCATGTCTACCACCTTTCCCAAGAATGGTTAAGGCGTGAATCGTGATTCAATCAGCCAGAATTGACAGTTATTCACGTTTTTGTTTCTTAGGTATAAAGTGGCTATGGCAAACACACCAAAACGTTTGTAGATTTTTATAGAGCACAATCTCAGCTATGCAACGGTGCATGTCTACCACCTTTCCCAAGAATGGTTAAGGCGTGAATCGTGATTCAATCAACCAGAATTGACATTTATTCACGTTTTTGTTTCTTAGGTATAAAGTGGCTATGGCAAACACACCGAAACGTTTGTAGATTTTGATAGAGCACAATCTCAGCTACGCAACGGTGCATGTCTACCACATTCCCAAGAATGGTTAAGGCATGAATCATGAAACAATCGTCCAGAATTGACATTTATTCACATTTTTGTTTCTTAGGTATAAAGTGGCTATGGCAAACACACCAAAACGTTTGTAGATTTTGATAGAGCACAATCTCAGCTACGCAACGGTGCATGTCTACCACCTTTCCCAAAAATGGTTAAGGCGTGAATCATGATTCAATTGGCGAGAATTGACATTTATTCACCTTTTTTGTTTATTAGGTATAAAGTGGCTATAGCAAACACACCAAAACGTTTGTAGATTTTGATAGAGCACAATCTCAGCTACGCAACGGTGCATGTCTACCACCATTCCCAAGAATGGTTAAGGCGTTAATCGTGATTCAATTGACCAGAATTGACATTTATTAACGTTTTTGTTTCTTAGGTATAAAGTGGCTATGGCAAACACACCAAAACGTTTGTAGATTTTGATAGAGCACAATCTCAGCTACGCAACGGTGCATGTCTACCACCTTTCCCAAGAATGGTGAAGGCGTTAATTGTGATTCAATTGGCCATAATTGACATTTATTCACGTTTTTGTTTCTTAGGTGTGAAGTGGCTATGGCAAACACACCAAAACGTTTGGAGATTTTTATAAAGCACAATCTCAGCTACGCAACGGTGCATGTCTACCACCATTCCCAAAAATGGCTAAGGCGTTAATCGTGATTCAATCGGCCAGAATTGACATTTATTCATGTTTTTGTTTCTTAGGTATAAAGTGGCTATTTCAAACACACCAAAACGTTTGTAGATTTTTATAGAGCACAATCTCAGCTACGCAACGGTGCATGTCTACCACCTTTCCCAAAAATGGTTAAGGCGTGAATCATGATTCAATTGGCCAGAATTGACATTTATTCACGTTTTTGTTTCTTAGGTATAAAGTGGCTATGGCAAACACACCAAAACGTTTATAGATTTTGATAGAGCACAATCTCAGCTACGCAACGGTGCATGTCTACCACCATTCCCAAGAATGGTTAAGGCATGAATCGTGACTCAATCGTCCAGAATTGACATTTATTCACGTTTTTGTTTCTTAGGTATAAAGTGGCTATGGCAAACACACTAAAACGTTTCTAGATTTTGATAGAGTACAATCTCAGCTACGCAACAGTGCATGTCTACCACCTTTCCCAAAAATGGTTAAGGCGTGAATCATGATTCAATTGGCCAGAATTGACATTTATTCATGTTTTTGTTTATTAGGTATAAAGTGGCTATAGCAAACACACCAAAACGTTTGTAGATTTTGATAGAGCACAATCTCAGCTACGCAACGGCGCATGTCTACCACCATTCCCAAGAATGGTTAAGGCATTAATCGTGATTCAATCGACCAGAATTGACATTTATTAACGTTTTTGTTTCTTAGGTATAAAGTGGCTATAGCAAACACACCAAAACGTTTGTAGATTTTGATAGAGCACAATCTCAGCTACGCAACGGTGCATGTCTACCACCATTCCCAAGAATGGTTAAGGCGTTAATCGTGATTCAATCGACCAGAATTGACATTTATTAACGTTTTTGTTTCTTAGGTATAAAGTGGCTATGGCAAACACACCAAAACGTTTGTAGATTTTGATAGAGCACAATCTCAGCTACGCAATGGTGCATGTCTACCACCATTCCCAAGAATGGTTAAGGCGTTAATCGTGATTCAATCGACCAGAATTGACATTTATTAACGTTTTTGTTTCTTAGCTATAAAGTGGCTATGGCAAACACACCAAAATGTTTGTAGATTTTTATAGAGCACAATCTCAGCTATGCAACGGTGCATGTCTACCACCTTTCCCAAGAATGGTTAAGGCGTGAATTGTGATTCAATCAGCCAGAATTGACATTTATTCACATTTTTGTTTCTTAGGTATAAAGTGGCTATGGCAAACACACCAAAACGTTTGGAGATTTTGATAGAGCACAATTTCAGCTACGCAACGGTGCATGTCTACCACCATTCCCAACAATGGTTAAGGCGTGAATCGTGACTCAATCGTCCAGAATTGACATTTATTCACGTTTTTGTTTCTTAGGTATAAAGTGGCTATGGCAAACACACCAAAACGTTTGTAGATTTTGATAGAGCACAATCTCAGCTACGCAACGGTGCATGTCTACCACCATTCCCAAGAATGGTTAAGGTGTGAATCGTGACTCAATCGTCCAGAATTGACATTTGTTCACGTTTTTGTTTCTTAGGTATAAAGTGGCTATGGCAAACACACCAAAACGTTTGTAGATTTTGATAGAGCACAAGCTCAGCTACGCAACGGTGCATGTCTACCACCTCTCCCAAAAATGGTTAAGGCGTGAATCATGATTCAATTGGCCAGAATTGACATTTATTCACATTTTCGTTTATTAGGTATAAAGTGGCTATGGCAAACACACCAAAACATTTGTAGATTTTTATAGAGCACAATCTCAGCTACGCAACGGTGCATGTCTACCACCTTTCCCAAAAATGGTTAAGGCGTGAATCGTGATTCAATCAGCCAGAATTGACATTTATTCACGTTTTTGTTTCTTAGGTATAAAGTGGCTATGGCAAACACACCAAAACGTTTGGAGATTTTGATAGAGCACAATTTCAGCTACGCAACGGTGCATGTCTACCACCATTCCCAACAATGGTTAAGGCGTGAATTGTGACTCAATCGTCCAGAATTGACATTTATTCACGTTTTTGTTTCTTAGGTATAAAGTGGCTATGGCAAACACACCAAAACGTTTGTAGATTTTGATAGAGCACAATCTCAGCTATGCAACGGTGCATGTCTACCACCATTCCCAAGAATGGTTAAGGTGTGAATCGTGACTCAATCGTCCAGAATTGACATTTGTTCACGTTTTTGTTTCTTAGGTATAATTTGGCTATGGCAAACACACCAAAACGTTTGTAGATTTTGATAGAGCACAAGCTCAGCTACGCAACGGTGCATGTCTACCACCTCTCCCAAAAATGGTTAAGGCGTGAATCATGATTCAATTGGCCAGAATTGACATTTATTCACATTTTCGTTTATTAGGTATAAAGTGGCTATGGCAAACACACCAAAACATTTGTAGATTTTTATAGAGCACAATCTCAGCTACGCAACGGTGCATGTCTACCACCTTTCCCAAAAATGGTTAAGGCGTGAATCGTGATTCAATCAGACAGAATTGACATTTATTCACGTTTTTGTTTCTTAGGTATAAAGTGGCTTTGGCAAACACACCAAAACGTTTGTAGATTTTTCTAGAGCACAATCTCAGCTATGCAACGGTGCATGTCTACCACCTTTCCCAAGAATGGTTAAGGCGTGAATCGTGATTCAATCAACCAGAATTGACATTTATTCACGTTTTTGTTTCTTAGGTATAAAGTGGTTATGGCAAACACACCAAAATGTTTGTAGATTTTGATAGAGCACAATCTCAGCTATGCAACGGTGCATGTCTACCACCTTTCCCAAAAATGGTTAAGGCGTGAATCATGATTCAATTGGCCAGAATTGACATTTATTCATGTTTTTGTTTATTAGGTATAAAGTGGCTATAGCAAACACACCAAAACGTTTGTAGATTTTGATAGAGCACAATCTCAGCTACGCAACGGTGCATGTCTACCACCATTCCCAAGAATGGTTAAGGTGTTAATTGTGATTCAATCGACCAGAATTGACATTTATTAACGTTTTTGTTTCTTAGGTATAAAGTGGCTATAGCAAACACACCAAAACGTTTGTAGATTTTGATAGAGCACAATCTCAGCTACGCAACGGTGCATGTCTACCACCATTCCCAAGAATGGTTAAGGCGTTAATCGTGATTCAATCGACCAGAATTGACATTTATTAACGTTTTTGTTTCTTAGGTATAAAGTGGCTATGGCAAACACACCAAAACGTTTGTAGATTTTGATAGAGCACAATCTCAGCTACGCAACGGTGCATGTCTACCACCTTTCCCAAAAATGGTTAAGGCGTGAATCATGATTCAATTGGCCAGAATTGACATTTATTCATGTTTTTGTTTATTAGGTATAAAGTGGCTATAGCAAACACACCAAAACGTTTGTAGATTTTGATAGAGCACAATCTCAGCTACACAACGGTGCATGTCTACCACCATTCCCAAGAATGGTTAAGGTGTTAATTGTGATTCAATCGACCAGAATTGACATTTATTAACGTTTTTGTTTCTTAGGTATAAAGTGGCTATAGCAAACACACCAAAACGTTTGTAGATTTTGATAGAGCACAATCTCAGCTACGCAACGGTGCATGTCTACCACCATTCCCAAGAATGGTTAAGGCGTTAATCGTGATTCAATCGACCAGAATTGACATTTATTAACGTTTTTGTTTCTTAGGTATAAAGTGGCTATGGCAAACACACCAAAACGTTTGTAGATTTTGATAGAGCACAATCTCAGCTACGCAATGGTGCATGTCTACCACCATTCCCAAGAATGGTTAAGGCGTTAATCGTGATTCAATCGACCAGAGTTGACATTTATTAACGTTTTTGTTTCTTAGCTATAAAGTGGCTATGGCAAACACACCAAAATGTTTGTAGATTTTTATAGAGCACAATCTCAGCTATGCAACGGTGCATGTCTACCACCTTTCCCAAGAATGGTTAAGGCGTGAATTGTGATTCAATCAGCCAGAATTGACATTTATTCACATTTTTGTTTCTTAGGTATAAAGTGGCTATGGCAAACACACCAAAACGTTTGGAGATTTTGATAGAGCACAATTTCAGCTACGCAACGGTGCATGTCTACCACCATTCCCAACAATGGTTAAGGCGTGAATCGTGACTCAATCGTCCAGAATTGACATTTATTCACGTTTTTGTTTCTTAGGTATAAAGTGGCTATGGCAAACACACCAAAACGTTTGTAGATTTTGATAGAGCACAATCTCAGCTACGCAACGGTGCATGTCTACCACCATTCCCAAGAATGGTTAAGGTGTGAATCGTGACTCAATCGTCCAGAATTGACATTTGTTCACGTTTTTGTTTCTTAGGTATAAAGTGGCTATGGCAAACACACCAAAACGTTTGTAGATTTTGATAGAGCACAAGCTCAGCTACGCAACGGTGCATGTCTACCACCTCTCCCAAAAATGGTTAAGGCGTGAATCATGATTCAATTGGCCAGAATTGACATTTATTCACATTTTTGTTTATTAGGTATAAAGTGGCTATGGCAAACACACCAAAACGTTGGTAGATTTTTATAGAGCACAATCTCAGCTATGCAACGGTGCATGTCTACCACCATTCCCAAGAATGGTTAAGGCGTGAATCGTGATTCAATCAGCCAGAATTGACATTTATTCACGTTTTTGTTTCTTAGGTATAAAGTGGCTATGGCAAACACACCAAAACGTTTGTAGATTTTGATAGAGCACAATCTCAGCTACGCAACGGTGCATGTCTACCACCATTCCCAAGAATGGTTAAGGCGTGAATCATGACTCAATCGTCCAGAATTGACATTTATTCACGTTTTTGTTTCTTAGGTATAAAGTGGCTATGGCAAACACACCAAAACGTTGGTAGATTTTTATAGAGCACAATCTCAGCTATGCAACGGTGCATGTCTACCACCATTCCCAAGAATGGTTAAGGCGTGAATTGTGATTCAATCAGCCAGAATTGACATTTATTCACGTTTTTGTTTCTTAGGTATAAAGTGGCTATGGCAAACACACCAAAACGTTTGTAGATTTTGATAGAGCACAATCTCAGCTACGCAACGGTGCATGTCTACCACCATTCCCAAGAATGGTTAAGGTGTTAATCGTGATTCAATCGACCAGAATTGACATTTATTAACGTTTTTGTTTCTTAGGTATAAAGTGGCTATGGCAAACACACCAAAACGTTTGTAGATTTTTATAGAGCACAATCTCAGCTATGCAACGGTGCATGTCTACCACCTTTCCCAAGAATGGTTAAGGCGTGAATCGTGATTCAATCAACCAGAATTGACATTTATTCACGTTTTTGTTTCTTAGGTATAAAGTGGCTATAGCAAACACACCAAAACGTTTGGAGATTTTGATAGAGCACAATTTCAGCTACGCAACGGTGCATGTCTACCACCATTCCCAAGAATGGTTAAGGCGTGAATCGTGACTCAATCGTCCAGAATTGACATTTATTCATGTTTTTGTTTCTTAGGTATAAAGTGGCTATGGCAAACACACCAAAACGTTTGTAGATTTTGATAGAGCACAATCTCAGCTACGCAACGGTGCATGTCTACCACCTTTCCCAAAAATGGTTAAGGCGTGAATCATGATTCAATTGGCCAGAATTGACATTTATTTATGTTTTTGTTTATTAGGTATAAAGTGGCTATAGCAAACACACCAAAACGTTTGTAGATTTTGATAGAGCACAATCTCAGCTACACAACGGTGCATGTCTACCACCATTCCCAAGAATGGTTAAGGCGTTAATCGTGATTCAATCGACCAGAATTGACATTTATTAACGTTTTTGTTTCTTAGGTATAAAGTGGCTATGGCAAACACACCAAAACATTTGGAGATTTTGATAGAGCACAATTTCAGCTACGCAACGGTGCATGTCTACCACCATTCCCAAGAATGGTTAAGGCGTGAATCGTGACTCAATCGTCCAGAATTGACATTTATTCATGTTTTTGTTTCTTAGGTATAAAGTGGCTATGGCAAACACACCAAAACGTTTGTAGATTTTGATAGAGCACAATCTCAGCTACGCAACGGTGCATGTCTACCACCTTTCCCAAAAATGGTTAAGGCGTGAATCATGATTCAATTGGCCAGAATTGACATTTATTCATGTTTTTGTTTATTAGGTATAAAGTGTCTATAGCAAACACACCAAAACGTTTGTAGATTTTGATAGAGCACAATCTCAGCTACGCAACGGTGCATGTCTACCACCATTCCCAAGAATGGTTAAGGCGTTAATTGTGATTCAATCGACCAGAATTGACATTTATTAACGTTTTTGTTTCTTAGGTATAAAGTGGCTATGGCAAACACACCAAAACGTTTGTAGATTTTTATAGAGCACAATCTCAGCTATGCAACGGTGCATGTCTACCACCTTTCCCAAGAATGGTTAAGGCGTGAATCGTGATTCAATCAACCAGAATTGACATTTATTCACGTTTTTGTTTCTTAGGTATAAAGTGGCTATGGCAAACACACCAAAACGTTTGGAGATTTTGATAGAGCACAATTTCAGCTACGCAACGGTGCATGTCTACCACCATTCCCAAGAATGGTTAAGGCGTGAATCGTGACTCAATCATCCAGAATTGACATTTATTCATGTTTTTGTTTCTTAGGTATAAAGTGGCTATGGCAAACACACCAAAACGTTTGTAGATTTTGATAGAGCACAATCTCAGCTACGCAACGGTGCATGTCTACCACCTTTCCCAAAAATGGTTAAGGCGTGAATCATGATTCAATTGGCCAGAATTGACATTTATTTATGTTTTTGTTTATTAGGTATAAAGTGGCTATAGCAAACACACCAAAACGTTTGTAGATTTTGATAGAGCACAATCTCAGCTACACAACGGTGCATGTCTACCACCATTCCCAAGAATGGTTAAGGCGTTAATCGTGATTCAATCGACCAGAATTGACATTTATTAACGTTTTTGTTTCTTAGGTATAAAGTGGCTATGGCAAACACACCAAAACGTTTGGAGATTTTGATAGAGCACAATTTCAGCTACGCAACGGTGCATGTCTACCACCATTCCCAAGAATGGTTAAGGCGTGAATCGTGACTCAATCGTCCAGAATTGACATTTATTCATGTTTTTGTTTCTTAGGTATAAAGTGGCTATGGCAAACACACCAAAACGTTTGTAGATTTTGATAGAGCACAATCTCAGCTACGCAACGGTGCATGTCTACCACCTTTCCCAAAAATGGTTAAGGCGTGAATCATGATTCAATTGGCCAGAATTGACATTTATTCATGTTTTTGTTTATTAGGTATAAAGTGTCTATAGCAAACACACCAAAACGTTTGTAGATTTTGATAGAGCACAATCTCAGCTACGCAACGGTGCATGTCTACCACCATTCCCAAGAATGGTTAAGGCGTTAATTGTGATTCAATCGACCAGAATTGACATTTATTAACGTTTTTGTTTCTTAGGTATAAAGTGGCTATGGCAAACACACCAAAACGTTTGTAGATTTTTATAGAGCACAATCTCAGCTATGCAACGGTGCATGTCTACCACCTTTCCCAAGAATGGTTAAGGCGTGAATCGTGATTCAATCAACCAGAATTGACATTTATTCACGTTTTTGTTTCTTAGGTATAAAGTGGCTATGGCAAACACACCAAAACGTTTGGAGATTTTGATAGAGCACAATTTCAGCTACGCAACGGTGCATGTCTACCACCATTCCCAAGAATGGTTAAGGCGTGAATCGTGACTCAATCATCCAGAATTGACATTTATTCATGTTTTTGTTTCTTAGGTATAAAGTGGCTATGGCAAACACACCAAAACGTTTGTAGATTTTGATAGAGCACAATCTCAGCTACGCAACGGTGCATGTCTACCACCTTTCCCAAAAATGGTTAAGGCGTGAATCATGATTCAATTGGCCAGAATTGACCTTTAATTATGTTTTTGTTTATTAGGTATAAAGTGGCTATAGCAAACACACCAAAACGTTTGTAGATTTTGATAGAGCACAATCTCAGCTACACAACGGTGCATGTCTACCACCATTCCCAAGAATGGTTAAGGCGTTAATCGTGATTCAATCGACCAGAATTGACATTTATTAACGTTTTTGTTTCTTAGGTATAAAGTGGCTATGGCAAACACACCAAAACGTTTGGAGATTTTGATAGAGCACAATTTCAGCTACGCAACGGTGCATGTCTACCACCATTCCCAAGAATGGTTAAGGCGTGAATCGTGACTCAATCGTCCAGAATTGACATTTATTCATGTTTTTGTTTCTTAGGTATAAAGTGGCTATGGCAAACACACCAAAACGTTTGTAGATTTTGATAGAGCACATACTCAGCTACGCAACGGTGCATGTCTACCACCTTTCCCAAAAATGGTTAAGGCGTGAATCATGATTCAATTGGCCAGAATTGACATTTATTCATGTTTTTGTTTATTAGGTATAAAGTGGCTATAGCAAACACACCAAAACGTTTTTAGATTTTGATAGAGCACAATCTCAGCTACGCAACGGTGCATGTCTACCACCATTCCCAAGAATGGTTAAGGCGTTAATTGTGATTCAATCGACCAGAATTGACATTTATTAACGTTTTTGTTTCTTAGATATATATTGGCTATGGCAAACACACCAAAACGTTTGTAGATTTTTATAGAGCACAATCTCAGCTATGCAACGGTGCATGTCTACCACCTTTCCCAAGAATGGTTAAGGCGTGAATCGTGATTCAATCAGCCAGAACTGACATTTGTTCACGTTTTTGTTTCTTAGGTATAAAGTGGCTATGGCAAACACACCAAAACGTTTGTAGATTTTGATAGAGCACAATCTCAGCTATGCAACGGTGCATGTCTACCACCTTTCCCAAGAATGGTTAAGGCGTGAATCGTGATTCAATCAGCCAGAATTGACATTTGTTCACGTTTTTGTTTCTTAGGTATAAAGTGGCTATGGCAAACACACAAAAACGTTTGTAGATTTTGATAGAGCACAATCTCAGCTACGCAACAGTGCATGTCTACCACCATTCCCAAGAATGGTTAAGGCGTTAATCGTGATTCAATCGGCCAGAATTGACATTTATTCACGTTTTTGTTTCTTATGTATGAAGTGGCTATGACAAACACACCAAAACGTTTGGAGATTTTTTATAAAGCACAATCTCAGCTACGCAACGGTGCATGTCTACCACCATTCCCAAGAATGGTCAAGGCATTAATCGTGATTCAATCGGCCAGAATTGACATTTATTCACGTTTTTGTTTCTTAGGTATAAAGTGGCTATGGCAAACACACCAAAACGTTTGTAGATTTTTATAGAGCACAATCTCAGCTATGCAACGGTGCATGTCTACCACCTTTCCCAAGAATGGTTAAGGCGTTAATCGTGATTCAATCAGCCAGAATTGACATTTATTCACGTTTTTGTTTCTTAGGTATAAAGTGGCTATGGCAAACACACCAAAACGTTTGTAGATTTTTATAGAGCACAATCTCAGCTATGCAACGGTGCATGTCTACCACCTTTCCCAAGAATGGTTAAGGCGTTAATCGTGATTCGATCAGCCAGAATTGACATTTATTCACGTTTTTGTTTCTTAGGTATAAAGTGGCTATGGCAAACACACCAAAACGTTTGTAGATTTTTATAGAGCACAATCTCAGCTATGCAACGGTGCATGTCTACCACCTTTCCCAAGAATGGTGAAGGCGTGAATCGTGATTCAATCAGCCAGAATTGACATTTATTCACGTTTTTGTTTCTTAGGTATAAAGTGGCTATGGCAAACACACCAAAACGTTTGGAGATTTTGATAGAGCACAATTTCAGCTACGCAACGGTGCATGTCTACCACCATTCCCAAGAATGGTTAAGGCGTGAATCGTGACTCAATCGTCCAGAATTGACATTTATTCATGTTTTTGTTTCTTAGGTATAAAGTGGCTATGGCAAACACACCAAAACGTTTGTAGATTTTGATAGAGCACAATCTCAGCTACGCAACGGTGCATGTCTACCACCATTCCCAAGAATGGTTAAGGCGTTAATCGTGATTCAATCGACCAGAATTGACATTTATTAACGTTTTTGTTTCTTAGGTATAAAGTGGCTATGGCAAACACACCAAAACGTTTGTAGATTTTTATAGAGCACAATCTCAGCTATGCAACGGTGCATGTCTACCACCTTTCCCAAGAATGGTTAAGGCGTGAATCGTGATTCAATCAGCCAGAATTGACATTTGTTCACGTTTTTGTTTCTTAGGTATAAAGTGGCTATGGCAAACACACCAAAACGTTTGTAGATTTTGATAGAGCACAATCTCAGCTACGCAACAGTGCATGTCTACCACCATTCCCAAGAATGGTTAAGGCGTTAATCGTGATTCAATCGGCCAGAATTGACATTTATTCACGTTTTTGTTTCTTAGGTATAAAGTGGCTATGGCAAACACACCAAAACGTTTGTAGATTTTTATAGAGCACAATCTCAGCTATGCAACGGTGCATGTCTACCACCTTTCCCAAGAATGGTGAAGGCGTGAATCGTGATTCAATCAGCCAGAATTGACATTTATTCACGTTTTTGTTTCTTAGGTATAAAGTGGCTATGGCAAACACACCAAAACGTTTGTAGATTTTTATAGAGCACAATCTCAGCTATGCAACGGTGCATGTCTACCACCTTTCCCAAGAATGGTTAAGGCGTTAATCGTGATTCGATCAGCCAGAATTGACATTTATTCACGTTTTTGTTTCTTAGGTATAAAGTGGCTATGGCAAACACACCAAAACGTTTGTAGATTTTTATAGAGCACAATCTCAGCTATGCAACGGTGCATGTCTACCACCTTTCCCAAGAATGGTGAAGGCGTGAATCGTGATTCAATCAGCCAGAATTGACATTTATTCACGTTTTTGTTTCTTAGGTATAAAGTGGCTATGGCAAACACACCAAAACGTTTGGAGATTTTTTATAAAGCACAATCTCAGCTACGCAACGGTGCATGTCTACCACCATTCCCAAGGATGGTTAAGGCATTAATCGTGATTCAATCGGCCAGAATTGACATTTATTCACGTTTTTGTTTCTTAGGTATAAAGTGGCTATGGCAAACACACCAAAACGTTTGTAGATTTTTATAGAGCACAATCTCAGCTATGCAACGGTGCATGTCTACCACCTTTCCCAAGAATGGTTAAGGCGTGAATCGTGACTCAATCGTCCAGAATTGACATTTATTCATGTTTTTGTTTCTTAGGTATAAAGTGGCTATGGCAAATACACCAAAACGTTTGTAGATTTTGATAGAGCACAATCTCAGCTACGCAACGGTGCATGTCTACCACCTTTCCCAAAAATGGTTAAGGCGTGAATCATGATTCAATTGGCCAGAATTGACATTTATTCATGTTTTTGTTTATTAGGTATAAAGTGGCTATAGCAAACACACCAAAACGTTTGTAGATTTTGATAGAGCACAATCTCAGCTACGCAACGGTGCATGTCTACCACCATTCCCAAGAATGGTTAAGGCGTGAATCGTGATTCAATCAGCCAGAATTGACATTTGTTCACGTTTTTGTTTCTTAGGTATAAAGTGGCTATGGCAAACACACCAAAACGTTTGTAGATTTTGATAGAGCACAATCTCAGCTATGCAACGGTGCATGTCTACCACCTTTCCCAAGAATGGTTAAGGCGTGAATCGTGATTCAATCAGCCAGAATTGACATTTGTTCACGTTTTTGTTTCTTAGGTATAAAGTGGCTATGGCAAACACACCAAAACGTTTGTAGATTTTGATAGAGCACAATCTCAGCTACGCAACGGTGCATGTCTACCACCATTCCCAAGAATGGTTAAGGCGTGAATCGTGATTCAATCAGCCAGAATTGACATTTATTCACGTTTTTGTTTCTTAGGTATAAAGTGGCTATGGCAAACACACCAAAACGTTTGTAGATTTTTATAGAGCACAATCTCAGCTATGCAACGGTGCATGTCTACCACCTTTCCCAAGAATGGTGAAGGCGTGAATCGTGATTCAATCAGCCAGAATTGACATTTATTCACGTTTTTGTTTCTTAGGTATAAAGTGGCTATGGCAAACACACCAAAACGTTTGTAGATTTTTATAGAGCACAATCTCAGCTATGCAACGGTGCATGTCTACCACCTTTCCCAAGAATGGTGAAGGCGTGAATCGTGATTCAATCAGCCAGAATTGACATTTATTCACGTTTTTGTTTCTTAGGTATAAAGTGGCTATGGCAAACACACCAAAACGTTTGTAGATTTTTATAGAGCACAATCTCAGCTATGCAACGGTGCATGTCTACCACCTTTCCCAAGAATGGTGAAGGCGTGAATCGTGATTCAATCAGCCAGAATTGACATTTATTCACGTTTTTGTTTCTTAGGTATAAAGTGGCTATGGCAAACACACCAAAACGTTTGTAGATTTTTATAGAGCACAATCTCAGCTATGCAACGGTGCATGTCTACCACCTTTCCCAAGAATGGTTAAGGCGTGAATCGTGATTCAATCAGCCAGAATTGACATTTATTCACGTTTTTGTTTCTTAGGTATAAAGTGGCTATGGCAAACACACCAAAACGTTTGTAGATTTTTATAGAGCACAATCTCAGCTATGCAACGGTGCATGTCTACCACCTTTCCCAAGAATGGTTAAGGCGTTAATCGTGATTCGATCAGCCAGAATTGACATTTATTCACGTTTTTGTTTCTTAGGTATAAAGTGGCTATGGCAAACACACCAAAACGTTTGTAGATTTTGATAGAGCACAATCTCAGCTACGCAACGGTGCATGTCTACCACCATTCCCAAGAATGGTTAAGGCGTGAATCGTGATTCAATCAGCCAGAATTGACATTTGTTCACGTTTTTGTTTCTTAGGTATAAAGTGGCTATGGCAAACACACCAAAACGTTTGTAGATTTTGATAGAGCACAATCTCAGCTATGCAACGGTGCATGTCTACCACCTTTCCCAAGAATGGTTAAGGCGTGAATCGTGATTCAATCAGCCAGAATTGACATTTGTTCACGTTTTTGTTTCTTAGGTATAAAGTGGCTATGGCAAACACACCAAAACGTTTGTAGATTTTGATAGAGCACAATCTCAGCTACGCAACGGTGCATGTCTACCACCATTCCCAAGAATGGTTAAGGCGTGAATCGTGATTCAATCAGCCAGAATTGACATTTATTCACGTTTTTGTTTCTTAGGTATAAAGTGGCTATGGCAAACACACCAAAACGTTTGTAGATTTTTATAGAGCACAATCTCAGCTATGCAACGGTGCATGTCTACCACCTTTCCCAAGAATGGTTAAGGCGTTAATCGTGATTCGATCAGCCAGAATTGACATTTATTCACGTTTTTGTTTCTTAGGTATAAAGTGGCTATGGCAAACACACCAAAACGTTTGTAGATTTTTATAGAGCACAATCTCAGCTATGCAACGGTGCATGTCTACCACCTTTCCCAAGAATGGTGAAGGCGTGAATCGTGATTCAATCAGCCAGAATTGACATTTATTCACGTTTTTGTTTCTTAGGTATAAAGTGGCTATGGCAAACACACCAAAACGTTTGGAGATTTTGATAGAGCACAATTTCAGCTACGCAACGGTGCATGTCTACCACCATTCCCAAGAATGGTTAAGGCGTGAATCGTGACTCAATCGTCCAGAATTGACATTTATTCATGTTTTTGTTTCTTAGGTATAAAGTGGCTATGGCAAACACACCAAAACGTTTGTAGATTTTGATAGAGCACAATCTCAGCTACGCAACGGTGCATGTCTACCACCATTCCCAAGAATGGTTAAGGCGTTAATCGTGATTCAATCGACCAGAATTGACATTTATTAACGTTTTTGTTTCTTAGGTATAAAGTGGCTATGGCAAACACACCAAAACGTTTGTAGATTTTTATAGAGCACAATCTCAGCTATGCAACGGTGCATGTCTACCACCTTTCCCAAGAATGGTGAAGGCGTGAATCGTGATTCAATCAGCCAGAATTGACATTTATTCACGTTTTTGTTTCTTAGGTATAAAGTGGCTATGGCAAACACACCAAAACGTTTGGAGATTTTGATAGAGCACAATTTCAGCTACGCAACGGTGCATGTCTACCACCATTCCCAAGAATGGTTAAGGCGTGAATCGTGACTCAATCGTCCAGAATTGACATTTATTCATGTTTTTGTTTCTTAGGTATAAAGTGGCTATGGCAAATACACCAAAACGTTTGTAGATTTTGATAGAGCGCAATCTCAGCTACGCAACAGTGCATGTCTACCACCTTTCCCAAAAATGGTTAAGGCGTGAATCATGATTCAATTGGCCAGAATTGACATTTATTCATGTTTTTATTTATTAGGTATAAAGTGGCTATAGCAAACACACCAAAACGTTTGTAGATTTTGATAGAGCACAATCTCAGCTACGCAACGGTGCATGTCTACCACCATTCCCAAGAATGGTTAAGGCGTTAATTGTGATTCAATCGACCAGAATTGACATTTATTAACGTTTTTGTTTCTTAGGTATATATTGGCTATGGCAAACACACCAAAACGTTTGTAGATTTTTATAGAGCACAATCTCAGCTATGCAACGGTGCATGTCTACCACCTTTCCCAAGAATGGTTAAGGCGTGAATCGTGATTCAATCAGCCAGAATTGACATTTGTTCACGTTTTTGTTTCTTAGGTATAAAGTGGCTATGGCAAACACACCAAAACGTTTGTAGATTTTGATAGAGCACAATCTCAGCTATGCAACGGTGCATGTCTACCACCTTTCCCAAGAATGGTTAAGGCGTGAATTGTGATTCAATCAGCCAGAATTGACATTTGTTCACGTTTTTGTCTCTTAGGTATAAAGTGGCTATGGCAAACACACCAAAACGTTTGTAGATTTTGATAGAGCACAATCTCAGCTACGCAACGGTGCATGTCTACCACCATCCCCAAGAATGGTTAAGGCATTAATCGTGATTCAATCAGCCAGAATTGACATTTGTTCACGTTTTTGTCTCTTAGGTATAAAGTGGCTATGGCAAACACACCAAAACGTTTGTAGATTTTGATAGAGCACAATCTCAGCTACGCAACGGTGCATGTCTACCACCTTTCCCAAGAATGGTTAAGGCGTTAATCGTGATTCAATCAGCCAGAATTGACATTTGTTCACGTTTTTGTCTCTTAGGTATAAAGTGGCTATGGCAAACACACCAAAACGTTTGTAGATTTTGATAGAGCACAATCTCAGCTATGCAACGGTGCATGTCTACCACCTTTCCCAAGAATGGTTTAGGCGTGAATCGTGATTCAATCAGCCAGAATTGACATTTGTTCACGTTTTTGTCTCTTAGGTATAAAGTGGCTATGGCAAACACACCAAAACGTTTGTAGATTTTGATAGAGCACAATCTCAGCTACGCAACGGTGCATGTCTACCACCATTCCCAAGAATGGTTAAGGCGTTAATCGTGATTCAATTGGCCAGAATTGACATTTATTCACGTTTTTGTTTCTTATGTATGAAGTGGCTTTGACAAACACACCAAAACGTTTGGAGATTTTTTATAAAGCACAATCTCAGCTACGCAACGGTGCATGTCTACCACCATTCCCAAGAATGGTTAAGGCATTAATTGTGATTCAATCGGCCAGAATTGACATTTATTCACATTTTTGTTTCTTAGGTATAAAGTGGCTATGGCAAACACACCAAAACGTTTGTAGATTTTTATAGAGCACAATCTCAGCTATGCAACGGTGCATGTCTACCACCTTTCCCGAGAATGGTTAAGGCGTTAATCGTGATTCAATCAGCCAGAATTGACATTTATTCACGTTTTTGTTTCTTAGGTATAAAGTGGCTATGGCAAACACACCAAAACGTTTGGAGATTTTTATAGAGCACAATCTCAGCTATGCAACGGTGCATGTCTACCACCTTTCCCAAGAATGGTTAAGGCGTTAATCGTGATTCAATCGGCCAGAATTGACATTTATTCACGTTTTTGTTTCTTATGTATGAAGTGGCTTTGACAAACACACCAAAACGTTTGGAGATTTTTTATAAAGCACAATCTCAGCTACGCAACGGTGCATGTCTACCACCATTCCCAAGAATGGTTAAGGCATTAATCGTGATTCAATCGGCCAGAATTGACATTTATTCACGTTTTTGTTTCTTAGGTATAAAGTGGCTATGGCAAACACACCAAAACGTTTGTAGATTTTGATAGAGCACAATCTCAGCTACGCAACGGTGCATGTCTACCACCATTCCCAAGAATGGTTAAGGCGTTAATCGTGATTCAATCGACCAGAATTGACATTTATTAACGTTTTTGTTTCTTAGGTATAAAGTGGCTATGGCAAACACACCAAAACGTTTGTAGATTTTTATAGAGCACAATCTCAGCTATGCAACGGTGCATGTCTACCACCTTTCCCAAGAATGGTGAAGGCGTGAATTGTGATTCAATCAGCCAGAATTGACATTTATTCACGTTTTTGTTTCTTAGGTATAAAGTGGCTATGGCAAACACACCAAAACGTTTGGAGATTTTGATAGAGCACAATTTCAGCTACGCAACGGTGCATGTCTACCACCATTCCCAAGAATGGTTAAGGCGTGAATCGTGACTCAATCGTCCAGAATTGACATTTATTCATGTTTTTGTTTCTTAGGTATAAAGTGGCTATGGCAAATACACCAAAACGTTTGTAGATTTTGATAGAGCACAATCTCAGCTACGCAACAGTGCATGTCTACCACCTTTCCCAAAAATGGTTAAGGCGTGAATCATGATTCAATTGGCCAGAATTGACATTTATTCATGTTTTTGTTTATTAGGTATAAAGTGGCTATAGCAAACACACCAAAACGTTTGTAGATTTTGATAGAGCACAATCTCAGCTACGCAACGGTGCATGTCTACCACCATTCCCAAGAATGGTTAAGGCGTTAATTGTGATTCAATCGACCAGAATTGACATTTATTAACGTTTTTGTTTCTTAGGTATATATTGGCTATGGCAAACACACCAAAACGTTTGTAGATTTTTATAGAGCACAATCTCAGCTATGCAACGGTGCATGTCTACCACCTTTCCCAAGAATGGTTAAGGCGTGAATCGTGATTCAATCAGCCAGAATTGACATTTGTTCACGTTTTTGTTTCTTAGGTATCAAGTGGCTATGGCAAACACACCAAAACGTTTGTAGATTTTGATAGAGCACAATCTCAGCTATGCAACGGTGCATGTCTACCACCTTTCCCAAGAATGGTTAAGGCGTGAATTGTGATTCAATCAGCCAGAATTGACATTTGTTCACGTTTTTGTCTCTTAGGTATAAAGTGGCTATGGCAAACACACCAAAACGTTTGTAGATTTTGATAGAGCACAATCTCAGCTACGCAACGGTGCATGTCTACCACCATTCCCAAGAATGGTTAAGGCGTTAATCGTGATTCAATCAGCCAGAATTGACATTTGTTCACGTTTTTGTCTCTTAGGTATAAAGTGGCTATGGCAAACACACCAAAACGTTTGTAGATTTTGATAGAGCACAATCTCAGCTACGCAACGGTGCATGTCTTCCACCTTTCCCAAGAATGGTTAAGGCGTTAATCGTGATTCAATCAGCCAGAATTGACATTTGTTCACGTTTTTGTCTCTTAGGTATAAAGTGGCTATGGCAAACACACCAAAACGTTTGTAGATTTTGATAGAGCACAATCTCAGCTATGCAACGGTGCATGTCTACCACCTTTCCCAAGAATGGTTAAGGCGTGAATCGTGATTCAATCAGCCAGAATTGACATTTGTTCACGTTTTTGTCTCTTAGGTATAAAGTGGCTATGGCAAACACACCAAAACGTTTGTAGATTTTGATAGAGCACAATCTCAGCTACGCAACGGTGCATGTCTACCACCATTCCCAAGAATGGTTAAGGCGTTAATCGTGATTCAATTGGCCAGAATTGACATTTATTCACGTTTTTGTTTCTTATGTATGAAGTGGCTTTGACAAACACACCAAAACGTTTGGAGATTTTTTATAAAGCACAATCTCAGCTACGCAACGGTGCATGTCTACCACCATTCCCAAGAATGGTTAAGGCATTAATCGTGATTCAATCGGCCATAATTGACATTTATTCACATTTTTGTTTCTTAGGTATAAAGTGGCTATGGCAAACACACCAAAACGTTTGTAGATTTTTATAGAGCACAATCTCAGCTATGCAACAGTGCATGTCTACCACCTTTCCCAAGAATGGTTAAGGCGTTAATCGTGATTCAATCAGCCAGAATTGACATTTATTCACGTTTTTGTTTCTTAGGTATAAAGTGGCTATGGCAAACACACCAAAACGTTTGGAGATTTTTATAGAGCACAATCTCAGCTATGCAACGGTGCATGTCTACCACCTTTCCCAAGAATGTTTAAGGCGTTAATCGTGATTCAATCAGCCAGAATTGACATTTATTCACGTTTTTGTTTCTTAGGTATAAAGTGGCTATGGTAAACACACCAAAACGTTTGTAGATTTTTATAGAGCACAATCTCAGCTACGCAACAGTGCATGTCTACCACCTTTCCCAAGAATGGTTAAGGCGTTAATCGTGATTCAATCAGCCAGAATTGACATTTATTCACGTTTTTGTTTCTTATGTATGAAGTGGCTTTGACAAACACACCAAAACGTTTGGAGATTTTTTATAAAGCACAATCTCAGCTACGCAACGGTGCATGTCTACCACCATTCCCAAGAATGGTTAAGGCGTGAATCGTGACTCAATCGTCCAGAATTGACATTTATTTATGTTTTTGTTTCTTAGGTATAAAGTGGCTATGGCAAACACACCAAAACGTTTGTAAATTTTGATAGAGCACAATCTCAGCTATGCAACGGTGCATGTCTACCACCATTCCCAAGAATGGTTAAGGCGTTAATCGTGATTCAATCGACCAGAATTGACATTTATTAACGTTTTTGTTTCTTAGGTATAAAGTGGCTATGGCAAACACACCAAAACGTTTGTAGATTTTTATAGAGCACAATCTCAGCTATGCAACGGTGCATGTCTACCACCTTTCCCAAGAATGGTGAAGGCGTGAATCGTGATTCAATCAGCCAGAATTGACATTTATTCACGTTTTTGTTTCTTAGGTATAAAGTGGCTATGGCAAACACACCAAAACGTTTGGAGATTTTGATAGAGCACAATTTCAGCTACGCAACGGTGCATGTCTACCACCATTCCCAAGAATGGTTAAGGCGTGAATCGTGACTCAATCGTCCAGAATTGACATTTATTCATGTTTTTGTTTCTTAGGTATAAAGTGGCTATGGCAAATACACCAAAACGTTTGTAGATTTTGATAGAGCACAATCTCAGCTACGCAACAGTGCATGTCTACCACCTTTCCCAAAAATGGTTACGGCGTGAATCATGATTCAATTGGCCAGAATTGACATTTATTCATGTTTTTGTTTATTAGGTATAAAGTGGCTATAGCAAACACACCAAAACGTTTGTAGATTTTGATAGAGCACAATCTCAGCTACGCAACGGTGCATGTCTACCACCATTCCCAAGAATGGTTAAGGCGTTAATTGTGATTCAATCGACCAGAATTGACATTTATTAACGTTTTTGTTTCTTAGGTATATATTGGCTATGGCAAACACACCAAAACGTTTGTAGATTTTTATAGAGCACAATCTCAGCTATGCAACGGTGCATGTCTACCAGCTTTCCCAAGAATGGTTAAGGCGTGAATCGTGATTCAATCAGCCAGAATTGACATTTGTTCACGTTTTTGTTTCTTAGGTATAAAGTGGCTATGGCAAACACACCAAAACGTTTGTAGATTTTGATAGAGCACAATCTCAGCTATGCAACGGTGCATGTCTACCACCTTTCCCAAGAATGGTTAAGGCGTGAATCGTGATTCAATCAGCCAGAATTGACATTTGTTCACGTTTTTGTCTCTTAGGTATAAAGTGGCTATGGCAAACACACCAAAACGTTTGTAGATTTTGATAGAGCACAATCTCAGCTACGCAACGGTGCATGTCTACCACCATTCCCAAGAATGGTTAAGGCGTTAATCGTGATTCAATCCGCCAGAATTGACATTTATTCACGTTTTTGTTTCTTATGTATGAAGTGGCTTTGACAAACACACCAAAACGTTTGGAGATTTTTTATAAAGCACAATCTCAGCTACGCAACGGTGCATGTCTACCACCATTCCCAAGAATGGTTAAGGCATTAATCGTGATTCAATCGGCCAGAATTGACATTTATTCACATTTTTGTTTCTTAGGTATAAAGTGGCTATGGCAAACACACCAAAACGTTTGTAGATTTTTATAGAGCACAATCTCAGCTATGCAACGGTGCATGTCTACCACCTTTCCCAAGAATGGTTAAGGCGTTAATCGTGATTCAATCAGCCAGAATTGACATTTATTCACGTTTTTGTTTCTTAGGTATAAAGTGGCTATGGTAAACACACCAAAACGTTTGTAGATTTTTATAGAGCACAATCTCAGTTACGCAACGGTGCATGTCTACCACCTTTCCCAAAAATGGTTAAAGCGTGAATCATGATTCAATTGGCCAGAATTGACATTTATTCACGTTTTTGTTTCTTATGTATGAAGTGGCTTTGACAAACACACCAAAACGTTTGGAGATTTTTTATAAAGCACAATCTCAGCTACGCAACGGTGCATGTCTACCACCATTCCCAAGAATGGTTAAGGCATTAATTGTGATTCAATCGGCCAGAATTGACATTTATTCACGTTTTTGTTTCTTAGGTATAAAGTGGCTATGGCAAACACACCAAAACGTTTGTAGATTTTTATAGAGCACAATCTCAGCTATGCAACGGTGCATGTCTACCACCTTTCCCAAGAATGGTTAAGGCGTTAATCGTGATTCAATCAGCCAGAATTGACATTTATTCACGTTTTTGTTTCTTAGGTATAAAGTGGCTATGGCAAACACACCAAAACGTTTGGAGATTTTTATAGAGCACAATCTCAGCTATGCAACGGTGCATGTCTACCACCTTTCCCAAGAATGGTTAAGGCGTTAATCGTGATTCAATCAGCCAGAATTGACATTTATTCACGTTTTTGTTTCTTAGGTATAAAGTGGCTATGGTAAACACACCAAAACGTTTGTAGATTTTTATAGAGCACAATCTCAGCTACGCAACGGTGCATGTCTACCACCTTTCCCAAAAATGGTTAAAGCGTGAATCATGATTCAATTGGCCAGAATTGACATTTATTCACGTTTTTGTTTCTTATGTATGAAGTGGCTTTGACAAACACACCAAAACGTTTGGAGATTTTTTATAAAGCACAATCTCAGCTACGCAACGGTGCATGTCTACCACCATTCCCAAGAATGGTTAAGGCATTAATCGTGATTCAATCGGCCAGAATTGACATTTATTCACGTTTTTGTTTCTTAGGTATAAAGTGGCTATGGCAAACACACCAAAACGTTTGTAGATTTTTATAGAGCACAATCTCAGCTATGCAACGGTGCATGTCTACCACCTTTCCCAAGAATGGTTAAGGCGTTAATCGTGATTCAATCAGCCAGAATTGACATTTATTCACGTTTTTGTTTCTTAGGTATAAAGTGGCTATGGTAAACACACCAAAACGTTTGTAGATTTTTATAGAGCACAATCTCAGCTACGCAACGGTGCATGTCTACCACCTTTCCCAAAAATGGTTAAAGCGTGAATCATGATTCAATTGGCCAGAATTGACATTTATTCACGTTTTTGTTTCTTATGTATGAAGTGGCTTTGACAAACACACCAAAACGTTTGGAGATTTTTTATAAAGCACAATCTCAGCTACGCAACGGTGCATGTCTACCACCATTCCCAAGAATGGTTAAGGCATTAATCGTGATTCAATCAGCCAGAATTGACATTTATTCACGTTTTTGTTTCTTAGGTATAAAGTGGCTATGGCAAACACACCAAAACGTTTGTAGATTTTTATAGAGCACAATCTCAGCTATGCAACGGTGCATGTCTACCACCTTTCCCAAGAATGGTTAAGGCGTTAATCGTGATTCAATCAGCCAGAATTGACATTTATTCACGTTTTTGTTTCTTAGGTATAAAGTGGCTATGGTAAACACACCAAAACGTTTGTAGATTTTTATAGAGCACAATCTCAGCTACGCAACGGTGCATGTCTACCACCTTTCCCAAAAATGGTTAAAGCGTGAATCATGATTCAATTGGCCAGAATTGACATTTATTCACGTTTTTGTTTCTTATGTATGAAATGGCTTTGACAAACACACCAAAACGTTTGGAGATTTTTTATAAAGCACAATCTCAGCTACGCAACGGTGCATGTCTACCACCATTCCCAAGAATGGTTAAGGCATTAATCGTGATTCAATCGGCCAGAATTGACATTTATTCACGTTTTTGTTTCTTAGGTATAAAGTGGCTATGGCAAACACACCAAAACGTTTGTAGATTTTTATAGAGCACAATCTCAGCTATGCAACGGTGCATGTCTACCACCTTTCCCAAGAATGGTTAAGGCGTTAATCGTGATTCAATCAGCCAGAATTGACATTTATTCACGTTTTTGTTTCTTAGGTATAAAGTGGCTATGGTAAACACACCAAAACGTTTGTAGATTTTTATAGAGCACAATCTCAGCTACGCAACGGTGCATGTCTACCACCTTTCCCAAAAATGGTTAAAGCGTGAATCATGATTCAATTGGCCAGAATTGACATTTATTGATGTTTTTGTTTATTAGGTATAAAGTGGCTATAGCAAACACACCAAAACGTTTGTAGATTTTGATAGAGCACAATCTCATCTACGCAACGGTGCATGTCTACCACCATTCCCAAGAATGGTTAAGGCGTTAATCGTGATTCAATCGACCAGACTTGACATTTATTAACGTTTTTGTTTCTTAGGTTTAAAGTGGCTATGGCAAACACACCAAAACGTTTGTAGATTTTTATAGAGCACAATCTCAGCTACGCAACGGTGCATGTCTACCACCATTCCCAAGAATGGTTAAGGCGTTAATCGTGATTCAATCGGCCAGAATTGACATTTATTCACGTTTTTGTTTCTTAGGTATAAAGTGGCTATGGCAAACACACCAAAACATTTGTAGATTTTTATAGAGCACAATCTCAGCTATGCAACGGTGCATGTCTACCACCTTTCCCAAGAATGGTTAAGGCATGAATCGTGATTCAATCAGCCAGAATTGACATTTGTTCACGTTTTTGTTTCTTAGGTATAATGTGGCTATGGCAAACACACCAAAACGTTTGTAGATTTTGATAGAGCACAATCTCAGCTATGCAACGGTGCATGTCTACCACCTTTCCCAAGAATGGTTAAGGCGTGAATCGTGATTCAATCAGCCAGAATTGACATTTATTCACGTTTTTGTTTCTTACATATAAAGTGGCTATGGCAAACACACCAAAACGTTTGGAGATTTTGATAGAGCACAATCTCATCTACGCAACGGTGCATGTCTACCACCATTCCCAAGAATGGTTAAGGCGTTAATCGTGATTCAATTGACCAGACTTGACATTTATTAACGTTTTTGTTTCTTAGGTTTAAAGTGGCTATGGCAAACACACCAAAACGTTTGTAGATTTTTATAGAGCACAATCTCAGCTACGCAACGGTGCATGTCTACCACCATTCCCAAGAATGGTTAAGGCGTTAATCGTGATTCAATCGGCCAGAATTGACATTTATTCACGTTTTTGTTTCTTAGGTATAAAGTGGCTATGGCAAACACACCAAAACATTTGTAGATTTTTATAGAGCACAATCTCAGCTATGCAACGGTGCATGTCTACCACCTTTCCCAAGAATGGTTAAGGCATGAATCGTGATTCAATCAGCCAGAATTGACATTTGTTCACGTTTTTGTTTCTTAGGTATAATGTGGCTATGGCAAACACACCAAAACGTTTGTAGATTTTGATAGAGCACAATCTCAGCTATGCAACGGTGCATGTCTACCACCTTTCCCAAGAATGGTTAAGGCGTGAATCGTGATTCAATCAGCCAGAATTGACATTTATTCACGTTTTTGTTTCTTACATATAAAGTGGCTATGGCAAACACACCAAAACGTTTGGAGATTTTGATAGAGCACAATCTCAGCTACGCAACGGTGCATGTCTACCACCATTCCCAAGAATGGTTAAGGCGTTAATCGTGATTCAATCGGCCAGAATTGACATTTATTCACATTTTTGTTTCTTAGGTATGAAGTGGCTATGACAAACACACCAAAACGTTTGGAGATTTTTATAAAGCACAATCTCAGTGACGCAACGGTGCATGTCTACCACCATTCCCAAGAATGGTTAAGGCGTTAATCGTGATTCAATTGGCCAGAATTGACATTTATTCACGTTTTTGTTTCTTAGGTATAAAGTGGCTATGGCAAACACACCAAAACGTTTGTAGATTTTGATAGAGCACAATCTCAGCTACGCAACGGTGCATGTCTACCACCATTCCCAAGAATGGTTAAGGCGTTAATCGTGATTCAATCGTCCAGAATTGACATTTATTCACGTTTTTGTTTCTTAGGTATAAAGTGGCTATGGCAAACACACCAAAACGTTTGTAGATTTTGATAGAGCACAATCTCAGCTACGCAACGGTGCATGTCTACCACCATTCCCAAGAATGGTTAAGGCGTTAATTGTGATTCAATCGGCCAGAATTGACATTTATTCACGTTTTTGTTTCTTAGGTATAAAGTGGCTATGGCAAACACACCAAAATGTTTGTAGATTTTTATAGAGCACAATCTCAGCTATGCAACGGTGCATGTCTACCACCATTCCCAAGAATGGTTAAGGCGTTAATCGTGATTCAATCAGCCAGAATTGACATTTATTCACGTTTTTGTTTCTTAGGTATAAAGTGGCTATGGTAAACACACCAAAACGTTTGTAGATTTTTATAGAGCACAATCTCAGCTACGCAACGGTGCATGTCTACCACCTTTCCCAAAAATGGTTAAAGCGTGAATCATGATTCAATTGGCCAGAATTGACATTTATTCACGTTTTTGTTTCTTATGTATGAAGTGGCTTTGACAAACACACCAAAACGTTTGGAGATTTTTTATAAAGCACAATCTCAGCTACGCAACGGTGCATGTCTACCACCATTCCCAAGAATGGTTAAGGCATTAATTGTGATTCAATCGATCAGAATTGACATTTATTCACGTTTTTGTTTCTTAGGTATAAAGTGGCTATGGCAAACACACCAAAACGTTTGTAGATTTTTATAGAGCACAATCTCAGCTATGCAACGGTGCATGTCTACCACCTTTCCCAAGAATGGTTAAGGCGTTAATCGTGATTCAATCAGCCAGAATTGACATTTATTCACGTTTTTGTTTCTTAGGTATAAAGTGGCTATGGTAAACACACCAAAACGTTTGTAGATTTTTATAGAGCACAATCTCAGCTACGCAACGGTGCATGTCTACCACCTTTCCCAAAAATGGTTAAAGCGTGAATCATGATTCAATTGGCCAGAATTGACATTTATTCACGTTTTTGTTTCTTATGTATGAAATGGCTTTGACAAACACACCAAAACGTTTGGAGATTTTTTATAAAGCACAATCTCAGCTACGCAACGGTGCATGTCTACCACCATTCCCAAGAATGGTTAAGGCATTAATCGTGATTCAATCGGCCAGAATTGACATTTATTCACGTTTTTGTTTCTTAGGTATAAAGTGGCTATGGCAAACAAACCAAAACGTTTGTAGATTTTTATAGAGCACAATCTCAGCTATGCAACGGTGCATGTCTACCACCTTTCCCAAGAATGGTTAAGGCGTTAATCGTGATTCAATCAGCCAGAATTGACATTTATTCACGTTTTTGTTTCTTAGGTATAAAGTGGCTATGGCAAACACACCAAAACGTTTGTAGATTTTTATAGAGCACAATCTCAGCTATGCAACGGTGCATGTCTACCACCTTTCCCAAGAATGGTTAAGGCGTTAATCGTGATTCAATCAGCCAGAATTGACATTTATTCACGTTTTTGTTTCTTAGGTATAAAGTGGCTATGGCAAACACACCAAAACGTTTGGAGATTTTTATAGAGCACAATCTCAGCTATGCAACGGTGCATGTCTACCACCTTTCCCAAGAATGGTTAAGGCGTTAATCGTGATTCAATCAGCCAGAATTGACATTTATTCACGTTTTTGTTTCTTAGGTATAAAGTGGCTATGGTAAACACACCAAAACGTTTGTAGATTTTTATAGAGCACAATCTCAGCTACGCAACGGTGCATGTCTACCACCTTTCCCAAAAATGGTTAAAGCGTGAATCATGATTCAATTGGCCAGAATTGACATTTATTGATGTTTTTGTTTATTAGGTATAAAGTGGCTATAGCAAACACACCAAAACGTTTGTAGATTTTGATAGAGCACAATCTCATCTACGCAACGGTGCATGTCTACCACCATTCCCAAGAATGGTTAAGGCGTTAATCGTGATTCAATCGACCAGACTTGACATTTAATAACGTTTTTGTTTCTTAGGTTTAAAGTGGCTATGGCAAACACACCAAAACGTTTGTAGATTTTTATAGAGCACAATCTCAGCTACGCAACGGTGCATGTCTACCACCATTCCCAAGAATGGTTAAGGCGTTAATCGTGATTCAATCGGCCAGAATTGACATTTATTCACGTTTTTGTTTCTTAGGTATAAAGTGGCTATGGCAAACACACCAAAACATTTGTAGATTTTTATAGAGCACAATCTCAGCTATGCAACGGTGCATGTCTACCACCTTTCCCAAGAATGGTTAAGGCATGAATCGTGATTCAATCAGCCAGAATTGACATTTGTTCACGTTTTTGTTTCTTAGGTATAATGTGGCTATGGCAAACACACCAAAACGTTTGTAGATTTTGATAGAGCACAATCTCAGCTATGCAACGGTGCATGTCTACCACCTTTCCCAAGAATGGTTAAGGCGTGAATCGTGATTCAATCAGCCAGAATTGACATTTATTCACGTTTTTGTTTCTTACATATAAAGTGGCTATGGCAAACACACCAAAACGTTTGGAGATTTTGATAGAGCACAATCTCAGCTACGCAACGGTGCATGTCTACCACCATTCCCAAGAATGGTTAAGGCGTTAATCGTGATTCAATCGGCCAGAATTGACATTTATTCACATTTTTGTTTCTTAGGTATGAAGTGGCTATGACAAACACACCAAAACGTTTGGAGATTTTTATAAAGCACAATCTCAGTGACGCAACGGTGCATGTCTACCACCATTCCCAAGAATGGTTAAGGCGTTAATCGTGATTCAATTGGCCAGAATTGACATTTATTCACGTTTTTGTTTCTTAGGTATAAAGTGGCTATGGCAAACACACCAAAACGTTTGTAGATTTTGATAGAGCACAATCTCAGCTACGCAACGGTGCATGTCTACCACCATTCCCAAGAATGGTTAAGGCGTTAATCGTGATTCAATTGTCCAGAATTGACATTTATTCACGTTTTTGTTTCTTAGGTATAAAGTGGCTATGGCAAACACACCAAAACGTTTGTAGATTTTGATAGAGCACAATCTCAGCTACGCAACGGTGCATGTCTACCACCATTCCCAAGAATGGTTAAGGCGTTAATTGTGATTCAATCGGCCAGAATTGACATTTATTCACGTTTTTGTTTCTTAGGTATAAAGTGGCTATGGCAAACACACCAAAACGTTTGTAGATTTTTATAGAGCACAATCTCAGCTATGCAACGGTGCATGTCTACCACCATTCCCAAGAATGGTTAAGGCGTTAATCGTGATTCAATCGGCCAGAATTGACATTTATTCACGTTTTTGTTTCTTAGGTATAAAGTGGCTATGGCAAACACACCAAAACGTTTGTAGATTTTGATAGAGCACAATCTCAGCTACGCAACGGTGCATGTCTACCACCATTCCCAAGAATGGTTAAGGCGTTAATCGTGATTCAATCGGCCAGAATTGACATTTATTCACGTTTTTGTTTCTTAGGTATGAAGTGGCTATGACAAACACACCAAAACGTTTGGAGATTTTTATAAAGCACAATCTCAGTGACGCAACGGTGCATGTCTACCACCATTCCCAAGAATGGTTAAGGCGTTAATTGTGATTCAATCGGCCAGAATTGACATTTATTCACGTTTTTGTTTCTTAGGTATAAAGTGGCTATGGCAAACACACCAAAACGTTTGTAGATTTTGATAGAGCACAATCTCAGCTACGCAACGGTGCATGTCTACCACCATTCCCAAGAATGGTTAAGGCGTTAATCGTGATTCAATCGTCCAGAATTGACATTTATTCACGTTTTTGTTTCTTAGGTATAAAGTGGCTATGGCAAACACACCAAAACGTTTGTAGATGTTGATAGAGCACAATCTCAGCTACGCAACGGTGCATGTCTACCACCATTCCCAAGAATGGTTAAGGCGTTAATTGTGATTCAATCGGCCAGAATTGACATTTATTCACGTTTTTGTTTCTTAGGTATAAAGTGGCTATGGCAAACACACCAACACGTTTGTAGATTTTTATAGAGCACAATCTCAGCTATGCAACGGTGCATGTCTACCACCATTCCCAAGAATGGTTAAGGCGTTAATCGTGATTCAATCGGCCAGAATTGACATTTATTCACGTTTTTGTTTCTTAGGTATAAAGTGGCTATGGCAAACACACCAAAACGTTTGTAGATTTTGATAGAGCACAATCTCAGCTACGCAACGGTGCATGTCTACCACCATTCCCAAGAATGGTTAAGGCGTTAATCGTGATTCAATCGGCCAGAATTGACATTTATTCACGTTTTTGTTTCTTAGGTATAAAGTGGCTATGGCAAACACACCAAAACGTTTGTAGATTTTGATAGAGCACAATCTCAGCTACGCAACGGTGCATGTCTACCACCATTCCCAAGAATGGTTAAGGCGTTAATCGTGATTCAATCGGCCAGAATTGACATTTATTCACGTTTTTGTTTCTTAGGTATGAAGTGGCTATGACAAACACACCAAAACGTTTGGAGATTTTTATAGAGCACAATCTCAGCTATGCAACGGTGCATGTCTACCACCTTTCCCAAGAATGGTTAAAGCGTGAATCATGATTCTATTGGCCAGAATTGACATTTATTGATGTTTTTGTTTATTAGGTATAAAGTGGCTATAGCAAACACACCAAAACGTTTGTAGATTTTGATAGAGCACAATCTCAGCTACGCAACGGTGCATGTCTACCACCATTCCCAAGAATGGTTAAGGCGTTAATCGTGATTCAATCGACCAGAATTGACATTTATTAACGTTTTTGTTTCTTAGGTTTAAAGTGGCTATGGCAAACACACCAAAACGTTTGTAGATATTTATAGAGCACAATCTCAGCTACGCAACAGTGCATGTCTACCACCATTCCCAAGAATGGTTAAGGCGTTAATCGTGATTCAATCGGCCAGAATTGACATTTATTCACGTTTTTGTTTCTTAGGTATAAAGTGGCTATGGCAAACACACCAAAACATTTGTAGATTTTTATAGAGCACAATCTCAGCTATGCAACGGTGCATGTCTACCACCTTTCCCAACAATGGTTAAGGCGTGAATCGTGATTCAATCAGCCAGAATTGACATTTGTTCACGTTTTTGTTTCTTAGGTATAATGTGGCTATGGCAAACACACCAAAACGTTTGTAGATTTTGATAGAGCACAATCTCAGCTATGCAACGGTGCATGTCTACCACCTTTCCCAAGAATGGTTAAGGCGTGAATCGTGATTCAATCAGCCAGAATTGACATTTATTCACGTTTTTGTTTCTTACATATAAAGTGGCTATGGCAAACACACCAAAACGTTTGGAGATTTTGATAGAGCACAATCTCAGCTACGCAACGGTGCATGTCTACCACCATTCCCAAGAATGGTTAAGGCGTTAATCGTGATTCAATCGGCCAGAATTGACATTTATTCACGTTTTTGTTTCTTAGGTATGAAGTGGCTATGACAAACACACCAAAACGTTTGGAGATTTTTATAAAGCACAATCTCAGTGACGCAACGGTGCATGTCTACCACCATTCCCAAGAATGGTTAAGGCGTTAATCGTGATTCAATCGGCCAGAATTGACATTTATTCACGTTTTTGTTTCTTAGGTATAAAGTGGCTATGGCAAACACACCAAAACGTTTGTAGATTTTGATAGAGCACAATCTCAGCTACGCAACGGTGCATGTCTACCACCATTCCCAAGAATGGTTAAGGCGTTAATCGTGATTCAATCGTCCAGAATTGACATTTATTCACGTTTTTGTTTCTTAGGTATAAAGTGGCTATGGCAAACACACCAAAACATTTGTAGATTTTGATAGAGCACAATCTCAGCTACGCAACGGTGCATGTCTACCACCATTCCCAAGAATGGTTAAGGCGTTAATTGTGATTCAATCGGCCAGAATTGACATTTATTCACGTTTTTGTTTCTTAGGTATAAAGTGGCTATGGCAAACACACCAAAACGTTTGTAGATTTTTATAGAGCACAATCTCAGCTATGCAACGGTGCATGTCTACCACCATTCCCAAGAATGGTTAAGGCGTTAATCGTGATTCAATCGGCCAGAATTGACATTTATTCACGTTTTTGTTTCTTAGGTATAAAGTGGCTATGGCAAACACACCAAAACGTTTGTAGATTTTGATAGAGCACAATCTCAGCTACGCAACGGTGCATGTCTACCACCATTCCCAAGAATGGTTAAGGCGTTAATCGTGACTCAATCGGCCAGAATTGACATTTATTCACGTTTTTGTTTCTTAGGTATAAAGTGGCTATGGCAAACACACCAAAACGTTTGTAGATTTTGATAGAGCACAATCTCAGCTATGCAATGGTGCATGTCTACCACCATTCCCAAGAATGGTTAAGGCGTTAATCGTGATTCAATCGGCCAGAATTGACATTTATTCACGTTTTTGTTTCTTAGGTATGAAGTGGCTATGACAAACACACCAAAACGTTTGGAGATTTTTATAAAGCACAATCTCAGTGACGCAACGGTGCATGTCTACCACCATTCCCAAGAATGGTTAAGGCGTTAATCGTGATTCAATCGGCCAGAATTGACATTTATTCACGTTTTTGTTTCTTAGGTATAAAGTGGCTATGGCAAACACACCAAAACGTTTGTAGATTTTGATAGAGCACAATCTCAGCTACGCAACGGTGCATGTCTACCACCATTCCCAAGAATGGTTAAGGCATTAATCGTTATTCAATCGTCCAGAATTGACATTTATTCACGTTTTTGTTTCTTAGGTATAAAGTGGCTATGGCAAACACACCAAAACGTTTGTAGATTTTGATAGAGCACAATCTCAGCTACGCAACGGTGCATGTCTACCACCATTCCCAAGAATGGTTAAGGCGTTAATTGTGATTCAATCGGCCAGAATTGACATTTATTCACGTTTTTGTTTCTTAGGTATAAAGTGGCTATGGCAAACACACCAAAACGTTTGTAGATTTTTATAGAGCACAATCTCAGCTATGCAACGGTGCATGTCTACCACCATTCCCAAGAATGGTTAAGGCGTTAATCGTGATTCAATCGGCCAGAATTGACATTTATTCACGTTTTTGTTTCTTAGGTATAAAGTGGCTATGGCAAACACACCAAAACGTTTGTAGATTTTGATAGAGCACAATCTCAGCTACGCAACGGTGCATGTCTACCACCATTCCCAAGAATGGTTAAGGCGTTAATCATGATTCAATCGGCCAGAATTGACATTTATTCACGTTTTTGTTTCTTAGGTATAAAGTGGTTATGGCAAACACACCAAAACGTTTGTAGATTTTTATAGAGCACAATCTCAGCTATGCAACGGTGCATGTCTACCACCTTTCCCAAGAATGGTGAAGGCGTTAATTGTGATTCAATCGGCCAGAATTGACATTTATTCATGTTTTTGTTTCTTAGGTGTGAAGTGGCTATGGCAAACACACCAAAACGTTTGGAGATTTTTATAAAGCACAATCTCAGCTACGCAACGGTGCATGTCTACCACCATTCCCAAGAATGGTTAAGGCGTTAATTGTGATTCAATCGGCCAGAATTGACATTTATTCACGTTTTTGTTTCTTAGGTATAAAGTGGCTATGGCAAACACACCAAAACGTTTGTAGATTTTTATAGAGCACAATCTCAGCTACGCAACGGTGCATGTCTACCACCATTCCCAAGAATGGTTAAGGCGTTAATTGTGATTCAATCGGCCAGAATTGACATTTATTCACGTTTTTGTTTCTTAGGTATAAAGTGGTTATGGCAAACACACCAAAACGTTTGTAGATTTTTATAGAGCACAATCTCAGCTATGCAACGGTGCATGTCTACCACCTTTCCCAAGAATGGTGAAGGCGTTAATTGTGATTCAATCAGCCATAATTGACATTTATTCACGTTTTTGTTTCTTAGGTGTGAAGTGGCTATGGCAAACACACCAAAACGTTTGGAGATTTTTATAAAGCACAATCTCAGCTACGCAACGGTGCATGTCTACCACCATTCCCAAGAATGGTTAAGGCGTTAATTGTGATTCAATCGGCCAGAATTGACATTTATTCACGTTTTTGTTTCTTAGGTATAAAGTGGCTATGGCAAACACACCAAAACGTTTGTAGATTTTTATAGAGCACAATCTCAGCTATGCAACGGTGCATGTCTACCACCATTCCCAAGAATGGTTAAGGCGTTAATCGTGATTCAATCGGCCAGAATTGACATTTATTCACGTTTTTGTTTCTTAGGTATAAAGTGGCTATGGCAAACACACCAAAACGTTTGTAGATTTTGATAGAGCACAATCTCAGCTACGCAACGGTGCATGTCTACCACCATTCCCAAGAATGGTTAAGGCGTTAATCATGATTCAATCGGCCAGAATTGACATTTATTCACGTTTTTGTTTCTTAGGTATAAAGTGGTTATGGCAAACACACCAAAACGTTTGTAGATTTTTATAGAGCACAATCTCAGCTATGCAACGGTGCATGTCTACCACCTTTCCCAAGAATGGTGAAGGCGTTAATTGTGATTCAATCAGCCATAATTGACATTTATTCACGTTTTTGTTTCTTAGGTGTGAAGTGGCTATGGCAAACACACCAAAACGTTTGGAGATTTTTATAAAGCACAATCTCAGCTACGCAACGGTGCATGTCTACCACCATTCCCAAAAATGGTTAAGGCGTTAATCGTGATTCAATCGGCCAGAATTGACATTTATTCATGTTTTTGTTTCTTAGGTATAAAGTGGCTATTTCAAACACACCAAAACGTTTGTAGATTTTTATAGAGCACAATCTCAGCTATGCAACGGTGCATGTCTACCACCTTTCCCAAGAATGGTGAAGGCGTCAATTGTGATTCAATCAGCCATAATTGACATTTATTCACGTTTTTGTTTCTTAGGTGTGAAGTGGCTATGGCAAACACACCAAAACGTTTGGAGATTTTTATAAAGCACAATCTCAGCTACGCAACGGTGCATGTCTACCACCATTCCCAAAAATGGTTAAGGCGTTAATTGTGATTCAATTGGCCAGAATTGACATTTATTCACGTTTTTGTTTCTTAGGTATAAAGTGGCTATGGCAAACACACCAAAACGTTTGTAGATTTTGATAGAGCACAATCTCAGCTACGCAACGGTGCATGTCTACCACCATTCCCAAGAATGGTTAAGGCGTTAAACATGATTCAATCGGCCAGAATTGACATTTATTCACGTTTTTGTTTCTTAGGTATAAAGTGGCTATGGCAAACACACCAAAACGTTTGTAGATTTTTATAGAGCACAATCTCAGCTATGCAATGGTGCATGTCTACTACCTTTCCCAAGAATGGTGAAGGCGTTAATTGTGATTCAATCAGCCATAATTGACATTTATTCACGTTTTTGTTTCTTAGGTGTGAAGTGGCTATGGCAAACACACCAAAACGTTTGGAGATTTTTATAAAGCACAATCTCAGCTACGCAACGGTGCATGTCTACCACCATTCCCAAAAATGGTTAAGGCGTTAATCGTGATTCTATCGGCCAGAATTGACATTTATTCATGTTTTTGTTTCTTAGGTATAAAGTGGCTATTTCAAACACACCAAAACGTTTGTAGATTTTTATAGAGCACAATCTCAGCTATGCAACGGTGCATGTCTACCACCTTTCCCAAGAATGGTGAAGGCGTTAATTGTGATTCAATCAGCCATAATTGACATTTATTCACGTTTTTGTTTCTTAGGTGTGAAGTGGCTATGGCAAACACACCAAAACGTTTGGAGATTTTTATAAAGCACAATCTCAGCTACGCAACGGTGCATGTCTACCACCATTCCCAAGAATGGTTAAGGCGTTAATTGTGATTCAATCGGCCAGAATTGACATTTATTCACGTTTTTGTTTCTTAGGTATAAAGTGGCTATGGCAAACACACCAAAACGTTTGTAGATTTTTATAGAGCACAATCTCAGCTATGCAACGGTGCATGTCTACCACCATTCCCAAGAATGGTTAAGGCGTTAATCGTGATTCAATCGGCCAGAATTGACATTTATTCACGTTTTTGTTTCTTAGGTGTGAAGTGGCTATGGCAAACACACCAAAACGTTTGGAGATTTTTATAAAGCACAATCTCAGCTACGCAACGGTGCATGTCTACCACCATTCCCAAAAATGGTTAAGGCGTTAATCGTGATTCAATCATCCAGAATTGACATTTATTCACGTTTTTGTTTCTTAGGTATAAAGTGGCTATGGCAAACACACCAAAACGTTTGTAGATTTTTATAGAGCACAATCTCAGCTATGCAACGGTGCATGTCTACCACCTTTCCCAAGAATGGTGAAGGCGTTAATTGTGATTCAATCAGCCATAATTGACATTTATTCACGTTTTTGTTTCTTAGGTGTGAAGTGGCTATGGCAAACACACCAAAACGTTTGGAGATTTATATAAAGCACAATCTCAGCTATGCAACGGTGCATGTCTACCACCATTCCCAAAAATGGTTAAGGCGTTAATCGTGATTCAATTGACCAGAATTGACATTTATTCACATTTTTGTTTCTTAGGTATAAAGTGGCTATGGCAAACACACCAAAACGTTTGTAGATTTTGATAGAGCACAATCTCAGCTATGCAACGGTGCATGTCTACCACCTTTCCCAAGACTGGTGAAGGCGTTAATTGTGATTCAATCAGCCATAATTGACATTTATTCACGTTTTTGTTTCTTAGGTATAAAGTGGCTATGGCAAACACACCAAAACGTTTGTAGATTTTTATAGAGCACAATCTCAGCTACGCAACGGTGCATGTCTACCACCATTCCCAAGAATGGTTAAGGCGTGAATCGTGTGTGCTGACCGTGGCAAAATGGATGGATAAAGAAATACGGAGATTTGATAATTAGGCTCATATTTGCACATTTACTTATTTGCACTATTTTACTTTCATGCACTATATTTATTTACCACGCAAATTATATTTCCTGCACTATATTATGTATCCATGGAGAATATTCAATTAGGAAAGTGTATTATAAGTATTTGATATGTTTATGTGGAATATTTAGGTTAAAAGGTCAAATAAGTTATTATTAAGTGTATTAACATGAAATTAGGCTCATTCAACTCGCCGTAATTTTCTGATCATTATTATATATACATTTACATGGTTTACTTGCAATTTGGGAAAGTCAAATCTTGTAAATATTTATATACTACATATTTACTTAGGCCAGCGTCCTAATAGAGAAATAGTGCCCTGTGTGCAACTAGCATTTACTGTACGTATTTACGAAGCCCTTCGCGTAGGCATAATTATTATAACCCTGCTCACAAGTTATATTATATTTACTTTGACATTATGGTAAATACCCTGCTCAAATTATACCAAAGAATATATTACAAACCCTGCTCAATTATTATACCCATTTACTTGAATAAGTCCCAATTTGTCCATTATGCTATATGCCCAATTTGTCCGTTATTATTATATCGAATATACCCTGCTCTATTTACGTCATTAGGAACATTTGCACTACTATTTACAGTTGTCAAACCCTATTATATTAGTTCCAATGTGCGTCAATGTTTTCTGACAAATTGAAGCAAATTAGTAAATCGGCCGAGTTTGCCGACTTTGCGCCTCTCAAGATTAATAGTTTTTCTATTAGCCCAATTTGTACCTGGTATTTCTTTACAATAAGTATTTGAATGTATGCATGCGCAGTATAAGGCAACTGTTTCGGCTAGATGTGTTTATTTGTTGCATTTATGACTTATTTGTGCATTTGAATTTAGGAAATTATTGTAGCTATGTTTTATACATCATTTTCTGTGTCTTAGCTACTTTGGAAGTTTTTACTTCAGTCTTATGACCCCAGTCCCGACCCAGAAAATAAGCTAGCGATAGAAACTTTGACTAGGAAGCTCGCTAGGCTTTGCGCTTTTGTATCAAGCTGTATCTGATCGAAATAAAGTACCTGAAACAATCTCGAAACCCCCTTTCAACACGCAACTACGAAATAAACTCAACTTGGCTGTCGACAAGTGGACGTTCGGCTACAACGGGAAATCAACCACTCTAAAGGCCGTTTCTCACTACGGTCTTGGAGCTGCTGGATTCGGTGGTAGAAGACGCTGACTTCGGTGGCTTCATCACATGGCGCAGCGAGCTGGGTGATTGCATGACATTGTGCTATCACCAAGCCGGAACGGACATTGTGTGGCAGTTGGCAGAACTTCAAAAGTCCTGCTGATCATCAATTTGGCCTTGGCTGAGCGTTGGCTGTTGATTTGCAGACAGCATTGTGCCAAAGTCACGGCACTCCTGTCTACATCCTGGGAGCGGTTCTACGCCCACGCGCGGAGGACACTGGAGTTCTGACAGACCTGTCAGGATTTCAGGCAGCTTTCACCAGTGTTCTGGCAAGGTGCTAGACGCTGGGCGGCACCGGCATTTGACAAGGAGTCATTGTCGGATGGTGGTCAAACTTTCGCTGGACGCTCCTGGACATCCGGACGCCAGTGACCGCTCGCACGTCCTTCCTATGCCAAGGGAGGGTGACCTGACAGAGACAGGATTGCCACAGAGCCACGCTAGTCAAAGGGCTGTTTTTTGGGCATTCGCGGAGGTCCCTCGCTCCACTGGGTAAGAGTGGACTCATACCTCGGAAGTGCAAAAGTAGGGGTATCAGTGTACAAAGGGCTGTAGCTGACAGAGGGCTGTAGCTGACAGAGAGTGGATTTGAAAACCAAGTATTAGGATACTTGGTAGCGTGTAGGGGCTTTGCGGAGCTCCCATCAAATATACACGCTGTGCCTGCTCGGTACCATCAGATCAGACAGCACAAAAGTGCCAGAATTCTGCATTGCACAGGGGCAATTGCAGAGCAGTGTACAGAAACACTGCCCAGAATCAGAAGGTGCACCAGAGTGCACAGTAACGTGTCACAAGCGACACGGCAAGCGCAGCACTGCGCACAGCGGCACAGGAGCCGCTCAGGAAGCAAGTGGCCGGCGTGGTCACGGGGCACACAGGCGTGCCAGAAAGAGCGCCAGAGCGCTCAGAAAAAGTGTGTACAGACCCTCTTTGGGCGCACACTGCTGGGCAAAGAACTTGTTTATTGTCCAGGTGGATTTGACCGGTGTGTTGAAGTCAACGCGTGTAAACAATCATGTCAGGGGCTTTAGGGACACACCTGGTGCCAGTGCAGTAGAGGTCAACGCGTGATAAAACACGTCAGGGGCCTGTAGGACTGCATTGGTATTGTGCGTGGCACAACAAATCCGTGGTGCACAGAGCACTACACAGAAAGACGCAGAGAAGCGTCACAGGCGTCACAGGAGACACACTATAAAGAGAATCAGTGAAGGAAAATTCATCAGCAAAAATGGTTTCACCAACGGGTCACATCAGAAAGACCCTGGGGCCGGCAAAGCACAGGGTGGACAGCAGATTGGCAAGAGAATATGCTAAATATGACCCAGAGATATTTGCGGGAGCAACAAAGGAAGAGAAGAGAACAGAAATGAGAAGAGTGATTGCATCTATCAAACAGGAGGGTGCAAAATTGGAAAGTGCAATGACTGCAGTGAGAACTCAATTTGACACATGGAGGGATGTCGTCAAGGACATTGACAAACCCGACCAGATGGAACAAGAACAGAAGATATACCAAGACTCATATGAGGAATATGCAAATATGTCAGACTTGGTGACACAGAAAGTTGCAGCCATGAATGTATACATCGAAGAGTTACAAGACATGATCCAGCAACAGAGCGGAAATACCATGTATGAAGTCAATACAGCATTCATACAGCATATGGCTGCCCAGATGGCTCTGACAGCTCAGGGAGCTGCTCCGGGGGCCAGTTCAACCAATGCAACCACAGCAAAGAGCGTCAAATTACAGAAACTGGAAGTTGAACAGTTTACTGGGGAAATTGTCAAATTTCCATCATGGTGGCAAATGTTCGAATCCCACATTCACAATCGGACAGATTTGGAGGACATTTCCAAGTTCTCGTACTTGAGAAGTTTGCTGAAAGGCTCAGCATTTGGCATGATCAGTGGATTGAGTGTGACCACAGAGAATTATGCACCCGCAATTGCAATGCTTAAGAAGAGATATGATCAGCCAATAGTGGTCAGAAACACGCTGATGAGCAATATCATGAAGCTGCGACAGGCCAGGAATACCTGTCAGGACATGAGGATTTTGTTTGATGCAATTGAAAGGCTGCTTCAGCAGTTGGAGTCACTGGGAGAATCAGTGGAGCATCCAATGCTGTTGAGCCAGTTGCAACAGAAAGTACCACCCGAGGTTCTCAGAGAAATCCAGAAGGAACAGGGAACTGAGGAAGCCTTGACGGTGGAGATATTCAGAAAGCTGTTTGGCAAGCAGTTAGCGCTCAGTGAGGCTGTACAGCACGCACAGCAAACTGAGGCACCAGTTCGGCAATCGCGCCAGGGATTCGGGAACAATCCACGCGCACAGCAATTCAATAATCGGTTCCAAGGCAATGGGAATCGATTCAGAGCGCCAGAGAACCCAAGGACCAGTACAGGGAGCATGTCTGTGATCCAGAATGGTCAGAGTGCACCACAGGCTGGATTTATGAATCCTGGGATGCCGTGTGTGTTCTGCAACGACACACAGCAATTACACTTTAATGATAAGTGTCCAAAGTTCAAAACTGCCAGAGAAAGGAGGATAATTTTGTCAAAGGCAGAGCGATGCCTGAGATGCCTGCAGAGAGGGCATTACATGGCTCAGTGTCAATTCACGAGAAATTGTTTCTATTGCAAAACCAATAGGCACCACACGGCAGTGTCCCCAGATAAATTTGGTGATAATGGCAATGGAAACGCTGGAAGGCAGATTCCAGCATTCAGAGCAAATGGTCAGCAGAGTGGCCAGCAATCAGCAAATAATGGCAGAAAGTCTGTGCCGACGGCCGGTCGACCAGCACAGAGCCAACAGAGAAAGGCCACAGTGAATTGTGTCACTGTGGAAGAGGCTGGACCAGAAATGGTAGAGACAGAGACCATATCCAGCACAGTGGTTACAGAACCAAATGCAAAGCAACAGAATACGTCAGTGAACCTGTCAGTAAACAGGAATATGTCAATGTTGATGACAGCCAGAACAGTGATTGAGGCTTCAGAAATGGATACCGAGATGGAGCCTGAACAGCCACCACTACAGATCAGGACACAGGATCCCAGGGAACGTACATGTCAGAGAAAGTGGCCAAGAAACTCAATTTGAAGAGTACAGGTGAACACCACATCCAGGTGTACACATTCGGAAATGAAAAGCCGCACTATAAAGTAGTACAGCAAGTGGAATTCAGAATGCGGCTCAGAAATGGCCAGAAAGTTGATATGGTGGCAGATGTGGTCCCGACGTTGACCACAGAACAGATCAAAGTGCCTGTATCAGAACAGGACGAAAAGTATCTGCAGAAGTACTTCCCAGATGAGAGTTACTTTGCAGACAGAATTCCCAAGGAAAAGGGGACAGAGTGCAAGTTCAAGCCAGACATTATAGTGGGCTTGAATTATTTCTGGGACTTGATGTCCAGAAACACCAGCACCACCAGACTTCCGTCAGGATTGTATGTAATTCCATCAGAATTGGGATTACTGATGGGAGGTGGGCAGCTGACGAGCAACAGAAATCAATGGACCATGGATGGCGCATATCCGGTGGTGGTCAACACAATTGTGCATCAAATTCAGAGAGAAAAGTGGTACGAGGAAGCACCGTTGTCAATTGCTCCTGTACCGAATGTCAAAGATATGGACAGACTGGATACCATTGGCATAATGGACCAGCCAGACCTCATCGAGGATGATGAGGCCATAAAGCAATTTAATGAGAGTGTACAGAGAAACCCAGATGGACGATACTCTGTAAAGTTCATGTACAAGCCAAATTTGCATGAACTCCCAGACAACAAAGCAATGGCATTCAAGAGGTTCAGGTACCTAACCAACAGGCTCAAGAGAGACCCAGAATTACTGGAGAAGATTCAGGCAATCATGAAAGCACAAGAGGAGCAAGGAGTGATTGAGAAAGTGCAAGAGGATATTATGGATGGCAGAAAGTTCCATATTTTGCCTCACCAACCAGTGATAACGCCAGAGAAAACTACCACAAAGGTCAGAGAGGTATATGATGCCTCAGCAAAACCGCCAGGCATGCCAAGCTTGAATGAATGCATGTACCGCGGTCCAGTGATACTACCGCAGCTGGTAGGGATGCTGATGCGATTCCGGTTGCATGGAATCGCACTGGTCGCAGACATAGAGAAAGCGTTTCTGCAGATTAGTCTGCAGGACAGTGACAGAGATGTGACAAGATTTCTGTGGTACAAGGATCCCACGAAACAATCTATGGAGGACAACATTCAGATTTACAGATTTGCCAGAGTGCCATTTGGAATAATCTGCAGCCCAGGGCTGCTGGCGCTGACAGTCAGATACCACCTGAATCAAGCTGGCACAGAGAATGCAAAATTGATCGATGAAAATCTGTATGTGGATAATTTGATCCTCAGTGTGGACACAGAGCAGAAAGCAATTGAATTGTACCAGGAATCCAAAGTGCTGTTCACAGAGGCACAGATGAATTTGAGAGAGTGGAACAGCAATAACAAGAGCTTTAATTGGCAATTGGCAGAGTCAGATGTGGCCAAGGAAATTGTCACAACAGTCCTAGGAATGAAATGGGACACAGAAAGCGACCAGATGTGGCTGAAAACGCCAAAGACAGTCCAGCAATCACAATTATCAGAAACTGACCAGAAAATCAAACTTCCCACAAAAAGGACAGTTGCAAAGGTGACTGCGGGATGTTTTGATCCAATGGGACTCGTCAGTCCTGTCCTACTGCCAGCAAAGAGATTTTTGCAGACGTTATGGCATTCAGGACCAAGTGCCAAAGAGTGGGATACTCCCCTGTCTGAGGAACAGATAGCAATTTGGCAGCAATTAGAGACAGAATTGCTCAAAGTTGGACAGATTAAGTTCAACAGGAATTTGAATTATCAGAGTGGTGCAGATGCACAACTGCACATTTTCGTTGATGCCTCAGCAATGGCATACAGCGCAGCGGCATACATATGCCAGAAAACAGAAAATGACAGCGGCACGTCAAGCCTGCTGTACTCCAGATTGAGACTCGCTCCAAAGAAACCAGAAGTGACAATTCCACGGCTGGAATTGTTAGCAATGTTGATTGGCAGCAGAATGTCAAAGTTTATTCACAGAGAGCTCAAGGACATCAAATTCAGTCAGACAGTTGCATGGTCAGATTCAACCTGTTGTCTGAAGTGGCTAACAACAGCGAAGCCACTGGCATGTTTTGTCAAGAACAGATTGGATGAAATCAGGAAAATTCAGAATGAGACAGAGAACATGCACATCAAACACATTGCAGGACTGGAGAACCCAGCTGACATGGCCACAAGAGGCATGAATATGTCAGAGTTGGAAGGCAGTAACCTGTGGTGGAAGGGACCAGAATGGCTAATGACTGGAGAATGGCCAGAGCCGAAAGTGGAGCCAGTCACGCCAGAAGTAATGGCAGAAATCAAGAAAGAAGAGCTCAAGTTCCCAAAAGCCAGTCCAATTTACCTGGGCGCCACACAGCAAGTGGCCAGTGACCCAGATGCCAGCAATAAGCAAGCAGATGAAAGCAAGCAAAGCAATCCATTGGGAATTGAGATTCAGAGATTCTCATCATTGACAAAGTTACTGGATGCAACAGTATATGTGATAAGATTTGTGCGGCAAATGCACAAAAAGCGCAGCAGAAATGACAGTCAGAGTGGACTGTCAGAAATCATGGAAAGTATCTGTGGTACAATGAAACCACAGGGAATTATCAGTATTGAAGAAAGAGAGATTGCGTTGAAATATTGGATCAAAGTGACGCAACAAAATCATTACAAAGGAGTAGCAGAGATTCTGGCAACAGGCCACAGCAAAGGCAGCCAGAATAGCAAGAAAACAGCTGCAGACCAGCAGTTGATCAAATGGCTCAATGTGCAAATGCATCAGGATGGAATCCTGAAGTGCCACGGCCGAATGGAGCATACTGACCCACAGGAGGTCACAGTGCCACTCATACTGTTGCCAGCAACGGCTACAATGACTCAGCTGATCATCAGAGACCAGCATGAGAAGTTGATGCACGCAGGAGTGCAACACACATTGGCAGCGATCAGACAAAAGTACTGGATTACACAGGGCAGACGGGTGATCTACAATGTGACCAGAACCTGCCCAACCTGTAAGAAATTGGGAGCGAAGCCGTACCAGCTTCCACCAATGCCAGATTTACCAGAAACCAGAGTTCAGAGAGCCAGACCGTTCCAGTACACGGGCTTGGATTATTTGGGACCAGTCTGGTACAAAGTGGACAAAGATCACAGGAAAATGTGGATCTGTTTGTTCACATGTATGGTGACACGTGCAGTTCACCTGGAAAGTGTGCTGCACATGACAGCACAGGAATTCCTGAATGCAGTCAGGAGATTCATCGCCAGGCGTGGAAAGCCTGAAGCAGTTATTTCAGACAATGCAACGCAATTCAAATTGACAGAGAAAGTGCTCAGCTCAAGCACTGACAAGGCCATTAATACTGGGAAGGAATGGTCAGAAATGGTCAAAAGTGGAGCAGTACAGACATACTGCTCACAGCAACAAATCCAGTGGAACATGACTACTCCTATGGCACCGTGGCAGGGAGGAGTCTATGAGAGAATGGTGGGCATCACCAAGAAACATTTCAAGGCAGCTGTGGGGCACAGAATGTTAACCCTGCAAGAATTGTTGACACTTCTGCCAGAAGTCGAGGCAGTGATCAACAGCAGGCCAATCTCTTACATCTATGGTGATGTGAAGAGCCTCAGAGTGCTGACACCAAAAGACTTCCTGACAGGGAAAGGCCAAATTGGAGCACCACAGTTTGACACAGACAAAGATGGAGAATTCGTGCCCAGAATGGATAACGCAGCGAAACTGCAGAAATATTGGGAGACAACCCAGCAAACTTTGGATAAGTTCTGGGACTTGTGGCATCAAGAGTATATCCCGAGCTTGAGGGAAAGAACTCAGGTGACGCACAAACATGACAGATTGACAGCGACTCAAGAACCCAAAGTGAATGAAGTTGTGCTGATTTATGAAGAGAACATGCCCAGAGGTGCATGGAGGATGGGTCGCATCAAGCAGTTAGAGCCCAGCAAAGATGGACAGATTCACTCAGCAAAAGTCAGAACTGCCAACAGAAATGTGGTCAGCAGACCACTCAATCAATTGTATCCACTGGAAATCAATTCAAAGACAATGGATATCCCAGAGACAGCAGTGACAGTCAAAGTGGATTTACTGGACCCAGCAATTGTCCAGAAACATGTCAGAAATCAGAGCTCAAACAGAGACTCTGTACCAAACCCTGCTCAAAACCCTGCTCAGAGGAACTCAGCATCGGATAGAGTCCTGAGGAGTGCAACAGGGAAAGCCACAGCAACCACCAGCAGTCTGGTGATTGGAATGCTGTGCATGGTGTTGATGCTGACAGGCATGTCAGAGTCAGCAACGCTGAGAGAAGCCGGCAAGGCTTACAGCGAAGTATTTTCCAGAACATACGTTTTAGAAATCTCAACAGTGAGGCCACCATCATTGGCAGTGCATCATCGATTGCCGCCTTTGCCTTCAGAATGGCCACCAAAATCTGTCAGAGAAATGCAGACTTATGAGAGATTCAAGGATGCAATCAAGGATCATCCTGTGGAACAAGTGATCAGCTCACAAAGCCAGAAGTATCAGATTTGCACCAGTGGAAGGCATGGACATGCGCTTACAGTTCCTGAAGAAGTGCAGTGCCATATCCCACCAAGGAATTTTGTCAAGGCAATGAAAGTTACACTTTACGCACAGAGACAGATTCCACAGAAAAAGATAGCATACAGATGCTACATCAGAATCAAAGAAATCATCACACACACCAGTTTTTGGGGAGCGAAAGGCATTACAGGCAATTTTGAGAAATACCAGCAAGTTGGCGTGGTAGCCTGTAACTATGCAAGAATTCACAAGATGTTTAGAGGAACACCTTTGGTAGAAATGGAGCCCAGAGTGTGGACAACTAATCAAACCTTGAATGTGGAATATTCATGGTGTTGTCATGACAAAGAAAATGTTGTCAGTAACTTCTACATGGAAGAAGGAACCGTGGCTTCACTCGATGGAAAGACTGTAATCAGCAACTTGCAAGATTTCAGCCAGTGCAGAGCCATGATGGGACATTGTAGAGACCATAATTATGGAATCACCGTGTGGGATACGGAGAATTTCAAGCACCAATGTGCATATGAGAGAATTGGCAGAATCAAATCAGAAATATCTGGCCAGACAATTATTGTGTCAAAGTTGCAAGCAGCATACTCCCACAGCAACAAGACAAAGAGGCCAATTGGCTCAGAATGTGTTCCGGGAGACACATACTACACCGGTCAAGGAGGTGTATTCATCCAATTTGACAGAAGAGAAGATGTGCCTGTGGAATGGGCAATGCCAGGAAAGATAGTGGAGGCAAGAGAGTCAACAATCAGTGGAACATTGTATGCCAGATTGGACAACAGAAACTCCAAGTTTCAGTTCCTGCAACATGTGGTCAGAGAGATGACTCAGGCACAATTTGCGATTGTATGGCATCAGCTATGTCAACTTCGCAAGAACCAGCTGGACATGTTGACTCAGCTTTTCCGCATCGATCCAACATTGGGGATTCGGGCCATGCTGGGAAGACAGGATGTTCATGCAGAATGGGCTGGATAAGCAATTATGTTTTGGGAATGCAAGGAAGTGCAGCCATACATAATTTATCAGACAGGAAAAGTGGGAGAAACATGTTACAAGTACACACCAATGAGATTGGACAAAGACGGGCCCTTGTGGTTCAAGAGTCCAGGCAGCAGAGACTTGGTGGAAAAATCACCAGAAGAGGACTGCAGCCACACTACACCGCACCTGTACAGAAATGAACATGGACAGTGGAAGTCCGCACATGGAATGGTGCATGTCACAGAGACGCCAATTGAAATGACATGGAAAGGACAGTGGCAGGCCTTCATGTTTGACTCGCCTCACCTGTTCACCAACATTGTCAACAGAGTGACCAATTTCATGGATGTCAGAGGCCAGATTCAGAGATTACAGAATTTAGAGCATGTGCAGAACCAGTTGATTGATTACACAGCAGATATGTCATTGGATCCCAGAGTGATCAGAAATTCAATAGAAGGCATTGGAGCTGGAATTGGACAAACAGCAGCAGGAATCGGCAAAGCATATGGTCACTACATATCTGGAGTGTCAAAAGGGTACACCAACTTTATGGGAGGAATGTTGAAAGGACCCTTTCAAGTGATCATCAACACAATCGCAATGCTGCTGGGAATCACAATCCTGATAGCTGGAATCGTAGCTGCAGGATACCTGTGGTACAATTGGAGAATTGCCACAGGGAAGCCAGTGATTCCACCATGTGTATACACATGCATATGGAAATGCATAGTGTGTCTGTTCAAATGCATATGGCTATGCTTCAGAGCCGTCAGATATACTATCAAGAAATCAACTCAGAAAGAGACCAATTATCCACAGAGAAAAGTGCGTAAGACAGCGTTGAGACCAGCAATCAAGAGGAGAGCCAGATCCAACTCAACACAGTCCGTCAGATTTGCCAGGAGAGCAGAAACCGAGGACAGAATGGCAAAGTCACTATCAGCATACGTTCAACCAGATGAAAGTTCAGCTGATGAAGGACAAGTCAGAGCCAGGAACAGAGACAGTGTTCACATGCCTGATATCCGCAAATTCACCTCACGCGAACGCGCAGGAAGCGACACGGGCAACTACCTACTTCATCATCAGGCTAAGTCGGCGTTGGCATCACCAGCAACCGGACCTGCAACTTCACGCACGCCCACGACTTCGCGCACGACCACGTTCACCACCGAGGCGACTGTGGAAACACCACTCATCACGTTGGCGCCCACCACCACCAGCATGTGACGTTGCTGCAACAACAGGGTGCAGCAACTCTTCCGCCCGGAGTGTGCTGACCGTGGCAAAATGGATGGATAAAGAAATACGGAGATTTGATAATTAGGCTCATATTTGCACATTTACTTATTTGCACTATTTTACGTTCATGCACTATATTTATTTACCACACAAATTATATTTCCTGCACTATATTATGTATCCATGGAGAATATTCAATTAGGAAAGTGTATTATAAGTATTTGATATGTTTATGTGGAATATTTAGGTTAAAATGTCAAATAAGTTATTATTAAGTGTATTAACATGAAATTAGGCTCATTCAACTCGCCGTAATTTTCTGATCATTATTATATATATACATTTACATGGTTTACTTGCAATTTGGGAAAGTCAAATCTTGTAAATATTTATGTACTATGTATTTACTTAGGCCAGCGTCCTAATAGAGAAATAGTGCCCTGTGTGCAACTAGCATTTACTGTACGTATTTACGAAGCCCTTCGCGTAGGCATAATTATTATAACCCTGCTCACAAGTTATATTATATTTACTTTAACATTATGGTAAATACCCTGCTCAAATTATACCAAAGAATATATTACAAACCCTGCTCAATTATTATACCCATTTACTTGAATAAGTCCCAATTTGTCCATTATGAAATATATGTTTCCAGGAAGTGATTGTTATTATTATATCGAATATACCCTGCTCTATTTACGTCATTAGGAACATTTGCACTACTATTTACAGTTTTCAAACCCTATTATATTAGTTCCAATGTGCGTCAATGTTTTCTGACAAATTGAAGCAAATTAGTAAATCGGCCGAGTTTACTGACTTCACGCCTCTCAAGATTAATAGTTTTTTCTATTAGCCCAATTTGTACCTGGTATTTCTTTACCATAAGTATTTGAATGTATGCACGCGCAGTATAAGGCAACTGTTTCGGCTAGATGTGTTTATTTGTTGCATTTATGACTTATTTGTGCATTTGAATTTAGGAAATTATTGTAGCTATGTTTTATACATCATTTTCCGTGTCTTAGCTACTTTGGAAGTTTTTACTTCAGTCTTATGACCCCAGTCCCGACCCAGAAAATAAGCTAGCGATAGAAACTTCGACTAGGAAGCTCGCTAGGCTTTGCGCTTTTGTATCAAGCTGTATCTGATCGAAATAAAGTACCTGAAACAATCTCGAAACCCCCTTTCAACACGCAACTACAAAATAAACTCAACTTGGCTGTCGACAAGTGGACGTTCGGCTACAATGGGAAATCAACCACTCTAAAGGTTGTTTCTCACTACGGTCTTGGAGCTGCTGGATTCGGTGGTAGAAGACGCTGACTTCGGTGGCTTCATCACATCGTGACTCAATCGTCCAGAATTGACATTTATTCACGTTTTTGTTTCTTAGGTATAAAGTGGCTATGGCAAACACACCAAAACGTTTGTAGATTTTGATAGAGCACAATCTCAGCTACGCAACGGTGAATGTCTACCACCTTTCCCAAAAATGGTTAAGGCGTGAATCATGATTCAATTGACCAGAATTGACATTTATTCACGTTTTTGTTTCTTAGGTATAAAGTGGCTATGGCAAACACACCAAAACGTTTGTAGATTTTGATAGAGCACAATCTCAGCTACGCAACGGTGCATGTCTACCACCATTCCCAAGAATGGTTAAGGCGTGAATCGTGACTCAATTGTCCAGAATCAACATTTATTCACGTTTTTGTTTCTTACGTATAAAGTGGCTATGGCAAACACACCAAAACGTTTGTAGATTTTGATAGAGCACAATCTCAGCTACGCAACGGTGCATGTCTACCACCATTCCCAAGAGTGGTTAAGGCGTTAATCGTGATTCAATTGGCCAGAATTGACATTTATTCACGTTTTTGTTTCTTAGGTATGAAGTGGCTATGACAAACACACCAAAACATTTGGAGATTTTTATATAGCACAATCTCAGCTACGCAACGGTGCATGTCTACCACCATTCCCAAGAATGGTTAAGGCTTTAATCGTGATTCAATCGGCCAGAATTGACATTTATTCACGTTTTTGTTTCTTAGGTATAAAGTGGCTATGGCAAACACACCAAAACGTTTGTAGATTTTGATAAAGCACAATCTCAGCTACGCAACGGTGCATGTCTACCACCATTCCCAAGAATGGTTAAGGCGTCAATCGTGACTCAATTGTCCAGAATCGACATTTATTCACGTTTTTGTTTCTTAGGTATAAAGTGGCTATGGCAAACACACCAAAACGTTTGTAGATTTTGATAAAGCACAATCTCAGCTACGCAACGGTGCATGTCTACCACCATTCCCAAGAATGGTTAAGGCGTCAATCGTGACTCAATTGTCCAGAATTGACATTTATTCATGTTTTTGTTTCATAGGTATAAAGTGGCTATGGCAAACACACCAAAACGTTTGTAGATTTTGATAGAGCACAATCTCAGCTATGCAACGGTGCATTTCTACTACCTTTCCCAAGAATGGTTAAGGCGTTAATCGTGATTCAATCGGCCAGAATTGACATTTATTCACATTTTTGTTTCTTAGGTATAAAGTGGCTATGGCAAACACACCAAAACGTTTGTAGATTTTGATAAAGCACAATCTCAGCTACGCAACGGTGCATGTCTACCACCATTCCCAAGAATGGTTAAGGCATCAATCATGACTCAATTGTCCAGAATCGACATTTATTCACGTTTTTGTTTCTTAGGTATAAAGTGGCTATGGCAAACACACCAAAACGTTTGTAGATTTTGATAGAGCACAATCTCAGCTACGCAACGGTGCATGTCTACCACCATTCCCAAGAATGGTTAAGGCGTTAATTGTGATTCAATCAGCCAGAATTGACATTTATTCACGTTTTTGTTTCTTAGGTATGAAGTGGCTATGACAAACACACCAAAACGTTTGGAGATTTTTATAAAGCACAATTTCAGCTATGCAACGGTGCATGTCTACCACCATTCCCAAGAATGGTTAAGGCGTTAATTGTGATTCAATCGGCCAGAATTGACATTTATTCACGTTTTTGTTTCTTAGGTATAAAGTGGCTATGACAAACACACCAAAACGTTTGGAGATTTTGATAGAGCACAATCTCAGCTACGCAACGTTGCATGTCTACCACCATTCCCAAGAATGGTTAAGGCGTTAATTGTGATTCAATCGGCCAGAATTGACATTTATTCACATTTTTGTTTCTTAGGTATAAAGTGGCTATGGCAAACACACCAAAACGTTTGTAGATTTTGATAGAGCACAATCTCAGCTACGCAACGGTGCATGTCTACCACCTTTCCCAAGAATGGTTAAGGCGTTAATCGTGATTCAATTGGCCAGAATTGACATTTATTCACGTTTTTGTTTCTTAGGTATAAAGTGGCTATGGCAAACACACCAAAACGTTTGTAGATTTTGATAGAGCACAATCTCAGCTATGCAACGGTGCATGTCTACCACCGTTCCCAAGAATGGTTAAGGCGTTAATCGTGATTCAATTGGCCAGAATTGACATTTATTCACGTTTTTGGAAAACTGTGGTTGGTTTTATGTGCAATGTGATAAACAACAAATTAGTACTGGGAGTTCAAAAACTTTTGGGCCAAATAATAAACCCCCATCGTTTACCCCCCCCCCCCCTCCACAAAATTATCACTCTGAAAAATCAACCCCCGGGGGTTAATTCAAGGAAATACGGTAGGTATGTTTAGCACATCAATCATCTATTTATATAAATAAATGCTGTCAATAATTGAAGTAGTTACCTCCTTTGAATGATGTCCCCACAAAGGGCACATTTATGTAGCCAAATCTCATTCATATGCTTTTTTCATACACAGATCACATGAAGTACTCGTGGTTTTTTAACTACCAGCGCGTCATCACGCGCGGTGACCTGCTGAGAGACAAGTTGAGGAGGCGAATGAAAGAGGTGAGTGGTTGACTTTTTCAAAACTTGCAGGGTTGGTGTCAATTCTCATGACAAATTGACATTTTGCTTTGCCTGATGATTTTTTCCTGCTGTTTTTTTTGCTAGATTTTTGGCTTGCACCATAAATTTTGAAGAATTTTACAAATTATCAAATTGTTTGTTCATACTTCTTACAGAAGTGGATTGACCGACAAAGGGCATTCGTCCATGCAAAACAAAACGGCAGAGTGATTGCGAAGAAAAAAGAGCATGAAAATGCTGTGTGGCGGCTGTGCTCCATCCCAGAATTTGCGAGTTCCGAGGATGAGGAAATGGAGGATCAGGTTGGCACTGTATATTATGCATTTTCAAATCAACTGATCAGACATAAGTAAACAACCCCCCCCCCCCCAATTGAGTGTAAAGAGAACGTACATCACAAAAGCTGCCGTTTTTCATTCAGGCAATGCAGAACACACGTTAAAACAATGACTGTGGTACGTTAGAACAGTGTTTATACCATCTAGGTAGGTAGATACTTATATAAGTATAGATAGAAACACTTATTCTTGTCGATTATCGTTGAATTTTTCTAAATGCGTCTGCGTACCTTACAAACAACGAATTAGTACTGGGATTTCAAAAATTTTCTGGCGAAATAATTGACCCCCCCCCTCCAATTACCCCCTTCCTCAAAATACCCCCTAAAATTCTCACTCTGAAAAAATAAACCCCCTGGGGGTATTTCGAGGAAATACGGTGCATAACATGCTGTAAACCTTTACCAGCAATTTTTCTTGAATTGCAGGTACAGAATGGCGAAAAGACTAAAGTGCGGATACCACACAAGTTGCCATACCTCAATGAATATGCAGATGAAGTCAAAGCCACCCTTGATGAATATTTTTACGTGTTAGTTCATTTTTTGTTGTTGTTTTTGTTAGTGATGGAAAATTAAAATGGGTGCTGTAAAATACATTTTTGTGTGAAAAGTGATGTAGAAGTGTGATGGTGCTTTTTAAATGTGATCAAGAATGAGGGAAAAACAAATACATGTGCTTTTGACTTATATTTTTACATAGAATTTATATAGCATTAAAATGTATTTCATATCAACAATTCCCCACACCCAGGTCGGTGTTGCGGAAAAACAATCGAGGCCAGAAGGGGCGCATAATTCGAGGAAACAAGCTGTCTGAGCGCAGGAATGAGATTTAATTTACCTGTTATGACTTTTAGGTAGCCCTATAAATTGTATTTGAAGTCATAGACTGCGAAATTCAGTGTGTTTCTGATTGCAATTAGTGGCGAGTCCCACACCACACCCTGTAAAATCTAATGTCAAAGGCTACATCAATTGTCATGTAAAGTGTCAAATTATCAATAAAAATAAAATTGCCACTTCTTGTTTGACATTTTCCATTTTATATACCCTATTTCCTCGATATACCCCCCCTCGAAATACCCCCCTCAGAATGGACACTATGAGTTTAGTACCCCCCCCCTCGAAATACCCCCCCCCAAATATAGTGTATAGAGAACGTAAATATCAGAAGCTACACTTTGTGATATGGAAAACGTAAAACACACGTTAAAAACAATAACTGTGTTATGTTAGAACGAATTATACTGTCTACGTACAATATAAGTCTATAGAGTCTCATACATGGCGGTTTTTGTTGCATTTTTCGACATCTGGGTACGTAACAGACAACAATTTAGTACTGGGATTTCAAAAAAATTCTGGCGAAATAACAACCCCCCCCCTCGAAATACCCCACCCCCTCGTTTAACCCCCCTGAAAATCTCACTCTGAAAAAATAAACCCCCTGGGATTATTTAGAGTGAATACGGTAATAATTTACATGGTGTAGGTACACACTAATCAGAATCAGATTAAGTTTGGCTGCCTATAATTCAAAAAACTTGCAGCTATTCCTTGAATATTTCCCCAGGGGAGTTATTTTACACACTCACAGCAAAAAAATGGTGAGTGTGTGTGTGTGTGGGAAGCGGGCTGGATGCATGTAAAATGGCGGCGCTTCCACATGCTTCCACATGCTTCAGCACGATTCACCTACCATCATGCATGGTGAAGCGTGCTGAAGCGTGTGGAAGCATGTATACGCAACGCCACTTCACGCGCATCCAGCCCGCTTCCCGACGCGTCACACACCCATTTTTTTTGCTGTGAGTCAGCTGACACACTGGAGTTGTTCAAGGGGGCATATTCAAGAATTAATTATGATAGATTTGGCTACCAAAAATGTCACCAGGCTACCAGGCTAAAAATGGCTACCAGGATAATTAAAACTTACTCCAGGTGCCCACACAGTAGACCACCTGGCATTTTTACGAGAGCTGATGGAGTGGATAAGTCACTGAGCGCCATCTGTTTTGAGAGGAAGTTTCTGCATGGTGCTAGGAAGTGGACGGGTTGTAAGGAGTTCTTTGAAATGGCAAAGCCAAAGTGAAATGTGAATGTCTGTTTGCAATTACTGGACTGCTGTTGTATTTTTCCGACTGAAAGTGGTTGCATTTTATGAAAATAATAGGATGACATTCTTTGTTGTAATGTGCTGAAACTACAGTGATGTATCTGAGTAACTTTTTATTATGCCTGCCCTGAGCTACAATCTTTTCAATCTTGAATTACAGTACAGTTTCAGTGAATCCTGCAACGTGGGCTGAAACTACATGGCTATATAAAAATGTATTCTGTCCATCACACAGTGAATTTGATATGTTAGTGTTTTCAAAATGAATATCATTGTAAAAACTCATTTGCAAAGAAAATGTATTGTAATGTTTGACTGTGCATTCTCCAAAATGCACAAACTTGTAACAGTGTGCTCTCTTTACTGTGGTGTCATGGAGAAAGTTTTTCCTGTGCCTGAGCTACGGTTTTTCCGAAAGCTGGCACAGTGCAGTTTCAGTGGGACAACAGTGGAAATCCTGCTGAGTGAGCTGGAACTGCACACTGATGGAAAAACAATTTCTATTCACTACCCAGTATAATATATCACTCTTTAATGATGAATGTAACTGTATTTACAAATATCAAATGCTTCATGGTGTTGCAGTATGGATTTTACCAGTGACGTACACACTAACTCATTGCTCTTCACAAATTTTGATCATGAAGTCAATCCAGCACATAAAAAGCACAGGAATCCCAGCCGCAGGCCATGGAGAAAAACAAGTGTGTGATAGGTTAACCATTTATCCATTGCTTTGTTTGAATATTTGTGTAACATGATGAATAAATGAATAATTGTCATAAAAATGTGCTAAATGTTTCATTTACTTTGAGTTTTTTTTATTTGGAAACAAATTTTAGGGAAGCAATTGAAAGCTGAGAAGTTGGCTATTATGCCACAAGATGCTCCTGTGGAGATACTGAATGAAGCTGGAAGGTCAAAATTGTCTGCACGGGTCAGTGACCCATCTATCGACAGGGTTCTGTTTCAGAGTAAGTTGTTTTGCTTTTATGTGTGTGGCTTTTGGGCTTGCATGTGCACAATTTAATTGATGTAAGAAACTGTGGTGCTGGCAAAATCTTGGCACTTTTTATTTCACCACATGTTTGTCCACACTGATCCTCTTCACAGGTGCAAGGAGGATCCATCACCACATTTGGGATTTGAGAATTGCAGGTTTTTGATGCACTTTATATTTGCAAATTATGTATTCTAAAATTTTCCAAAACTATTGTTCCTATAAACCTGCAGTGGTGCTCAAGAAGTGGCGCATGCGGTCAATTAGGAAAATAAGATCCAATTTGAAGAGGTCTTCTGGTGCCACTCCCAGACCCTGTAAAATGCCCTGTAAAACGTCTAATGTCATGCTAAGTGTCACACAGTTACAAATGCACAAAATGTTGAAATGTAGCAAATGTTTTATGTGTGGGGTGTTATTCACAGGTTTGTTTGCCATTTTGCAGGGCATTTTACATGGCTTTTGACACTTTGCATGACATTAGACATTTTACAATGCATTTTACAAGGTCTGGGAGTGCCCCCTGGCATGACAAACAAACAGCGTGAATTTTGCTTCAATACGTCAAAAAGGGAAGCAGAAACTGAAATTGAGGAATGGCTGTATGCTAAAGATCATGCACTAGCAGGTACATTTTTGTGGAGATAAATATATGTATGTGATTATACACTCCATTAAAGAATAATATTGTTTATGTCACAACTTTATTTCCCTCTCATTTCAGAGCAGTTTTTCCCTGTAGGGGAGGCAAGCATTTTTTATAGGCCACTGCCGAATGTGCCAAATGGTGTTCCAAGGTGGGATGCATTGTTTGATAAGCCAGTCAGAACTGCCAGTGATTTGCTACATGCAATCGCACATAAGTGCAAAGTGATTGCAGCAAACAGAGAAAAGTGCAAGATGCTGGGAAAGTATTGCAAAGGGAAGGTACATTTAGATGATTGCATTTAGAGCACACATTATGATGATATTTTGTTAAATATGTGCATTTTTGAATGCACAGTTGTATTTTGTATTAGCGTTTTTACACACACTATTATACACACATATACACTGTTATACATAACTATTGCCTGGGTCAAAATGAAATGTGCATAACTAAAAATCGTGTCTGTACATGGCTAAATGTACTAAAGCATTCAACTCGCTGCCAGCTCGCTGCCAACCACACTGCAGCCTTTTTCAGCTAGCGCCAGCTCGCTGCCACACACTGACAACTCGCTGCCAGCTCGCTGCCACACGCTGACAACTCGCTGCCAAGTGTAAACAACTGCTTGTCAGCGAGTTGTCTCCTAGCTGGCAGCGAGTTGTCAGTAAGGTACTATTCCCTGTGTCAGCTACGCAACGGTGCATGTCTACCACCATTCCCACGAATGGTTAAGGTGTGAATCGTGACTCAATCATCCAGAATTGACATTTATTCACGTTTTTGTTTCTTAGGTATAAAGTGGCTATGGCAAACACACCAAAACGTTTGTAGATTTTGATAGAGCACAATCTCAGCTACGCAACGGTGCATGTCTACCACCATTCCCAAGAATGGTTAAGGCGTGAATCGTGACTCAATCGTCCAGAATTGACATTTATTCACGTTTTTTTTTCTTAGGTATAAAGTGGCTATGGCAAACACACCAAAACGTTTGTAGATTTTGATAGAGCACAATCTCAGCTACGCAACGGTGCATGTCTACCACCTTTCCCAAGAATGGTTAAGGCGTGAATCGTGATTCAATCAGCCAGAATTGACATTTATTCACGTTTTTGTTTCTTAGGTATAAAGTGGCTATGGCAAACACACCAAAACGTTTGTAGATTTTATAGAGCACAATCTCAGCTATGCAACGGTGCATGTCTACCACCTTTCCCAAGAATGGTTAAGGCGTGAATCGTGATTCAATCAGCCAGAATTGACATTTATTCACGTTTTTGTTTCTTAGGTATAAAGTGGCTATGGCAAACACACCAAAACGTTTGTAGATTTTGATAGAGCACAGTCTCAGCTACGCAACGGTGCATGTCTACCACCATTCCCAAGAATGGTTAAGGCATGAATCGTGACTCAATCGTCCAGAATTGACATTTATTCACGTTTTTGTTTCTTAGGTATAAAGTGGCTATGGCAAACACACCAAAACGTTTGTAGATTTTGATAGAGCACAATCTCAGCTACGCAACGGTGCATGTCTATCACCTTTCCCAAAAATGGTTAAGGCGTGAATCATGATTCAATTGGCCAGAATTGACATTTATTCATGTTTTTGTTTATTAGGTATAAAGTGGCTATAGCAAACACACAAAAACGTTTGTAGATTTTGATAGAGCACAATCTCAGCTACGCAACGGTGCATGTCTACCACCATTCCCAAGAATGGTTAAGGCGTAAATCGTGATTCAATTGACCAGAATTGACATTTATTAACGTTTTTGTTTCTTAGGTATAAAGTGGCTATGGCAAACACACCAAAACGTTTGTAGATTTTTATAGAGCACAATCTCAGCTATGCAACGGTGCATGTCTACCACCTTTCCCAAGAATGGTGAAGGCGTGAATCGTGATTCAATCAGCCAGAATTGACATTTATTCATGTTTTTGTTTCTTAGGTATAAAGTGGCTATGGCAAACACACCAAAACGTTTGGAGATTTTGATAGAGCACAATCTCAGCTACGCAACGGTGCATGTCTGCCACCTTTCCCAAAAATGGTTAAGGCGTGAATCATGATTCAATTGGCCAGAATTGACATTTATTAACGTTTTTGTTTCTACGGTATAAAGTGGCTATGGCAAACACACCAAAACGTTTGTAGATTTTGATAGAGCACAATCTCAGCTACGCAACGGTGCATGTCTACCACCTTTCCCAAAAATGGTTAAGGCGTGAATCATGATTCAATTGGCCAGAATTGACATTTATTCACGTTTTTGTTTATTAGGTATAAAGTGGCTATAGCAAACACACCAAAACGTTTGTAGATTTTGATAGAGCACAATCTCAGCTACGCAACGGTGCATGTCTACCATCATTCCCAAGAATGGTTAAGGCGTTAATCGTGATTCAATCGACCAGAATTGACATTTATTAACGTTTTTGTTTCTTAGCTATAAAGTGGCTATGGCAAACACACCAAAACGTTTGTAGATTTTTATAGAGCACAATCTCAGCTATGCAACGGTGCATGTCTACCACCTTTCCCAAAAATGGTTAAGGCGTGAATCGTGATTCAATCAGCCAGAATTGACATTTATTCACGTTTTTGTTTTTTAGGTATAAAGTGGCTATGGCAAACACACCAAAACGTTTGTAGATTTTGATAGAGCACAATCTCAGCTACGCAACGGTGCATGTCTACCACCATTCCCAAGAATGGTTAAGGCATGAATCGTGACTCAATCGTCCAGAATTGACATTTATTCACGTTTTTGTTTCTTAGGTATAAAGTGGCTATGGCAAACACACCAAAACGTGTGTAGATTTTGATAGAGCACAATCTCAGCTACGCAACGGTGCATGTCTACCACCATTCCCAAGAATGGTTAAGGCGTGAATCGTGACTCAATCGTCCAGAATTGACATTTATTCACGTTTTTTTTTCTTAGGTATAAAGTGGCTATGGCAAACACACCAAAACGTTTGTAGATTTTTATAGAGCACAATCTCAGCTATGCAACGGTGCATGTCTACCACGTTTCCCAAGAATGGTTAAGGCGTGAATCGTGATTCAATCAGCCAGAATTGGCATTTATTCACGTTTTTGTTTCTTAGGTATAAAGTGGCTATGGCAAACACACCAAAACGTTTGTAGATTTTGATAGAGCACAGTCTCAGCTACGCAACGGTGCATGTCTACCACCATTCCCAAGAATGGTTAAGGCATGAATCGTGACTCAATCGTCCAGAATTGACATTTATTCACGTTTTTGTTTCTTAGGTATAAAGTGGCTATGGCAAACACACCAAAACGTTTGTAGATTTTGATAGAGCACAATCTCAGCTACGCAACGATGCATGTCTATCACTTTTCCCAAAAATGGTTAAGGCGTGAATCATGATTCAATTGGCCAGAATTGACATTTATTCATGTTTTTGTTTATTAGGTATAAAGTGGCTATAGCAAACACACAAAAACGTTTGTAGATTTTGATAGAGCACAATCTCAACTACGCAACGGTGCATGTCTACCACCATTCCCAAGAATGGTTAAGGCGTAAATCGTGATTCAATTGACCAGAATTGACATTTATTAACGTTTTTGTTTCTTAGGTATAAAGTGGCTATGGCAAACACACCAAAACGTTGGTAGATTTTTATAGAGCACAATCTCAGCTATGCAACGGTGCATGTCTACCACCATTCCCAAGAATGGTTAAGGCGTTAATCGTGATTCAATTGGCCAGAATTGACATTTACTCACGTTTTTGTTTCTTAGGTATAAAGTGGCTATGGCAAACACACCAAAACGTTTGTAGATTTTGATAGAGCACAATCTCAGCTACGCAACGGTGCATGTCTACCACCATTCCCAAGAATGGTTAAGGCGTTAATCGTGATTCAATTGGCCAGAATTGACATTTACTCACGTTTTTGTTTCTTAGGTATAATGTGGCTATGGCAAACACACCAAAACGTTTGTAGATTTTGATAGAGCACAATCTCAGCTATGCAACGGTGCATGTCTACCACCTTTCCCAAGAATGGTTAGAAGTTAATCGTGATTCTGTCGGCCAGAATTGACATTTATTCCCGTTTTTGTTTCTTAGGTATAATGTGGCTATGGCAAACACACCAAAACGTTTGTAGATTTTGATAGAGCACAATCTCAGCTACGCAACGGTGCATGTCTACCACCATTCCCAAGAATGGTTAAGGCGTTAATCGTGATTCAATCGTCCAGAATTGACATTTATTCACGTTTTTGTTTCTTAGGTATAAAGTGGCTATGGCAAACACACCAAAACGTTTGTAGATTTTGATAGAGCACAATCTCAGCTACGCAACGGTGCATGTCTACCACCATTCCCAAGAATGGTTAAGGCGTTAATCGTGATTCAATTGGCCAGAATTGACATTTATTCACGTTTTTGTTTCTTAGGTATAAAGTGGCTATGGCAAACACACCAAAACGTTTGTAGATTTTGATAGAGCACAATCTCAGCTACGCAACGGTGCATGTCTACCACCTTTCCCAAAAATGGTTAAGGCGTGAATCATGATTCAATTGACCAGAATTGACATTTATTCACGTTTTTGTTTCTTAGGTATAAAGTGGCTATGGCAAACACACCAAAACGTTTGTAGATTTTGATAGAGCACAATCTCAGCTACGCAACGGTGCATGTCTACCACCATTCCCTAGAATGGTTAAGGCGTGAATCGTGACTCAATCGTCCAGAATCGACATTTATTCACGTTTTTGTTTCTTAGGTATAAAGTGGCTATGGCAAACACACCAAAACGTTTGTAGATTTTGATAGAGCACAATCTCAGCTACGCAACGGTGCATGTCTACCACCATTCCCAAGAATGGTTAAGGCGTTAATCGTGATTCAATTGGCCAGAATTGACATTTACTCACGTTTTTGTTTCTTAGGTATAATGTGGCTATGGCAAACACACCAAAACGTTTGTAGATTTTGATAGAGCACAATCTCAGCTACGCAACGGTGCATGTCTACCACCTTTCCCAAGAATGGTTAAGGCGTGAATCGTGATTCAATCAGCCAGAATTGACATTTATTCACGTTTTTGTTTCATAGGTATAAAGTGGCTGTGGCAAACACACCAAAACGTTTGTAGATTTTGATAGAGCACAATCTCAGCTACGCAACGGTGCATGTCTACCACCTTTCCCAAGAATGGTTAAGGCGTGAATCGTGACTCAATCAGCCAGAATTGACATTTATTCACGTTTTTGTTTCTTAGGTATAAAGTGGCTATGGCAAACACACCAAAACATTTGTAGATTTTTATAGAGCACTATCTCAGCTATGCAACGGTGCATGTCTACCACCTTTCCCAAGAATGATTAAGGCGTGAATCGTGATTCAATCAGCCAGAATTGACATTTATTCCCGTTTTTGTTTCTTAGGTATAATGTGGAGCACAATCTCAGCTACGCAACGGTGCATGTCTACCACCTTTCCCAACAATGGTCAAGGCGTTAATCGTGATTCAATCAGCCAGAATTGACATTTATTCCCGTTTTTGTTTCTTAGGTATAATGTGGCTATGGCAAACACACCAAAACGTTTGTAGATTTTGATAGAGCACAATCTCAGCTATGCAACGGTGCATGTCTACCACCTTTGTGATGAAGCACCGAAATCAGCGTCTTCTACCACCGAATCCGGCAACTCCAAGACCGTAGTGAGAAACGGCCTTTAGAGTGGTTGATTTCCCGTTGTAGCCGAACGTCCACTTGTCGACAGCCAAGTTGAGTTTATTTCGTAGTTGTGTGTTGAAAAGGGGGTTCGAATTGTTTCAGGTACTTTATTTCGATCAGATACAGCGTGTTACAAAAGCGCAAAGTCTAGCGAGCTTCCTAATTGAAGTTTCTATCGCTAGCTTATTTTCGTTCAGTAGCTTGGGGTTTGTAGACTGAAGTAAAAACTTCCAAAGTAGCTAAGACACGGAAAATAATGTATAAAACACAGCTACAGTAATTTCCTAAATTCAAATGCACAAATAAGTCATAAATGCAACAAATAAACACATCCAGCCGAAACAGTTGCGTTATACTGCGCGTGCATATATTCAAATACTTATGGTAAAGAAATACCAGGTACAAATTGGGCTAATGGAAAAACTATTAATCTTGAGAGGCGCGAAGTCGGCAAACTTGGCTGATTTACTAATTTGCTTCAATTTGTCAGAAAACATTGACGCACATTGGAACTAATATAATAGGGTTTGGAAACTGTAAATAGTAGTGCAAATGTTCCTAATGACATAAATAGAGCAAGGTATATTCAATATAATAATAACAATCACTTCCTGGAAACGTAGATTTCATAATGGACAAATTGGGACTTATTCAAGTAAATGGGTATAATAATTGAGCAGGGTTTGTAATATATTCTTTGGTATAATTTGAACAGGGTATTTACCATAATGTCAAAGTAAATATAATATAACTTGTGAGCAGGGTTATAATAATTATGCCTACGCGAAGGGCTTCATAAATACATACAGTAAATGCTAGTTACACACAGGGCGCTATTTCTCTGTTAAGACGCTGGCCTAGATAATTACGCAGAACATAAATATTTACAAGATTTGACTTTATCAACTTACAAGTAAACCATGTAAATGTATATATAATAATGATCAGAAAATTATGGCGAGTTGAATGAGCCTAATTTCATATTAATACACCTAATAATAACTTATTTGACCTTTTAACCTAAATATTTCACATAAACATATTGATTATTCATAAAACACTTTCCTAATAAAATATTCTCCATGGATAAATAATATAGTGCAGGAAATATATTTTGTGTGGTAAATAATTATAGTGCATGAAAAGTAAAATAGTGCAAAACAATAAATGTGCAAATATGAGCCTAATTATCAAATCTCTGTATTTCTTTATCCATCCATTTTGCCACGGTCAGCACACTCCGGGCGGAAGAGTTGCTGCACCCCGTTGTTGCAGCAACGTCACATGCTGGTGGTGGTGGGCGCCAAAGTGATGAGTGGCGTTTCCACAGTCGCCTCGGTGGTGAACGTGGTCGTGCGCGAAGTCATGGGCGTGCATGAAGTCACAGGTCCGGTTGCTGGTGATGCCAACGCCGACCTAGCCTGATGATGAAGCAGGTAGTTGCCCGTATCGCTTCCTGCGCGTTCGCGTGCGGTGAATTTGCGGATATCAGGCATGTGAACACTGTCTCTGTTCCTGGCTCTGACTTGTCCTTCATCAGCTGAACTTTCATCTGGTTGAATGTATGCTGATAGTGACTTTGCCATTCTGTCCTCTGTTTCTGCTCTCCTGGCAAATCTGACGGACTGTGTTGAGTTGGATCTGGCTCTCCTCTTGATTGCTGGTCTCAACTCTGTCTTGCGTACTTTTCTTTGCGGATAATTGGTCTCTTTCTGAGTTGATTTCTTGATAGTATATCTGATGGCTCTGAAGCATAGCCATATGCATTTGAACGGACACACTATGCATTTCCATATGCATGTGTATACACATGGTGGAATCACTGGTTTCCCTGTGGCAATCTCCAATTGTACCACAGGTATCCTGCAGCTATGATTCCGGCTATCAGGATTGTGATCCCCAGCAGCATTGCGATTGTGTTGATGATCACTTGAAAGGGTCCTTTCAGCATTCCTCCCATAAAGTTGGTGTACCCTTTTGACACTCCAGATATATAGTGACCATACGCTTTGCCGATTCCTGCTGCTGTCTGTCCAATTCCAGCTCCAATGCCTTCTATTGAATTTCTGATCACTCTAGGATCCAATGACATATCTGCTGTGTAATCGATCAACTGGTTCTGCACATGCTCCAAATTCTGTAGTCTCTGAATCTGGCCTCTGACATCCATGAAATTGGTCGCTCTGTTGACAATGTTAGTGAACAGGTGAGGCGCGTCAAACGTGAAGGCCTGCCACTGTCCTTTCCATGTCATTTCAATTGGCGTCTCTGTGACATGCACCATTCCATGTGCAGACTTCCACTGTCCATGCTCATTTCTGTACAGGTGCGGTGTGGTGTGGCTGCAGTCCTCTTCTGGTGATTTCTCCACCAAGTCTCTGCTGCCTGGGCTCTTGAACCACAAGGGCCCGTCTTTGTCCAATCTCATTGGTGTGTATTTGTAGCATGTCTCTCCCACTTTTCCTGTCTGATAAATTATGTATGGCTGCACTTCCTTGCATTCCCAAAACATAATTGCTTCTCCAGCCCATTCTGCATGAACATCCTGTCTTCCCAGCATGGCTCGAATCCCCAATGTTGGATCGATGCAGAAAAGCTGAGTCAACATGTCCAGCTGGTTCTTGCGAAGTTGACATAGCTGATGCCATACAATCGCAAATTGTGCCTGAGTCATCTCTCTGACCACATGTTGCAGGAACTGAAACTTGGAGTTTCTGTCATCCAATCTGGCATACAGTGTTCCACTGATTGTCGACTCTCTTGCCTCCACTATCTTTCCTGGCATCGCCCATTCCACAGGCACATCTTCTCTTCTGTCAAACTGGATGAATACACCTCCTTGATCGGTGTAGTATGTGTCTCCCGGAACACATTCTGAACCAATTGGCCTCTTTGTCTTGTTGCTGTGGGAGTATGCTGCTTGCAACTTTGATACAATAATTGTCTGGCCAGATATCTCTGCTTTGAATCTACCAATTCTCTCATATGCACATTGATGCTTGAAATTATCTGTATCCCATACTGTGATTCCATAATTGTGGTCTCTGCAATGTCCCATCATGGCTCTGCACTGGCTGAAATCTTGCAAGTCGCTGATTACAGTATTTCCATCGAGTGAAGCCACGGTTCCTTCTTCCATGTAGAAGTTACTGACAACATTTTCTTTGTCATGACAACACCATGTATATTCCACCTTCAAGGTTTGATTAGTTGTCCACACTCTGGGCTCCATTTCCACTAAAGGTGTTCCTCTGAACATCTTGTGAATTCTTGCATAGTTACAGGCTACCACGCCAACTTGCTGGTATTTCTCAAAATTGCCTGTAATGCCTTTCGCTCCCCAGAAACTGGTGTGTGTGATGATCTCTTTGATTCTGATGTAGCATCTGTATGCCTTTTCTTTCTGTGGAATCTGTCTCTGTGCGTAAAGTGTAACTTTCATTGCCTTGACAAAATTCCTTGGTGGGATATGGCACTGCACTTCTTCAGGAACTGTAAGCGCATGTCCATGCCTTCCACTGGTGCAAATCTGATACTTCTGGCTTTGTGAGCTGATCACTTGTTCCACAGGATGATCTTTGATTGCATCCTTGAATCTCTCATAAGTCTGCATTTCTCTGACAGATTTTGGTGGCCATTCTGAAGGCAAAGGCGGCAATCCATGACGCGCTGCCAATGATGGTGGCCTTACTGTCGAGGTTTCTAGAACGTATGTTCTGGAAAATACTTCGCTGTAAGCCTTGCCGGCTTTTCTCAGCGTTGCTGACTCTGACATGCCTGTCAGCATCAACACCATACACAGCATTCCAATTACCAGACTGCTGGTGGTTGCTGTGGCTTTCCCTGTTGCACTTCTTAGGACTCTATCTGAAGCTGAGTTCCTCTGAGCAGGGTCCGGTAATGGATTTCTGTCTGAATTCTGATTTCAGACGTGTTTCTGGACAATTGCTGGGTCCAGTAAATCCACTTTGACTGTCACTGCTGTCTCTGGGATATCCATTGTCTTTGAATTGATTTCCAGCGGATACAATTGATTGAGTGGTCTGCTGACCACATTTCTGTTGGCAGTTCTGACTTTTGCTGAGCGAATCTGTCCATCTTTGCTGGGCTCTAACTGCTCGATGCGACCCATCCTCCATGCACCTCTGGGCATGTTCTCTTCATAAATCAGCACAACTTCATTCACTTTGGGTTCTTGAGTCGCTGTCAATCTGCCATGTTTGTGTGTCACCTGAGTTCTTTCCCTCAAGCTCGGGATATACTCTTGATGCCACAAGTCCCAGAACTTATCCAAAGTTTGCTGGGTTGTCTCCCAATATTTCTGCAGTTTCTCTGCGTTATCCATTCTGGGCACGAATTCTCCATCTTTGTCTGCGTCAAACTGTGGTGCTCCAATTTGACCTTCCCCTGTCAGGAAGTCTTTTGGCGTCAGCACTCTGAGGCTCTTTACATCACCATAGATGTAAGAGATTGGCCTGCTGTTGATCACTGCCTCGACTTCTGGCAGAAGTGTCAACAATTCTTGCAGAGTTAACATTCTGTGCCCCACAGCTGCCTTGAAATGTTTCTTGGTGATGCCCACCATTCTCTCATAGACTCCTCCTTGCCATGGTGCCATAGGAGTCGTCATGTTCCACTGGATTTGTTGCTGTGAACAGTAAGTCTGTACTGTTCCACTTTTGACTATTTCTGACCATTCCTTTCCAGTATTAATGGCCTTGTCAGTGCTTGTGCTGAGCACTTTCTCTGTCAACTTGAATTGCGTTGCATTGTCTGAAATCACTGCCTCAGGCTTTCCACGCCTGGCAATGAATCTCCTGACTGCGTTCAGGAATTCCTGTGCTGTCATGTCCAGCACACTTTCCAGGTGAACTGCATGTGTCACCATACATGTGAACAAACAGATCCACATTTTCCTGTGATCTTTGTCCACTTTGTACCAAACTGGTCCCAAATAATCCAAGCCCGTGTACTGGAACGGTCTGGCTCTCTGAACTCTGGTCTCTGGTAAATCTGGCATTGGTGGAAGCTGGTACGGCTTCGCTCCCAATTTTTTACAGGTTGGGCAGGTTCTGGTCACATTGTAGATCACCCGTCTGCCCTGTGTAATCCAGTACTTTTGTCTGATCGCTGCCAATGTGTGTTGCACTCCCGCGTGCATCAACTTCTCATGCTGGTCTCTGACGATCAGCTGAGTCACTGTAGCTGTTGCTGGCAACAGTATGAGTGGCACTGTGACCTCCTGTGGGTCAGTATGCTCCATTCGGCCGTGGCACTTCAGGATTCCATCCTGATGCATTTGCACATTGAGCCATTTGATCAACTGCTGGTCTGCAGCTGCTTTCTTGCCATCCTGGCTGCCTTTGCTGTGGCCTGTTGCCAGAATCTCTGTCACTCCTTTGTAATGATCCTGTTGCGTCACTTTGACCCAATATTTCAACGCAATCTCTCTCTCTTCAATGCTGATAATTCCCTGTGGTTTCATTGTACCACAGATACTTTCCATGATTTCTGACAGTCCACTCTGACTGCCATTTCTGCTGCGCTTTTTGTGCATTTGTCGCACAAATCTCATCACGTATACTGTTGCATCCAGTAATTTTGTCAGTGATGAGAATCTCTGAATCTCAATTCTCAATAGATTGCTTTGTTTGCTTTCATCAGCATGCTCATTGCTGGCATCTGGGTCACTGACCACTTGCTGTGTGGCGCCCAGGTAAATTGGACTGGCTTTTGGGAACTTGAGCTCTTCTCTCTTGATTTCTGCCATTACTTCTGGCGTGACTGGCTCCACTTTCGGCTCTGGCCATTCTCCAGTCATTAGCCATTCTGGTCCCTTCCACCACAGGTTACTGCCTTCCAACTCTGACATATTCATGCCTCTTGTGGCCATGTCAGCTGGGTTTTCCAGTCCTGCGATGTGTCTGATGTGCATGTTCTCTGTCTCACTCTGAATTTTCCTGATTTCATCCAATCTGTTCTTGACAAAACATGCCAGTGGCTTCGCTGTTGTTAGCCACTTCAGACAACAGGTTGAATCTGACCATACAACTGTCTGACTGAATTTGACGTCTTTGAGCTCTTTGTGAATAAACTTTGACATTCTGCTGCCGATCAACATTGCTAACAATTCCAGCCGTGGAATTGTCACTTCTGGTTTCTTTGGAGCTAGTCTCAATCTGGAGTACAGTAGGCTTGACGTGCCACTGTCATTTTCTGTTTTCTGGCATATGTATGCCGCTGCGCTGTATGCCATTGCTGAGGCATCAACGAAAATGTGCAGTTGTGCATCTGCACCACTCTGATAATTCAAATTTCTGTTGAACTTGATCTGTCCAACTTTGAGCAATTCTGTCTCTAATTGCTGCCAAATTGCTGTCTGTTCCTCAGACAGGGGAGTATCCCACTCTTTGGCACTTGGTCCTGAATGCCATAATGTCTGCAAAAATCTCTTTGCTGGCAGTAGGACAGGACTGATGAGTCCCATTGGATCAAAACATCCCGCAGTCACTTTTGCAACTGTCCTTTTTGTGGGAAGTTTGATTTTCTGGTCAGTTTCTGATAATTGTGATTGCTGAACTGTCTTTGGCGTCTTCAGCCACATCTGATCGCTTTCTGTGTCCCATTTCATGCCTAGGACTGTTGTGACAATTTCCTTGGCCACATCTGACTCTGCCAATTGCCAGGTAAAGCTCTTATTGTTGCTGTTCCATTCTCTCAGATTCATCTGTGCCTCTGTGAACAGCACTTTGGATTCCTGGTACAATTCGATTGCTTTCTGCTCTGTGTCCACACTGAGGATCAAATTATCCACATACAGATTTTCATCGATCAATTTTGCATTTTCTGTGCCAGCTTGATTCAGGTGGTATCTGACTGTCAGCGCCAGCAGCGCTGGACTGCAGATTATACCAAATGGCACTCTGGCAAATCTGTAAATCTGAATGTTGTCCTCCATGGATGGTTTCGTGGGATCCTTGTACCACAGAAATCTTGTCACATCTCTGTCACTGTCCTGCAGACTAATCTGCAGAAACGCTTTCTCTATATCTGCGACCAGGGCGATTCCATGCAACCGGAATCGCATCAGCATCCCTACCAGCTGTGGTAGTATCACTGGACCGCGGTACATGCACTCATTCAAGCTTGGCATGCCTGGCGGTTTCGCTGAGGGCATCATATACCTCTCTGACCTTTGTGGTAGTTTTCTCTGGCGTTATCACTGGTTGATGAGGCAATATATGGAACTTTCTGCCATCCATAATATCCTCTTGGACTTTCTCAATCACTCCTTGCTCCTCTTGTGCTTTCATGATTGCCTGAATTTTCTCCAGTAATTCTGGGTCTCTCTTGAGCCTGTTGGTGAGGTATCTGAACCTCTTGAACGCCATTGCTTTGTTATCTGGGAGTTCATGCAAATTCGGTTTGTACATGAACTTTACAGAGTACTGTCCATCTGGGTTTCTCCGTACACTCTCATTGAATTGCTTTATGGCCTCATCATACTCGACGAGGTCTGGCTGGTCCATTATACCAATGGTATCCAGTCTGTCCATGTCTTTGACATTCGGTACAGGAGCAATTGACAACGGTGCTTCCTCGTACCACTTTTCTCTCTGAATCTGATGCACAATTGTATTGACCACCACCGGATATGCGCTATCCGTGGTCCATTGATTTCTGTTGCTCGTCAGCTGCCCACCTCCCATCAGCAATCCCAATTCTGATGGAATGACATACAATCCTGACGGAAGTCTGGTGGTGCTGGTGTTTCTGGACATCAAGTCCCAGAAATAATTCAAGCCCACTATAATGTCTGGCTTGAACTTGCACTCTGTCCCTTTTTCCTTGGGAATTCTGTCTGCAAAGTAACTCTCATCTGGAAAGTATTTCTGCAGGTACTTTTCGTCCTGTTCTGACACAGGCACCTTGACTTGTTCTGTGGTCAACGTCGGGACCACATCAGCCACCATATCAACTTTCTGGCCATTTCTGAGCCGCATTCTGAATTCCACTTGCTGTACTACTTTATAGTGCGGTTTTTCATTTCCGAATGTGTACACCTGGATGTGGTGTTCACCTGTACTCTTCAAGTTGAGTTTCTTGGCCACTTTCTCTGACATGTACGTTCCCTGGGATCCTGTGTCCAGGAACGCTTGAATCTGTAGTGGTGGCTGTTCAGGCTCCATCTCTGTATCCATTTCTGAAGCCTCAATTACGGTTCTGGCTGTCATCAACATTGACATATTCCTGTTTACTGACAGGTTCACTGACGTATTTTGTTGCTTTGTATTTGGTTCTGTAACCACTGTGCTGGATATGGTTTCTGTCTCCACCATTTCTGGTCCAGCTTCTTCCACAGTGACACAATTCACTGTGGCCTTTCTCTGTTGGCTCTGTGCTGGTCGACCGGCCGTCGGCACAGACTTTCTGCCATTGTTTACTGATTGCCGGCCATTCTGTTGACCATTCGCTCTGAATGCTGGAATTTGCCATCCAGCGTTTCCATTGCCATTGTCACCAAATTTCTCTGGGCAAACTGCCGTGTGGTGCCTATTGGATTTGCAATAGAAACAATTTCTTGTAAATTGACACTGAGCCATATGATGTCCTTTCTGCAGGCATCTCAGGCATCGCTCTGCCTTTGACAAAATCACTCTCCTTTCTCTGGCAGTTTTGAACTTTGGACACTTATCATTAAAGTGTAATTGCTGTGTGTCATTGCAGAACACACACGGCCTCCCAGGATTCATGAATCCAGCCTGTGGTGCACTCTGACCATTCTGGATCACAGACATGCTCCCTGTGCTGGTCCTTGGGTTCTCTGGCCCTCTGAATCGATTCCCATTGCCTTGGAACCGATTATTGAATTGCTGTGCGCGTGGATTATTCCCGAATCCCTGGCGCGATTGCTGAACTGGTGCTTCAGTTTGCTGTGCGTGCTGTACAGCCTCACTGAGCGCTAGCTGCTTGCCAAACAGCTTTCTGAATATCTCCACCGTCAAGGCTTCCTCAGTTCCCTGTTCCTTCTGGATTTCTCTGAGAACCTCGGGTGGCACTTTCTGTTGCAGCTGGCTCAACAGCATTGGATGTTCCACTGATTCACCCAGTGACTCCAACTGCTGGAGCAGCCTTTCAATTGCATCAAACAAAATTCTCATATCCTGACAAGTATTCCTGGCCGGTCGCAACTTCATGATATTACTCATCAGCGTGTTTCTGACCACAACTGGCTGGTCATATCTCTTCTTGAGCATTGCAATTGCGGGTGCATAATTCTCTGCGGTCACACTCAATCCACTGATCATGCCAAATGCTGAGCCTTTCAGCAAGCTCCTCAAGTATGAGAACTTGGAAATGTCCTCCAAATCTGTCCGATTGTGGATGTGGGATTCGAACATTTGCCACCATGATCGAAATTTGACAATTTCCCCAGTAAACTGTTCCACTTCCAGTTTCTGTAATTTGACACTCTTTGCTGTGGTTGCATTGGTTGAACTGGCTCCCGTAGCAGCTCCCTGAGCTGTCAGAGCCATCTGGGCAGCCATCTGCTGTATGAATGCTGTATTGACTTCATACATGGTATTTCCACTCTGTTGCTGGATCATGTCTTGCAACTCTTCGATGTATACATTCATGGCTGCAACTTTCTGTCACCAAGTCTGACATATTCGCATATTCCTCATATGAGTCTTGGTATATCTTCTGTTCTTGTTCCATCTGGTCGGGTTCGTCAATGTCCTTGACGACATCCCTCCATGCGTCAAATTGAGTTCTCACTGCAGTCATTGCACTTTCCAATTTTGCACCCTCCTGTTTGATAGATGCAATCACTTTTCTCATTTCTGTTCTCTTCTCTTCCTTTGTTGCTCCCGCAAATATCTCTGGGTCATATTTGGCATATTCTCTTGCCAATCTGCTGTCCACCCTGTGCTTTGCTGGCCCCAGGGTCTTTCTGATATGACCCGTTGGTGAAACCATTTTTGCTGATGAATTTTCGTTCACTAATTCTCTTTATAGTGTGTCTCCTGTGACGCCTGTGACGCTTCTCTGCGTCTTTCTGTGTAGTGCTCTGTGCACCACGGATTTGTTGTGCCACGCACAATACCAATGCAGTCCTACAGGCCCCTGACGTGTTCTCACGCGTTGACCTTTACTGCACTGGCACCAGGTGTGTTCCTAAAGCCCCTGACGTCATTGTTTACACGCGTTGACTTCAACACACCGGTCAAATCCACCTGGACAATAAACAATTTATTTGCCCAGCAGTGTGCACCCAAAGAGGGTCTGTACACACTCTTTCCGAGCGCTCTGGCGCTCTTTCTGGCACGCCTGTGTGCCTTGTGACCACGCCGGCCACTTGCTTTCCTGAGCGGCTCCTGTGCCGCTGTGCGCAGTGCTGCGCTTACCGTGTCACCCGTGACACGTTTCTGTGCACTCTGGTGCACTTTCTGATTCTGGGCAGTGTTTCTTTACACTGCTCTGCAATTGCGCCTGTGCAATGCAGTTTTCTGGCACTTTTGTGCTGTCTGATCTGATGGTACCAAGCAGGCACAGCGTGTATATTTGATGGGAGCTCCGCAAAGCCCCTACACGCTACCAAGTATCCTAATACTTGGTTTTCAAATCCACTCTCTGTCAGCTACAGCCCTCTGTCAGCTACAGCCCTTTGTACACTGATACCCCTACTTTTGCACTTCCGAGGTATGAGTCCACTCTTACCCAGTGGAGCGAGGGACCTCCGCGAATGCCCAAAAAACAGCCCGTTGACTAGCGTGGCTCTGTGGCGCGACCGACGTGCGAGCGGTCACTGGCGTCCGGATGTCCAGGAGCGTCCAGCGAAAGTTTGACCACCGTCCGACAATGACTCCTTGTCAAATGCCGGTGCCGCCCAGCGTCTAGCACCTTGCCAGAACACTGGTGAAAGCTGCCTGAAATCCTGACAGGTCTGTCAGAACTTCAGTGTCCTCCGCGCGTGAGCGTAGAACCGCTCCCAGTATGTAGACAGGAGTGCCGTGACTTTGGCACAATGCTGTCTGCAAATCAACAGCCAACGCTCAGCCAAGGCCAATTGATGTTCAGCAGGACTTTTGAAGTTCTGCCAACTGCCGCACAATGTCCGTTCCGGCTTGGTGATAGCACAATGTCATGCAATCACCCTGCTCGCTGCGCCATGTGATGAAGCACCGAAATCAGCGTCTTCTACCACCGAATCCGGCAACTCCAAGACCGTAGTGAGAAACGGCCTTTAGAGTGGTTGATTTCCCGTTGTAGCCGAACGTCCACTTGTCGACAGCCAAGTTGAGTTTATTTCGTAGTTGTGTGTTGAAAAGGGGGTTCGAATTGTTTCAGGTACTTTATTTCGATCAGATACAGCGTGTTACAAAAGCGCAAAGTCTAGCGAGCTTCCTAATTGAAGTTTCTATCGCTAGCTTATTTTCGTTCAGTAGCTTGGGGTCCGTAGACTGAAATAAAAACTTCCAAAGTAGCTAAGACACGGAAAATAATGTATAAAACACAGCTACAGTAATTTCCTAAATTCAAATGCACAAATAAGTCATAAATGCAACAAATAAACACATCCAGCCGAAACAGTTGTGTTATACTGCGCGTGCATATATTCAAATACTTATGGTAAAGAAATACCAGGTACAAATTGGGCTAATGGAAAAACTATTAATCTTGAGAGGCGCGAAGTCGGCAAACTTGGCTGATTTACTAATTTGCTTCAATTTGTCAGAAAACATTGACGCACATTGGAACTAATATAATAGGGTTTGGAAACTGTAAATAGTAGTGCAAATGTTCCTAATGACATAAATAGAGCAAGGTATATTCAATATAATAATAACAATCACTTCCTGGAAACGTAGATTTCATAATGGACAAATTGGGACTTATTCAAGTAAATGGGTATAATAATTGAGCAGGGTTTGTAATATATTCTTTGGTATAATTTGAACAGGGTATTTACCATAATGTCAAAGTAAATATAATATAACTTGTGAGCAGGGTTATAATAATTATGCCTACGCGAAGGGCTTCATAAATACGTACAGTAAATGCTAGTTACACACAGGGCGCTATTTCTCTGTTAAGACGCTGGCCTAGATAATTACGCAGAACATAAATATTTACAAGATTTGACTTTATCAACTTACAAGTAAACCATGTAAATGTATATATAATAATGATCAGAAAATTATGGTGAGTTGAATGAGCCTAATTTCATATTAATACACCTAATAATAACTTATTTGACCTTTTAACCTAAATATTTCACATAAACATATTGATTATTCATAAAACACTTTCCTAATAAAATATTCTCCATGGATAAATAATATAGTGCAGGAAATATATTTTGTGTGGCAAATAATTATAGTGCATGAAAAGTAAAATAGTGCAAATAAATAAATGTGCAAATATGAGCCTAATTATCAAATCTCTGTATTTCTTTATCCATCCATTTTGCCACGGTCAGCACAACCTTTCCCAAGAATGGTTAAGGCGTTAATCGTGATTCAGTCAACCAGAATTGACATTTATTCACGTTTTTGTTTCTTAGGTATGAAGTGGCTATGACAAACACACCAAAACGTTTGGAGATTTTTATAAAGCACAATCTCAGCTACGCAACGGTGCATGTCTACCAACATTCCCAAGAATGGTTAAGGCGTTAATCGTGATTCAATCGACCAGAATTGACATTTATTAACGTTTTTGTTTCTTAGGTATAAAGTGGCTATGGCAAACACACCAAAACGTTTGTAGATTTTTATAGAGCACAATCTCAGCTATGCAACGGTGCATGTCTACCACCTTTCCCAAGAATGGTGAAGGCGTGAATCGTGATTCAATCAGCCAGAATTGACATTTATTCACGTTTTTGTTTCTTAGGTATAAAGTGGCTATGGCAAACACACCAAAACGTTTGGAGATTTTGATAAAGCACAATTTCAGCTACGCAACGGTGCATGTCTACCACCATTCCCAAGAATGGTTAAGGCGTGAATCATGACTCAATCGTCCAGAATTGACATTTATTCATGTTTTTGTTTCTTAGGTATAAAGTGGCTATGGCAAACACACCAAAACGTTTGTAGATTTTGATAGAGCACAATCTCAGCTACGCAACGGTGCATGTCTACCACCTTTCCCAAAAATGGTTAAGGCATGAATCATGATTCAATTGGCCAGAATTGACATTTATTCATGTTTTTGTTTATTAGGTATAAAGTGGCTATAGCAAACACACCAAAACGTTTGTAGATTTTGATAGAGCACAATCTCAGCTACGCAACGGTGCATGTCTACCACCATTCCCAAGAATGGTTAAGGCGTTAATCGTGATTCAATCGACCAGAATTGACATTTATTAACGTTTTTGTTTCTTAGGTATATATTGGCTATGGCAAACACACCAAAACGTTTGTAGATTTTTATAGAGCACAATCTCAGCTATGCAACGGTGCATGTCTACCACCTTTCCCAAGAATGGTTAAGGCGTGAATCGTGATTCAATCAGCCAGAATTGACATTTGTTCACGTTTTTGTTTCTTAGGTATAAAGTGGCTATGGCAAACACACCAAAACGTTTGTAGATTTTGATAGAGCACAATCTCAGCTATGCAACGGTGCATGTCTACCACCTTTCCCAAGAATGGTTAAGGCGTGAATCGTGATTCAATCAGCCAGAATTGACATTTGTTCACGTTTTTGTTTCTTAGGTAAATAGTGGCTATGGCAAACACACCAAAACGTTTGTAGATTTTGATAGAGCACAATCTCAGCTACGCAACAGTGCATGTCTACCACCATTCCCAATAATGGTTAAGGCGTTAATCGTGATTCAATCGGCCAGAATTGACATTTATTCACGTTTTTGTTTCTTATGTATGATGTGGCTATGACAAACACACCAAAACGTTTGGAGATTTTTTATTAAGCACAATCTCAGCTACGCAACGGTGCATGTCTACCACCATTCCCAAGAATGGTTAAGGCGTTAATCGTGATTCAATCCGCCAGAATTGACATTTATTCACGTTTTTGTTTCTTAGGTATAAAGTGGCTATGGCAAACACACCAAAACGTTTGTAGATTTTGATAGAGCACAATCTCAGCTACGCAACAGTGCATGTCTACCACCTTTCCCAAAAATGGTTAAGGTGTGAATCATGATTCAATTGGCCAGAATTGACATTTATTCACGTTTTTGTTTATTAGGTATAAAGTGGCTATGGTAAACACACCAAAACGTTTGTAGATTTTTATAGAGCACAATCTCAGCTACGCAACGGTGCATGTCTACCACCTTTCCCAAGAATGGTTAAGGCGTGAATCGTGATTCAATCAGCCAGAATTGACATTTATTCACGTTTTTGTTTCTTAGGTATAAAGTGGCTATGGCAAACACACCAAAACGTTTGTAGATTTTGATAGAGCACAATCTCAGCTACGCAACAGTGCATGTCTACCACCTTTCCCAAAAATGGTTAAGGCGTGAATCATGATTCAATTGGCCAGAATTGACATTTATTCACGTTTTTGTTTATTAGGTATAAAGTGGCTATGGTAAACACACCAAAACGTTTGTAGATTTTTATAGAGCACAATCTCAGCTACGCAACGGTGCATGTCTACCACCTTTCCCAAGAATGGTTAAGGCGTGAATCGTGATTCAATCAGCCAGAATTGACATTTATTCACGTTTTTGTTTCTTAGGTATAAAGTGGCTATGGCAAACACACCAAAACGTTTGTAGATTTTGATAGAGCACAATCTCAGCTACGCAACAGTGCATGTCTACCACCTTTCCCAAAAATGGTTAAGGCGTGAATCATGATTCAATTGGCCAGAATTGACATTTATTCACGTTTTTGTTTATTAGGTATAAAGTGGCTATGGTAAACACACCAAAACGTTTGTAGATTTTTATAGAGCACAATCTCAGCTACGCAACGGTGCATGTCTACCACCTTTCCCAATAATGGTTAAGGCGTGAATCGTGATTCAATCAGCCAGAATTGACATTTATTCACGTTTTTGTTTCTTAGGTATAAAGTGGCTATGGCAAACACACCAAAACGTTTGGAGATTTTGATAGAGCACAATCTCAGCTACGCAATGGTGCATGTCTACCACCATTCCCAAGAATGGTTAAGGCGTTAATTGTGATTCAATCGGCCAGAATTGACATTTATTCATGTTTTTGTTTCTTAGGTATGAAGTGGCTATGACAAACACACCAAAACGTTTGGAGATTTTTATAAAGCACAATCTCAGCTACGCAACGGTGCATGTCTACCACCATTCCCAAGAATGGTTAAGGCGTTAATCGTGATTCAATCAACCAGAATTGACATCTATTCACGTTTTTGTTTCTTAGGTATAAAGTGGCTATGGCAAACACACCAAAACGTTTGTAGATTTTGATAGAGCACAATTTCAGCTACGCAACGGTGCATGTCTACCACCTTTCCCAAAAATGGTTAAGGCGTGAATCATGATTCAATTGGCCAGAATTGACATTTATTCACATTTTTGTTTATTAGGTATAAAGTGGCTATGGTAAACACACCAAAACGTTTGTAGATTTTTATAGAGCACAATCTCAGCTACGCAACGGTGCATGTCTACCACCTTTCCCAAAAATGGTTAAAGCGTGAATCATGATTCAATTGGCCAGAATTGACATTTATTGATGTTTTTGTTTATTAGGTATAAAGTGGCTATAGCAAACACACCAAAACGTTTGTAGATTTTGATAGAGCACAATCTCAGCTACGCAAGGGTGCATGTCTACCACCATTCCCAAGAATGGTTAAGGCGTTAATCGTGATTCAATCGACCAGAATTGACATTTATTAACGTTTTTGTTTCTTAGGTATAAAGTGGCTATGGCAAACACACCAAAACGTTTGTAGATTTTTATAGAGCACAATCTCAGCTATGCAACGGTGCATGTCTACCACCATTCCCAAGAATGGTTAAGGCGTTAATTGTGATTCAATCGGCCAGAATTGACATTTATTCATGTTTTTGTTTCTTAGGTACAAAGTGGCTATGGCAAACACACCAAAACATTTGTAAATTTTTATAGAGCACAATCTCAGCTATGCAACGGTGCATGTCTACCACCTTTCCCAAGAATGGTTAAGGCGTGAATCGTGATTCAATCAGCCAGAATTGACATTTATTCACGTTTTTGTTTCTTAGGTATAATGTGGCTATGGCAAACACACCAAAACGTTTGTAGATTTTGATAGAGCACAATCTCAGCTACGCAACGGTGCATGTCTACCACCATTCCCAAGAATGGTTAAGGCGTTAATCGTGATTCAATCGACCAGAATTGACATTTATTAACGTTTTTGTTTCTTAGGTATAAAGTGGCTATGGCAAACACACCAAAACGTTTGTAGATTTTTATAGAGCACAATCTCAGCTACGCAACGGTGCATGTCTACCACCATTCCCAAGAATGGTTAAGGCATTAATCGTGATTCAATCGGCCAGAATTGACATTTATTCACGTTTTTGTTTCTTAGGTATAAAGTGGCTATGGCAAACACACCAAAACATTTGTAAATTTTTATAGAGCACAATCTCAGCTATGCAACGGTGCATGTCTACCACCTTTCCCAAGAATGGTTAAGGTGTGAATCGTGATTCAATCAGCCAGAATTGACATTTATTCACGTTTTTGTTTCTTAGGTATAAAGTGGCTATGGCAAACACACCAAAACGTTTGTAGATTTTGATAGAGCACAATCTCAGCTATGCAACGGTGCATGTCTACCACCTTTCCCAAGAATGGTTAAGGCGTGAATCGTGATTCAATCAGCCAGAATTGACATTTGTTCACGTTTTTGTTTCTTAGGTAAATAGTGGCTATGGCAAACACACCAAAACGTTTGTAGATTTTGATAGAGCACAATCTCAGCTATGCAACGGTGCATGTCTACCACCTTTCCCAAGAATGGTTAAGGCGTGAATCGTGATTCAATCAGCCAGAATTGACATTTGTTCACGTTTTTGTTTCTTAGGTAAATAGTGGCTATGGCAAACACACCAAAACGTTTGTAGATTTTGATAGAGCACAATCTCAGCTATGCAACGGTGCATGTCTACCACCTTTCCCAAGAATGGTTAAGGCGTGAATCGTGATTCAATCAGCCAGAATTGACATTTGTTCACGTTTTTGTTTCTTAGGTAAATAGTGGCTATGGCAAACACACCAAAACGTTTGTAGATTTTGATAGAGCACAATCTCAGCTATGCAACGGTGCATGTCTACCACCTTTCCCAAGAATGGTTAAGGCGTGAATCGTGATTCAATCAGCCAGAATTGACATTTGTTCACGTTTTTGTTTCTTAGGTATAAAGTGGCTATGGCAAACACACCAAAACGTTTGTAGATTTTGATAGAGCACAATCTCAGCTATGCAACGGTGCATGTCTACCACCTTTCCCAAGAATGGTTAAGGCGTGAATCGTGATTCAATCAGCCAGAATTGACATTTGTTCACGTTTTTGTTTCTTAGGTAAATAGTGGCTATGGCAAACACACCAAAACGTTTGTAGATTTTGATAGAGCACAATCTCAGCTACGCAACAGTGCATGTCTACCACCATTCCCAATAATGGTTAAGGCGTTAATCGTGATTCAATCGGCCAGAATTGACATTTATTCACGTTTTTGTTTCTTATGTATGATGTGGCTATGACAAACACACCAAAACGTTTGGAGATTTTTTATTAAGCACAATCTCAGCTACGCAACGGTGCATGTCTACCACCATTCCCAAGAATGGTTAAGGCGTTAATCGTGATTCAATCCGCCAGAATTGACATTTATTCACGTTTTTGTTTCTTAGGTATAAAGTGGCTATGGCAAACACACCAAAACGTTTGTAGATTTTGATAGAGCACAATCTCAGCTACGCAACAGTGCATGTCTACCACCTTTCCCAAAAATGGTTAAGGTGTGAATCATGATTCAATTGGCCAGAATTGACATTTATTCACGTTTTTGTTTATTAGGTATAAAGTGGCTATGGTAAACACACCAAAACGTTTGTAGATTTTTATAGAGCACAATCTCAGCTACGCAACGGTGCATGTCTACCACCTTTCCCAAGAATGGTTAAGGCGTGAATCGTGATTCAATCAGCCAGAATTGACATTTATTCACGTTTTTGTTTCTTAGGTATAAAGTGGCTATGGCAAACACACCAAAACGTTTGTAGATTTTGATAGAGCACAATCTCAGCTACGCAACAGTGCATGTCTACCACCTTTCCCAAAAATGGTTAAGGCGTGAATCATGATTCAATTGGCCAGAATTGACATTTATTCACGTTTTTGTTTATTAGGTATAAAGTGGCTATGGTAAACACACCAAAACGTTTGTAGATTTTTATAGAGCACAATCTCAGCTACGCAACGGTGCATGTCTACCACCTTTCCCAAGAATGGTTAAGGCGTGAATCGTGATTCAATCAGCCAGAATTGACATTTATTCACGTTTTTGTTTCTTAGGTATAAAGTGGCTATGGCAAACACACCAAAACGTTTGTAGATTTTGATAGAGCACAATCTCAGCTACGCAACAGTGCATGTCTACCACCTTTCCCAAAAATGGTTAAGGCGTGAATCATGATTCAATTGGCCAGAATTGACATTTATTCACGTTTTTGTTTATTAGGTATAAAGTGGCTATGGTAAACACACCAAAACGTTTGTAGATTTTTATAGAGCACAATCTCAGCTACGCAACGGTGCATGTCTACCACCTTTCCCAATAATGGTTAAGGCGTGAATCGTGATTCAATCAGCCAGAATTGACATTTATTCACGTTTTTGTTTCTTAGGTATAAAGTGGCTATGGCAAACACACCAAAACGTTTGGAGATTTTGATAGAGCACAATCTCAGCTACGCAATGGTGCATGTCTACCACCATTCCCAAGAATGGTTAAGGCGTTAATTGTGATTCAATCGGCCAGAATTGACATTTATTCATGTTTTTGTTTCTTAGGTATGAAGTGGCTATGACAAACACACCAAAACGTTTGGAGATTTTTATAAAGCACAATCTCAGCTACGCAACGGTGCATGTCTACCACCATTCCCAAGAATGGTTAAGGCGTTAATCGTGATTCAATCAACCAGAATTGACATTTATTCACGTTTTTGTTTCTTAGGTATAAAGTGGCTATGGCAAACACACCAAAACGTTTGTAGATTTTGATAGAGCACAATTTCAGCTACGCAACGGTGCATGTCTACCACCTTTCCCAAAAATGGTTAAGGCGTGAATCATGATTCAATTGGCCAGAATTGACATTTATTCACATTTTTGTTTATTAGGTATAAAGTGGCTATGGTAAACACACCAAAACGTTTGTAGATTTTTATAGAGCACAATCTCAGCTACGCAACGGTGCATGTCTACCACCTTTCCCAAAAATGGTTAAAGCGTGAATCATGATTCAATTGGCCAGAATTGACATTTATTGATGTTTTTGTTTATTAGGTATAAAGTGGCTATAGCAAACACACCAAAACGTTTTTAGATTTTGATAGAGCACAATCTCAGCTACGCAAGGGTGCATGTCTACCACCATTCCCAAGAATGGTTAAGGCGTTAATCGTGATTCAATCGACCAGAATTGACATTTATTAACGTTTTTGTTTCTTAGGTATAAAGTGGCTATGGCAAACACACCAAAACGTTTGTAGATTTTTATAGAGCACAATCTCAGCTATGCAACGGTGCATGTCTACCACCATTCCCAAGAATGGTTAAGGCGTTAATTGTGATTCAATCGGCCAGAATTGACATTTATTCATGTTTTTGTTTCTTAGGTACAAAGTGGCTATGGCAAACACACCAAAACATTTGTAAATTTTTATAGAGCACAATCTCAGCTATGCAACGGTGCATGTCTACCACCTTTCCCAAGAATGGTTAAGGCGTGAATCGTGATTCAATCAGCCAGAATTGACATTTATTCACGTTTTTGTTTCTTAGGTATAATGTGGCTATGGCAAACACACCAAAACGTTTGTAGATTTTGATAGAGCACAATCTCAGCTACGCAACGGTGCATGTCTACCACCATTCCCAAGAATGGTTAAGGCGTTAATCGTGATTCAATCGACCAGAATTGACATTTATTAACGTTTTTGTTTCTTAGGTATAAAGTGGCTATGGCAAACACACCAAAACGTTTGTAGATTTTTATAGAGCACAATCTCAGCTACGCAACGGTGCATGTCTACCACCATTCCCAAGAATGGTTAAGGCATTAATCGTGATTCAATCGGCCAGAATTGACATTTATTCACGTTTTTGTTTCTTAGGTATAAAGTGGCTATGGCAAACACACCAAAACATTTGTAAATTTTTATAGAGCACAATCTCAGCTATGCAACGGTGCATGTCTACCACCTTTCCCAAGAATGGTTAAGGTGTGAATCGTGATTCAATCAGCCAGAATTGACATTTATTCACGTTTTTGTTTCTTAGGTATAATGCGGCTATGGCAAACACACCAAAACGTTTGTAGATTTTGATAGAGCACAATCTCAGCTATGCAACGGTGCATGTCTACCACCTTTCCCAAGAATGGTTAAGGCGTGAATCGTGATTCAATCAGCCAGAATTGACATTTATTCACGTTTTTGTTTCTTACATTTAAAGTGGCTATGGCAAACACACCAAAATGTTTGGAGATTTTGATAGAGCACAAACTCAGCTATGCAACGGTGCATGTCTACCACCATTCCCAAGAATGGTTAAGGCGTTAATCGTGATTCAATCGGCCAGAATTGACATTTATTCACGTTTTTGTTTCTTAGGTATGAAGTGGCTATGACAAACACACCAAAACGTTTGGAGATTTTTATAAAGCACAATCTCAGTGACGCAACGGTGCATGTCTACCACCATTCCCAAGAATGGTTAAGGCGTTAATCGTGATTCAATCAGCCAGAATTGACATTTATTCACGTTTTTGTTTCTTAGGTATAAAGTGGCTATGGCAAACACACCAAAACGTTTGTAGATTTTGATAGAGCGCAATCTCAGCTACGCAACGGTGCATGTCTACCACCTTTCCCAAAAATGGTTAAGGTGTGAATCATGATTCAATTGGCCAGAATTGACATTTATTCACGTTTTTGTTTATTAGGTATAAAGTGGCTATGGTAAACACACCAAAACGTTTGTAGATTTTTATAGAGCACAATCTCAGCTACGCAACAGTGCATGTCTACCACCTTTCCCAAGAATGGTTAAGGCGTGAATCGTGATTCAATCAGCCAGAATTGACATTTATTCACGTTTTTGTTTCATAGGTATAAAGTGGCTATGGCAAACTGTGATGAAGCCACTGAAGTCAGCGTCTTCTACCTCCGAATCCAGCAGCTCCAAGACCGTAGTGAGAAACGGCCTTTAGAGTGGTTGATTTCCCATTGTAGCCGAACGTCCACTTGTTGACAGCCAAGTTGAGTTTATTTCGTAGTTGCGTGTTGAAAAGGGGTTCGAATTGTTTCAGGTACTTTATTTCGATCAGATACAGCGTGTTACAAAAGCGCAAAGTCTAGCGAGCTTCCTAATCGAAGTTTCTATCGCTAGCTTATTTTCGTTCAGTAGCTTGGGGTCCGCAGACTCAAGTAAAAACTTTCAAAGTAGCTAAGACACGGAAAATAATGTATAAAACACAGCTACAGTAAATTCCTCAATTCAAATGCACAAATAAGTCATAAATGCAACAAATAAACACATCTAGCCGAAACAGTTGCGTTATACTGCGCGTGCATACATTCAAATACTTATGGTAAAGAAATACCAGGTACAAATTGGGCTAATGGAAAAACTATTAATCTTGAGAGGCGCGAAGTCGGCAAACTCGGCCGATTTACTAATTTGGTTCAATTTGTCAGAAAACATTGACACACATTGGAACTAATATGATAGGGTTTGGAAGTTGTAAATAGTGGTGTAAATGTTCCTAATGACGTAAATAGAACAAGGTATATTCAATATAATAATAATCACTTCCTGGAAACGTATGTTGAATAAACAGTAAACTGGGACTTATTCGAGGTAAATGGATATTCTAATTGAGCAGGGTTTATAACATTTCAGCTTGAGCAGGGTATTACCAATTATGCCTATGCAAAGGGCTCGAAATAAATACATATAGCAAATGCTAGTTGCGTGCAGGGCGCTATTTCTCTATTAGGACGCTGGCCTAGATAATTACGCAGCACATAAATATTTACAAGATTTGACTTTGTCAACTTACAAGTAAACCATGTAAATGTATATATAATAATGATCAGAAAATTACGACGAGTTGAATGAGCCTAATTTCATGTTAATACACCTAATAATAACTTATTTGACCTTTTAACCTAAATATTCCACATAAACATATCGATTACTCATAAAACACTTTCCTAATTAAATATTCTCCATGGATAAATAATATAGTGCAGGAAATACAATTTGCGTGGTAAATTAATGTACTGCATGAAATGTAAAAATAGTACAAATAGGTAAATGGACAAATATGAGCCTAATTATCAATTCTCTGTATTTCTTTATCCATCCATTTTGCCACGGTCAGCACACTCCGGGCGGAAGAGTTGCTGCACCCCGTTGTTGCAGCAACGTCACATGCTGGTGGTGGTAGGCGCCAAAGTGATGAGTGGCGTTTCCACAGTCGCCTCGGTGGTGAATGTGGTTGTGCGCGAAGTCGTGGGCGTGCGTGAAGTTGCAGGTCCGGTTGCTGGTGATGCCAACGCCGACCTAGCCTGATGATGAAGTAAGTAGTTGCCCGTGTCGCTTCCTGCGTGTTTGCGTGAGGTGAATTTGCGGATATCAGGCATGTGAACACTGTCTCTGTTCCTGGCTCTGACTTGTCCCTCATCAGCTGAACTTTCATCTGGCTGAACGTATGCTGATAGTGACTTTGCCATTCTGTCCTTGGTTTCTGCTCTCCTGGCAAATCTGACAGACTGTGTTGAGTTGGATCTGGCTCTCCTCTTGATTGCTGGTCTCAACTCTGTCTTGCGTACTTTTCTCTGTGGATAATTGGTCTCTTTCTGAGTTGATTTCTTGATAGTATATCTGATGGCTCTGAAGCATAACCATATGCATTTGAACGGACACACTATGCATTTCCATATGCATGTGTATACACATGGTGGAATCACTGGCTTTCCTGTGGCAATTCTCCAATTGTACCACAGGTATCCTGCAGCTACGATTCCAGCTATCAGGATTGTGATTCCCAGCAGCATTGCAATTGTGTTGATGATCACTTGAAAGGGTCCTTTCAGCATTCCTCCCATAAAGTTGGTGTACCCTTTTGACACTCCAGATATATAGTGACCATATGCTTTGCCGATTCCTGCTGCTGTCTGTCCAATTCCAGGTCCAATGCCTTCTATTGAATTTCTGATCACTCTGGGATCCAATGACATGTCTGCTGTATAATCGATCAACTGGTTCTGCACATGCTCCAAATTCTGTAGCCTCTGAATCTGGCCTCTGACATCCATGAAATTGGTTGCTCTGTTGACAATGTTGGTGAACAGATGAGGCGCGTCAAACGTGAAGGCCTGCCACTGTCCTTTCCATGTCATTTCAATTGGCATCTCTGTGACATGCACCATTCCATGTGCGGACTTCCACTGTCCATGTTCATTTCTGTACAGGTGCGGTGTAGTGTGGCTGCAGTCCTCTTCTGGTGATTTCTCCACCAAGTCTCTGCTGCCTGGACTCTTCCTGCTGCCTGGAACCACAAGGGCCCGTCTTTGTCCAATCTCATTGGTGTGTACTTGTAACATGTTTCTCCCACTTTTCCTGTCTGATAAATTATGTATGGCTGCACTTCCTTGCATTCCCAAAACATAATTGCTTCTCCAGCCCATTCTGCATGAACATCCTGTCTTCCCAGCATGGCCCGAATCCCCAATGTTGGATTGATGCGGAAAAGCTGAGTCAACATGTCCAGCTGGTTCTTGCGAAGTTGACATAGCTGATGCCATACAATCGCAAATTGTGCCTGAGTCATCTCTCTGACCACATGTTGCAGGAACTGAAACTTGGAGTTGCTGTCGTCCAATCTGGCATACAATGTTCCACTGATTGTTGACTCTCTTGCCTCCACTATCTTTCCTGGCATTGCCCATTCCACAGGCACATCTTCTCTTCTGTCAAACTGGATGAATACACCTCCTTGATCGGTGTAGTATGTGTCTCCCGGAACACATTCTGAGCCAATTGGCCTCTTTGTCTTGTTGCTGTGGGAGTATGCTGCTTGCAATTTTGACACAATAATTGTCTGGCCAGATATTTCTGATTTGAATCTGCCAATTCTCTCATATGCACATTGATGCTTGAAATTCTCCGTATCCCACACGGTGATTCCATAATTGTGGTCTCTGCAATGTCCCATCATGGCTCTACACTGGCTGAAATCTTGCAAGTCGCTGATCACAGTCTTTCCATCAGATGAAGCCACGGTTCCTTCGTCCATGTAGAAGTTACTGACGACATTTTCTTTGTCATGACAACACCATGAATATTCCACATTCAAGGTTTGATTGGTTGTCCACACTCTGGGTTCCATTTCCACCAAAGGTGTTCCTCTGAACATCTTGTGAATTCTTGCATAGTTACAGGCTACCACGCCAACTTGCTGGTATTTCTCAAAATTGCCTGTAATGCCTTTCGCTCCCCAGAAACTGGTGTGTGTGATGATCTCTTTGATTCTGATGTAGCATCTGTATGCTTTCTCTTTCTGTGGAATCTGTCTCTGTGCGTAAAGTGTAACTTTCATTGCCTTGACAAAATTCCTTGGTTGGATATGGCACTGCACTTCTTCAGGAACTGTAAGCGCATGTCCATGCCTTCCACTGGTGCAAATCTGATACTTCTGGCTTTGTGAGCTGATCACCTGTTCCACAGGATGATCTTTGATTGCATCCTTGAATCTCTCATAAGTCTGCATTTCTCTGACAGATTTTGGTGGCCATTCTGAAGGCAAAGGCGGCAATCCATGATGCGCTGCCAATGATGGTGGCCTTACTGTCGAGGTTTCTAGAACGTATGTTCTGGAAAATACTTCGCTGTAAGCCTTGCCGGCTTCTCTCAGCGTTGCTGACTCTGACATGCCTGTCAGCATCAACACCATGCACAGCATTCCAATCACCAGACTGCTGGTGGTTGCTGTGGCTTTCCCTGCTGCACTCCTCAGGACTCTATCCAATGCTGAGTTCCTCTGAGCAGGGTTTTGAGCAGGGTTTGGTACAGAGTCTCTGTTCGAGCTCTGATTTCTGACATGTTTCTGGACAATTGCTGGGTCCAGTAAATCCACTTTGACTGTCACTGCTGTCTCTGGGATATCCATTGTCTTTGAATTGATTTCCAGTGGATACAATTGATTGAGTGGTCTGCTGACCACATTTCTGTTGGCAGTTCTGACTTTTGCTGAGCGAATCTGTCCATCTTTGCTGGGCTCTAACTGCTCAATGCGACCCATCTTCCATGCACCTCTGGGCATGTTCTCTTCATAAATCAGCACAACTTCATTTACTCTGGGTTCTTGAGTCGCTGTCAATCTGCCATGTTTGTGTGTCACCTGAGTCCTTTCCCTCAAGCTAGGAATGTACTCTTGATGCCACAAGTCCCAGAACTTATCCAAAGTTTGCTGGGTTGTCTCCCAATATTTCTGTAGTTTCGTTGCATTATCCATTTTGGGCACAAATTCTCCATCTTTGTCTGCATCAAACTGTGGTGCTCCAATCTGACCTTCCCCTGTCAGGAAGTCTTTTGGCGTCAGCACTCTGAGACTCTTCACATCACCATAGATGTAAGAAATTGGCCTGCTGTTGATCACTGCCTCAACTTCTGGCAGAAGTGTCAACAATTCTTGCAGGGTTAACATTCTGAGCCCCACAGCTGCCTTGAAATGTTTCTTGGTGATGCCCACCATCCTCTCATAGCCTCCTCCTTGCCATGGTGCCATAGGAGTAGTCATGTTCCACTGGATTTGTTGCTGTGAGCAGTATGTCTGTACTGCTCCACTTTTGACCATTTCTGACCATTCTTTTCCAGTATTAATGGCCTTGTCAGTGTTTGCGCTGAGCACCTTTTCTGTCAACTTGAATTGCGTCGCATTGTCTGAAATCACTGCCTCAGGCTTTCCACGCCTGGCAATGAATCTCCTGACTGCGTTCAGGAATTCCTGTGCTGTCATGTCCAGCACACTTTCCAGGTGAACTGCACGTGTCACCATGCATGTGAACAAACAGATCCACATCTTCCTGTGATCTTTATCCACTTTGTACCAAACTGGTCCCAAATAATCCAAGCCCGTGTGCTGGAACGGTCTGGCTCTCTGAACTCTGGTTTCTGGTAAATCTGGCATTGGTGGAAGCTGGTACGGCTTCGCTCCCAATTTCTTACAGGTTGGGCAGGTTCTGGTCACATTGTAGATCACCCGTCTGCCCTGTGTAATCCAGTACTTTTGTCTGATTGCTGCCAATGTGTGTTGCACTCCTGCGTGCATCAACTTCTCATGCTGGTCACTGACGATCAGCTGAGTCACTGTAGCCATTGCTGGCAACAGTATGAGTGGCACTGTGACCTCATGTGGGTCTGTATGCTCCATTCTGCCATGGCACTTCAGGATTCCATCCTGATGCATTTGCACATTGAGCCATTTGATCAACTGCTGGTCTGCAGCTGTTTTCTTGCTATTCTGGCTGCCTTTGCTGTGGCCTGTTGCCAGAATCTCTGCCACTACTTTGTAATGATTCTGTTGTGTCACTTTGATCCAGTATTTCAACGCAATCTTTCTTTCTTCAATACTGATAATTCCCTGTGGTTTCATTGTACCACAGATACTTTCCATGATTTCTGACAGTATATTCTGACTGTCATTTCTGTTGCGCTTTTTGCGCCTTTGTCGCACAAATCTCATCACGTATACTGTTGCATCCAGTAATTTTGTCAGTGATGAGAATCTCTGAATCTCAATTCCCAATGGATTGCTTTGTTTGCTTTCATCAGCTTGCTCATTGCTGGCATCTGGGTCACTGACCACTTGCTGTGTGGCGCCCAGGTAAATTGGACTGGCTTTTGGGAACTTGAGCTCTTCTCTCTTGATTTCTGCCATTACTTCTGGCGTGACTGGCTCCACTTTCGGCTCTGGCCATTCTCCAGTCATTAGCCATTCTGGTCCCTTCCACCACAGGTTACTGCCTTCCAACTCTGACATATTCATGCCTCTTGTGGCCATGTCAGCTGGGTTTTCCAGTCCTGCGATGTGTCTGATGTGCATGTTCTCTGTCTCACTCTGAATTTTCCGGATTTCATCCAATCTGTTCTTGACAAAACATGCCAGTGGCTTCGCTGTTGTTAGCCACTTCAGACAACAGGTTGAATCTGACCATACAACTGTCTCACTGAATTTGATGTCCTTGAGCTCTCTGTGAATAAACTTTGACATTCTGCTGCCGATCAACATTGCTAACAATTCCAGCCGTGGAATTGTCACTTCTGGTTTCTTTGGAGCTAGTCTCAATCTGGAGTACAGCAGGCTTGACGTGCCGCTGTCATTTTCTGTTTTCTGGCATATGTATGCCGCTGCGCTGTATGCCATTGCTGAGGCATCAACGAAAATGTGCAGTTGTGCATCTGCACCACTCTGATAATTCAAATTTCTGTTGAACTTGATCTGTCCAACTTTGAGCAACTCTGTCTCCAATTGCTGCCAAGTTGCTGTCTGTTCCTCAGACAGGGGTGTATCCCACTCTTTGGCACTTGGTCCTGAATGCCATAACATCTGCAAAAATCTCTTTGCTGGTAGTAGGACGGGACTGACGAGTCCCATTGGATCAAAACATCCCGCAGTCACCTTTTCAACTATCCTTTTCGTGGGAAGTTTGATTTTCTGGTCAGTTTCTGATAATTGTGATTGCTGAACTGTCTTTGGCGTTTTCAGCCACATCTGGTCGCTTTCTGTGTCCCATTTCATTCCTAGGACTGTTGTGACATTTTCCTTGGCCACATCCGACTCTGCTAATTGCCAAGTAAAACTCTTATTATTGCTGTTCCACTCTCTCAAATTCATCTGTGCCTCTGTGAACAGCACTTTGGATTCCTGGTACAATTCAATTGCTTTCTGCTCTGTGTCCACACTGAGGATCAAATTATCCACATACAGATTTTCATCGATCAATTTTGCATTCTCTGTGCCAGCTTGATTCAGGTGGTATCTGACTGTCAGCGCCAGCAGCGCTGGGCTGCAGATTATTCCAAATGGCACTCTGGCAAATCTGTAAATCTGAATGTTGTCCTCCATAGATGGTTTCGTGGGATCCTTGTACCACAGAAATCTTGTCACATCTCTGTCACTGTCCTGCAGACTAATCTGCAGAAACGCTTTCTCTATGTCTGCGACCAGTGCGATTCCATGCAACCGGAATCGCATCAGCATCCCTACCAGCTGTGGTAGTATCACTGGACCGCGGTACATGCACTCATTCAAGCTTGGCATGCCTGGCGGTTTCGCTGAGGCATCATATACCTCTCTGACCTTTGTGGTAGTTTTCTCTGGCGTTATTACTGGTTGATGAGGCAAAATATGGAATTTTCTGCCAACCATAATATCCTCTTGGACTTTCTCAATCACTCCTTGCTCCTCTTGTGCTTTCATGATTGCCTGAATCTTCTCCAGTAATTCTGGGTCTGTCTTGAGCCTGTTGGTTAGGTACCTGAACCTCTTGAACGCCATTGCTTTGTTGTCTGGGAGTTCATGCAAATTTGGCTTGTACATGAACTTTACAGAGTATCGTCCATCTGGGTTTCTCTGTACACTCTCATTAAATTGCTTTATGGCCTCATCATCCTCGACGAGGTCTGGCTGGTCCATTATGCCAATGGTATTCAGTCTGTCCATATCTTTGACATTCGGTACAGGAGCAATTGACAATGGTGCTTCCTCGTACCACTTTTCTCTCTGAATTTGATGCACAATTGTGTTGACCACCACCGGATATGCGCCATCCGTGGTCCATTGATTTCTGTTGCTCGTCAGCTGCCCACCTCCCATCAGTAATCCCAATTCTGATGGAATTACATACAATCCTGACGGAAGTCTGGTGGTGCTGGTGTTTCTGGACATCAAGTCCCAGAAATAATTCAAGCCCACTATAATGTCTGGCTTGAACTTGCACTCTGTCCCCTTTTCCTTGGGAATTCTGTCTGCAAAGTAACTCTCATCTGGGAAGTACTTCTGCAGATACTTTTCGTCCTGTTCTGATACAGGCACTTTGATCTGTTCTGTGGTCAACGTCAGGACCACATCTGCCACCATATCAACTTTCTGGCCATTTCTGAGCCGCATTCTGAATTCCACTTGCTGTACTACTTTATAGTGCGGCTTTTCATTTCCGAATGTGTACACCTGGATGTGGTGTTCACCTGTACTCTTCAAATTGAGCTTCTTGGCCACTTTTTCTGACATGTACGTTCCCTGGGATCCTGTGTCCAGGAACGCTTGAATCTGTAGTGGTGGCTGTTCAGGCTCCATCTCTGTATCCATTTCTGAAGCCTCAATAACTGTTCTGGCTGTCATCAACATTGACATATTCCTGTTTACTGACAGGTTCACTGACGTATTCTGTTGCTTTGTATTTGGTTCTGTAACCACTGTGCTGGATATGGTTTCTGTCTCTACCATTTCTGGTCCAGCTTCTTCCACAGTGACACAATTCACTGTGGCCTTTCTCTGTTGGCTCTGTGCTGGTCGACCGGCCGTTGGCACTGACTTTCTGCCATTGTTTGCTGATTGCTGGCCATTCTGTTGACCATTCGCTCTGAATGCTGGAATTTGCCGTCCAGCGTTTCCATTGCCATTGTCACCAAATTTCTCTGTGCAAACTGCCGTGTGGTGCCTATTGGATTTGCAATAGAAACAATTTCTCGTAAATTGACACTGAGCCATATGATGCCCTTTCTGCAGGCATCTCAGGCATCACTCTGCCTGACAAAATCATTCTCCTTTCTCTGGCAGTTTTGAACTTTGGACACTTATCATTGAAGTGTAATTGCTGTGTGTCGTTGCAGAACACACACAGCCTCCCAGGATTCATAAACCCAGCCTGTGGTGCACTCTGACCATTCTGGATCACAGACATGCTCCCTGTGCTGGTCCTTGGGTTCTCTGGCCCTCTGAATCAATTCCCATTGCCTTGGAACCGATTATTGAATTGCTGTGCGCGCGGATTATTCCCAAATCCCTGGCACAATTGCTGAACTGGTGCCTCAGTTTGCTGTGCATGCTGTACAGCCTCACTGAGCGCTAGCTGCTTGCCAAACAGCTTTCTGAATTTCTCCACCATCAGGGCTTCCTCAGTTCCCTGTTCCTTCTGGATTTCTCTGAGAACCTCGGGTGGCACTTTCTGTTGCAGCTGGCTCAACAGCATTGGATGCTCCACTGATTCCCCCAGTGACTCCAACTGCTGGAGCAGCCTTTCAATTGCATCAAACAAAATCCTCATGTCCTGACAAGTATTCCTGGCCTGTCGCAGCTTCATGATATTGCTCATCAGTGTGTTTCTGACCACTACTGGCTGGTCATATCTCTTCTTGAGCATTGCAATTGCGGGTGCATAATTTTCTGCGGTCACACTCAATCCGCTGATCATGCCGAATGCTGAGCCCTTCAGCAAGCTTCTCAAATATGAGAACTTAGAAATGTCCTCCAAATCTGCCCAATTGTGAATGTGGGATTCGAACATTTGCCACCATGATCGAAATTTGACAATTTCCCCAGTAAACTGTTCAACTTCCAGTTTCTGTAATTTGATGCTCTTTGCTGTGGTTGCATTGGTTGAACTGGCTCCCTGAGCAGCTCCCTGAGCTGTCAAAGCCATCTGGGCAGCCATCTGCTGTATGAATGCTGTATTGACTTCATACATGGTATTTCCGCTCTGTTGCTGGATCATGTCTTGCAACTCTTCGATGTACACATTCATGGCTGCAACTTTCTGTGTCACCAAGTCTGACATATTTGCATATTCCTCATATGAGTCTTGGTATATCTTCTGTTCTTGTTCCATCTGGTCGGGTTTGTCAATGTCCTTGACGACATCCCTCCATGCATCAAATTGAGTTCTTACTGCAGTCATTGCACTTTCCAATTTTGCACCCTCCTGTTTGATAGATGCAATCACTCTTCTCATTTCTGTTCTCTTCTCTTCCTTTGATGCTCCCGCAAATATCTCTGGATCATATTTCTCTTGCCAATCTGCTGTCCACCCTGTGCTTTGCCGACCCCAGGGTCTTTCTGATGTGACCCGTTGGTGAAACCATTTTTGCTGATGAATTTTCCTTCACTGTTTTCCTTTATAGTGCGTCTCCTGTGACGCCTGTGACGCTTCTCTGCGTCTTTCTATGCAGTGCTCTGTGCACCATGGATTTGTTGTGCTACGCACAATACCAATGCAGTCCTACAGGTTCCTGACATGTTCTCACGCATTGACCTTTACTGCACTGGCACCAGGTGTGTTCCTAAAGCCCCTGACGTGATTGTTTACATGCGTTGACTTCAACACACCGGTCAAATCCACCTGGACAATAAACAATTTATTTGCCAAGCAGTGTGCGCCCAAAGAGGGTCCGTCCACACTCTTTCTGAGCGCTCTGGCGCTCTTTCTGGCACGCCTGTGTGCCCCGTGACCACACCTGCCACTTGCTTCCTGAGCGGCTCCTGTGCCGCTGTGCGCAGTGCTGCGCTTGCCGTGTCACCTGTGACACGTTTCTGTGCACTCTGGTGCACCTTCTGATTCTGGGCAGTGTTTCTGTACACTGCTCTGCAATTGTGCCTGTGCAATGCAGAATTCTGGCACTTTTGTGCTGTCTGATCTGATGGTACCGAGCAGGCACAGCGTGTATATTTGATGGGAGCTCCGCAAAGCCCCTACACGCTACCAAGTATCCTAATACTTGGTTTTCAAATCCACTCTCTGTCAGCTACAGCCCTCTGTCAGCTACAGCCCTTTGTACACTGATACCCCTACTTTTGCACTTCCGAGGTATGAGTCCACTCTTACCCAGTGGAGCGAAGGACCTCCGTGAATGCCCAAAAAACAGCCCTTTGACTAGCGTGGCTCTGTGGCGATCCTGTCTCCGTCAGGTCACCCTCCCTCGGCATAGGAAGGACGAGCGATCGGTCACTGGCGTCCGGATGTCCAGGAGCGTCCAGCGAAAGTTTGACCACCGTCCGACAATGACTCCTTGTCAAATGCCGGTGCCGCCCAGCGTCTAGCACCTTGCCAAAACACTGGTGAAAGCTGCCTGAAATCCTGACAGATTTGTCAGAACTCCAGTGTCCTCCGCGCGTAAGCGTAGAACCGCTCCCAGGATGTAGACAGGAGTGCCGTGACTTTGGCACAATGCTGTCTGCAAATCAACAGCCAACGCTCAGCCAAGGCCAATTGATGTTCAGCAGGACTTTTGAAGTTCTGCCAGCTGACGCATAATGTTCGTTCCGGCTTGGTGATAGCACAATGTCATGCAATCACCCTGCTTGCTGCGCCATGTGATGAAGCCACCGAAGTCAGCGTCTTCTACCTCCAAATTCAGCAGCTCCAAGACCGTAGTGAGAAACGGCCTTTAGAGTGGTTGATTTCCCGTTGTAGCCGAACGTCCACTTGTCGACAACCAAGTTGAGTTTATTTCGTAGTTGCGTGTTGAAAAGGGGTTCAAATTGTTTCAGGTACTTTATTTCGATCAGATACAGTGTGTTACAAAAGTGCAAAGTCTAGCGAGCTTCCTAATCGAAGTTTCTATCGCTAGCTTATTTTTGTTCAGTAGCTTGGGGTCCGCAGACTCAAGTAAAAACTTTCAAAGTAGCTAAGACACGGAAAATGATGTATAAAACACAGCTACAGTTGTGCTGACCGTGGCAAAATGAATGGATAAGGAAATACAGAGAATTGATAATTAGGCTCATATTCGTACATTTACTTATTTGCACTGTTTTACCTTTCATGCACTATATTTATTTAACACGCAATTCATATTTCCTGCACTATATTATTTATCCATGGAGAATATTCAATTAAGAAATTGTCTTATAAGTTGTTGATATGTTTATGTGGAATATTTGGGTTAAAAGGTCAAATAAGTTATTATTAGGTGTATTAATATAAAATTAGGTTCATTCAACTCGCCGTAATTTTCTGATCATTATTATATATACATTTACATAGTTTACTTGCAAGTTGATAAAGTCAAATCTTGTAAATATTTATGTGCTGCGTAATTATCTAGGCCAGCGTCCTAACAGAGAAATAGCGCCCTGTATGTAACTAGCATTTACTGTACATGTTTATTAGAGCCCTTCGCGTAGGCATATTTAGCATAACCCTGCTCACTACTCATATTATATTGATATTGATAATACCCTGTTCAAGCTGAATATATTATAGACCCTGTTCAATTACAATACCCATTTACTCCAAATAAGTCTCAATTTGTTAATTATGAAATATACGTTTTCAGGAAGTGATTATTATTGTTGTGTTGAATATACCATGTTCTATTTGCGTCATTAGGAACATTTGCACCACTATTTATAATTTCCCAACCTTATCATATTAGTTCCAATGTGCGTCAATGTTTTCTGACAAATTGAAGCAAATTAGTAAATCGGCCGAGTTTGCCAACTTCGCGCCTCTCAAGATTAATAGTTTTTCCATCAGCCCAATTTGTACCTGGTATTTCCTTACCATAAGTATTTGAATGTATGCACACGTAAAATAAGCCAACTGTTTCAACTAAATGTGTCTTATTATTGCATTTTTGTCTTATTTGTGCATTTGAATTTAGGAATTTACTGTAGCTGTGTTTTATACATTATTTTCCGTGTCTTAGCTACTTTGGAAGTTTTTACTTCAGTCTGCGGACCCCAAGCTACTGAACGAAAATAAGCTAGCGATAGAAACTTCGATTAGGAAGCTCGCTAGACTTTGCGCTTTTGTAACACGCTGTATCTGATCGAAATAAATTACCTGAAACAATTCGAACCCCCTTTTCAACACACAACTATGAAATAAACTCAACTTGGCTGTCGACAAGTGGACGTTCGGCTACAACGGGAAATCAACCACTCTAAAGGCCGTTTCTCACTACGGTCTTGGAGTTGCCGGATTCGGTGGTAGAAGACGCTGACTTCGGTGGCTTCATCACATGGCGCAGCAAGCAGGGTGATTGCATGACATTGTGCTATCACCAAGCCGGAATGAACATTGTGCGGCAGTTGGCAGAACTTCAAAAGTCCTGCTGAACATCAATTGGCCTTGGCTGAGCGTTGGCTGTTGATTTGCAGACAGCATTGTGCCAAAGTCACGGCACTCCTGTCTACATCTTGGGAGCGGTTCTACGCTCACGCGCGGAGGACACTGGAGTTCTGACAGACCTGTCAGGATTTCAGGCAGCTTTCACCAGTGTTCTGGCAAGGTGCTAGACGCTGGGCGGCACCGGCATTTGACAAGGAGTCATTGTCGGACGGTGGGCAAACTTTTACTGGACGTTCCTGGACATCCAGACGCCAGTGACCGCTCGCATGTCCTTCCTATGCCAAGGGAGGGTGACCTGACGGAGACAGGATCGCCACAGAGCCACGCTAGTCAAAGGGCTGTTTTTTGGGCATTCGCGGAGGTCCCTCGCTCCACTGGGTAAGAGTGGACTCATACCTAGGAAGTGCAAAAGTAGGGGTATCAGTGTACAAAGGGCTGTAGCTGACAGAGGGCTGTAGCTGACAGAGAGTGGATTTGAAAACCAAGTATTAGGATACTTGGTAGCGTGTAGGGGCTTTGCGGAGCTCCCATCAAATATACACGCTGTGCCTGCTCGGTACCATCAGATCAGACAGCACAAAAGTGCCAGAATTCTGCATTGCACAAGCGCAATTGCAGAGCAGTGTGCAGAAACACTGCCCAGAATCAGAAAGTGCACCAGAGTGCACAGAAACGTGTCACAGGCGACACAGCAAGCGCAGCAGTGCGCACAGCGGCACAGGAGCCGCTCAGGAAGCAAGTGGCTGGCGTGGTCACGGGGCACACAGGCGTGCCAGAAAGAGCGCCAGAGCTCTCAGAAAGAGTGTGAACGGACCCTCTTTGGGCGCACACTGCTGGGCAAATAACTGATTTATTGTCCAGGTGGATTTGACCGGTGTGTTGAAGTCAATGTGTGTAAACAATCACGTCAGGGGCTTTAGGAACACACCTGGTGCCAGTGCAGTAAAGGTCAACGCGTGAGAACACGTCAGGGGCCTGTAGGACTGCATTGGTATTGTGCGTGGCACAACAAATCCGTGGTGCACAGAGCACTACACAGAAAGACGCAGAGAAGCGTCACAGGCGTCACAGGAGACACACTATAAAGAAAATCAGTGAAGGAAAATTCATCAGCAAGAATGGTTTCACCAACGGGTCACATCAGAAAGACCCTTGGGCCGGCAAAGCACAGGGTGGACAGCAGATTGGCAAGAGAATATGCCAAATATGACCCAGAAATATTTGCGGGAGCATCAAAGGAGGAGAAGAGAACAGAAATGAGAAGAGTGATTGCATCTATCAAACAGGAGGGTGCAAAATTGGAGAGTGCAATGACTGCTGTGAGAACTCAATTTGATGCATGGAGGGATGTCGTCAAGGACATTGACGAACCCGACCAGATGGAACAAGAACAGAAGATATACCAAGACTCATATGAGGAATATGCAAATATGTCAGACTTGGTGACACAGAAAGTTGCAGCCATGAATGTGTACATCAAAGAGTTGCAAGACATGATCCAGCAACAGAGTGGAAATACCATGTATGAAGTCAATACAGCATTCATACAGCAGATGGCTGCCCAGATGGCTTTGACAGCTCAGGGAGCTGCTCAGGGAGCCAGTTCAACCAATGCAACCACAGCAAAGAGCATCAAATTGCAAAAACTGGAAGTGGAACAGTTTACTGGGGAAATTGTCAAATTTTGATCATGGTGGCAAATGTTCGAATCCCACATTCACAATCGGGCAGATTTGGAGGACATTTCCAAGTTCTCATATTTGAGAAGCTTGCTGAAGGGCTCAGCATTCGGCATGATCAGCGGATTGAGTGTGACCGCAGAAAATTATGCACCCGCAATTGCAATGCTCAAGAAGAGATATGATCAGCCAGTAGTGGTCAGAAACACGCTGATGAGCAATATCATGAAGCTGCAACAGGCCAGGAATACCTGTCAGGACATGAGGATTTTGTTTGATGCAATTGAAAGGCTGCTTCAGCAGTTGGAGTCACTGGGGGAATCAGTGGAGCATCCAATGCTGTTGAGCCAGCTGCAACAGAAAGTACCACCCAAGGTTCTCAGAGAAATCCAGAAGGAACAGGGAACTGAGGAAGCCTTGAAGGTGGAAAAATTCAGAAAGCTGTTCGGCCAGCAGCTAGCGCTCAGTGAGGCTGTACAGCACACACAGCAAACTGAGGCTCCAGTGCAGCAATCGCGCCAGGGATTTGGGAATAATCCCCGCGCACAGCAATTTAATAATCGATTCCAAGGCAATGGGAACCGATTCAGAGGGCCAGAGAACCCAAGGACCAGCACAGGGAGCATGTCTGTGATCCAGAATGGTCAGAGTGCACCACAGGCTGGATTTATGAATCCTGGGAGGCCGTGTGTGTTCTGCAATGACACACAGCAATTACACTTCAATGATAAGTGTCCAAAGTTCAAAACTGCCAGAGAAAGGAGAATGATTTTGTCAAAGGCAGAGCGATGCCTGAGATGCCTGCAGAAAGGGCATTACATGAATCAGTGTCAATTCACGAGAAATTGTTTCTATTGCAAGTCCAATAGACACCACACTGCAGTGTGCCCTGAGAAATTTAGTGACAATGGCAATGGAAACGCTGGACGGCAAATTCCAGCATTCAGAGCAAATAGTCAACAGAATGGCCAACAGTCAGCAAACAATGGCAGAAAGTCTGTGCTGACGGTCGGTCGACCAGCACAGAGCCAACAGAGAAAGGCCACAGTGAATTGTGTCACTGTGGAAGAAGCTGGACCAGAAATGGTAGAGACAGAGACCATATCCAGCACAGTGGTTACAGAACCAAATGCAAAGCAACAGAATACGTCAGTGAACCTGTCAGTAAACAGGAATATGTCAATGTTGATGACAGCCAGAACCGTGATTGAGGCTTCAGAAATGGATACAGAAATGGAGCCTGAACAGCCACCATTACAGATTCAAGCGTTCCTGGACACAGGATCCCAGGGAACGTACATATCAGAGAAAGTGGCCAAGAAACTCAATTTGAAGAGTACAGGTGAACACCACATCCAGGTGTACACATTCGGAAATGAAAAGCCACACTATAAAGTAGTACAGCAAGTGGAATTCAGAATGCGGCTTAGAAATGGCCAGAAAGTTGATATGGTGGCTGATGTGGTCCCGACGTTGACCACAGAACAGATCAAAGTGCCTGTATCAGAACAGGACGAAAAGTATCTGCTGAAGTACTTCCCAGATGAGAGTTACTTCGCAGACAGAATTCCCAAGGAAAAAGGGACAGAGTGCAAGTTCAAGCCAGACATTATAGTGGGCTTGAATTATTTCTGGGACTTGATGTCCAGAAACACCAGCACCACCAGACTTCCGTCAGGATTGTATGTGATTCCATCAGAATTGGGATTACTGATGGGAGGTGGGCAGCTGACGAGCAACAGAAATCAATGGACCACGGATGGCGCATATCCGGTGGTGGTCAACACAATTGTGCATCAAATTCAGAGAGAAAAGTGGTACGAGGAAGCACCGTTGTCAATTGCTCCTGTACCGAATGTCAAAGATATGGACAGACTGGATACCATTGGCATAATGGACCAACCAGACCTTGTCGAGGATGATGAGGCCATCAAGCAATTCAATGAGAGTGTACAGAGAAACCCAGATGGACGGTACTCTGTAAAGTTCATGTACAAGCCAAATTTGCATGAACTCCCAGATAACAAAGCAATGGCGTTCAAGAGGTTCAGATACCTAACCAACAGGCTCAAGAGAGACCCAGAATTACTGGAGAAGATTCAGACAATCATGAAAGCACAAGAGGAGCAAGGGGTAATTGAGAAAGTGCAAGAGGATATTATGGATGGCAGAAAGTTCCATATTTTGCCTCATCAACCAGTGATAACGCCAGAGAAAACTACCACAAAGGTCAGAAAGGTATATGATGCCTCAGCGAAACCGCCAGGCATGCCAAGCTTGAATGAGTGCATGTACCGCGGTCCAGTGATACTACCACAGCTGGTAGGGATGCTGATGCGATTCCGGTTGCATGGAATCGCCCTGGCTGCAGACATAGAGAAAGCGTTTCTGCAGATTAGTCTGCAGGACAGTGACAGAGATGTGACAAGATTTCTGTGGTACAAGGATCCCACGAAACCATCCATGGAGGACAACATTCAGATTTACAGATTTGCCAGAGTACCATTTGGTATAATCTGCAGCCCAGCGCTGCTGGCGCTGACAGTCAGATACCACCTGAATCAAACTGGCACAGAAAATGCAAAATTGATCGATGAAAATCTGTATGTGGATAATTTGATCCTCAGTGTGGACACAGAGCAGAAAGCAATCGAATTGTACCAGGAATCCAAAGTGCTGTTCACAGAGGCACAGATGAATCTGAGAGAATGGAACAGCAACAATAAGAGCTTTACTTGGCAATTGGCAGAGTCAGATGTAGCCAAGGAAATTGTCACAACAGTCTTAGGAATGAAATGGGACACAGAAAGCGACCAGATGTGGCTGAAAACGCCAAAGACAGTCCAGCAATCACAATTATCAGAAACTGACCAGAAAATCAAACTTCCCACGAAAAGGACAGTTGCAAAGGTAACTGCGGGATGTTTTGATCCAATGGGACTCGTCAGTCCTGTCCTACTGCCAGCAAAGAGATTTTTGCAGACATTATGGCATTCAGGACCAAGTGCCAAAGAGTGGGATACTCCCCTGTCTGAGGAACAGACAGCAATTTGGCAGCAATTAGAGACAGAATTGCTCAAAGTTGGACAGATCAAGTTCAACATAAATTTGAATTATCAGAGTGGTGCAGATGCACAACTGCACATTTTCGTTGATGCCTCAGCAATGGCATACAGCGCAGCGGCATACATATGCCAGAAAACAGAAAATGACAGCGGCACGTCAAGTATGCTGTACTCCAGACTGAGACTCGCTCCAAAGAAACCAGAAGTGACAATTCCACGGCTGGAATTGTTAGCAATGTTGATCGGCAGCAGAATGTCAAAGTTTATTCACAAAGAGCTCAAAGACGTCAAATTCAGTCAGACAGTTGTATGGTCAGATTCAACCTGTTGTCTGAAGTGGCTAACAACAGCGAAGCCACTGGCATGTTTTGTCAAGAACAGATTGGATGAAATCAGGAAAATTCAGAGTGAGACAGAGAACATGCACATCAGACACATCGCAGGACTGGAGAACCCGGCTGACATGGCCACAAGAGGCATGAATATGTCAGAGTTGGAAGACAGTAACCTGTGGTGGAAAGGACCAGAATGGCTAATGACTGGAGAATGGCCAGAGCCGAAAGTGGAGCCAGTCACGCCAGAAGTAATGGCAGAAATCAAGAAAGAAGAGCTCAAGTTCCCAAAAGCCAGTCCAATTTACCTGGGCGCCACACAGCAAGTGGCCAGTGACCCAGATGCCAACAACATGCAAGTTGATGAAAGCAAGCAAAGCAACCCATTGGGAATTGAGATACAAAGATTCTCATCACTGACAAAGTTACTGGATGCTACAGTATATGTGATGAGATTTGTGCGACAAATGCACAAAAAGCGCAGTAGAAATGGCAGTCAGAGTGGACTGTCAGAATTCATGGAAAGTATCTGTGGTATAATGAAACCACAGGGAATTATCAGCATTGAAGAGAGAGAGATTGCGTTGAAATATTGGATCAAAGTGACGCAACAAAATCATTACAAAGGAGTGGCAGAGATTCTGGCAACAGGCCACAGCAAAGGCAGCCAGAATGGCAAGAAAACAGTTGCAGACCAGCAGTTGATCAAATGGCTCAATGTGCAAATGCATCGGGATGGAATCCTGAAGTGCCACGGCCGAATGGAGCATACTGACCCACAGGAGGTCACAGTGCCACTCATACTGTTGCCAGCAACGGCTACAGTGACTCAGCTGATCGTCAGAGACCAGCATGAGAAGTTGATGCACACAGGAGTGCAACATACATTGGCAGCAATCAGACAAAAGTACTGGATTACACAGGGCAGACGGGTGATCTACGATGTGACAAGAACCTGCCCGATCTGTAAAAAATTGGGAGCGAAGCCGTACCAGCTTCCACCAATGCCAGATTTACCAGAAACCAGAGTTCAAAGAGCCAGACCGTTCCAGTACACGGGCTTAGATTATTTGGGACCAGTTTGGTACAAAGTGGATAAAGATCACAGGAAGATGTGGATCTGTTTGTTCACATGTATGATGACACGAGCAGTTCACCTGGAAAGTGTGCTGGACATGACAGCACAAGAATTCCTGAACGCAGTCAGGAGATTCATCGCCAGGCGTGGAAAGCCTGAAGCAGTTATTTCAGACAATGCAACGCAATTCAAGTTGACAGAGAAAGTGCTCAGCACAAGCACTGACAAGGCCATTAATACTGGAAAGGAATGGTCAGAAATGGTCAAAAGTGGAGCAGTACAGACTTACTGTTCACAGCAACAAATCCAGTGGAACATGACGACTCCTATGGCACCATGGCAAGGAGGAGTCTATGAGAGAATGGTGGGCATCACCAAGAAACATTTCAAGGCAGCTGTGGGGCACAGAATATTAACCCTGCAAGAATTGTTGACACTTCTGCCAGAAGTCGAGGCAGTGATCAACAGCAGGCCAATCTCTTACATCTATGGTGATGTGAAGAGCCTCAGAGTTCTGACACCGAAAGACTTCCTGACAGGGGAGAGTCAAATTGGAGCACCACAGTTTGACGCAGACAAAGATGGAGAATTCGTGCCCAGAATGGATAACGCAGCGAAACTGCAGAAATATTGGGAGACAACCCAGCAAACTTTGGATAAGTTCTGGGACTTGTGGCATCAAGAGTACATCCCGAGCTTGAGGGAAAGGACTCAGGTGACGCACAAACATGGCAGATTGACAGTGACTCAAGAACCCAAAGTGTATGAAGTTGTGCTGATTTATGAAGAGAACATGCCCAGAGGTGCATGGAAGATGGGTCGCATCGAGCAGTTAGAGCCCAGCAAAGATGGACAGATTCGCTCAGCAAAAGTCAGAACTGCCAACAGAAATGTGGTCAGCAGACCAGTCAATCAATTGTATCCACTGGAAATCAATTCAAAGACAATGGATATCCCAGAGACAGCAGTGACAGTCAAAGTGGATTTACTGGACCCAGTAATTGTCCAGAAACATGTCAGAAATCAGAGCTCAAACAGAGACTCTATACCAAACCCTGCTCAAAACCCTGCTCAGAGGAACTCAGCATCGGATAGAGTCCTGAGGAGTGCGACAGGGAAAGCCACAGCAACCACCAGCAGTCTAGTGATTGGAATACTGTGCATGGTGTTGATGCTGACAGGCATGTCAGAGTCAGCAACGCTGAGAGAAGCTGGCAAAGCTTACAGCGAAGTATTTTCCAGAACATATGTTCTAGAAACCTCGACAGTAAGGCCACCATCATTGGCAGCGCGTCATGGATTGCCGCCTTTGCCTTCAGAATGGCCACCAAAATCTGTCAGAGAAATGCAGACTTATGAGAGATTCAAGGATGCAATCAAGGATCATCCTGTGGAACAAGTGATCAGCTCACAAAGCCAGAAGTATCAGATTTGCACCAGTGGAAGGCATGGACATGCGCTTACAGTTCCTGAAGAAGTGCAGTGCCATATCCCACCAAGGAATTTTGTCAAGGCAATGAAAGTTACACTTTACGCACAGAGACAGATTCCACAGAAAGAAAAAGCATACAGATGCTACATCAGAATCAAAGAAATCATCACGCACACCAGTTTCTGGGGAGCGAAAGGCATTACAGGCAATTTTGAGAAATACCAGCAAGTTGGCGTAGTAGCCTGTAACTATGCAAGAATTCACAAGATGTTTAGAGGAACACCTTTGGTAGAAATGGAGCCCAGAGTGTGGACAACCAATCAAACCTTGAATGTGGAATATTCATGGTGTTGTCATGACAAAGAAAATGTCGTCAGTAACTTCTACATGGAAGAAGGAACCGTGGCTTCACTCGGTGGAAAGACTGTAATCAGTGACTTGCAAGATTTCAGCCAGTGTAGAGCCATGATAGGACATTGCAGAGACCACAATTATGGAATCACCGTGTGGGATACGGAGAATTTCAAGCATCAATGTGCATATGAGAGAATTGGCAGATTCAAATCAGAAATATCTGGCCAGACAATTATTGTGTCAAAGTTGCAAGCAGCATACTCCCACAGCAACAAGACAAAGAGGCCAATTGGTTCAGAATGTGTTCCGGGAGACACATACTACACCGATCAAGGAGGTGTATTCATCCAGTTTGACAGAAGAGAAGATGTGCCTGTAGAATGGGCAATGCCAGGAAAGATAGTGGAGGCGAGAGAGTCGACAATCAGTGGAACATTGTATGCCAGATTGGACGACAGAAACTCCAAGTTTCAATTCCTGCAACATGTGGTCAGAGAGATGACTCAGGCACAATTTGCGATTGTATGGCATCAACTATGTCAACTTCGCAAGAACCAGCTGGACATGTTGACTCAGCTTTTCCGCATCGATCCAACATTGGGGATTTGAGCCATGCTGGGAAGACAGGATGTTCATGCAGGATGGGCTGGAGAAGCAATTATGTTTTGGGAATGCAAGGAAGTGCAGCCATACATAATTTATCAGACAGGAAAAGTGGGAGAGACATGCTACAAATACACACCAATGAGATTGGACAAAGACGGGCCCTTGTGGTTCAAGAGCCCAGGCAGCAGAGAATTGGTGGAGAAATCACCAGAAGAGGACTGCAGCCACACCACACCGCACCTGTACAGAAATGAACATGGACAGTGGAAGTCCGCACATGGAATGGTGCATGTCACAGAGACGCCAATTGAAATGACATGGAAAGGACAGTGGCAGGCCTTCACGTTTGACGCGCCTCACCTGTTCACCAACATTGTCAACAGAGCAACCAATTTCATGGATGTCAGAGGCCAGATTCAGAGACTACAGAATTTGGAGCATGTGCAGAACCAGTTGATCGATTACACAGCAGACATGTCATTAGATTCCAGAGTGATCAGAAATTCAATAGAAGGCATTGGAGCTGGAATTGGACAGACAGCAGCAGGAATCGGCAAGGCATATAGTCACTACATATCTGGAGTGTCAAAAGGGTACACCAACTTTATGGGAGGAATGCTGAAAGGACCCTTTCAAGTGATTATCAACACGATCGCAATGCTGCTGGGGATCACAATCCTGATAGCCGGAATCGTAGCTGCAGGATACCTGTGGTACAATTGGAGAATTGCCACAGGGAAGCCAGTGATTCCACCATGCGTATACACATGCATAAGGAAATGCATAGTGTGTCCGTTCAAATGCATATGGCTATGCTTCAGAGCCATCAGATATACTATCAAGAAATCAACTCAGAAAGAGACCAATTATCCACAGAAAAAAGTGTGCAAGACAGAGTTGAGACCAGCAATCAAGAGGAGAGCCAGATCCAACTCAACACAGTCCGTCAGATTTGCCAGGAGAGCAGAAACAGAGGACAGAATGGCAAAGTCACTATCAGCATACGTTCAGCCAGATGAAAGTTCAGCTGATGAGGGACAAGTCAGAGCCAGGAACAGAGACAGTGTTCACTTGCCTGATATTCGCAAATTCACCTCACGCGAACGCGCAGGAAGCGATACGGGCAACTACCTACTTCATCATCAGGCTAGGTCGGCGTTGGCATCACCAGCAATTGAACCTGCAACTTCACGCACACCCACGACTTCGCGCACGACCACATTCACCACCGAGGCAACTGTGGAAACGCCACTCATCATCACTTTGGCGCCTACCACCACCAGCATGTGACGTTGCTGCAACAACGGGGTGCAGCAACTCTTCCGCCTTGAGTGTGCTGACCGTGGCAAAATGAATGGATAAGGAAATACAGAGAATTGATAATTAGGCTCATATTCGTACATTTACTTATTTGCACTGTTTTACCTTTCATGCACTATATTTATTTACCACGCAATTCATATTTCCTGCACTATATTATTTATCCATGGAGAATATTCAATTAAGAAAGTGTCTTATAAGTTGTTGATATGTTTATGTGGAATATTTGGGTTAAAAGGTCAAATAAGTTATTATTAGGTGTATTAATATAAAATTAGGTTCATTCAACTTGCCGTAATTTTCTGATCATTATTATATATACATTTACATAGTTTACTTGCAAGTTGATAAAGTCAAATCTTGTAAATATTTATGTGCTGCGTAATTATCTAGGCCAGCGTACTAACAGAGAAATAGCGCCCTGTATGTAACTAGCATTTACTGTACATGTTTATTAGAGCCCTTCGCGTAGGCATATTTAGCATAACCCTGCTCACTACTCATATTATATTGATATTTATAATACCCTGTTCAAGCTGAATATATTATAGACCCTGCTCAATTACAATACCCATTTACTCCAAATAAGTCTCAATTTGTTAATTATGAATTATACGTTTTCAGGAAGTGATTATTATTGTTGTGTTGAATATACCATGTTCTATTTGCGTCATTAGGAACATTTGCACCACTATTTATAATTTCCCAACCTTATCATATTAGTTCCAATGTGCGTCAATGTTTTCTGACAAATTGAAGCAAATTAGTAAATCCGCCGAGTTTGCCGACTTCGCGCCTCTCAAGATTAATAGTTTTTCCATCAGCCCAATTTGTACCTGGTATTTCCTTACCATAAGTATTTGAATGTATGCACGCGTAAAATAAGCCAACTGTTTCAACTAAATGTGTCTTATTATTGCATTTATGTCTTATTTGTGCATTTGAATTTAGGAATTTACTGTAGCTGTGTTTTATACATTATTTTCCGTGTCTTAGCTACTTTGGAAGTTTTTACTTCAGTCTGCGGACCCCAAGCTACTGAACGAAAATAAGCTAGCGATAGAAACTTCGATTAGGAAGCTCGCTAGACTTTGCGCTTTTGTAACACGCTGTATCTGATCAAAATAAAGTACCTGAAACAATTCGAACCCCCTTTTCAACACACAACTACGAAATAAACTCAACTTGGCTGTCGACAAGTGGACGTTCGGCTACAACGGGAAATCAACCACCCTAAAGGCCGTTTCTCACTACGGTCTTGGAGTTGCCGGATTCGGTGGTAGAAGACGCTGACTTCGGTGGCTTCATCACAACAGTAAATTCCTAAATTCAAATGCACAAATAAGTCATAAATGCAACAAATAAACACATCTAGCCGAAACAGTTGCGTTATACTGCGCGTGCATACATTCAAATACTTATGGTAAAGAAATACCAGGTACAAATTGGGCTAATGGAAAAACTATTAATCTTGAGAGGCGCGAAGTCGGCAAACTCGGCCGATTTACTAATTTGGTTCAATTTGTCAGAAAACATTGACGCACATTGGAACTAATATGATAGGGTTTGGAAATTGTAAATAGTGGTGTAAATGTTCCTAATGACGTAAATAGAACAAGGTATATTCAATATAATAATAATCACTTCCTGGAAACGTATGTTGAATAAACAGTAAACTGGGACTTATTCGAGGTAAATGGATACTATAATTGAGCAGGGTTTATAACATTTCAGCTTGAGCAGGGTATTACCAATTATGCCTATGCAAAGGGCTCGAAATAAATACGTATAGCAAATGCTAGTTGTGTGCAGGGCGCTATTTCTCTATTAGGACGCTGGCCTAGATAATTACGCAGCACATAAATATTTACAAGATTTGACTTTGTCAACTTACAAGTAAACCATGTAAATGTATATATAATAATGATCAGAAAATTACGACGAGTTGAATGAGCCTAATTTCATGTTAATACACCTAATAATAACTTATTTGACCTTTTAACCTAAATATTCCACATAAACATATCGATTACTCATAAAACACTTTCCTAATTAAATATTCTCCATGGATAAATAATATAGTGCAGGAAATACAATTTGCGTGGTAAATTAATGTAGTGCATGAAATGTAAAAATAGTACAAATAGGTAAATGGACAAATATGAGCCTAATTATCAATTCTCTGTATTTCTTTATCCATCCATTTTGCCACGGTCAGCACACAAACACACCAAAACGTTTGTAGATTTTGATAGAGCACAATCTCAGCTACGCAACGGTGCATGTTTACCACCTTTCCCAAAAATGGTTAAGGCGTGAATCATGATTCAATTGGCCAGAATTGACATGTATTGATGTTTTTGTTTCTTAGGTATAAAGTGGCTATGGCAAACACACCAAAACATTTGTAGATTTTTATAGAGCACAATCTCAGCTACGCAACGGTGCATGTCTACCACCATTCCCAAGAATGGTTAAGGTGTTAATCGTGATTCAATCGGCCAGAATTGACAATTATTCACGTTTTTGTTTCTTAGGAATAAAGTGGCTATGGCAAACACACCAAAACATTTGTAGATTTTTATAGAGCACAATCTCAGCTATGCAACAGTGCATGTCTACCACCTTTCCCAAGAATGGTTAAGGCATGAATCATGATTCAATCAGCCAGAATTGACATTTATTCACGTTTTTGTTTCTTAGGTATAATGTGGCTATGGCAAACACACCAAAACGTTTGTAGATTTTGATAGAGCACAATCTCAGCTATGCAACGGTGCATGTCTACCATCTTTCCCAAGAATGGTTAAGGCATGAATTGTGATTCAATCAGCCAGAATTGACATTTATTCACGTTTTTGTTTCTTACATATAAAGTGGCTATGGCAAACACACCAAAACGTTTGGAGATTTTGATAGAGCACAATCTCAGCTACGCAACGGTGCATGTCTACCACCATTCCCAAGAATGGTTAAGGCATTAATTGTGATTTAATCGGCCAGAATTGACATTTATTCACGTTTTTGTTTCTTTGGTATGAAGTGGCTATGACAAACACACCAAAACGTTTGGAGATTTTTATAAAGCACAATCTCAGCTACGCAACGGTGCATGTCTACCACCATTCCCAAGAATGGTGAAGGCGTTAATCGTGATTCAATCGGCCAGAATTGACATTTATTCACGTTTTTGTTTCTTAGGTATAAAGTGGCTATGGCAAACACACCAAAACGTTTGTAGATTTTGATAGAGCACAATCTCAGCTACGCAACGGTGCATGTCTACCACCTTTCCCAAAAATGGTTAAGGTGTGAATCATGATTCAATTGGCCAGAATTGACATTTATTCACGTTTTTGTTTATTAGGTATAAAGTGGCTATGGTAAACACACTAAAACGTTTGTAGATTTTTATAGAGCACAATCTCAGCTACGCAATGGTGCATGTCTACCACCTTTCCCAAGAATGGTTAAGGCGTGAATCGTGATTCAATCAGCCAGAATTGACATTTATTCACGTTTTTGTTTCATAGGTATAAAGTGGCTGTGGCAAACACACCAAAACGTTTGTAGATTTTGATAGAGCACAATCTCAGCTACGCAACGGTGCATGTCTACCACCTTTCCCAAGAATGGTTAAGGCGTGAATCGTGACTCAATCAGCCAGAATTGACATTTATTCACGTTTTTGTTTCTTAGGTATAAAGTGGCTATGGCAAACACACCAAAACATTTGTAGATTTTTATAGAGCACTATCTCAGCTATGCAACGGTGCATGTCTACCACCTTTCCCAAGAATGGTTAAGGCGTGAATCGTGATTCAATCAGCCAGAATTGACATTTATTCCCGTTTTTGTTTCTTAGGTATAATGTGGCTATGGCAAACACACCAAAACGTTTGTAGATTTTGATAGAGCACAATCTCAGCTACGCAACGGTGCATGTCTACCACCTTTCCCAAGAATGGTCAAGGCGTTAATTGTGATTCAATCAGCCAGAATTGACATTTATTCCCGTTTTTGTTTCTTAGGTATAATGTGGCTATGGCAAACACACCAAAACGTTTGTAGATTTTGATAGAGCACAATCTCAGCTACGCAACAGTGCATGTCTACCACCTTTCCCAAGAATGGTTAAGGCGTTAATCGTGATTCAGTCAACCAGAATTGACATTTATTCACGTTTTTGTTTCTTAGGTATGAAGTGGCTATGACAAACACACCAAAACGTTTGGAGATTTTTATAAAGCACAATCTCAGCTACGCAACGGTGCATGTCTACCACCATTCCCAAGAATGGTTAAGGCGTTAATCGTGATTCAATCATCCAGAATTGACATTTATTCACGTTTTTGTTTCTTAGGTATAAAGTGGCTATGGCAAACACACCAAAACGTTTGTAGATTTTGATAGAGCACAATCTCAGCTATGCAACGGTGCATGTCTACCACCATTCCCAAGAATGGTTAAGGCGTTAATCGTGATTCAATCGGCCAGAATTGACATTTATTCACGTTTTTGTTTCTTAGGTATAAAGTGGCTATGGCAAACACACCAAAACGTTTGTAGATTTTGATAGAGCATAATCTCAGCTACGCAACGGTGCAAGTCTACATCCATTCCCAAGAATGGTTAAGGCGTTAATCGTGATTCAATCGGCCAGAATTGACATTTATTTACGTTTTTGTTTCTTAGGTATAAAGTGGCAATGGCAAACACACCAAAACGTTTGTAGATTTTGATAGAGCACAATCTCAGCTACTCAACGGTGCATGTCTACCACCATTCCCAAGAATGGTTAAGGCGTGAATCATGACTCAATCATCCAGAATTGACATTTATTCACGTTTTTGTTTCTTAGGTATAAAGTGGCTATGGCAAACACACCAAAACGTTTGGAGATTTTGATAGAGCACAATCTCAGCTACGCAACGGTGCATGTCTACCACCATTCCCAAGAATGGTTAAGGCGTGAATCATGACTCAATCATCCAGAATTGACATTTATTCACGTTTTTGTTTCTTAGGTATAAAGTGGCTATGGCAAACACACCAAAACGTTTGGAGATTTTGATAGAGCACAATCTCAGCTACGCAACGGTGCATGTCTACCACCATTCCCAAGAATGGTTAAGGCGTGAATCATGACTCAATCATCCAGAATTGACATTTATTCACATTTTTGTTTCTTAGGTATAAAGTGGCTATGGCAAACACACCAAAACGTTTGGAGATTTTGATAGAGCACAATCTCAGCTACGCAACGGTGCATGTCTACCACCATTCCCAAGAATGGTTAAGGCGTGAATCATGACTCAATCATCCAGAATTGACATTTATTCACATTTTTGTTTCTTAGGTATAAAGTAGCTATGGCAAACACACCAAAACGTTTGTAGATTTTGATAGAGCACAATCTCAGCTACGCAACGGTGTATGTCTACCACCTTTCCCAAGAATGGTTAAGGCGTGAATCGTGATTCAATCAGCCAGAATTGACATTTATTCACGTTTTTGTTTCTTAGGTATAAAGTGGCTATGGCAAACACACCAAAACGTTTGTAGATTTTGATAGAGCACAATCTCAGCTACGCAACGGTGCATGTCTACCACCATTCCCAAAAATGGTGAAGGCGTGAATCAAGATTAAATTGGCCAGAATTGACATTTATTCACGTTTTTGTTTCTTAGGTATAAAGTGGCTATGGCAAACACACCAAAACATTTGTAGATTTTGATAGAGCACAATCTCAGCTACGCAACGGTGCATGTCTACCACGATTCCCAAGAATGGTTAAGGCGTGAATCATGACTCAATCATCCAGAATTGACATTTATTCACGTTTTTGTTTCTTAGGTATAAAGTGGCTATGGCAAACACACCAAAACGTTTGGAGATTTTGATAGAGCACAATCTCAGCTACGCAACGGTGCATGTCTACCACCATTCCCAAGAATGGTTAAGGCGTGAATCATGACTCAATCATCCAGAATTGACATTTATTCACATTTTTGTTTCTTAGGTATAAAGTGGCTATGGCAAACACACCAAAACGTTTGTAGATTTTGATAGAGCACAATCTCAGCTACGCAACGGTGTATGTCTACCACCTTTCCCAAGAATGGTTAAAGCGTGAATCGTGATTCAATCAGCCAGAATTGACATTTATTCACGTTTTTGTTTCTTAGGTATAAAGTGGCTATGGCAAACACACCAAAACGTTTGTAGATTTTGATAGAGCACAATCTCAGCTACGCAACGGTGCATGTCTACCACCATTCCCAAGAATGGTTAAGGCGTGAATCATGACTCAATCATCCAGAATTGACATTTATTCACGTTTTTGTTTCTTAGGTATAAAGTGGCAATGGCAAACACACCAAAACGTTTGTAGATTTTGATAGAGCACAATCTCAGCTACTCAACAGTGCATGTCTACCACCATTCCCAAGAATGGTTAAGGCGTGAATCATGACTCAATCATCCAGAATTGACATTTATTCACGTTTTTGTTTCTTAGGTATAAAGTGGCTATGGCAAACACACCAAAACGTTTGTAGGTTTTGATAGAGCACAATCTAAGTTACGCAACGGTGCATGTCTACCACCATTCCCAAGAATGGTTAAGGCGTTAATCGTGATTCAATCGGCCAGAATTGACATTTATTCACGTTTTTGTTTCTTAGGTATAAAGTGGCTATGGCAAACACACCAAAACGTTTGTAGATTTTGATAGAGCACAATCTCAGCTACGCAACGGTGCATGTCTACCACCATTCCCAAGAATGGTTAAGGCGTGAATCATGACTCAATCATCCAGAATTGACATTTATTCATGTTTTTGTTTTTTAGGTATAAAGTGGCTATGGCAAAAACACCAAAACGTTTGTAGATTTTGATAGAGCACAATCTCAGCTACGCAACGGTGTATGTCTACCACCATTCCCAAGAATGGTTAAGGCGTAAATCATGACTCAATCATCCAGAATTGACATTTATTCACGTTTTTGTTTCTTAGGTATAAAGTGGCTCTGGCAAACACACCAAAACGTTTGTAGATTTTGATAGAGCACAATCTAAGCTATGCAACGGTGCTTGTCTACCACCATTCCCAAGAATGGTTAAGGCGTTAATCGTGATTCAATCGGCCAGAATTGACGTTTATTCACGTTTTTGTTTCTTAGGTATAAAGTGGCTATGGCAAACACACCAAAACGTTTGTAGATTTTGATAGAGCACAATCTCAGCTACTCAACGGTGCATGTCTACCACCATTCCCAAGAATGGTTAAGGCGTGAATCATGACTCAATCATCCAGAATTGACATTTATTCACGTTTTTGTTTCTTAGGTATAAAGTGGCAATGGCAAACACACCAAAACGTTTGTAGATTTTGATAGAGCACGATCTCAGCTACTCAACGGTGCATGTCTACCACCATTCCCAAGAATGGTTAAGGCATGAATCATGACTCAATCATCCAGAATTGACATTTATTCATGTTTTTGTTTCTTAAGTATAAAGTGGCTATGGCAAACACACCAAAACGTTTGTAGATTTTGATAGAGCACAATCTAAGCTACGCAACGGTGCATGTCTACCACCATTCCCAAGAATGGTTAAGGCATTAATCATGATTCAATCGGCCAGAATTGACATTTATTCACGTTTTTGTTTCTTAGGTATAAAGTGGCAATGGCAAACACACCAAAACGTTTGTAGATTTTGATAGAGCACAATCTCAGCTACGCAACGGTGCATGTCTACCACCATTCCCAAGAATGGTTAAGGCGTTAATCGTGATTCAATCGGCCAGAATTGACATTTATTCACGTTTTTGTTTCTTAGGTATAAAGTGGCAATGGCAAACACACCAAAACGTTTGTAGATTTTGATAGAGCACAATCTCAGCTACTCAACAGTGCATGTCTACCACCATTCCCAAGAATGGTTAAGGCGTGAATCATGACTCAATCATCCAGAATTGACATTTATTCACGTTTTTGTTTCTTAGGTATAAAGTGGCTATGGCAAACACACCAAAACGTTTGTAGGTTTTGATAGAGCACAATCTAAGCTACGCAACGGTGCATGTCTACCACCATTCCCAAGAATGGTTAAGGCGTTAATCGTGATTCAATCGGCCAGAATTGACATTTATTCACGTTTTTGTTTCTTAGGTATAAAGTGGCTATGGCAAACACACCAAAACGTTTGTAGATTTTGATAGAGCACAATCTCAGCTACGCAACGGTGCATGTCTACCACCATTCCCAAGAATGGTTAAGGCGTGAATCATGACTCAATCATCCAGAATTGACATTTATTCATGTTTTTGTTTTTTAGGTATAAAGTGGCTATGGCAAAAACACCAAAACGTTTGTAGATTTTGATAGAGCACAATCTCAGCTACGCAACGGTGTATGTCTACCACCATTCCCAAGAATGGTTAAGGCGTAAATCATGACTCAATCATCCAGAATTGACATTTATTCACGTTTTTGTTTCTTAGGTATAAAGTGGCTATGGCAAACACACCAAAACGTTTGTAGATTTTGATAGAGCACAATCTAAGCTATGCAACGGTGCTTGTCTACCACCATTCCCAAGAATGGTTAAGGCGTTAATCGTGATTCAATCGGCCAGAATTGACATTTATTCACGTTTTTGTTTCTTAGGTATAAAGTGGCTATGGCAAACACACCAAAACGTTTGTAGATTTTGATAGAGCACAATCTCAGCTACTCAACGGTGCATGTCTACCACCATTCCCAAGAATGGTTAAGGCGTGAATCATGACTCAATCATCCAGAATTGACATTTATTCACGTTTTTGTTTCTTAGGTATAAAGGGGCAATGGCAAACACACCAAAACGTTTGTAGATTTTGATAGAGCACAATCTCAGCTACTCAACGGTGCATGTCTACCACCATTCCCAAGAATGGTTAAGGCATGAATCATGACTCAATCATCCAGAATTGACATTTATTCATGTTTTTGTTTCTTAAGTATAAAGTGGCTATGGCAAACACACCAAAACGTTTGTAGATTTTGATAGAGCACAATCTAAGCTACGCAACGGTGCATGTCTACCACCATTCCCAAGAATGGTTAAGGCATTAATCATGATTCAATCGGCCAGAATTGACATTTATTCACGTTTTTGTTTCTTAGGTATAAAGTGGCTATGGCAAACACACCAAAACGTTTGTAGATTTTGATAGAGCACAATCTCAGCTACGCAACGGTGCATGTCTACCACCATTCCCAAGAATGGTTAAGGCGTGAATCATGACTCAATCATCCAGCATTGACATTTATTCACGTTTTTGTTTCTTAGGTATAAAGTGGCTATGGCAAACACACCAAAACGTTTGTAGATTTTGATAGAGCACAATCTAAGCTACGCAACGGTGCATGTCTACCACCATTCCCAAGAATGGTTAAGGCATTAATCATGATTCAATCGGCCAGAATTGACATTTATTCACGTTTTTGTTTCTTAGGTATAAAGTGGCTATGGCAAACACACCAAAACGTTTGTAGATTTTGATAGAGCACAATCTCAGCTACGCAACGGTGCATGTCTACCACCATTCCCAAGAATGGTTAAGGCGTGAATCATGACTCAATCATCCAGAATTGACATTTATTCACGTTTTTGTTTCTTAGGTATAAAGTGGCTATGGCAAACACACCAAAACGTTTGTAGATTTTGATAGAGCACAATCTCAGCTATGCAACGGTGTATGTCTATCACCTTTCCCAAGAAGGGTTAAGGCGTGAATCGTGATTCAATCAGCCAGAAATGACATTTATTCACGTTTTTGTTTCTTAGGTATAAAGTGGCTATGGCAAACACACCAAAACGTTTGTAGATTTTGATAGAGCACAATCTTAGCTACGCAACGGTGCATGTCTACCACCATTCCCAAGAATGGTTAAGGCGTGAATCATGACTCAATCATCCAGAATTGACATTTATTCACGTTTTTGTTTCTTAGGTATAAAATGGCAATGGCAAACACACCAAAACGTTTGTAGATTTTGATAGAGCACAACTTCAGCTACGCAACGGTGCATGTCTACCACCATTCCCAAGAATGGTTAAGGCGTGAATCATGACTCAATCATCCAGAATTGACATTTATTCACGTTTTTGTTTCTTAGGTATAAAGTGGCTATGGCAAACACACCAAAACGTTTGTAGATTTTGATAGAGCACAATCTCAGCTACGCAACAGTGCATGTCTACCAGCTTTCCCAAAACTGGTTAAGGCGTGAATCATGATTCAATTGGCCAGAATTGACATTTATTCACGTTTTTGTTTATTAGGTATAAAGTGGCTATGGCAAACACACCAAAACGTTTGTAGATTTTGATAGAGCACAATCTCAGCTACGCAACAGTGCATGTCTACCAGCTTTCCCAAAACTGGTTAAGGCGTGAATCATGATTCAATTGGCCAGAATTGACATTTATTCACGTTTTTGTTTATTAGGTATAAAGTGGCTATGGCAAACACACCAAAACGTTTGGAGATTTTGATAGAGCACAATCTCAGCTACGCAACGGTGCATGTCTACCACCATTCCCAAAAATGGTTAAGGCGTGAATTGTGACTCAATCGTCGAGAATTGACATTTATTCATGTTTTTGTTTCTTAAGTATAAAGTGGCTATGGCAAACACACCAAAACGTTTGTAAATTTTGATAGAGCACAATCTAAGCTACGCAACGGTGCATGTCTACCACCATTCCCAAGAATGGTTAAGGCATTAATCATGATTCAATCGGCCAGAATTGACATTTATTCACGTTTTTGTTTCTTAGGTATAAAGTGGCAATGGCAAACACACCAAAACGTTTGTAGATTTTGATAGAGCACAATCTCAGCTACGCAACGGTGCATGTCTACCACCATTCCCAAGAATGGTTAAGGCGTTAATCGTGATTCAATCGGCCAGAATTGACATTTATTCACGTTTTTGTTTCTTAGGTATAAAGTGGCAATGGCAAACACACCAAAACGTTTGTAGATTTTGATAGAGCACAATCTCAGCTACTCAACAGTGCATGTCTACCACCATTCCCAAGAATGGTTAAGGTGTGAATCATGACTCAATCATCCAGAATTGACATTTATTCACGTTTTTGTTTCTTAGGTATAAAGTGGCTATGGCAAACACACCAAAACGTTTGTAGGTTTCGATAGAGCACAATCTAAGGTACGCAACGGTGCATGTCTACCACCATTCCCAAGAATGGTTAAGGCGTTAATCGTGATTCAATCGGCCAGAATTGACATTTATTCACGTTTTTGTTTCTTAGGTATAAAGTGGCTATGGCAAACACACCAAAACGTTTGTAGATTTTGATAGAGCACAATCTCAGCTACGCAACGGTGCATGTCTACCACCATTCCCAAGAATGGTTAAGGCGTGAATCATGACTCAATCATCCAGAATTGACATTTATTCATGTTTTTGTTTTTTAGGTATAAAGTGGCAATGGCAAACACACCAAAACGTTTGTAGATTTTGATAGAGCACAATCTCAGCTACGCAACGGTGCATGTCTACCACCATTCCCAAGAATGGTTAAGGCGTTAATCGTGATTCAATCGGCCAGAATTGACATTTATTCACGTTTTTGTTTCTTAGGTATAAAGTGGCAATGGCAAACACACCAAAACGTTTGTAGATTTTGATAGAGCACAATCTCAGCTACTCAACAGTGCATGTCTACCACCATTCCCAAGAATGGTTAAGGCGTGAATCATGACTCAATCATCCAGAATTGACATTTATTCACGTTTTTGTTTCTTAGGTATAAAGTGGCTATGGCAAACACACCAAAACGTTTGTAGGTTTCGATAGAGCACAATCTAAGCTACGCAACGGTGCATGTCTACCACCATTCCCAAGAATGGTTAAGGCGTTAATCGTGATTCAATCGGCCAGAATTGACATTTATTCACGTTTTTGTTTCTTAGGTATAAAGTGGCTATGGCAAACACACCAAAACGTTTGTAGATTTTGATAGAGCACAATCTCAGCTACGCAACGGTGCATGTCTACCACCATTCCCAAGAATGGTTAAGGCGTGAATCATGACTCAATCATCCAGAATTGACATTTATTCATGTTTTTGTTTTTTAGGTATAAAGTGGCTATGGCAAAAACACCAAAACGTTTGTAGATTTTGATAGAGCACAATCTCAGCTACGCAACGGTGTATGTCTACCACCATTCCCAAGAATGGTTAAGGCGTAAATCATGACTCAATCATCCAGAATTGACATTTATTCACGTTTTTGTTTCTTAGGTATAAAGTGGCTCTGGCAAACACACCAAAACGTTTGTAGATTTTGATAGAGCACAATCTAAGCTATGCAACGGTGCTTGTCTACCACCATTCCCAAGAATGGTTAAGGCGTTAATCGTGATTCAATCGGCCAGAATTGACATTTATTCACGTTTTTGTTTCTTAGGTATAAAGTGGCTATGGCAAACACACCAAAACGTTTGTAGATTTTGATAGAGCACAATCTCAGCTACTCAACGGTGCATGTCTACCACCATTCCCAAGAATGGTTAAGGCGTGAATCATGACTCAATCATCCAGAATTGACATTTATTCACGTTTTTGTTTCTTAGGTATAAAGTGGCAATGGCAAACACACCAAAACGTTTGTAGATTTTGATAGAGCACAATCTCAGCTACTCAACGGTGCATGTCTACCACCATTCCCAAGAATGGTTAAGGCATGAATCATGACTCAATCATCCAGAATTGACATTTATTCATGTTTTTGTTTCTTAAGTATAAAGTGGCTATGGCAAACACACCAAAACGTTTGTAGATTTTGATAGAGCACAATCTAAGCTACGCAACGGTGCATGTCTACCACCATTCCCAAGAATGGTTAAGGCATTAATCATGATTCAATCGGCCAGAATTGACATTTATTCACGTTTTTGTTTCTTAGGTATAAAGTGGCTATGGCAAACACACCAAAACGTTTGTAGATTTTGATAGAGCACAATCTCAGCTACGCAACGGTGCATGTCTACCACCATTCCCAAGAATGGTTAAGGCGTGAATCATGACTCAATCATCCAGAATTGACATTTATTCACGTTTTTGTTTCTTAGGTATAAAGTGGCTATGGCAAACACACCAAAACGTTTGTAGATTTTGATAGAGCACAATCTAAGCTACGCAACGGTGCATGTCTACCACCATTCCCAAGAATGGTTAAGGCATTAATCATGATTCAATCGGCCAGAATTGACATTTATTCACGTTTTTGTTTCTTAGGTATAAAGTGGCTATGGCAAACACACCAAAACGTTTGTAGATTTTGATAGAGCACAATCTCAGCTACGCAACGGTGCATGTCTACCACCATTCCCAAGAATGGTTAAGGCGTGAATCATGACTCAATCATCCAGAATTGACATTTATTCACGTTTTTGTTTCTTAGGTATAAAGTGGCTATGGCAAACACACCAAAACGTTTGTAGATTTTGATAGAGCACAATCTCAGCTATGCAACGGTGTATGTCTATCACCTTTCCCAAGAAGGGTTAAGGCGTGAATCGTGATTCAATCAGCCAGAAATGACATTTATTCACGTTTTTGTTTCTTAGGTATAAAGTGGCTATGGCAAACACACCAAAACGTTTGTAGATTTTGATAGAGCACAATCTTAGCTACGCAACAGTGCATGTCTACCACCATTCCCAAGAATGGTTAAGGCGTGAATCATGACTCAATCATCCAGAATTGACATTTATTCACGTTTTTGTTTCTTAGGTATAAAATGGCAATGGCAAACACACCAAAACGTTTGTAGATTTTGATAGAGCACAACTTCAGCTACGCAACGGTGCATGTCTACCACCATTCCCAAGAATGGTTAAGGCGTGAATCATGACTCAATCATCCAGAATTGACATTTATTCACGTTTTTGTTTCTTAGGTATAAAGTGGCTATGGCAAACACACCAAAACGTTTGTAGATTTTGATAGAGCACAATCTCAGCTACGCAACAGTGCATGTCTACCAGCTTTCCCAAAACTGGTTAAGGCGTGAATCATGATTCAATTGGCCAGAATTGACATTTATTCACGTTTTTGTTTATTAGGTATAAAGTGGCTATGGCAAACACACCAAAACGTTTGTAGATTTTGATAGAGCACAATCTCAGCTACGCAACAGTGCATGTCTACCAGCTTTCCCAAAACTGGTTAAGGCGTGAATCATGATTCAATTGGCCAGAATTGACATTTATTCACGTTTTTGTTTATTAGGTATAAAGTGGCTATGGCAAACACACCAAAACGTTTGGAGATTTTGATAGAGCACAATCTCAGCTACGCAACGGTGCATGTCTACCACCATTCCCAAAAATGGTTAAGGCGTGAATTGTGACTCAATCGTCGAGAATTGACATTTGTTCACGTTTTTGTTTCTTAGGTATAAAGTGGCTATGGCAAACACACCAAAACGTTTGTAGATTTTGATAGAGCACAATCTTAGCTACGCAACGGTGCATGTCTACCACCATTCCCAAGAATGGTTAAGGCGTGAATCATGACTCAATCATCCAGAATTGACATTTATTCACGTTTTTGTTTCTTAGGTATAAAATGGCAATGGCAAACACACCAAAACGTTTGTAGATTTTGATAGAGCACAACTTCAGCTACGCAACGGTGCATGTCTACCACCATTCCCAAGAATGGTTAAGGCGTGAATCATGACTCAATCATCCAGAATTGACATTTATTCACGTTTTTGTTTCTTAGGTATAAAGTGGCTATGGCAAACACACCAAAACGTTTGTAGATTTTGATAGAGCACAATCTCAGCTACGCAACAGTGCATGTCTACCAGCTTTCCCAAAACTGGTTAAGGCGTGAATCATGATTCAATTGGCCAGAATTGACATTTATTCACGTTTTTGTTTATTAGGTATAAAGTGGCTATGGCAAACACACCAAAACGTTTGTAGATTTTGATAGAGCACAATCTCAGCTACGCAACAGTGCATGTCTACCAGCTTTCCCAAAACTAGTTAAGGCGTGAATCATGATTCAATTGGCCAGAATTGACATTTATTCACGTTTTTGTTTATTAGGTATAAAGTGGCTATGGCAAACACACCAAAACATTTGGAGATTTTGATAGAGCATAATCTCAGCTACGCAACGGTGCATGTCTACCACCATTCCCAAAAATGGTTAAGGCGTGAATTGTGACTCAATCATCGAGAATTGACATTTGTTCACGTTTTTGTTTCTTAGGTATAAAGTGGCTATGGCAAACACACCAAAACGTTTGTAAATTTTGATAGAGCACAATCTCAGCTACGCAACGGTGCATGTCTACCAGCTTTCCCAAAAATGGTTAAGGCGTGAATCATGATTCAATTGGCCAGAATTGACATTTATTCACGTTTTTGTTTATTAGGTATAATGTGGCTATGGCAAACACACCAAAACGTTTGTAGATTTTGATAGAGCACAATCTCAGCTACTCAACGGTGCATGTCTACCACCATTCCCAAGAATGGTTAAGGCGTGAATCATGACTCAATCATCCAGAATTGACATTTATTCACGTTTTTGTTTCTTAGGTATAAAGTGGCAATGGCAAACACACCAAAACGTTTGTAGATTTTGATAGAGCACAATCTCAGCTACTCAACGGTGCATGTCTACCACCATTCCCAAGAATGGTTAAGGCATGAATCATGACTCAATCATCCAGAATTGACATTTATTCACGTTTTTGTTTCTTAAGTATAAAGTGGCTATGGCAAACACACCAAAACGTTTGTAGATTTTGATAGAGCACAATCTCAGCTACTCAACGGTGCATGTCTACCACCATTCCCAAGAATGGTTAAGGCATGAATCATGACTCAATCATCCAGAATTGACATTTATTCACGTTTTTGTTTCTTAAGTATAAAGTGGCTATGGCAAACACACCAAAACGTTTGTAGATTTTGATAGAGCACAATCTTAGCTACGCAACGGTGCATGTCTACCACCATTCCCAAGAATGGTTAAGGCGTGAATCATGACTCAATCATCCAGAATTGACATTTATTCACGTTTTTGTTTCTTAGGTATAAAATGGCAATGGCAAACACACCAAAACGTTTGTAGATTTTGATAGAGCACAACTTCAGCTACGCAACGGTGCATGTCTACCACCATTCCCAAGAATGGTTAAGGCGTGAATCATGACTCAATCATCCAGAATTGACATTTATTCACGTTTTTGTTTCTTAGGTATAAAGTGGCTATGGCAAACACACCAAAACGTTTGTAGATTTTGATAGAGCACAATCTCAGCTACGCAACAGTGCATGTCTACCAGCTTTCCCAAAACTGGTTAAGGCGTGAATCATGATTCAATTGGCCAGAATTGACATTTATTCACGTTTTTGTTTATTAGGTATAAAGTGGCTATGGCAAACACACCAAAACGTTTGGAGATTTTGATAGAGCACAATCTCAGCTACGCAACGGTGCATGTCTACCACCATTCCCAAAAATGGTTAAGGCGTGAATTGTGACTCAATCGTCGAGAATTGACATTTGTTCACGTTTTTGTTTCTTAGGTATAAAGTGGCTATGGCAAACACACCAAAACGTTTGTAAATTTTGATAGAGCACAATCTCAGCTACGCAACGGTGCATGTCTACCAGCTTTCCCAAAAATGGTTAAGGCGTGAATCATGATTCAATTGGCCAGAATTGACATTTATTCACGTTTTTGTTTATTAGGTATAAAGTGGCTATGGCAAACACACCAAAACGTTTGTAGATTTTGATAGAGCACAATCTCAGCTACTCAACGGTGCATGTCTACCACCATTCCCAAGAATGGTTAAGGCGTGAATCATGACTCAATCATCCAGAATTGACATTTATTCACGTTTTTGTTTCTTAGGTATAAAGTGGCAATGGCAAACACACCAAAACGTTTGTAGATTTTGATAGAGCACAATCTTAGCTACGCAACGGTGCATGTCTACCACCATTCCCAAGAATGGTTAAGGCGTGAATCATGACTCAATCATCCAGAATTGACATTTATTCACGTTTTTGTTTCTTAGGTATAAAATGGCAATGGCAAACACACCAAAACGTTTGTAGATTTTGATAGAGCACAACTTCAGCTACGCAACGGTGCATGTCTACCACCATTCCCAAGAATGGTTAAGGCGTGAATCATGACTCAATCATCCAGAATTGACATTTATTCACGTTTTTGTTTCTTAGGTATAAAGTGGCTATGGCAAACACACCAAAACGTTTGTAGATTTTGATAGAGCACAATCTCAGCTACGCAACAGTGCATGTCTACCAGCTTTCCCAAAACTGGTTAAGGCGTGAATCATGATTCAATTGGCCAGAATTGACATTTATTCACGTTTTTGTTTATTAGGTATAAAGTGGCTATGGCAAACACACCAAAACGTTTGGAGATTTTGATAGAGCACAATCTCAGCTACGCAACGGTGCATGTCTACCACCATTCCCAAAAATGGTTAAGGCGTGAATTGTGACTCAATCGTCGAGAATTGACATTTGTTCACGTTTTTGTTTCTTAGGTATAAAGTGGCTATGGCAAACACACCAAAACGTTTGTAAATTTTGATAGAGCACAATCTCAGCTACGCAACGGTGCATGTCTACCAGCTTTCCCAAAAATGGTTAAGGCGTGAATCATGATTCAATTGGCCAGAATTGACATTTATTCACGTTTTTGTTTATTAGGTATAAAGTGGCTATGGCAAACACACCAAAACGTTTGTAGATTTTGATAGAGCACAATCTCAGCTACTCAACGGTGCATGTCTACCACCATTCCCAAGAATGGTTAAGGCGTGAATCATGACTCAATCATCCAGAATTGACATTTATTCACGTTTTTGTTTCTTAGGTATAAAGTGGCAATGGCAAACACACCAAAACGTTTGTAGATTTTGATAGAGCACAATCTCAGCTACTCAACGGTGCATGTCTACCACCATTCCCAAGAATGGTTAAGGCATGAATCATGACTCAATCATCCAGAATTGACATTTATTCACGTTTTTGTTTCTTAAGTATAAAGTGGCTATGGCAAACACACCAAAACGTCTGTAGATTTTGATAGAGCACAATCTAAGCTACGCAACGGTGCATGTCTACCACCATTCCCAAGAATGGTTAAGGCATTAATCATGATTCAATCGGCCAGAATTGACATTTATTCACGTTTTTGTTTCTTAGGTATAAAGTGGCTATGGCAAACACACCAAAACGTTTGTAGATTTTGATAGAGCACAATCTTAGCTACGCAACGGTGCATGTCTACCACCATTCCCAAGAATGGTTAAGGCGTGAATCATGACTCAATCATCCAGAATTGACATTTATTCACGTTTTTGTTTCTTAGGTATAAAATGGCAATGGCAAACACACCAAAACGTTTGTAGATTTTGATAGAGCACAACTTCAGCTATGCAACGGTGCATGTCTACCACCATTCCCAAGCATGGTTAAGGTGTGAATCGTGACTCAATCGTCCAGAATTGACATTTATTCACGTTTTTGTTTCTTAGGTATAAAGTGGCTATGGCAAACACACCAAAACGTTTGTAGATTTTGATAGAGCACAATCTCAGCTACGCAACAGTGCATGTCTACCAGCTTTCCCAAAACTGGTTAAGGCGTGAATCATGATTCAATTGGCCAGAATTGACATTTATTCACGTTTTTGTTTATTAGGTATAAAGTGGCTATGGCAAACACACCAAAACGTTTGAAGATTTTGATAGAGCACAATCTCAGCTACGCAACGGTGCATGTCTACCACCATTCCCAAAAATGGTTAAGGCGTGAATTGTGACTCAATCGTCGAGAATTGACATTTGTTCACGTTTTTGTTTCTTAGGTATAAAGTGGCTATGGCAAACACACCAAAACGTTTGTAAATTTTGATAGAGCACAATCTCAGCTACGCAACGGTGCATGTCTACCAGCTTTCCCAAAAATGGTTAAGGCGTGAATCATGATTCAATTGCCCAGAATTGACATTTATTCACGTTTTTGTTTATTAGGTATAAAGTGGCTATGGCAAACACACCAAAACGTTTGGAGATTTTGATAGAGCACAATCTCAGCTACGCAACGGTGCATGTCTACCACCATTCCCAAAAATGGTTAAGGCGTGAATTGTGACTCAATCGTCCAGAATTGACATTTATTCACGTTTTTGTTTCTTAGGTATAAAGTGGCTATGGCAAACACACCAAAACGTTTGTAGATTTTGATAGAGCACAATCTCAGCTACGCAACGGTGCATGTCTACCACCATTCCCAAGAATGGTTAAGGCGTTAATTGTGATTCAATCGGCCAAAATTGACATTTATTCACGTTTTTGTTTATTAGGTATAAAGTGGCTATGGCAAACACACCAAAACGTTTGGAGATTTTGATAGAGCACAATCTCAGCTACGCAACGGTGCATGTCTACCACCATTCCCAAAAATGGTTAAGGCGTGAATTGTGACTCAATCGTCCAGAATTGACATTTATTCACGTTTTTGTTTCTTAGGTATAAAGTGGCTATGGCAAACACACCAAAACGTTTGTAGATTTTGATAGAGCACAATCTCAGCTACGCAACGGTGCATGTCTACCACCATTCCCAAGAATGGTTAAGGCGTTAATTGTGATTCAATCGCCCAAAATTGACATTTATTCACGTTTTTGTTTCTTAGGTATAAAGTGGCTATGACAAACACACCAAAACGTTTGTAGATTTTGATAGAGCACAATCTCAGCTACGCAACGGTGCATGTCTACCACCATTCCCAAGAATTGTTAAGGCGTGAATCATGACTCAATCATCCAGAATTGACATTTATTCACGTTTTTGTTTCTTAGGTATAAAGTGGCTATGGCAAACACACCAAAACGTTTGTAGATTTTGATAGAGCACAATCTCAGCTACGCAACAGTGCATGTCTACCAGCTTTCCCAAAACTGGTTAAGGCGTGAATCATGATTCAATTGGCCAGAATTGACATTTATTCACGTTTTTGTTTATTAGGTATAAAGTGGCTATGGCAAACACACCCAAACGTTTGGAGATTTTGATAGAGCACAATCTCAGCTACGCAACGGTGCATGTCTACCACCATTCCCAAAAATGGTTAAGGTGTGAATTGTGACTCAATCGTCAAGAATTGACATTTGTTCACGTTTTTGTTTCTTAGGTATAAAGTGGCTATGGCAAACACACCAAAACGTTTGTAAATTTTGATAGAGCACAATCTCAGCTACGCAACGGTGCATGTCTACCAGCTTTCCCAAAAATGGTTAAGGCGTGAATCATGATTCAATTGGCCAGAATTGACATTTATTCAAGTTTTTGTTTATTAGGTATAAAGTGGCTATGGCAAACACACCAAAACGTTTGTAAATTTTGATAGGGCACAATCTCAGCTACGCAACGGTGCATGTCTATCACCTTTCCCAAGAAGGGTTAAGGCGTGAATCGTGATTCAATCAGCCAGAAATGACATTTATTCACGTTTTTGTTTCTTAGGTATAAAGTGGCTATGGCAAACACACCAAAACGTTTGTAGATTTTGATAGAGCACAATCTTAGCTACGCAACGGTGCATGTCTACCACCATTCCCACGAATGGTTAAGGCGTGAATCATGACTCAATCATCCAGAATTGACATTTATTCACGTTTTTGTTTCTTAGGTATAAAATGGCAATGGCAAACACACCAAAACGTTTGTAGATTTTGATAGAGCACAACTTCAGCTATGCAACGGTGCATGTCTACCACCATTCCCAAGCATGGTTAAGGTGTGAATCGTGACTCAATCGTCCAGAATTGACATTTGTTCACGTTTTTGTTTCTTAGGTATAAAGTGGCTATGGCAAACACACCAAAACGTTTGTAAATTTTGATAGAGCACAATCTCAGCTACGCAACGGTGCATGTCTACCAGCTTTCCCAAAAATGGTTAAGGCGTGAATCATGATTCAATTGGCCAGAATTGACATTTATTCACGTTTTTGTTTATTAGGTATAAAGTGGCTATGGCAAACACACCAAAACGTTTGGAGATTTTGATAGAGCACAATCTCAGCTACGCAACGGTGCATGTCTACCACCATTCCCAAAAATGGTTAAGGCGTGAATTGTGACTCAATCGTCCAGAATTGACATTTATTCACGTTTTTGTTTCTTAGGTATAAAGTGGCTATGGCAAACACACCAAAACGTTTGTAGATTTTGATAGAGCACAATCTCAGCTACGCAACGGTGCATGTCTACCACCATTCCCAAGAATGGTTAAGGCGTTAATCGTGATTCAATTGGCCAAAATTGACATTTATTCACGTTTTTGTTTCTTAGGTATAAAGTGGCTATGGCAAACACACCAAAACGTTTGTAGATTTTGATAGAGCACAATCTCAGCTACGCAACGGTGCATGTCTACCACCATTCCCAAGAATTGTTAAGGCGTGAATCATGACTCAATCATCCAGAATTGACATTTATTCACGTTTTTGTTTCTTAGGTATAAAGTGGCTATGGCAAACACACCAAAACGTTTGTAGATTTTGATAGAGCACAATCTTAGCTACGCAACGGTGCATGTCTACCACCATTCCCAAGAATGGTTAAGGCGTGAATCATGACTCAATCATCCAGAATTGACATTTATTCACGTTTTTGTTTCTTAGGTATAAAGTGGCTATGGCAAACACACCAAAACGTTTGTAGATTTTGATAGAGCACAATCTCAGCTACGCAACAGTGCATGTCTACCAGCTTTCCCAAAACTGGTTAAGGCGTGAATCATGATTCAATTGGCCAGAATTGACATTTATTCACGTTTTTGTTTATTAGGTATAAAGTGGCTATGGCAAACACACCAAAACGTTTGGAGATTTTGATAGAGCACAATCTCAGCTACGCAACGGTGCATGTCTACCACCATTCCCAAGAATTGTTAAGGCGTGAATCATGACTCAATCATCCAGAATTGACATTTATTCACGTTTTTGTTTCTTAGGTATAAAGTGGCTATGGCAAACACACCAAAACGTTTGTAGATTTTGATAGAGCACAATCTTAGCTACGCAACGGTGCATGTCTACCACCATTCCCAAGAATGGTTAAGGCGTGAATCATGACTCAATCATCCAGAATTGACATTTATTCACGTTTTTGTTTCTTAGGTATAAAGTGGCTATGGCAAACACACCAAAACGTTTGTAGATTTTGATAGAGCACAATCTCAGCTACGCAACAGTGCATGTCTACCAGCTTTCCCAAAACTGGTTAAGGCGTGAATCATGATTCAATTGGCCAGAATTGACATTTATTCACGTTTTTGTTTATTAGGTATAAAGTGGCTATGGCAAACACACCAAAACGTTTGGAGATTTTGATAGAGCACAATCTCAGCTACGCAACGGTGCATGTCTACCACCATTCCCAAGAATTGTTAAGGCGTGAATCATGACTCAATCATCCAGAATTGACATTTATTCACGTTTTTGTTTCTTAGGTATAAAGTGGCTATGGCAAACACACCAAAACGTTTGTAGATTTTGATAGAGCACAATCTTAGCTACGCAACGGTGCATGTCTACCACCATTCCCAAGAATGGTTAAGGCGTGAATCATGACTCAATCATCCAGAATTGACATTTATTCACGTTTTTGTTTCTTAGGTATAAAGTGGCTATGGCAAACACACCAAAACGTTTGTAGATTTTGATAGAGCACAATCTCAGCTACGCAACAGTGCATGTCTACCAGCTTTCCCAAAACTGGTTAAGGCGTGAATCATGATTCAATTGGCCAGAATTGACATTTATTCACGTTTTTGTTTATTAGTGAAGAGATCGTGTGTGTCGGTTCGAAGGATTTATTTGTAGATCGTAGTGCCGTGGTAACGTGTCACTTACTGCCCATTCTGGGCATTAAATTCAATGACAAAGGAAACTACTTGTGTCAGCACACATCACAGAAGTTTACATATTCCCCTCTCTAACAAAATTTGAAGTTTTCGAATTTCACTGATCACCACCATCCGTGGAAAGGAAACCCTCGGGGTCTAAGTCGCACTCCATGTCTGGCTGAGCTACTGGGATTTCAGATGGTTCTTCTGGATCGGTGGTTGTCCCCACGTCATTGTCGCCAGCGTTTTCCAGCATGTTAACTCTCTCCCCCAGCAGCTCGAGTTTGTCTAGCGCGGCGGAAACGTGTTCAACAATTACATCAAATTTGACCAAAAATTGCTTCTGTTTGTCGGTGAATTCGTTGACTTTGACCTCCGCGGAGGTCACTTGCTTGCTCAAGTCGGAAACCTTGGACAGCAGTTGTTTTACCGCATTTGTTTTGCCCTTTGCAGCTAAAGCTTCGGCTTTTGTTTCAACTTGGAAAGCATGCGTCCATTTGATATGACGCGTCATAGTTTGAACTTTTTCGGACAAATTGGCGATGAGCTGCAAACAACAAAACTTTGCTAAAAGTGAGGTCATTTGATTTTTGAATAAAAATGAACAAAATTGACAACAAAATGACCTCATCTTTCTCAACGTCTGACAACTTTTTCTCGGACGTTTGCTCGACAACCGGAACCGGAATGGTCTCTACCGCCACTGGCTCGACTGGGGGCGCTTGTGGCGGCGGCACAATGCACTGCCCCACCGTCACGCGCAAGCGTGCAGGGTTTACTGGCGCGTCCGGTACCGGTTTGTCGTCGGGTAGCACCGATGTTTTGCGCACCGACTAAAATTTTGAAGTAAATTTCGAACTCAAATTAAAGTTCAATGTAGATTTGAAAAAATAATTTTTTAAATTTTCACCCACAACAGCGGCGGGAGTATTTTTTGTGACCGGTGACGCTACCCCGTACCGCGGCGGCGGCGGCGGCGTGTGCACGCCCACAGGCAACTACAAAAGTTTACGTCAGTAGAAATTTTTGAGCTCAAAATCATCACCTCAAACCAGCGAACCCCTACACTGACCCAATTAGGATTGTGATTTTGATGAAGATACGGTGTCATCTGCAAACGTGGCCATTGGGCCTGCTGGCAACCGCGTAGGTTCAGTCTGGACATTGCTGGTGGTTGCTGGTGGAGAAGATGTTTTTTGAGCTGGCGTTTATTTGTTTGATGATGTGTATCAGTGGTATTACTCAATTTATTACTCAGAAAAAGGATGTGAAAAGTTTGCTAATTTCCAGGTCTGTCTCTGTGGAACGGATATTATAGTCGAATCTGTTACAGACTTGATGAGCAAATTTGGTTCTCTAACTTCCATCACAACAAAAGGTCCTAAAAATTTGGGAGCCATTTTACTAGAAGAATGATTTTTCAACATCACAGAGTCACCATCAGAAATAATCATTGCATGTTTTTCATCAAAATATCTTTTATATTTCGCTCGATTTGTGTCACTTTTGGTTTGCGCTATGGATCTGGCTACTTGTGGATCCAAAGTTTTGGCTGCTGTGTAAAAAAGATTCCAGTGTGGTAAGTAGCCAAAAACTAAGAAAAAAGGACAACATTCTGTTGTTGAATTCATGGCCATGTTATGTTTTAACACAGCCATTGGTAACAAATCTTTCCACAAAAATTTTGGGTAATCATTGGTGCAGGCAGAAATCATGGCGCGAAGCTGACGATTCGTGCGCTCAACCAATCCATTTGCTTGTGGATTGCGTGGCAAAATTGGTTTATGTTGTACCCCAAATGTTTCACATAAAGATCGAATCTCAGAATTACAAAATTCTGTCCCACGATCAGAAATAATAATACGTGGTGCACCATAGACCATGAACACGTGTTTTAACAAAGCTTTTGAAATCACCGTTGCATGCAAAGAGGTGACCGGTACTGAAATTGTATAACGGGTAAGCGAATCTACAATTACTAGAATTTTAGATTTTTTGTCAGCAGAATGCACTTGCATAGTATCTAAATGCAACACTTCAAATGGCTGTGACGGTGTTTCAACAAAACCTAAAGGTGATGGATGTAAGCGGTGTGACTTATTTTCAATGCAATGAGAGCATTGGCGACAGAAATTTAAAATGTCATGTTTCATGCCTGGCCAGGCAAAATATTCACACAGCAAATGTAATGTTCTTTCTTGACCACCATGGCTTGCATATATACCCATATGTGCCTGTAGCAAACATGCTTTTTGCCATGACTTAGGCGGCCAGATAGCAAAATGTGAATCAGAAATCGGTGCTTTAAAATAAAGTACATTTTCAATCAACATAGCATCAGATAACTGAAGTTCCCCATTTTTTAAAGACCGAATAATGTCTGAAAGTTCCGGATCAGCTTCCTGAATATGGCGCCAATGCGGAATCATGCCTTCCGACTTGTCAACCAGTTTCCCAGCCATGCCCTTAACTATTTTGGTAGGGATTGACAATTCATCACCGAAAACTGGCTGATCAATCGGGTTACGTGACAAGGCATCAGCGACTGTGTTTGAAACTCCGGGTTTATGCACAAAATCGGTAATTTTCGATTGCAGGTATACTGCCCACCTCTCTAATTTACTATGTGCCGTTGTCCTAAGCACCTGTTGTATTCCTGAATTGTCAGTATATACAGTTAATTTTTGGCCTTCAATATAGTCGGCCAATCGTCGGATGGCCCAACAAATGCACAGAGCTTCAAGTTCAGCGGCAGAAAATTTAGTGTGGGGATGGGATAACCGTTTTGAAATAAATGAAACAGGGTGAATTTTACCATCGTCCCCCATTTGAGACAAAACAGCCCCGAGTCCCACACTACTAGCATCACATTCTAAAATAAATCCACGGCCGTCATCTTGTGTGGGGTGTCTTAAAATTGGTGGATTTGAAATTAAATTTTTTAAAGTATCCCAAGCTTTTGTCATTTCATCTGTCCACTCAAATGGAGTGGAACCATGTTTTGGAAATCCGCCAGATAACGCAGAATATAACGGGGCAGCTATTGAACTAAAATTTTGAATAAAATGACTGTAGTATACACATTTACCCAAAAATCGTCGCAATTCTTGTTTTGTATGTACTTTTGGTTGCTCAGTCATAGCTGCTACCCTTGACGGTGCGGGTAAGATACCCTTTGCGCTGATTTGGTGTCCCAAATATTTTAACTCGCTGGTGAATAAGTTGCATTTGGCGGGTTGCATTTTGAGGTTTGCCCAACGCATGCGTTCAAAAAGTCGGGTCAAATGAATTAAATGCTCCGAAATGTTATGGCTACATACTAAAATGTCGTCAATATAAGTTTTACACCACTGGCGTGAAGGGTCTTCATTAAGTCCACTAATCATTATGGCCATAAGCCTCTGGAAAGTAGCTCCAGCGTTGCACGTACCGAACGGCATTCGCGTATAACGATATTGACCTAAACTACAAACAAATGACGTGCGCTCACGAGTGTCTTCATCGGCTAATGTGACATTATAATACCTGTGGCGAATGTCTATGGCCGAAAAAATTGTATTCCCAGACAACTCTGTGAGTAACTCCCCTATGCGTGGCAAGGGATAAGAATCAATTTTTGTAATTAAATTTACTAATTTAAAATCGACACAAAACCGAAAATTATCGGTACCTTTCGGGGCAATTGTGATGGGGCTTGCCCAAGGCCCATCTGACGGTTCCACAATACCCTCTTTCAACATAGAAGTTACTGATTTGTGAATAAATGCGCGTTTTCGCAATGGTTCATATCTCACCGACTGTTTGATTGGTGGATGGCGTGGGTCTGTTTCAATTTTATGTGTCACTAGGTCCGTTTTCCCCACATCATATTCATGGCATGCAAAAACATCGTGAAAATCGAATAATAATTTTTCAAATTCTTTTTTCATCTCAACTGAAAGTTCAATTCGGTTTTTCATTGGCAAATTTGCCAATATGTATTGAAAACGTTCTTGTTGAGTGATAGGAACTTTTTCCTCCTCTATAGCTGGCATGTCATGAATTGAATGAGGAGGAGTCGGCAAAACTATTGCTTTTGCCGCGGTGGCTTTTTCATCAACTGAGAAAATACCAAACAGAGCCAACATTTCCACATCAGAAAATAATTTATGGAAATGTGTGCCATGTTTGAACAAACAATTGTTTTTGTATACGTCACATGTTGCAAGAATTGTATTTACCGGAATACGCAAAGGTGCATTTTCAGGATTAAATAAACATAATTTAACTTTAGATTTTTCAGAAATGGAAGCTACTGTGTTGTACATTGAAAATGAATTTTCAACATCCGTATTTGAAAACACAGCGAATGTTTGACACCATTCCGCGCCAGTAACCCCTTGTGGCTTTTTTGGGAATTTTACACGAAGGGAATACATTGATTTTGGCGGAATAAATATTGTTTTAACTGATTTTATTTTGCTAGAAAGCAAAGATTGAAAATGCTTTTCGTTATCCAAAATCATTTCAGAATGTATTTTATCTTTAGGTAGATCTGCTTGAAAATTCTGTTCCAAAGACAATGGAATCAGCCATGACAATTTTAAGTATGGCATAACATCTGTGCCAATCAAAATTTCATCTAAAGCCCCTTCTACTGTATTTACTAAAAAAGTTGTCAAAACTTTTCGTGAAACTTGATCAACAGGTGAAACATGTTCTAGATGTAATTGTATAGTTTTTAATGCACCTGTTTTTGTTTCTCCGCTCACCATATGTAAAGTGACATTTGAAGGCTCTAATTGCGTGCTCAAATCCAATTTTAACTGTTTCGACAATTCATGAAGGAATTTTAGTGGAATAAGTGAACGGGTGCACCCAGAGTCAAGTAACGCGCGACAGGGTATATTTTCAATTTTCAGAGTTGCGTGAACCTGTGGTCCATTGGCTGGTGACACACGAATGCAAAGACGTTGATCTTTACCAATTATTGAACATGCACATAGAGATGAATTTTCCACATCAGAAAACATCACACCAGATAAATCAGTAGTCACATTTTCATTTTGCAAATTCACTTTGTCACTCATTTCACTCTGACTCTGGCTGCCGCTCGAACACGTCATGAAAGAAATTCCCGACTTGGCTGTCGACTGAGTCTGAATGTTTGTAAAATGTTTTTTCACAACCCGGGAGCCTTTCCACTTTTCAAACTGACCCGGATCATCATCAAACATCTGAGCGAGGCGGTGCTTGAATTCCGTGCAGTATGTATGGTATTTGTCCGCGTTGCCTTCGCGGTCGGAATTGTGCTGCATTTCTTCACCATTTTCCGCCCCTAGCTCAACAAAGTTGCCAGATGATTTCAACTCTGACGTCAAAATATCATTTTCAACATTTTCAACCGCCACTTTCGCAATCGCTTTTTTACTTAAATTATTATCATGGGTTGTAGCAGGGCCAAAACGACGGACTTGGCCATACCCATCGGATTTGTTGGAAAAATGTTGCGAATTGGGAAGTGGTGGTTGATTTGACAAATTTTCCCGAAGTGCGGTTCTACACTGGCTGGTTTGATGGCCAGTGTGGCCCAGACGCGGGCACCAAGGGTCATTGATTGATTCACGCAACATATTTCTCATTGTATTGCGCATCGGCATTGCCATATTTCGCTGTGGCAATGGAGTTTTAATCATGTTAGAAGGTTTTTTCACCGTGCGAAAGAAATCGTCCATTTTTTGAACAATTTGGGTCATTGGAGTTTCAGTTTTCTGAAATTTTGCTTGAAAATTGGCCAAAACATATTTGTCGTATCTCGAATCATCAAACCTTGACCAAATTTTAATGGCAATCAAATTGTCAATTAATGCCCTATCAAATTTCACTCTGGATTTCAAGGCTGTGGGCATTTTTGAGATCAAGCGCAAATAAAACGTCACAAATGTCTCATCGCGGCCCATGGCCGCATTTTCCCACTCCACATAAGTGTACTGTTTAGTTGGATCTTTGAAGATATCCCCTAAAGCGGAGAGCACGATTTCAGGCTCTAATAACTGTTCGGGTTGGAAAAGTGCAGTCATTGTTTTGAATGCTTCCCCGCCGATTTTGGTAGAAAAAACCTCTTGCCAAAATTGTGGCACCAAGTCATTGGATGGTACCGACAAAACAGCTGTTTGCAGCGATCGGCGCCACTCGGAAAAATTGACTACATCCCCGCTGCCCCGAAAAACGGAAATTTTGTCCAAAATGTGTGGCTTCAACAAAAGCCAATACTGAAGAGTGTCACCTGAAGTTTTTGAGGCAAAAGCACCTGGCAGAGTGGAAAGTGGCTTTGCGAACCAAGGTTCCCGATTATTATCCGGAATCGGTGCTTTTGAGGGAACAGTTTCGGGGTGGATTTCCGATTGAACTGGGATTTCGGGTTTTGCTGTTTCAGTCAAACGGTCTAATTTCGCATTCAAGGACTGCAAACAATCCCTGACATCATTTAACAAAGTTTTTTCCGGTTCAACGACTTTTTCAGACCCGGGAACGTCATTCACGGCTTCGCATGTCAAATTTTGCACTTGTGGTGGTTCCAAAAGCGACAACTGTTCAAAATACCGGTCCGTGTTCACAAAACAACATGGCTGCACTGGCGCTGTGAAAACTTGAAAATCGAAAAATTCAGCCGAGCACTTAGGAAATGGCGTAGCCGTGCGTGCGTACCGGGTCAAGCGATACAGAATATTTCCAGAATCTCGCGCTCCACCTCCGTTTGCCTCAGAGCCCTCACCAACCAGTACATTCGCCTTCATGGCCAATCGAGCAGCACGCTCAACTGAACGGGCCCTCAAGTCCGCCTGCCATGCAGCATCTTGAGTCGCCGCGCGCTCTACCGAAGCCGGATTTTGCGGTTTGGTCGGATGGTATATCGCACAACCGGTTAACTGAGTGACTTGTGCGGGTATGGTACTCGGGAAAGCAACACACTGTGGCGGGGGAATCGACACGTCAATTGGATGTGTACCCCCACTGTTCAAACCCCCATTACCAACCCTTGGTGACGCCAACATGTAACGAGTCGACACGGCGCTTTCGTTTGACGCCAACAAATAGCGAGTTGACGGCGAAACTTGTGGGGTTCTGGTCGCTTGAATTGGTGGAGAATTCGGACTGTGCCAACCACGCAAAATGGGTTGCACAAATGGCCGGGCGGTTGACACTGACAACTGGCCATTGACATTGTCATGCAAATGTCGGCCACCACTAACAGCAGTGTGAACTGAACGTACAGGCAACCCGTATGCGTGTGGCTGCGCATGGCGCTGTGCCATATTGAGTTGCCAATTTTCCACAAAACGTAACGCTGCTGAATGAGGTGCAAACGGTGGCACACTATGATTTGGATGGCCACGCGTGTGTGGCCTTGGTGGCAATGACGAGTCAGACATCAAGGCACTTTTCAGACGCTTTAACGTTACCTACACTACCCCCCTACCACACAACCTTCGTTTCCTGGGCGGTCAATGAAGATCGATCCGTACAGGTCGTCCACCATGAAGAGATTGTGTGTGTCGGTTCGAAGGATTTATTTGTAGATCGTAGTGCCGTGGTAACGTGTCACTTACTGCCCATTCTGGGCATTAAATTCAATGACAAAGGAAACTACTTGTGTCAGCACACATCACAGAAGTTTACATTAGGTATAAAGTGGCTATGGCAAACACACCAAAACGTTTGGAGATTTTGATAGAGCACAATCTCAGCTACGCAACGGTGCATGTCTACCACCATTCCCAAAAATGGTTAAGGCGTGAATTGTGACTCAATCGTCCAGAATTGACATTTATTCACGTTTTTGTTTCTTAGGTATAAAGTGGCTATGGCAAACACACCAAAACGTTTGTAGATTTTGATAGAGCACAATCTCAGCTACGCAACGGTGCATGTCTACCACCATTCCCAAGAATGGTTAAGGCGTTAATCGTGATTCAATCGGCCAAAATTGACATTTATTCACGTTTTTGTTTCTTAGGTATAAAGTGGCTATAACAAACACACCAAAACGTTTGTAGATTTTGATAGAGCACAATCTCAGCTACGCAACGGTGCATGTCTACCACCATTCCCAAGAATTGTTAAGGCGTGAATCATGACTCAATCATCCAGAATTGACATTTATTCACGTTTTTGTTTCTTAGGTATAAAGTGGCTATGGCAAACACACCAAAACGTTTGTAGATTTTGATAGAGCACAATCTCAGCTACGCAACGGTGTATGTCTACCACCTTTCCCAAGAATGGTTAAGGTGTGAATTGTGATTCAATCAGCCAGAATTGACATTTATTCACGTTTTTGTTTCTTAGGTATAAAGTGGCTATGGCAAACACACCAAAACGTTTGGAGATTTTGATAGAGCACAATCTCAGCTACGCAACGGTGCATGTCTACCACCATTCCCAAAAATGGTTAAGGCGTGAATTGTGACTCAATCGTCCAGAATTGACATTTATTCACGTTTTTGTTTCTTAGGTATAAAGTGGCTATGGCAAACACACCAAAACGTTTGTAGATTTTGATAGAGCACAATCTCAGCTACGCAACGGTGCATGTCTACCAGCTTTCCCAAAAATGGTTAAGGCGTGAATCATGATTCAATTGGCCAGAATTGACATTTATTCACGTTTTTGTTTATTAGGTATAAAGTGGCTATGGCAAACACACCAAAACGTTTGGAGATTTTGATAGAGCACAATCTCAGCTACGCAACGGTGCATGTCTACCACCATTCCCAAAAATGGTTAAGGCGTGAATTGTGACTCAATCGTCGAGAATTGACATTTGTTCACGTTTTTGTTTCTTAGGTATAAAGTGGCTATGGCAAACACACCAAAACGTTTGTAAATTTTGATAGAGCACAATCTCAGCTACGCAACGGTGCATGTCTACCAGCTTTCCCAAAAATGGTTAAGGCGTGAATCATGATTAAATTGGCCAGAATTGACATTTATTCACGTTTTTGTTTATTAGGTATAAAGTGGCTATGGCAAACACACCAAAACGTTTGGAGATTTTGATAGAGCACAATCTCAGCTACGCAACGGTGCATGTCTACCACCATTCCCATAAATGGTTAAGGCGTGAATTGTGACTCAATCGTCCAGAATTGACATTTATTCACGTTTTTGTTTCTTAGGTATAAAGTGGCTATGGCAAACACACCAAAACGTTTGTAGATTTTGATAGAGCACAATCTCAGCTACGCAACGGTGCATGTCTACCACCATTCCCAAGAATGGTTAAGGCGTTAATCGTGATTCAATCGGCCAAAATTGACATTTATTCACGTTTTTGTTTCTTAGGTATAAAGTGGCTATGGCAAACACACCAAAACGTTTGTAGATTTTGATAGAGCACAATCTCAGCTACGCAACGGTGCATGTCTACCACCATTCCCAAGAATTGTTAAGGCGTGAATCATGACTCAATCATCCAGAATTGACATTTATTCACGTTTTTGTTTCTTAGGTATAAAGTGGCTATGGCAAACACACCAAAACGTTTGTAGATTTTGATAGAGCACAATCTCAGCTACGCAACGGTGTATGTCTACCACCTTTCCCAAGAATGGTTAAGGCGTGAATTGTGATTCAATCAGCCAGAATTGACATTTATTCACGTTTTTGTTTCTTAGGTATAAAGTGGCTATGGCAAACACACCAAAACGTTTGTAGATTTTGATAGAGCACAATCTCAGCTATGCAACGGTGCATGTCTACCACCATTCCCAAGAATGGTTAAGGCGTGAATCATGACTAAATCATCCAGAATTGACATTTATTCACGTTTTTGTTTCTTAGGTATAAAGTGGCAATGGCAAACACACCAAAACGTTTGTAGATTTTGATAGAGCACAATCTCAGCTACGCAACAGTGCATGTCTACCAGCTTTCCCAAAACTGGTTAAGGCGTGAATCATGATTCAATTGGCCAGAATTGACATTTATTCACGTTTTTGTTTATTAGGTATAAAGTGGCTATGGCAAACACACCAAAACGTTTGGAGATTTTGATAGAGCACAATCTCAGCTACGCAACGGTGCATGTCTACCACCATTCCCAAAAATGGTTAAGGCGTGAATTGTGACTCAATCGTCGAGAATTGACATTTGTTCACGTTTTTGTTTCTTAGGTATAAAGTGGCTATGGCAAACACACCAAAACGTTTGTAAATTTTGATAGAGCACAATCTCAGCTACGCAACGGTGCATGTCTACCAGCTTTCCCAAAAATGGTTAAGGCGTGAATCATGATTAAATTGGCCAGAATTGACATTTATTCACGTTTTTGTTTATTAGGTATAAAGTGGCTATGGCAAACACACCAAAACGTTTGGAGATTTTGATAGAGCACAATCTCAGCTACGCAACGGTGCATGTCTACCACCATTCCCATAAATGGTTAAGGCGTGAATTGTGACTCAATCGTCCAGAATTGACATTTATTCACGTTTTTGTTTCTTAGGTATAAAGTGGCTATGGCAAACACACCAAAACGTTTGTAGATTTTGATAGAGCACAATCTCAGCTACGCAACGGTGCATGTCTACCACCATTCCCAAGAATGGTTAAGGCGTTAATCGTGATTCAATCGGCCAAAATTGACATTTATTCACGTTTTTGTTTCTTAGGTATAAAGTGGCTATGGCAAACACACCAAAACGTTTGTAGATTTTGATAGAGCACAATCTCAGCTACGCAACGGTGCATGTCTACCACCATTCCCAAGAATTGTTAAGGCGTGAATCATGACTCAATCATCCAGAATTGACATTTATTCACGTTTTTGTTTCTTAGGTATAAAGTGGCTATGGCAAACACACCAAAACGTTTGTAGATTTTGATAGAGCACAATCTCAGCTACGCAACGGTGTATGTCTACCACCTTTCCCAAGAATGGTTAAGGCGTGAATTGTGATTCAATCAGCCAGAATTGACATTTATTCACGTTTTTGTTTCTTAGGTATAAAGTGGCTATGGCAAACACACCAAAACGTTTGTAGGTTTTGATAGAGCACAATCTAAGCTACGCAACGGTGCATGTCTACCACCATTCCCAAGCATGATTAAGGCGTGAATCGTGACTCAATCGTCCAGAATTGACATTTATTCACGTTTTTGTTTCTTAAGTATAAAGTGGCTATGGCAAACACACCAAAACGTTTGTAGATTTTGATAGAGCACAATCTAAGCTACGCAACGGTGCATGTCTACCACCATTCCCAAGAATGGTTAAGGCATTAATCATGATTCAATCGGCCAGAATTGACATTTATTCACGTTTTTGTTTCTTAGGTATAAAGTGGCTATGGCAAACACACCAAAACGTTTGTAGATTTTGATAGAGCACAATCTCAGCTACGCAACGGTGCATGTCTACCACCATTCCCAAGAATGGTTAAGGCGTGAATCATGACTCAATCATCCAGAATTGACATTTATTCACGTTTTTGTTTCTTAGGTATAAAGTGGCTATGGCAAACACACCAAAACGTTTGTAGATTTTGATAGAGCACAATCTCAGCTATGCAACGGTGTATGTCTATCACCTTTCCCAAGAAGGGTTAAGGCGTGAATCGTGATTCAATCAGCCAGAAATGACATTTATTCACGTTTTTGTTTCTTAGGTATAAAGTGGCTATGGCAAACACACCAAAACGTTTGTAGATTTTGATAGAGCACAATCTTAACTACACAACGGTGCATGTCTACCACCATTCCCAAGAATGGTTAAGGCGTGAATCATGACTCAATCATCCAGAATTGACATTTATTCATGTTTTTGTTTATTAGGTATAAAATGGCAATGGCAAACACACCAAAACGTTTGGAGATTTTGATAGAGCACAATCTCAGCTACGCAACGGTGCATGTCTACCACCATTCCCAAAAATGGTTAAGGCGTGAATTGTGACTCAATTGTCCAGAATTGACATTTATTCACGTTTTTGTTTCTTAGGTATAAAGTGGCTATGGCAAACACACCAAAACGTTTGTAGATTTTGATAGAGCACAACTTCAGCTATGCAACGGTGCATGTCTACCGCCATTCCCAAGCATGGTTAAGGTGTGAATCGTGACTCAATCGTCCAGAATTGACATTTATTCACGTTTTTGTTTCTTAGGTATAAAGTGGCTATGGCAAACACACCAAAACGTTTGTAGATTTTGATAGAGCACAATCTCAGCTACGCAACGGTGCATGTCTACCACCATTCCCAAGAATGGTTAAGGCGTGAATCATGACTCAATCATCCAGAATTGACATTTATTCACGTTTTTGTTTCTTAGGTATAAAGTGGCTATGGCAAACACACCAAAACGTTTGTAGATTTTGATAGAGCACAATCTCAGCTATGCAACGGTGTATGTCTATCACCTTTCCCAAGAAGGGTTAAGGCGTGAATCGTGATTCAATCAGCCAGAAATGACATTTATTCACGTTTTTGTTTCTTAGGTATAAAGTGGCTATGGCAAACACACCAAAACGTTTGTAGATTTTGATAGAGCACAATCTTAGCTACGCAACGGTGCATGTCTACCACCATTCCCAAGAATGGTTAAGGCGTGAATCATGACTCAATCATCCAGAATTGACATTTATTCACGTTTTTGTTTCTTAGGTATAAAATGGCAATGGCAAACACACCAAAACGTTTGTAGATTTTGATAGAGCACAATCTTAGCTACGCAACGGTGCATGTCTACCACCATTCCCAAGAATGGTTAAGGTGTGAATCGTGACTCAATCGTCCAGAATTGACATTTATTCACGTTTTTGTTTCTTAGGTATAAAGTGGCTATGGCAAACACACCAAAACGTTTGTAGATTTTGATAGAGCACAATCTCAGCTACGCAACAGTGCATGTCTACCAGCTTTCCCAAAACTGGTTAAGGCGTGAATCATGATTCAATTGGCCAGAATTGACATTTATTCACGTTTTTGTTTCTTAGGTATAAAGTGGCTATGGCAAACACACCAAAACGTTTGTAGATTTTGATAGAGCACAATCTCAGCTACGCAACAGTGCATGTCTACCAGCTTTCCCAAAACTGGTTAAGGCGTGAATCATGATTCAATTGGCCAGAATTGACATTTATTCACGTTTTTGTTTATTAGGTATAAAGTGGCTATGGCAAACACACCAAAACGTTTGGAGATTTTGATAGAGCACAATCTCAGCTACGCAACGGTGCATGTCTACCACCATTCCCAAAAATGGTTAAGGCGTGAATTGTGACTCAATCGTCCAGAATTGACATTTATTCACGTTTTTGTTTCTTAGGTATAAAGTGGCTATGGCAAACACACCAAAACGTTTGTAGATTTTGATAGAGCACAATCTCAGCTACGCAACAGTGCATGTCTACCAGCTTTCCCAAAACTGGTTAAGGCGTGAATCATGATTCAATTGGCCAGAATTGACATTTATTCACGTTTTTGTTTATTAGGTATAAAGTGGCTATGGCAAACACACCAAAACGTTTGGAGATTTTGATAGAGCACAATCTCAGCTACGCAACGGTGCATGTCTACCACCATTCCCAAAAATGGTTAAGGCGTGAATTGTGACTCAATCGTCGAGAATTGACATTTGTTCACGTTTTTGTTTCTTAGGTATAAAGTGGCTATGGCAAACACACCAAAACGTTTGTAAATTTTGATAGAGCACAATCTCAGCTACGCAACGGTGCATGTCTACCAGCTTTCTCAAAAATGGTTAAGGCGTGAATCATGATTCAATTGGCCAGAATTGACATTTATTCACGTTTTTGTTTCTTAGGTATAAAATGGCAATGGCAAACACACCAAAACGTTTGTAGATTTTGATAGAGCACAATCTTAGCTACGCAACGGTGCATGTCTACCACCATTCCCAAGAATGGTTAAGGTGTGAATCGTGACTCAATCGTCCAGAATTGACATTTATTCACGTTTTTGTTTCTTAGGTATAAAGTGGCTATGGCAAACACACCAAAACGTTTGTAGATTTTGATAGAGCACAATCTCAGCTACGCAACAGTGCATGTCTACCAGCTTTCCCAAAACTGGTTAAGGCGTGAATCATGATTCAATTGGCCAGAATTGACATTTATTCACGTTTTTGTTTATTAGGTATAAAGTGGCTATGGCAAACACACCAAAACGTTTGGAGATTTTGATAGAGCACAATCTCAGCTACGCAACGGTGCATGTCTACCACCATTCCCAAAAATGGTTAAGGCGTGAATTGTGACTCAATCGTCGAGAATTGACATTTGTTCACGTTTTTGTTTCTTAGGTATAAAGTGGCTATGGCAAACACACCAAAACGTTTGTAAATTTTGATAGAGCACAATCTCAGCTACGCAACGGTGCATGTCTACCAGCTTTCCCAAAACTGGTTAAGGCGTGAATCATGATTCAATTGGCCAGAATTGACATTTATTCACGTTTTTGTTTATTAGGTATAAAGTGGCTATGGCAAACACACCAAAACGTTTGGAGATGTTGATAGAGCACAATCTCAGCTACGCAACGGTGCATGTCTACCACCATTCCCAAAAATGGTTAAGGCGTGAATTGTGACTCAATCGTCGAGAATTGACATTTGTTCACGTTTTTGTTTCTTAGGTATAAAGTGGCTATGGCAAACACACCAAAACGTTTGTAAATTTTGATAGAGCACAATCTCAGCTACACAACGGTGCATGTCTACCAGCTTTCCCAAAAATGGTTAAGGCGTGAATCATGATTCAATTGGCCAGAATTGACATTTATTCACGTTTTTGTTTATTAGGTATAAAGTGGCTATGGCAAACACACCAAAACGTTTGGAGATTTTGATAGAGCACAATCTCAGCTACGCAACGGTGCATGTCTACCACCATTCCCAAAAATGGTTAAGGCGTGAATTGTGATTCAATCAGCCAGAATTGACATTTATTCACGTTTTTGTTTCTTAGGTATAAAGTGGCTATGGCAAACACACCAAAACGTTTGTAGATTTTGATAGAGCACAATCTCAGCTATGCAACGGTGCATGTCTACCACCATTCCCAAGAATGGTTAAGGCGTGAATCATGACTAAATCATCCAGAATTGACATTTATTCACGTTTTTGTTTCTTAGGTATAAAGTGGCAATGGCAAACACACCAAAACGTTTGTAGATTTTGATAGAGTACAACTTCAGCTACGCAACGGTGCATGTCTACCACCATTCGCAAGCATGATTAAGGCGTGAATCGTGACTCAATCGTCCAGAATTGACATTTATTCACGTTTTTGTTTCTTAGGTATAAAGTGGCTATGGCAAACACACCAAAACGTTTGTAGATTTTGATAGAGCACAATCTCAGCTACGCAACGGTGCATGTCTACCACCTTTCCCAAAAATGGTTAAGGCGTGAATCGTGATTCAATTGGCCAGAATTGACATTTATTCACGTTTTTGTTTATTAGGTATAAAGTGGCTATGGCAAACACACCAAAACATTTGTAGATTTTGATAGAGCACAATCTCAGCTACGCAACGGTGCATGTCTACCACAATTCCCAAGAATGGTTAAGGTGTGAATCATGACTCAATCATCCAGAATTGACATTTATTCACATTTTTGTTTCTTAGGTATAAAGTGGCTATGGCAAACACACCAAAACATTTGTAGATTTTGATAGAGCACAATCTCAGCTACGCAACGGTGCATGTCTACCACGATTCCCAAGAATGGTTAAGGCGTGAATCATGACTCAATCATCCAGAATTGACATTTATTCACGCTTTTGTTTCTTAGGTATAAAGTGGCTATGGCAAACACACCAAAACGTTTGGAGATTTTGATAGAGCACAATCTCAGCTACGCAACGGTGCATGTCTACCACCATTCCCAAGAATGGTTAAGGCGTGAATCGTGATTCAATTGGCCAGAATTGACATTTATTCACGTTTTTGTTTATTAGGTATAAAGTGGCTATGGCAAACACACCAAAACATTTGTAGATTTTGATAGAGCACAATCTCAGCTACGCAACGGTGCATGTCTACCACAATTCCCAAGAATGGTTAAGGTGTGAATCATGACTCAATCATCCAGAATTGACATTTATTCACATTTTTGTTTCTTAGGTATAAAGTGGCTATGGCAAACACACCAAAACATTTGTAGATTTTGATAGAGCACAATCTCAGCTACGCAACGGTGCATGTCTACCACGATTCCCAAGAATGGTTAAGGCGTGAATCATGACTCAATCATCCAGAATTGACATTTATTCACGCTTTTGTTTCTTAGGTATAAAGTGGCTATGGCAAACACACCAAAACGTTTGGAGATTTTGATAGAGCACAATCTCAGCTACGCAACGGTGCATGTCTACCACCATTCCCAAGAATGGTTAACACAGGGAAGAGTGAAACGCTGACAGCTCGCTGACAGCAAGCCTGACAACCACTTGTTTATAGTTGTCAGCGAGCTGTCAGCGGTTGGCCGCCTGCTGTCAGCGAGCTGTCAGCGGTTGGCAGCGAGCTGCAGCAGTTTTGAAAAATAAACAATCTCGCTGTCAGCGAGCTGTCAGCTTACTGAGTATCTTCACGATGTGCAATTTTGTGAGTGATGTACAATTCATTTTTTGACCCAAAATCGATCTGAGTAAACAAACAGACAACTGAATGTGATGTTCAAACATGCAGCAAAACATCAAATCACTATTCCTTGATGCAATTCTCTAAATACATTTTTCCCTTACAATACTTTGTTAGCAACTTGCATTTATCTTTGTTGGATGCCATCACCTGGCACTTATGGGCAATTGCATTCAGTAAATCACTCGACGTCTTGATCTGATTGTCAAACAAAGCATCCCAACTTGGAACACCATCTTGAAGTTTTGGCAGTGGCTTGTAGAAGAGACTGGCCTCGCCAACAGGGAACAACTTCTATGTAATGACAAGGCTTGAATATCATGTGTACATAAATAATTGGCATCCATTTACATTTTATTTAAAATGACCTTATTCTACTGCATTTTAAATACTTATTTACAAATACTACCTGCAAGTGTGCGGTCTCTAGAGTACAGCCATTCCTCAATTTCACACTCAGCTTCTTTTTTGTAACTATTGAACTGTAATTGTCGCTGGCTATGCGTCATTTTACATTTTCTCAACTTTGCCCTGATTTTCTTGATGGATCTCACACGCCACTTTTTCAGCACAACTACAAATTGGGTGAAAAATATCTTTATCAGTGGGCACCATATCAAATGTAAATTTGTGTTAAAGTGTGACCTGCAGTTCTCATATCCCAAATCTGCTGGTAGATAGCCCTTGCACCTGTAAATGCAACACATTGAAAACACTACAGTGCAAGCAGCTTAGAAGCTTAGCAACTAGAAGGTGATTAGAAGAACTGACTTCTGAACAAAACTTTGTCAATTGAAGGGTCACTGACCCGTGCAGACACACTAAATTTTGGCTGCTCAACCAGCGGCTGCAACTCGAGATTACCATCGTTCAGCGCCCTTGCTGCTTTCTCAGCTTTCAGTTGTCTCCCTAAAATTATGTATGTGCAAAAATAGCAAAAACATAAAACCAAACAATCGAAGAAGTGCATTTTACTAGCATTCCATTGTTTTTATTACTGTAAACTGTAAAAGTCCATATAACAAACTGTTGTAAATATATGACAAAACAAAACACACTGGGGGCAGTCCCAAGCCCTGTAAAGTGTAAAGTAAAGTGTCAAATGTAAAGTCAAATGCAAAGTAAAGTGTCAATCAAAACAAAAAAGAAAATATTTTATTACTGAACTTTGCATGACAATTGACACTTTACTTTGCATTTGACCTTACATTTGACATTTGACCTTGCATTTGACTTTACATTTGACACTTTACTTTACACTTTACAGGGCTTGGGATTGCCACCAGGTCTTTCTCCATGGCTTGCAACTGGGATTTCTATTTTTCTTAGTAGCTGTTTGAAGTACACAATCAAAATTTTTGTAGAGGGTTGACAGATTTGTAACCACATCACTTGTAAAATCCATGCTGTAGTAGTATATATATTTAACAATTATGCACAATTAGCACTTCACTTCACACACATATATTAGCATTATACTGAAGTGAGCAGAACAGAACTCTCGCTGCAGAAGTACAGCTTCAGCTCACTCGGTAAAAAATTCACCGTTGCTCCACTGAAGCTGTAATCCAGCCCAGCTTTCGGCTAAAAAACCGTAGCACAGGCACAGCAAAAGTCTGAGCTGAAACACAACAGAAAACACAGGATGAAATGTTAACAGGCGATAAAGAGTCATAATCAGATTGTTAATAAAATGTACAAATGATTTATTCAATACATCAAGTAAATACATACATCATGCTGAACAATCAACATTCACAACTGCTACAATTACAAGCATTTCATTGCAGGAATGTAAAGGTGTAAACATTTTGCTAGTTTGGTAAAAAGGTAATTGAATGTTGTATTTCCTTGAAATACCCCCCTTCAAATACCCCCCCCCCTCCTCAAAATACCCACTATGAATTTATTAGCCCCCCCCCTCGAAATACTCCCCCCCCCCCAAATTGAGTGTAAAGAGAACGTTAATCACAAAATTTCTGGCGAAATAATAAGCCCCCCCCTCCCTCGTTTAACCCCCCTCAAAATTCTCACCTTGAAACAATCACCCCCAGGGGGGGGGGGGTATTTCGAGGAAATATCGTAATCCCAGAAAATCCCCCATTTTGCCTTGCTGCACCAGTGCCATGTAATTTTACAATACTGCTCAAGTTACAAGGAGCGTGGAAAGCGATGAGTGGATATAATGCATGAGTCGATATAAGTGGTGAAAATAAATCAATTTGCAAATTTGAATTTGTGAAAATAAACAGTTTACTTGTCACTTGATTTAAAAATTCGTGTCACTGCAACCTTACTATTCTTGGAAATTTACTTGGGTTTCACCTTCGGCTTGCCATATGCAAAAAAGTCCTTATCACCAGTCCACTTTCTATCAACATGCGAAAACTTCATGTCACAAACAATTGCACTGGACAAATCAGCATGAAAATCATTGACGAATAAACTTGGTGGCTTGCTGTGAGGCCACTGGCGCTGAGACATTTTGTCACCGCGAATCACGCAGCCCTTCCGTTTGCGGTTGGGTTTCCACAGCACTCTCCTGTGGGAAAAATTAAAAAATGTCATGGAAATATTGTAGTGCGACATTTGGCAAATTATTGTCAATGTAAAGTTGTGGAGCTAATGTTTTAATGTATGGCATGCAAGTGGCTCAATGTAAAGTCTCTTGATTTTTTAAATTTTGTTTTAAAATTGAAAATAGATGTTTTAAATTTTTTCGATAATCTTAAAGGGGGAATTATTCAAGTGAATACAGTAACTACACATTCAATTTTACACTAAAACAAACAAAAATAGCAGTCAGAAAGGTGTTAATCTATGTACCATATTACCTCGAAATACCCCATGAGGGTTTATTATTTTGCCAGCAAAATTGGAGGGGGGTTATTTTGAGGGGGGTTAATTCGAGGGTGGTTATTTATTTGTCAGAATCTTTCGTCAGGATCATAGTAAATAGTAAGCATTTGCGTACCCAAAACAGGTAATAAATGAGTCCAAACAGAATATATTTGGACATAAAAACGTAGATAGCTAAACAAAGTAATCTGTGTAGGGGGTTATTATTTACCAAGCCCATTTTGAGGGGGGGGGGGTGAATTGAAAGGGGATAATTCGAGGTAATACGGTACTCTAAATTGGCAGGCTGAGATTCACTCACAGGAAAAAATACTCATCCAGCATTTCTTTGCTCTGGTTTGCAAAGCTATTGAGGTATGGCAGCTGATGTGGTATTCGCACCTTCACCTTCTCACCGTTTCGAACCTGAATTGCAACAAAAAAAAACAAATAAAATTTCTAAAAGTGATTTTGTAAAACTTTTTCTATTTTGAATAATATTTCTGAATTTCTGAATTGGGAAACAAGTAATTGGAAAGTGTCATGATTAATTATGTTTGATAAATTGATCTTTAAGTAATATACACAAGCAAAATACAAAATTTTGTGCAATTGTAGCACAGTGTGAATACATGTCAAAAATGGCCACAAGCTTGGATATTTACACAAAAATGTGTCAAAACGTGTTTATAAGTATTCTACACAAATAGCACCAAACATTTTCCTCCAAAAAACGCAACAAACACAAAAAAAAATAATATATTTTTTGTGACAGTTTAAAAATGCACAAAATCATGATTTTATTCACAAAAAAAGTGAATCCACGTTAAAAAACTTCAGCACAGCTGTTAAATCCTCCCAATCGTAAAATTCCCACACAACCTGATCCTCCATATCCTCATCCTCAGAACTGACAAATTCCGGGTTCGAACACAATCGCCACAATGCATTTTCGTGCTCCTTCTTCTTCATGATGAGCCTGCCATTATTCTTTGCGTGGACGAAAGCTTTCTGCCGGTCAATCCACTTCTGTGTGCAGAAATTGTGGACTTTTGTATTTTGAGAATTTGTGGCACCAGGATATTGTTATTTAGAGAAAACAAAGCATCATTTTATCAAACAAAACAAAGCTGTATGCATACTCAGCGGACCCCACGCTATGCATTTTTCTGAAGGAAACACTCCATCATGACATCATCATTAATGAAATAAAAACAATTCAAGCAAAAAAAGAAAAAAACGTTTTAGGAAAAACATTCCTCGTTTGTAAAATAAAAAAATACTTGCCTCTTTCATCCTCTTTCTCAACTTATCTCTCACCAAGTCGTTGTTTGTAATTGTGCGCTGATGATTGAAAAACCATGAATATTTCATGTGCTCTGCATGTGTAGAATGATTTATCATCGACAAAAGTTGTGTTGTACATTGAACTTATGACATCTGACTTTTTACAGTGCATTTTACAGGGCAGTATACATGACTTTTGACACTTTGCATGACATTCAACCTTTACAGGGCATTTTACAGGGCAGTATACATGACTTTTGACACTTCACATGACATTTGACTTTTACAGGGCATTTTACAGGGCAGTATACACGACTTTTGACAGTTTGCATGACATTTGACTTTTTACAGAGGATTTTACATGACTTTTTAATTTGACATTAGTTTTTGAATGAATTTCAAGTAAAACAGACGCTTCAGATCACTTGGACTCAGACTATGCAAAATCGTGTTGCCTGCATCGCCATTAACAATTGCACTGTAAATTGCTTCAATAATCTTTGCATTCCGCTCAGTCAGCCTGTGGGATGTTTGCATAAAATCAATAAGCATCACATCTAGCATACTTATTTATCTGACCCCGAAATGAATAACACACTGGCACACAGCATTATGTACATATGTATGTATATCATTTACATTCTACACCTACACTCGCACAGCTGTATGCGTTAAGCGACACAAATATGCAGTGTTCTGATCCGCTTACAATTCCCCACATGTAAACAAAGAAATTCCTTGACTAACTTTCGTTCCCTGTCAAATTCGTCAATTTTTTCGTTTTGGAGAATGTCATTGTAGATTCTTGCCAGTTCAATATTGTAGTTACGCGCGGTGTTCTTCTCCAGATGTAGCCCTCAAAGTTGTCATTGAGTTATTTTAGATATTTGTGTGTTTTAAAAGCCAACTTTGCAAAACCATAGAGTATATTTTACAAATTGCACTGAATATTTATCTTTTTGCATCAGCATTAGCCATGAATACCACCCTCCATTGGCGCCATACAGACTAGTTTTCATGGTTCCAAAATGAAAAATGGTTCCCATCCCAATTCAAAGCTTGCTGACGAGTAACACTCATAATTGTACACATACCTATATTTCATACCAGCTTTGTACATTGCGCTGCGCATACCGCAATATTTTTTCAACACTAACTTTATTAGCAACATGATTCAACACTTTTGGATTTGAACGTCATTCGTCGGCTGCTCAGCAAGCTTTGAATTGGGATTGGAACCAGTTTTCATTTTGGAACCATGACAACTAATTTGTGTGGCCACATTTTTGCAAAACTCACACTGAAAGCATGTTGGTGCCATTTTTGCAACGTTTTAGGACAAAACCCCAGACATGAAGAGCCAATGGGCCAAAGAGGCCTTAAATGTCATGGTGCCGTTCCATCACTACACCCACCAAAAAAAAGTTTTAACAAACCTCTTTTTGATCGCTTTGCCAAATCGCTTCTGCCCTGCACATTATTCTCTTTGTCACCGGAGCTGAAAAAGTAGTAGCGTGTTGTGGTGATGAAATGAACAGTTGTTAAAAGTACTGAACTTTTTCAAAGTATACAAAAATGTACAGTATCTATTTTTTACTCAACCCTGAGTACATAATTTGTTTTATACTTTTACCCATGAGTAAACATACTTTCGCCCCTGCAAAACATAAACGTGAGTATTTTTGAGATATGTCGCACCAACTTTTGCTCAAAATCACTGATTTTCATAACTTTTAGCTTTTTTTGAGCGATTTTTTCATGTGTGCTATATATGAAAAATTTAGACTTATATGCCCATTTTATATGCCCATTTTAGAACATTTTCCCGCATTTTTGGCATATTCTATCTGTTTTTCCCTTCTATGACATCAAAAAATGATAAAATTGAATGAAACTAACATAGCCAAATTGCCACTATTTCCACTGATGTGCAAATCGCTGTTGCGTGACTTCTGTGTTGATGATATCGGTGAATTGTCATCGTGAGAAATAATGCCAGGGAGTAGTGGAAGGTTTTGTAGATTTTTTAGCGGGTCTGGAACTACATTTGTCATCTGAACTAAATCGGGATTTTGATGTATTTCAGCCATTTTGCCTGAAAATGTCAGGGGAAGCGTCTAGCTCAACAAGCTCTAATTCAGGAGAGCCACTAATAAAATTATTCAAGCCAGACGATATAGGTGCTGATTTGAGTACCACACCACAGAAAATCACAGCTGAATTTGGTGACTCAACACAAAGTCCACTGAAATATGGTTGGTTGAATATGAATTGAAAATTGAAAATGCAGTATTGATAGCCTTTGCATCACAGGTGAGGCACCAAGTGCTCCAAAAGATTTTGCACAAGTCGAACAGCAACCATCGACAAGCACAGCACCCCAGGTGCCAATCCCAAAAGTGTGCAAGAAACAGAAAAGTTGTGGCGAGAAATAAATGTTAAATCTGTTAAATTTTAAAGTGACAATCAAATTTGTTACCACATAAATTTACCATTTATCACATGTCTCTTGTCACTTGTGCACTTTTGGAATTTGCCTCAGTTATTTGTTGATGAGAGTGAAAGCAGTGAAGAATCATTTCTTCTTGATGCAGCAGAAGCCAGTGATCGCGATGAAATTTTTGTAGATGATCAAACAATTGAAGGGGAACAGTGTTCATCTTCACTTTTGGCAGAAATTGAGGGAACTAAAAAAGATGTGAAGCTTTGGAACAATTTACTCAAAAGACTTGGGGCATGGGGTAGCAAAGAAGCTATTCCGCAGAAAAAATTGTCGAGGTGTGTGTTTTGTGAATATTTCTTTTCAATATTTTTGATTTTGATGTTGATTTCGAATATTTTATTGAAAACAGGTTGCTAAAATCGATCAAAGATGAGCTCAATAATGATGCATCAACAAAACACATTGCTGACATTATCCCTATTTCTGTTCAGTATTTGGGCAACCG